>OX451736.1:1559682050-1560360491 GCA_948472305.1 Vicia faba
ACTACTTTAAAAGATATTTACACAGACGAATTCCTTAGGGTAGGTAGGTTCTCAAGGATACTTGCTCTAATTTCAAACAAATCAAAACATCTTTTCACACTGACACTTTTCAAAAGCTTTCAAAGCAAACTTTTCAAACACTCTGACATACGAGTCGATCTGAAATTTTTCAAAAGAAACTTTTTAAACCCACATTGAAAAGCAAACAAACAATTTTGAAAACACATTGAGCAAGTATCTAAGAGCCCATGGATAACCATGGATAGAAAGGGTGCTAACACCTTCCCTTTCTATAACCTACCTCCCGAACCGAGAGCAATCTCTTTAAGGAATTTTTCTGTGCTTTTGTCCTTTCCAATTGGAGAAAATAAAAGACGGTGGCGACTCTTGCTTCCGCGACATTTCACGAACCAGCGATAAACAGTCAGTTCCAGATCCACCGATCACAGAACTGGCGACTCTGCTGGGGATAAAACTTAAAGTGAGGTGTACCTTAGGGCTAGCTTATAACTATGTTTTCAATTGTTTTCCTTGTGTGCTTTAAATTGTGGGTTGCTTGGGAGTTCTATAGATCCTAAACCCGGATCTGGGGGATACATTTCTTAGAAAGTAGCAACAAAGCTGTGAGGGAACTGTGCGGGGTATACCGACATGGTTGAAACAGTCTGCTACGTTGATGTGGCACTTTGGTGTGTACCGGTAACCCTTGAGTTCAGTCAAGGAGAGTACGGGGCCTCCGCGTGGTGTCGTGAAGCATCAACAGACCTTAGGAACCTTAATTGAACTATCTTGGCCTCTTTAGGGTAGTGAGATAACTGACTTTGGTGCAGTCCGAGGTTGGTTGATACTCGATACTACACTCAATTGAGGGTTGCTTTCCTGGAATATTTCGGTCGCCAGTTCAGTGGCTAAATCGAAACGATGAACAATGAAAGCAATCCCGTGATATTGGGAACCTTAGAACCCGGTTACTTTGATTAGGACAGGTTGAACCCACCAACTTCAAGAGGGTACTACCCAGACCCCATGCTGGCCTTAAACCTTAAGGGCTTGTCTTGTGTGCCTTGTGTGCCTTACATGTTTGTCTTTGTAAATATCTGTGGTGTTTTTAATCATGGCATCATGACATCATCCAGCATCATATGCATTGACTAACCATTTCAGGGGTTCGAATTTTCATCTTTGTTCTTGTTTTGTAGGACATGGAAACTGTTCGTAGAAAGACAATTCAGGTCAATCTTATAAGGGTCCCTCTTCAGCTTAAGGAGCTTATATCCAGGATTCCTGAGAACTCTTCATTCAGTGAAAGGCATGGAAGCCTCATCAGCTTGGTCAACACCAACATTGAGGAAGATATGATAAAGGTCCTGTTCCAGTTCTTTGATCCTCTGCATCACTGCTTTACCTTCTTGGACTATCAGTTGGTACCTACATTGGAGGAGTTCTCCCGGCTCCTGAAGATCCCTATCCTTGATCAGCTACCCTTCAACGGTACAGAAAAGGAACCTAAGCTTGAAGAGATTGCTAAAGCCTTGCACCTACAGTCATCTGACCTCAAGGGACATTGGGAAGTTAGAAGTGGTATTAAAGGGTTCTTAGCCAGGTTTCTGTTTGAAAAAGCCCTTGAATGTTGGAACTCCCTTGACTTGCAAGCTTTTGAAGAGGTTGTGGCCCTCCTTGTTTATGGTTTGGTGTTGTTCCCTAACCCAGATCAGCTCATTGATATCAGTGCCGTTCAGATCTTTATGTCCAGGAATCCTATACCTACGTTGCTGGGGGACATCCTTCACTCATGTTACACTCGAACCATGAGAAAAAGAGGTGTCCTTATGTGTTGCACTCCTCTCCTGGGAAGGTGGTTTATTTCGCACCTTCCCCAATCAGTCTTGAAGAATGAGCGGGGTTTGAGATGGTCACAACGGTTGATGACTCTTACACATGCAGATATACATTGGTGTCCTAGGTCCAGAGGAGATGTCACTATCATTGATCGTTGCGGGGAGTACCCTAATGTTCCTTTACTTGGAATCAGAGGAGGTATTACTTATAGCCCATGCCTGGCTTGGAGACAATTTGGTTATGCTCGGAAGGATGGACCTCATGACATGTTAATTCCTGACATAGTTTTTGACTTCGACAACGATACTCAAGGACTTCGTCAGAGATTTATCAGAGCCTGGAGGATGCCCAGTAGGATAGACAGCAAAACACTGGGGCATAGGAACTCCATCCCTTTGGAGCCTTATCTCAAATGGGTACGCGCCCGCTCTCAGAAGTTAGTAATGCCTTATCCTCACATGCTTCCAGTAATCAAAGAGCCTGTCTTGGAAGGGGAAGTGTCTCATGTTATTCAGCACCCTGATATGCCCACATCTTGGGAAGAGATGCAGAAGAGCTGGATCCAGCTTAAGGAAGAGCGGAATTCTCTTGAGACTAGTCTGCATGCCAGTGAAAAGAAAGTCTTGGAGCTCACCCGTCTGTTGCATGAGGAGAGGAACCTCAACACCTACATAGCTCCGAAGAGGATGCGCAGTGTATTTTGGGATTGACTTGATTTTTGTACTTTTGCCCATGAGGCCTTGATGTATTAAACAATGATTTCCTTAATGATAACGTGTGTTCTTTTCTTGTCTACAACGGATTTGAATTCTTGAACCCTTGAATGCATTGCATACGCATTTCATACATCATGTGCATAGCAGGTTTTTCCTCTTTTCAGGTTGCTTACAGTTCTTCGCTGTTTATTTCAGCATCATGAATCCCGGATCTGAATCAACTGAGACATCAATCAAGGCTCTCCAGGCGCAGAATGTGCAGTTTCAAGAACTAATCAAGGGTCTGGCTAAGGGCCAAGAAGAACTGAAGACTATGCTCCTGAAGAAGGAGAAGAAGAAGAAGAGAAGAACTGTTCTGTTCAACTCGGGCCGAAGGTTCGGCAATACTCTGCAGCATGAAGAGGCTGGTTCTTCTGTTGGCAGGAGTCCTTCTCAGGCAGAAGTAAAGGTTCCTACTCCAGTGGTCTCCGACAACGAGACAGATTTTGATGAAGAGCAGTACCCTCCTGCAGATGACAGATACAAGCAACTGGAGGACAGGTTGAAGGCTATGGAGGTGCAACAGGCACCTGGGCTGGATTTCGGAGATCTGGGTTTGTCGACTGGTGTGGTTATCCCGCATAAATTCAAAGCACCATCCTTCTCGAAGTATGACGGGGCGTCTTGTCCCAAGCTGCACTTGAGGTCCTATGTTCGGAAAATTCAGCCGTACTCTGTGGACAAGAATCTATGGATCCACTTCTTCCAGGAGAGTCTTTCAGGGACTCATCTCGAATGGTTCTATCAGCTGGATGGGACCAAAGTTCGTAACTGGGAGGAGCTGGCTACTGCTTTCTACAAGCAGTATCAGTATAATGCCGACCTTGCCCCCACACGTACCCAACTCCAGGGTATGGCGTTAGGTGCAAGCGAAGGTTTTAAGGAGTACGCTCAGAAGTGGAGAGACCTGGCTGGCAGGGTGCAGCCACCATTGACTGATCGTGAGCTGGTTGACATGTTCTTGGGGACCCTATCTGGGCCGTTTTTCAACCATCTCATTGGGAATTCTTCTGCTGGTTTCACTGATTTGATCTTGACTGGAGAAAGGATTGAAGCTGGGTTGAAGTCTGGGAAGATTGCGAAGGGTGCCTCATCTAGTTCAGAAAAGAAACCCTTCAAGAAGGAGTCTAGCGCCGTATATGGTTCCAGGAGATTAGAAAGAAATGAACACCGCCAATCTGTCAGTGCGGTAATGATTGCTAAGCCTGCTGCCGCTCCCCGGCCAAACAATACTCAGAAGGTGGAAAGACCCCGGAGAGAATTCACCCGGTTAAACATGACCCTATCACAGATACTGCCACAGTTGCTCGCAACCAATTTGGTGACTGTCAGGGAGGCTCCAAAGTTTCCAAATACTGCATCCCCCAAGTACAACCCGAATGCTCGTTGTGCTTATCACTCAGAAAGCCCAGGGCACTCTACTGATGACTGTTGGGCACTAAAGAATAAGCTGCAGGACCTCATTGACGCTAAGGAGGTACAGTTTGAGGCATCTGACAAGCCTAACGTAGTGACAGCTCCCCTGCCTGCTCATGGAGTTAATGCTATCGGGGATGAAGAGGAAGTTGATGAAGCTGAGTTTGATAGCTGGATCTACCCGGCAACTGACGAAGGACTTAACAATTGGAGCGCAAAGGACAATCTCCCTGTTTCTTTTGTTACTAAGTAATGAATTCCTATGTTTTGTTATTTTGTAATAGACAATGATAAACTCTATGGCCCGGTGTCTTACCCGAGGCACCGTGGTTCTATTTGTGAGGGCATACAAACTGTCATTTTATACATCATGAATAAAAATCTTGGACGTATTTTTCGCATTGCAAATATTGTGTTCCTTTTCTGTCTTTCTTTTCCTTTATATAATTTTCAAAAACAACTGTATTTACACACACACTCACTCATACAGGTTCCAATCCACTCTGGATCTCACTGATAACAGCTCTGCTAATGCCAATTACAACTTCGAAAATCCGATCAACTTAGCCGAAGACGAAGGTGAAGATGATTGCGAAGTGCCTGGCGAGCTTGCAAGACTGTTGCTTCAGGAAGAGAGGGCAATTCAACCCCATGAAGAGCCAGTGGAAACCATAAACCTGGGTACTGAAGCAGACAGGAAAGAGGTAAAGATTTGTGCCAACCTAGAGCTCAGCGTGAAGCAACGGTTAACCAAGATGTTACATGACTATATGGAGATCTTTGCCTGGTCCTACGAAGACATGCCAGGGTTGGATACCGATATTGTCGTCCATCACTTGCTGACTAAGGAAGACTGCCCTCCAGTTAAGCAAAAGGTCCGTCGGATGCGTCCAGAGATATCAGAGAAGATTAAAGCCGAGGTCATGAAACAGTTTGATGCCGGATTTCTCGCAGTGACTTCTTACCCTCAGTGGGTTGCTAATGTGGTGCCGGTACCTAAAAAGGACGGTAAGGTCAGAATGTGTGTCGACTACAGGGATCTGAACAGGGCCAGCCCCAAGGATGACTTCCCCTTACCCCACATTGATGTCCTTGTTGATAATACAGCTCAGCACAAGGTATTCTCTTTCATGGATGGCTTTTCAGGTTACAATCAGATAAAGATGGCACCCGAAGACATGGAAAAGACTACATTTGTTACTCAGTGGGGCACCTTCTGTTACAAGGTCATGCCGTTCGGATTAAAGAATGCTGGGGCAACCTACCAACGTGCCATGGTTGCTTTGTTTCATGATATGATCCATCATGAGATAGAAGTGTATGTGGACGACATGATCGCTAGGTCCCAGACGGAGGAAGAGCACCTAGATCATCTGCAGAAGTTGTTCGATCGGTTAAAACTGTACAAGCTGAGATTGAACCCAAACAAGTGCACCTTCGGGGTAAGATCTGGGAAGTTGCTAGGCTTCGTGGTCAGTGATAAAGGTATTCAAGTGGACCCTGCTAAGGTCAAAGCTATTCAAGAGATGCCAGTTCCTAAGACAGAGAAGGAAGTCAGAGGCTTTTTAGGACGCCTGAATTACATCGCTCGATTCATCTCTCATCTGACTGCTACCTGTGAGCCAATCTTCAAGCTGCTGAAGAAAGATCAGGTAGTACGTTGGAACGATGAATGTCAGGCTGCTTTTGACAGAATCAAAGAGTATCTCCAAGAACCACCTATCCTTATGCCACCGGTTGAAGGGAGACCTCTGATCCTATATCTGACAGTGCTAGACAACTCAATGGGGTGTGTGCTGGGGCAGCATGACGAGTCTGGCCGAAAAGAGCATGCCATTTATTACCTTAGCAAAAAGTTTACCGACTGTGAGACCCGATACTCACTGCTTGAGAAAACTTGCTGCGCTTTGGTATGGGCTGCTCGCCGGCTGAGACAGTATATGCTGACTCACACTACCTTGTTGATCTCAAAGATGGATCCGATAAAGTACATATTCGAAAAGCCTGCTCTGTCTGGGAGAATTGCAAGATGGCAAATGATCTTGACGGAATACGACATTCAGTATACAACCCAGAAAGCCATCAAGGGAAGTGTATTGGCAGACCACTTAGCTCATCAAGCTGTAGATGACTACCAATCAATGAACTTCGAGTTTCCGGATGAAAGCATTATGATTGTAACTGACTGTGAAGTACCTGGACCGGATGAAGGACCTGAACCGGGATCCCGATGGTCTATGCACTTTGACGGAGCCTCCAATGCTTTGGGAAATGGTATCGGCGCCATAATCATATCCCCTCAAGGTACTCATACTCCACTCACTGCCCGGCTGTGTTTCAACTGTACCAACAACATGGCAGAGTATGAGGCGTGTATCATGGGTCTTCAAGCTGCGATTGACCTAAGGATCAAATTTCTAAGTGTTTTCGGAGATTCCGCTCTTGTGATCAATCAGATCAAAGGAGAGTGGGATACGAAACATCCAAACTTGATTCCTTACAGAGAATGTGTGTTGACCCTGATTCCCCACTTCACCGAGATAACCTTTGAGCACTTTCCAAGAGAAGAGAATCAGTTAGCGGACGCGTTAGCTACAATGTCTTCAATGTTCAAGGTTAAATGGGATAATGAAGCTCCCCGGATCATCATTTGGAAACTGGACGAACCGGCATACTGTTGTGATCTCGAAACTGAATTGGTAACTGAGAAGCCTTGGTACCACGAAGTGAAGAGATATCTGGAAGCTCAGGAATACCCTGAAGGTGCCTCTGTCAATGATAAGAAATTCCTGAGGAGGTTCGCAGCCAAATTCTTCCTAAGCAACGGCATCTTGTACAAGAGAAACCATGATTCAACCTTACTGCGTTGTGTGGATAAGACCGAAGCAGAAAGAATCATGGAAGAGCTCCATGAAGGGACCTTTGGTACGCATTCCAGTGGGCACACTACGGCTAAGAAAATCCTACGGGCAGGATACTATTGGTCCACAATGGAAGCAGACTGTTACCAACATTCCAGGACATGCCACAAGTGCCAGATCTATGCAGATAAAGTGCACGTTCCTCCGGTTCCCCTGAATGTTCTGACCGCACCTTGGCCGTTCGCAATGTGGGGCATAGACATGATCGGCGAGATAAAACCTACGGCATCTAATGGACATCGCTTCATCCTGGTGGCGATTGACTATTTCACGAAGTGGGTCGAGGCAGCATCCTATGCTACGGTAACCAAGACTGTTGTAGCACGGTTTATTCGGCACAATCTGATCTGTCGGTACGGCGTCCCAGAAAGGATAATTACAGACAACGGTACCAATCTGAACAACAAGATGATTGCTGAGCTTTGCGAACAGTTCAAGATACAGCACCACAATTCTTCTCCTTACAGACCGAAGATGAATGGGGCTGTAGAAGCAGCTAACAAAAACATCAAGAAGATCGTGCAAAAAATGACAGTGACTTATAAAGATTGGCATGAGATGTTACCGTTCGCTCTGCATGGGTACCGTACCTCAGCAAGGACGTCAACCGGGGCAACTCCGTTTTCTCTGGTTTATGGCATGGAGGCAGTCTTGCCGATCGAAGTGCAAATTCCCTCTCTCCGGATAATGAAGGATGCAAATCTGAACGAAGATGATTGGATCCAGACACGACTTGACCAACTCAACCTCATTGACGAGAAGAGACTTGCTGCTATCTGTCATGGTCAGACGTATCAGAAACGAATGATCAGGGCATTTAACAAAAAAGTCAGACCTCAGGAATATCAAGTTGGGGATCTGGTTATCAAGAGAATCATCCTTCCTCAGAGTGATCCAAGGGGCAAATGGACCCCTACGTACGAAGGGCCATTTGTGGTTAAGCATGTGTTCTCAGGAGGAGCAATGATCTTAACCAACATGGATGGTGACGACCTTCCTCACCCCGCCAATGCAGACATAGTTAAAAAATACTACGCATGAAAAAATGACCCGCTAGGCTGACATGCCTAGGCAAAAATTAGGGCTTCCTGGCGAACCAAAAGGGTTCGGGCAAAATGAAGGGATGAAAATGAAAAAATCTGTACACCCGGCAAGTCGAAAACCTGAAAAGGCGGCTTGGGCAAAAATGGGTATCCCGGTGGACTGAAAACCCGAAAGGGCGGTCCAGGCAAAAATTAGGGATAAAAGCGTAATACTATGTCTCATTGGATCACTTTGCATCCAGAATCCGGTATCTACATCAAGTTCAGACGGCATCGATCAGTCAGCTTCACCTTCAACCAAGGTCATCAAGTGATGAGACGCTCGGAGTTATAAAGGCAATAGCAGAGTTGAAACCCAGTGGGATCATTCATATTTCACACAGCTGTTTTATTTTCTTTTGTACAAAACTTGTATAAACTCTTTTGATCGGCGACGTACCTCTTACTAGGACGTCAGCCTCTTGTACACAAAACGCCTATTTTCAGGCCATTCAAAAATCAATACAAATATATTTTCAGTTAAATGTGCCAAGTGTTTTTCTTTTTCCTGTTTTGTTTTGCGAAGAACGTCCAAGGTTCAACTTGTGATGTATGCATTGACAATAATTTGCTAACTCATAAATATTTGCACACGAAACAAAGGAATTAATTACAGGTGACACTAGAAACAGGGGCAATGAAAGAATGGTCTAAACAATCCAATTGCTCTATCCTCCAAGGTACCAAGGTAGGTTCAGCTAAAGAACATGACCGAGTATCTTAATCCCCCAGAGAGCGGTTCAGTAAAACAATACATGTCTCTCCAAGCAAAATTACAGATCTCAAGGAAATTGAGTATCCTCCCGTAGATCTCAATACTTCCCCAGCAGCACACATTCTTAACAAAGCATCCCCGACAGTCTTGGTCTAAAGATTGTTCCCCGGCGGTACATCAACATTCAAAGGAATCACTTCCCTGCAATTCAAACTTCCCCAGAAGAGTCCAACCCAAGTTCCCCAGGAAAGTTGGAATTCATATCCCCAAGCGATAAGCTTATCCCCAGTAAATTCTGGAAGCTCCTCCCCTCGCAAAGCACGAACGCGTCGTCCGGCTTGATTTAAAGAGTTATTTCCTTAACAGGATATAACTGGGTTATCCTCAGCCAAAAGCCACGGAAAGGTCGTCGTCAACGTAGTTCTTTCCTATCCCCAGCGAAGTCCATTAATACTTCCAACAACAAGGGTATCTTCAGCAAATTATTATCAACACTCAGCAAGGCATCTCTCTCCCCACAGAGTACCGCTTCCCAGCATGGTCGCTAGAGTATTTTTCTCCCCGCAGAATCTTCCATTTGCCAAGTTTATTCCGCAACGGAGTCATCTTCTCCTACCGGTATTCTTGCAGTTATCATCCCCAGCGGAAGCAAAATTTATTCCACAATATCAGCCCAGGATACGACTTCCCGGCACCCGTCAAGGATTTACTTTCCTAGACGAAAACATACATAAAACATCACATACATCATTATAGCATGCATAACGCATTGCATCATACAAGTCTCATTTATATCGAGAACATCATTGCTTGATCCATATCATGCATTGCATATGACTGACTTTTACCTTTCAGGAAAGATGCAGTTTAAAGTCTCAATCACATTTCAAGACCTAGACCGGTTCAGTTAAATCGACCCTAAGATTTTCCTGATGCTTATCCAGTCAAAGGCCTTCTCTGGTTCAGTCAGATCGACCCTAAGATCTCCCTGATGCTTATCCAGTTGAAGATATTCCAAGACCTTGTCCGGTTCAGTTAAATCGACCCTAAGATTTTCCTGATGCTTATCCAGTCAAAGGCCTTCTCTGGTTCAGTCAGATCGACCCTAAGATCTCCCTGATGCTTATCCAGTTGAAGATATTCCAAGACCTTGTCCGGTTCAGTTAAATCGACCCTAAGATTTTCCTGATTCTTATCTAGTCAAAGGCCTTCTCTTGGTTCAGTCAGATCGACCCTAAGATCTCCCTGATGCTTATCCAGTTGAAGATATTCCAAGACCTTGTCCGGTTCAGTTAAATCGACCCTAAGATTTTCCTGATTCTTATCCAGTCAAAGGCCTTCTCTTGGTTCAGTCAGATCGACCCTAAGATCTCCCTGATGCTTATCCAGTTGAAGATATTCCAAGACCTAGACCGGTTCAGTTAAATCGACCCTAAGATTTTCCTGATGCTTATCCAGTCAAAGGCCTTCTCTTGGTTCAGTCAGATCGACCCTAAGATCTCCCTGATGCTTATCCAGTTGAAGATATTTCAAGACCTTGTCCGGTTCAATTAAATCGACCCTAAGATTTTCCTGATTCTTACCCAGTCAAAGGCCTCTCTGGTTCAGTCAGATCGACCCTAAGATCTCCCTGATTCTTATTCCAGTAGAAGACACCCAAGATTTTTCTCAACGAGCGTTGTTGAAGTTAAAGTCGCCCAAGATTTTTCTCAACGAGCGTTGTTGAAGTTAAAGTCGCCCAAGGTTCTCTTACCATTCATGCTAAGACAATAACCATCCCTGGTTCATCAGCGTTTGAAGCTCCAGACTCAGCTCCTGTAACCAGTCAGGACACATCTATACCAAACATCTGAAAACAGCTCCTGCAACATGTCAGGTAATCATTTTTCTTTTGCAGGTATGCAGGTTCTCGCTAAGGAATCTCCTACGAGATCAACATCCAGATGGCATCTATAAGCCCATCATCCTATCCGGCAATCTTCAAATGGCATCTGTAAGCCCATTCTCCACCATCACTGCTACTATATGAGCGCAAATTTCTGGGCACTCTAGTGTCCAATCATCTTCTACCCTCGGATTACGAAAGGCACATCAGCCAATCTGCATCCTCAGGTCTAAGAAGATTGAACAGGGGCAACTGTTATACCCCAAAATTTGCCCTCCCATATTCTCCAAGATTTGTCAAGTCAAGGTCACAAAATTCCCCAAGGGTTATGCAATTCAACTGTCTCCTATACAGTCAAAACTAGGGTTTGTGTTCTGATCAAAGAAAAGAAGTTTTCAAAGGCCCAATCAAGTCTCATATGCTTACAAATATGGTCAAGTATCCTCATATCAAGTTTCAAGACATTCAGCTCAAAATTGCACAGTCAAAACCCTAGATTGCACTACAGTCAACTGTAGGGGCAAAATGGTCATTTGGCAGTCAAAAGTTCAAATTTTTGATCAACATATCATTTTGAAGCCACAAACATCATTTGATCAATGCTTGATCATGATTCTCAAAATTTGGCTCAGAAATCATCAAAGATGCAAAAGTTGCTATATTTGGACAGCTGAAAAAGTCAACTGAAATTGACTAGGGCATAACTTTCACATGGATTATCAGAAAAATTCCATCCAAAGCTCATTTTGAAGAGAAAGACATTTCCTACAACTCATCTTCATATTCCAAGTCCAAGAAATGCTCTCACAAAAAGTTATCAATTTCAACATTATAGGTCATTTTCAAAAGTCAACAAAAAGGGACTTTAAGTCAAAGGCCATAACTTGAGATTGGTACATCAAAATGCCATGGGACCAAAGGCATTGGTTAAAGGACTCAAAGAACTTTCCAAAATGTCCAAGAACATGTGAAAATCTTAAAAATTGAGCAAGTTATGCCTTGTGGAAGTTGGGAAATTTTTGGAAATTTTTGAAAGTCAACTTTACTTCAAATGATCCAAAAATGCAAATGGGCCCATTTTTCTTCCAAGTTTCTTCATGCCAAGCCTATGAACGACCATTAAGCCCAAGGGGAAGTATTTTCTCAATTTTTAATTATTTATTTGAATTTATATTAATATTAATTCATTTAAATTATTTAAATATGTAGAAAATATAAATTTGACCTAAAAAAATCTTTTTGTGCACATTCTACTCTCAATATTTCGTGCTTGTTTGATTATGGAAAGTTTTGGTGTGATTTGAACTAATTGACACAAGATTGCACATGAAAAAAGATATGAAAAGATTTTACAAAATCAAATATTGAAAACTATCAATGCCATGGATTTTGTGCAATTTTGTTGACCTAATGCCTTGGCTACATATTCAGGAATGCAAACCTAATGCCTTGAGACTCCAAGCTGCGCTCAGAAACGATATACAAACTTGAAAAAAATCACCAAGAAAGCCAATACTGAAAACTAGTTTTTAGGTCGATTCAAGCTTCAATTCTTATTCTATCAGCATCCTCAAGCTTCACTGAACGTGTGTCAATCAAAAACATCAACTAAAACGCAAAGAAGTGGTAGTTAGAACTCAAACTGTAAAGCGAAATTCTTGAAATCGTGCATCATAATTTAAGCATTCTTTGCACTTTTTGTTTGTTGATCCATGTTTATTATGAAATTCTGAGACTAACCCTCATATTTAATTGCGTTTTTCTGTGCCATACGAGATTATGCCATGACTGAATATTAGGTTTTCTTGAGCTTCAAATTGGGGGTTCTTACTAGAGGAAAAATTAGACCATCCCAGTACCACCATTACGCTCAGCTCATCCAGACGAAGAAAAGGCACTAGTCGCGATCAATTTATGATCACCATAGCGCTAGTCGCTATTTTCTTGTAGCCAGCTTCAGACCACGCCCTAAAACCGTTGCCTATAGCCCTTATGTTTCAGGAAAAAAAAAAGAGAACGAGGACGATGATGTGTTGGCACGCAATGGTTGGGTGTTTTAAATTTCGCGCTTTTTATTACTAACGCGCTTATTCTTTCTTTTTGTTATTTGTGTATTATTAATATATCAATTGATCCAAGCAGCTCAGCTGGCAGGCACCTCTCTTGGCAATATCCAAGACCCGGGTTCGAACCCCAGGTCTCATGCTATTTCAATATTGTTTTTCATTCACAATTCCCATGCAGGCATGATCCTAAGACGCACCATACTCCTTCGTCATCCCACCATACACGCGTCTAGCAACACTGGATCAATGGCCAGGATTCTGAAGAACACGTATACGCTGGTCAATGCGCTGGCATACGAATTGGCAAAAGTCAATGGATCCACTGCTTATTGGGCCTGATTTTCCATCAAAACCTCCAATTTGGGGCTACCCCCCCTGGTTTGCCTCTTTTATTTTATTTGTTTTAAATTTGTTATTTTGTTTTCTAATTTAATTAATTATCTTTTTTTTACATAAAAATATAAAAAATATAAAAACATCATAAAAAATTCAGAAAAAGACAAAAGTTTAATAATTATTTTATTTTAATTATTTTGCTAAATAAATTAATATGTAAATAAACTTAGTTTTAATTAGGTTATAATTTCATTCTTTTTAACAACTAAAAATCCCAAAAAAAAAAGAATTAGCTTTAATTTTTATTCCTTTTAATTTCCCTTTTTTTAATAATAATATTTATTTTATTTATTTTCATAAATTAATTTTTTTGCATGTAAATTAATTTAGATTTAAATTAGGTCAAATTTCCATATTTTTGCAATAAACTTAAAAAACGTTAGAACTAGGGTTTAGCATCTCATTTTAATTTTAATTAATTCTTCTTTTTCTCCTTAAAATCTAAAAAAACACCAAATACCAAAAACATTTAATTTTTAATTTTAATTCTCATTAACTTTAAATATTTTGCAAAAAGGGTCCAACGCCCATTGTTTTTAATTATTTAATTTGCGCATTTATTTTATGTCATTTATTATAATTTTGTATCTCTCCCAAAGCACTGTAATTTAAATTTCTCGCACTTTTATTTATTCGCTTTATTTATTTTTCAGTCAAATCGGGTCCGGTTTAATTTTGGCGATGTGGACCCGCGCCATTTGTAATAGCTGTAGATTTATTTTTCCGCAAATATTAACTGTTAAAAATGCATGCAAGAATGAATGTCTTAATTAAAACAAATGCGTAGATCACAATGAACATGACAAGACAAATATCAATGAAAACGACACACAGATCGCACACACCACCCCTAGGGTACGCCTCACTGTTGCCTTTCGAAAGGTGATCGTCGAGTAGAGGATGTCTTAGTAAGTCCTCATGATCCGGGAGCCTGGCATGAGGGTAGCTTCTAAGGTGTCTTCCCATTGCTCTGGTGATCACCACGTCCCTAAAACTCGAATTGACCCGAACACCTCCAACGGTGGTGCTACCTACCTCTCAATGGTGGGATGGCACTACTTTAAAAGATATTTACACAGACGAATTCCTTAGGGTAGGTAGGTTCTCAAGGATACTTGCTCTAATTTCAAACAAATCAAAACATCTTTTCACACTGACACTTTTCAAAAGCTTTCAAAGCAAACTTTTCAAACACTCTGACATACGAGTCGATCTGAAATTTTTCAAAAGAAACTTTTTAAACCCACATTGAAAAGCAAACAAACAATTTTGAAAACACATTGAGCAAGTATCTAAGAGCCCATGGATAACCATGGATAGAAAGGGTGCTAACACCTTCCCTTTCTATAACCTACCTCCCGAACCGAGAGCAATCTCTTTAAGGAATTTTTCTGTGCTTTTGTCCTTTCCAATTGGAGAAAATAAAAGACGGTGGTGACTCTTGCTTCCGCGACATTTCGCGAACCAGCGATAAACAGTCAGTTCCAGATCCACCGATCACAATACAGAGTGAATGAGTTGCGATGAGGATGAAGATGAAGTGCAAAAGAATTTTTCTCAGAATAACTTAAAGGTTTGTTTCTGATTCAGAGACTTTTCTTTGTGAATTTCTAAATCTGATTTTTCTGTGATGTGAATGAATATATCGTGTAAATATCTCCCCCTTTTGAGTTTTTTATTCTATTATGTAGTTAAAGATTGTTATATGACAATTAATTGGGGCCCTTGGATTGGATTTCTTCTGTTAGAGATTAGTGGTTAGGATTAAATTGGTTAGGGTTTACTATGAGAGTTAGTTAAGTTCTATTAGGGATTTGGTTTCTTTTAGGAATCAGTTGTATGAGCAGGCAGATTAGCAATTATGTTAAGACCTTAAAACTGAAAATAGTCAAGTGTTATCTAGGGCTTTGAAATTCTATTTGTAGTTAGTTATGAAAGTTATGATGAGCTGGAGTTTTTTTGATTTGGAATTGTGAAATGATTTTGATGAATGATGCAGGGCAACTGGAATGCAAGAACTGGTTTTGAATTAGATTTTTACGATCTGTTTTCAGTTAGTGAAACGCAAGGCTAGTTCATGGAAGCTGGTTTGATGCTGATATTTTTTGTTTTGCGAACTGATCCGGTTTTGGTTATACAGGGCTACTATGGGTTGATGTGAACAGTTTTTCTGTGTATTGATGTATGATTCATGTTTAGATATGGTGTCTGGTTAATGATTCGTACCTGGTTCTATTCTATGCAGGTTGCTTGATCAACATGGCTGCAATGGCTAAATTTAATGGAGCAAAGACAAAGCTTGGTCATTACAATTATGATTAGGGCGTAAAGAGCTCGAAGGGGTTTAGCAAGGAATTTTTGTTCGAATGTATTTGTAATGCTACTTGTGGTATTTTGTATGAGGTTTGAACATGAATTGTAGCAACATAGAATGATGAGTTTGTATGTAATTTGAAACTTAGACTTGTGTTTGAGAGGCTTTTGAATGGGATCAAATATTGAATGGAATTTATTAAAT
Source organism: Vicia faba (assembly GCA_948472305.1). Lineage (NCBI taxonomy): Eukaryota > Viridiplantae > Streptophyta > Magnoliopsida > Fabales > Fabaceae > Vicia > Vicia faba. The sequence goes on from OX451736.1 coordinate 1,559,697,644, forward strand.
GAGAAACAAACATGGTGTATGACAATTGAACTTGAATCATATTGAATAAGACCTTGAAATCTTGAATTTAGAATTAAACAAAATGGTAGGATATAAGTTCCAATTAATCCAAATATGTGAATCTTTCAACTTTGCCATCATTGGTTTGGAAATAATGCTTAAATTTGAAATGAATAAATAATGAAGTTGAAGTTGAATCATGACTTAATTTCTAAGAAATCCCGTGTGTAGCGGTAGAAATGTTGAGACTAAGCCATTGGATTAACTTGACTCGCACAGATAAAATAAAAATCGCCACCATGCTTTATTATTTTCAGAGGAATGGGAAAAGAGCGAATAACCCAAAAAGAGGGAGAGCGAATCTAAGTTTGGGGGTTGGTTATGTAAAGTGAAGGTATTAGCACGCTAAATATCTACGGTACTCCGTAGGAACCTCTTTGAAAATATGTGTATTTTGGCTGTAAATGTTGTATACAAAATAGATTGTTGAGATGAGAAAAGAAATATTTTTTATAATTTTTGCACTCGCCGCGATTGTGAACCTTTAGTGCCTACGTACCACCTTCCGTGCAATAAGGGATCGTGATACTCGTAGTTCACCTTTAAAAATTTTAAAACACAAGTGTGTTGGTTAATTTTAAGAGACGAGACATCATCGTCTTATCCGAGTGGAAGAGCATACTTACTACCCATGATTATGAGAAAGGAGAATTTGCATTATCTAAAAGTGGAGGACACGACTTGGATTTTAAAATCAACAAAGCCTAACTAAACACCCAAGTGAAAAATATATCACTTCAATACATATCATAGAAGTATAGTAGCTCGCATCACTTCAAGGATTGACAAGAATCTAATCCTTTGAGAAAATTTTAAAGATAAAAAATCCAAAGTGGCAAAATAATTTGAATAAGATTGATTGACTTTTAGTCTTCTCACAAAAAATGTCAAAGCATTATTAAGTTGGTTAAACTTTGATTAAGAAAATATTTTTGAAAATGCATGGACATAAATCCAAGTTTATTGTGAAAGCGGTTCAAGTTTAGAAGACAAGAATAGTTTTAAAAAGGAGGGAGAAAATTTTGAAATTAAAGAAAATGGGAGGAGATGAAGGGACTGTCCTATAGCATAAGGTAAAAGCAAGAGAAAACAACCGTCTAACCAATATGAAGCCAACACTTGACACAATGAGTCAATGTAGAATTTCCATCCTTTAGATTGAAACTAAACAAGCAAAGATAATAAAACTCTTAAGAAAACTAAACTTCAATTGCATTAAGTCTTCACAAAAATTGGATAGAGTAACGACTGTATACAGATGAATTCTCGATCACAGACAAAGCATGTAATCAAAACAAATTGAACACAAAGCAAACAAACAACCCAATATCTTAGGGTAAACCCCAAGAACTTCAGACATAATAGCAATGAAAGTCACAAGGTCTAAAGGTAGGCTAAAGGCTCTAATCCTAAGTCAAAGAAGTCCACAATCTCCATAATGCCAAGGATAGTAACCAAATAGTCCAAGTAACATTAAAGTTTTTTATGGTTCAAGTTGATTATTAGGTATCTTCAAAAAGAAATGTAAAGCTAAAGTGAGCAAAATAAAATGACATAAAAGTAAATGCTCAAGTGAGAAAAGATGAAAATAGCATGATATGTAAATGCTAAAATAAATGTGAAAGTAAAGAGCATAAAGTAAAGGCATAAAAAAGTCAATTGCTCGAAATTAGAGGTTAGTTGAATGACCATCTTGAAACTTGCATTTGAAACTCATTAGAGGATTGATAAAACCAAAGCCTCTCAATAACAAGTTTCATTTGTTTTTTGTCAAGTATATCATTCACTTTAAAATCTCAAGGAAACAATAAATGATCAATGATGTTTAAATGATTCACTTTGACCAAAGCTTATGAAGATTCATTAGAGGATTGATAAGACCAAAGCCTCATAACAATGAATCACAAGATTATTGGATCAAAAGTTTCAAATTAACATACTTGGGTTTACAAACATAGGTTTGGGAAACGAATGATCATTTCTTGAATCAGGATAAAATTTAGCGCTATGTTAAGCAATCGTAAGTGGACTTATATAGAAGTAGCACCTATTTTAATGTCGGTCAATAGCAATCTATGTACCATATGTTTAGAGAAATGATATGTAAATAATTCTCCAACAACATTTAATACAAGTAAGAATGGGATAAGATGAAGAGGGAGGGGATAAGAATTAAACCACATTTGAACCAAAAATTTAATCCAACTATCAATAAAATCATTCATCCATTTTGGTGGAGTTAAATTCAAAACCCAAGATCCAATGATGTTAATGAAGCTCATGATCAAAATCTCATAGTTCAAGATCAGCCAAAATATATACAAAAATAAAATTGTATTTAAAAATAAAGAAAAAGATTTTTAAAATGGTTTTAATATGAAAATAAAAGGGGAAAATAACAACTTTATTCAAAACATCCAAGAAAAATTCAATGAGACCATAGAAAAATCAGAAATGAGCTAAAATATTTTTATAAAATTTTTGGTAATTTTTTAAAGTCAAACTATTTTTAAAATTAAAAGAAATAGGAAAAATAAACCAAAAATTGTAAAAAAATAGTAAAGTCAGAAATAAAAATAAAATGAGGTCACCAATATTTGTCAAGAGGTCATTGGATCTCTCCATATTTTTTTTCAGAATTTAAAAATTAAGAAAAGCATTTTTAAACAATTAAAACAACAAAAATAAAGTGAAAAAATATAAAAAATATCAAAACATAAAATAAAATTTTGAAAAAATAATAATCAGAAAGTGAAAATCAAATGTATTTTTTAAAGAATTTTTTCAAATTTTTTGAAGTTAAAATGAATTTTTTAATGAATTTTTGAAGTTTAAAACAAATAAAATATAAAATGAGAAAATAAAATAAAAACGAAAAAGATGTACACCATTGGATGAGAGTCAAAACATGTTAGTAAACTAATCCAGTGGATCAGACACGCTGTGAATATCATGATCCTCTAGAAATAATACACGTGATCAATTATCAAACAAATTTGAAAAAAATGCGTGGCAATTTGTCATTGGTTAAAGACAAACACGTAGGTCGTATTCAACCTCCGTCTAAGCAATTTACAGGGTCATGAAATTGAAAAATTAGAGCTCGAGACCGGTACCACTCGCTTCGTCTCTTGAAGACGATTCCAATGGTACCCTCCCGAAAAATTTATGTAAGGTGTAGCTCAGTTGTTTTGGAAGGAAAGATTTGAAAAGAGATTTGAAAATTCATGGCTAAAACTCACTTCCAGTTGAAAACAAATGTTACGACTAGAATTAGAATGATGAGAGCTTCATTACAGTATCAAAGTTTGAGAGAATTGGTGGAGGAATCTACCTAGTGAAGTTCAAATTCAGAGCTCTAAAACTTGACTTGGCTAGCACGATTTAGGAAGTCTTAGTGTTTGGTTCTTCTTCTGTTAGCTTCACTGAAGTTTAAGGATGAAGAATTGACAAAGAAAATGGATTGAGGAAAGTTGTAAAACCAAATTCGAAGTTGCAGAAAAGTGGGTTCAAGAGAAAGTTTAATTGGAAGATAGGGTTTTGAACTTCCTAGGGCTATATCAACAACAAACTATCTCCCATAATGACGAGACTACCATTCATTGGAGTAATAAATCTCAACAACGAAATATCTCCCATAATCACGAGACTACCATTCATTGGCGTAAGACATATCAACAACGAACTATCTCCTATAATAACGAGACTACCATTCATTGGAGTAACAAATCCCAACGATGAATTATCTCCCATAATGACGAGACTACCATTCATTGGAGTAACAAGATCAACAAAGAACTATCTCACATAATGATGAGACTACCATTCATTGGAGTAACAAATCTAAAAAATAATCTATCTCCCATAATGACGAGACTACCATTCATTGGAGTAACAAATCTCAACAACGAACTATCTCCCATAATAACGAGACTACCATTCATTGGAGTAAAAAATATCAACAATGAACTATCTCCCTTAATGACGAGACTACCATTCATTGGAGTCACAAAATCAACAACGAACTATCTCCCATAATGACGAGACTACCATTCATTGGAGTAACAAATCTCAACAACAAACTATCTCCCATAATGACGAGACTACCATTCATTGGAGTAACAAAATAAACAATGAACTATCTCCCATAATGACGAGACTACCATTCATTGGAGTAACAAATCTCAACAAAACTATCTCCCATAATGACGAGACTACCATTCATTGGAGTAACAAAATCAACAACGAACTATCTCCCATAATGATGAGACTATCATTCATTGAAGTAACAAAATCAACAACGAATTATCTCCCATAATGACGAGACTACCATTCATTGGAGTAACAAAATTAACAACAAACTATCTACCATAATGACGAGACTACCATTCGTTGGAGTAACAAATCATGAATCTTCTCTGGGAACTAACAGACTTACTGGGGAAGTACAAGTTGCTCAAATAAAGAGACCGCCACTTGCTGTTATGAAAAGGAGTTGTAATAATGACCTCCTGGGGGAAGAAATAGGGCTTCCAGGGGGATGTCAATATATTCCTGCTGAGAAACTAAAGTATTCACGTTCAAAATAAATGCACATTCTTGACCTAGGGCTCAAATCTCGTAGAAATCAAAATAATAATGTTGCTGGGGACCACATATTTAAACCAGAAATAAACCGGAATGAAACAGTCAACCAAGATAGCACCTGATGAAAAATAAACTCAAAAGGGGATCACATTCCACTCAGATAAAGAACTGAATAGGAAAAAAATCTTCCATGAGGAATAACTCAGTGGGGAAATCGAAAGAATATACACTTTCTGCTTAAAGTTGATAATCTATTGAAAAGAGGGTAACACAACTCTATAAATAGGGTAATATTCCAATAAAATATCAATGGATGCAAATGATTAACGAATTTAATTCAGCTATGCATGATGCATGTATGAATTTTATCATGTATATGCTGACAAAACTATCACACCATACTGTGGATAAATAAACAAAACCAAATTGGGTAGAGTTAATACTCATCTAAATCACATCCAGGAGGAAAATATTTAAGAAAGTAAGCACTAACAAAGTCTTGTTCCATCGCTTAATTTCATTGGGAAGAAACACAATCCGAAAATAATCAAATCAAGACAAAAGAATCAGTGCAAATACTGGGATCTAACATCCTCCTCCAGGCTTCACCAGGGAACATCACACATGCTTCAATGAAGGGAAACAAATGCTTTAACATCTGTACTTCTACTGGGGATCGCAATATCGGCCTCAATGGGGAAAATAATACCATGTTGTCGAGATATCACCTGGGGATCTCGTGCTAACTTTATTGAGGAGTACAACACCACATCATTGAGAGAAGCCCAAAATACCTTCTCCAATAACAAGAGTGATAATTACATAAACTTCCATAGAGAGAAATTATGAAATTACACGGGGATGACAACTCTTAGAGAGAAACAACATTTTAGCTTCACTTGGGGATCTAAGAAATCAAAAAGTACAACAATAAATCAAAATTATGGGGATTTTAAATCAAACCCAACACTTGGCAGGAGAAAACCCAAAATTTGACAACTACTTCAACACTTCTTAGAAAAGATGCTACCCTCATTTAATTGTGGGAAATAAGCAACAACAATAATGCCAACAATGCAAAGGGTGATGTTTTTGCAAATGATTCCATCTCATCACACAAAGAGGAAAGGACTTTCTTCATATGAGCGAAGAACTTACTGAGGAATCTGGTATAGAGACTTCATACCATGTAAACCCGAAATCAAAATGAACCAAAACTTGACTGGGGAAAGTGGGATCACAAACCCAACACCGCAACATACATCAATTGGTATCATCTTCAACTATCTGTGAAACAAAAGAATCACATGCATACCAGTAAAAGAAACTTGGGAGAACCTTCCCGGGGAATACATACTTCCACAATTTCTCAGTTCGTCCATCCTTGGGATCACCACTTTTGTTTTTCTTGAGTCATAAAATTAAAAGTAAGAAGTAATATGTAAATTATTTAAATAAAACAATTTTGTCATTTAATCTTTTTGTTTTAAAAATTACTATCAATAATAAATGGAGTATTTGTAAGCAAAATAAAATAAAAATTTCAAAGAATTGGATAAAAGCTCAAACTTTATTAATAGAATGGTAGTCTGCAAATGGCGAGACTCCATAGATGATTAAAAACTTTGGAAAATGGTAATATAAATTGGAAAAGATGAATTGAAATAAAATGACCACTATTCTCCCTAACAACTTTGAATTCCTGAGCAGTGACTTCTGTTGAAGTATGGTGAGAGTCCAAGAAGATTGTTGCTTCAATGATCAAGTCTTGTCTGACGAAGTTACTTGCCAAGAAATCCCTAACTTTTGCCTAAGTTGCCCTTGCGGGTTTTCAACCTAGCGGGATAATTTATTATGTTTATGTCTCTAATTTTTTCCTAGACCGCCCTTTCGGGTTTTCAGCATACCGAGATGCTCTTTTTTTCCTAAGCCGCACTTTCAGATTTTCAACTTAGCGAGCTATTCTTTTATTTCTTAGGCGAAGTATTTTTTAACTGCGTCAGCATTCATAGGACGTGGGAACTCCTCGCCATCCATAGTTTCAAGAATTAATGCACCGCCAGAGAAGGCTTTCTTGACAACATATGGGCCTTCAAAATTGGGAGTCCACTTGCCCCTAGAATCATCATTAAAAGACATGATCTTCCCGAGCGTGAGGTCGCCTTCTTTAAATTCACGAGGATTGACCTTCTTATCAAAATCTTTCTTCATTCTCTTCTAGTATAACTGACCATGACATAAAGTTGTCATTCTCTTTTCTTCAATCAAATTCAGTTGGTCAAACCTGTTCTGGACCCATTCAACCTCTAACAACTTGGTTTCCATCATCACACATAAAGAGGGAATCTCAACCTTAATGAGAAGCACTGCTTCCATGCCATACACAAAAGAGAATTGGGTTGCCCTTGTTGAAGTGCAGAAGGGTGTTAGGTAACCTTGCAAAGCAAAAGGGAGCATCTCATGCCAATCTTTATAAATAACAACTATCTTTTGGATGATCTTCTTAATGTTCTTATTAGTAGCTTCAACAGCCCCATTCATATTTGACCTTTAAGGAGATGAATTGTGATGGATAATCTTAAATTCTTGACAAAGTTCTTTCATCATTTTTTATTCAAATTCGAGCCGTTGTTAGTGATAATCATGCTTAGCACACCGTGCAGACATATAATACTGTTCTTGATAAAGCACACTACCACCTGCTTAGTGACATTAGCATATGAAGTTGCTTCCACCCATTTGGTGAAGTAGTCTTTTGCCACCAAGATAAAGTGATGTCCATTCGAAGCCTTGGGTTCAATCATTCCAATCACGCCAATACCCCACATAGAGAAAGTCCACGGGGAAGAAATAATGTTGAAAAGTGTCAGAGGCACATAAATTTTGTCAGCATAAATCTGACACTTATGGCATTTTTTTGCAAATTTATAATAATTAGATTCCATTGTCAGCCAATAATAGCCTTCCCTAAGCATCTTCTTTGCCATCGAATGTCCATTGGCATGAGTACCAAAGGAACCTTCATGGATCTCATGCATCAACAGGCATGCTTTGTGTCTATCCACACATCTGAGCAAGACCATGTGATAATTTATTTTGTATAGCATATCTTCACTGAGGAAAAAGCTACCTGCCAACCTTCTCAATGTCTTTCTATCTTTATTTGACGCACCAGCCAGATATTCCCGAGTATGGAGAAAATGCTTGATATCATATTACCAAGGTTTCTCATCTGACGTTTCCTCTACTGCAAACACATGAGCCAGTCTATCTAAACATCACACTATGATACGAGGCACATCATTTCAAGTATTCACTTGATACATAGAAGCCAAAGTCACCAAAGCATCCACCATATGATTTTCATCTTTGGGAATATGATGGAATTCAACTTTATTAGAGAAGGGTAATAATATTATAGCACAGTCTTTGTAGGGAATCAAGCCAGGGTGACGAGTATCCCATTCTCCCTTAATCTGATTTATTACCAAAGCTGAATCGCCATACACATCTAGAATTTTGATTCTGAGATCAATGGCTTCCTCAAGACCCATGATGCAAACTTCATATTCTTCCATATTATTAGTGCAATCAAATGTCAACTTGCAGTAAAAGGGATATATGACCCATGAGGAGTGATAATCGTAACACGAATTCCTTTCTCGTAAGCATTCACAGCTCCATCAAATACATACCCCACCGGGATTCAGGATCAGAACCTTCCCCAAAAAAAGGTTCATCACAATCTTTTACCTTCAAAAACATCATATCCTCATCAGGGAAATCATATTTAATCGACTGATAATCATCAACCGGTTGGTGAGAAAGATAATCTGCCAACACACTGCTTTTTATAGCTTTCTGAGTACAGTATTCAATATCATATTTAGACAACAACATCTGCCAACAGACAATTCTCCTTGTGAGAGAAGGCTTCTCAAAAATATACTTAATTGGATCCGTTTTAGAAATCAACCAAGTAGTATGATTCAACATATATTTCCGCAACCGTTTTTCCGCCCATGCCAGAGCACAACATATATTTTCTAGCATAGAATACCGTGACTAACAATCAGTAAACTTCTTGCTGAGATGATAAATGGCATATTCATTCTTCCATGTTTTATCTTGTTGTTCCCAAATACAGCCCATAGAATTATCTAACACTGTTAGATACATAATCAATGGTCTTCCTTCAACAAGAGGGAGCAAGATAGGAGGTTCAAGCAAATACTCTTTAATACTTTCAAATGCCCTCTGGAAATCATCTGTCCACACACAACCTTGATCTTTCTTTAACAACTTAAAGATCGGTTCTCACATTGCATTCATATGTGAAATGAATCTAGAAATGTAATTCAGACTCCAAAGAAATCCTCTAAATTGATTTTCAGTTCTTGGTGCTGGCATTTCTTGAATTGCTTTGACTTTATCAGGATCAAATTCAATTCCTTTTTGGCTGACAATGAAACCTAACAATTTCCCTGATCAAACACCGAAGGTGCATTTATATGGATTCAAGCGGAGACAATACTTCCTCAAATGCTGAAACATTTTCAACAAGTCTTCTATATGCCCTTTATCGGTCTGGGACTTGGCAATCATATCATCAACGTATACCTTAATTTTCTTATGCGTTAGATCATGGAATAGGGTTGTCATATCCCTCTGGTAAGTTGCACTAGCGTTCTTCAACCCGAAGGCCATCAATTTGTAACAGAATGTTCCCCAGGGTGTAATAAACGTTGTTTTTTCCATGTCCTCATGATCCATTCTAATTCAATTATATCCAGAAAATTCGCCCATGAACGAGAATACTTTGAATTTTGGTGTACTGTCAACCAACATATTAATATGTGGCAATGGAAAATCATCTTTTAGACTAGCTTTGTTTAAATCTCTATAATCTGCGCACATGCGAACTTTTCCGTCTTTCTTTGGTACTGGGATAATATTGGCAATCCATAGAGGGTACACTGATGTCACAAGAAAACTGACATTAATCTGCTTTAGAAATTCTTCTTTAATTTTCACTGCCATATCAGGGTGAGTTTTTCTCAATTTCTGCTTGATTGGCAGGCACTCTGGCTTGAGTGGCAAACAGTGTTCCACAATATCCATATCCAAACCAGGCATGTCTTGGTATGACTAAGAAAAATATATCCACATATTCTATCAAGAAATCAATCAACCTGCTCTTTACATAGGGATGCATCAATGCTCTAATCTTGACTTCCTTTGGATCTTCCTCTGAACCCAAATTAATCACTTCCAATGGCTCTTTATATGGCTGAATGACTCTTTCCTCGCGCTCAAGAAACTGTGAAACCTCTTCTGTAATTTCATCATATTCTTCTTCTTCAGCCCCATACACAGGATATTCAAAGTTGGGAGAGGGTATAAGGTCATTGTATTTAATGAGTTTATTAATTAATCTTCACATATGATTTATGATTGCATTTAGAAACTGACAGATATAGCAAGTGATTATGCAGATTACAATTATTTATTTATTTTGAAAGGTTTTTTCTGATTACCATTTTCCAAGAAAAAGCAGAAAATAAAGACACAAATTGGGAATCAAAGACAACTTTTATTATTGATTTTAAAGATCAAAGCAAATAGATAAGCCCATACAATATCAACTTTCACCTTGGGCAGAGTGAAAGATTTTTGAAAAGATTAAGAAAAACAAATTACTTTGTGACATGAATGCAAGAGGGAACATCGATGGTGATCCAATTTTGGATTCTAACTCCATGTGTCACATAGTTCGGCATCTCCTGCTCCGCTTCGTCTTCCACAATGGCATTGATCCCAGGAACAGTTGGGTGAAGATAACCTATGCCTTGAAAGATATCCTGATACTTGCCCAAAGCAGTCTTCGGCTTCATATTCTCACCCTTACCATTCTTCGCAGAAAATCCCAAACCAACTCTATTCTTATTCACCGACGGGTCAACAATCTGCCCCCATACTTTACTAGGGCCATTACCCACTACCCGATGAGTATCATTAAATTAAGCTATAGAATTCTCATTTCCTCTTATATTATCAATAGATAAAGCTTGGAACTGAGTTCTAACAGCAGCTTCATCCGCTTCCACAATACTGAAAGAGGATAAATGAGATATTAACAATGTCTATTCTCCATTTATGATGACCAACTTTCCTTCACGCACAAACTTCAACTTCTGGTGCAGATTCAAAGTGAAAACCCTTGCCTCATGTATCCATGGTCGCCCCAGTAAACAACTGTAAGCGGGTACAATATCCATAACCTGGAAAGTAATCTGAAAAAGGTGTGGGCCTATATGAATAGGCAAATCTACTTCCCCGATAATAAACTTCCTTAATCCATAAAAAGCCTTCACAATTATGCCACTCGGGCGCATGGGAGTTCCTTGGTACCTTAGCTTCATAAGCGTGCTCCTCAGTATAACATTTAAAGCGGATCCATTGTCAATCAGCACATTTGACAATGAATCGTTCTTGCAGTTCATGGAGATATAGAGAGCCAGATTATGATTCCTTCCTTCGTCGAGAAATTCGTTATCACAGAAACTCAGGTTATTACATGATGTAATATTCCCTACCACACAGCTGATTTGGTCCAACGACATATCACTTTCCACAAAATCTTGATCCAATACTCTCATCAAAGATTACCTATGGGCAGAAGAGTTCATCAGTAAGGCCAGAATAGATATCTTTGATGGAGTCTGCAACAATTGATCTACGATCCTGTAGTCGCTCATCTTGATAATCTTCAATATATCATCCATATATTTTTTCTAGTGTAGTAGCACTAGATTCCCCCACTGCTTTCTTGGGTTTAACACTTTCAACAACCTTTTTATCAGCATTAACACTCCCTCGAATGACAGGTGCGAAAACACGACCACTGCGGGTCACTCGGCTAACTTCAACATAATTCTTGACATCAGACAAAGGTTGAATGGGAACTTCAACACCATCCTCCAAGATTGTAGCATTGTATTTATATGGCACGGCCTTGTCTGACTCATAAGGAACAGGACCCGATAAAAAAATCACCACCGAAGAAACAACTGGCTTGCTATGATATTCAATCTAAATAGAGGTGGAAACATCGAAACATAGCACAATATCATTCACCCCCTCTTCATAATACTTCAACATTAAAGAATCATTGCTGGAAAACACTTCTTCATTTGAGGAAAAGAATTCATCTGCAGAAGCATAGTCATCATCCGACACAGTCTTATCTAAGAAATCTTCAATCATATTAATCTCGTTGTAATCATCTCTATGGCCTGAAACCTTGATAGTACCATTGTCCATAAAAAACTGACTACCCCTTTTCACAATGAAACAACCACGAGAATCTCTGCAGTAGACTCGACAAGACCCACAATGGTGTTCTTCTTGACCATCCATGTGACAGAAGGTAGCATGCAACTGCACCAAATCACCACTCATATGATTCACGTCAAAAATCTGGAATTCTCCAGGACATCCAAATACCATATACACATCTTCCTTGTATTCTTCCCTAGGCCTGATTATATGAATGAGGCCTCCGTCCATCATTTCCTGAAGATCAGATTTTATCTTATTACACCCTTGTATATCTGTACTGCAAATACCACAATCAGCATGGTCATGTGTATAGTAACTAAACTCACAGAGGTCAGTATACATCTTTACCAAATCTCCTCTAACTAGGTTGATATCAAAAATCTGGAAGTCCCCTGGACAACCAACAACCATGTTTACCGTATTCGCTCCTTCATGCTTTAGCAAAGGATTATCTTTCACGTTAGGGCCAACATCTTTGAAGTATAGAAGGCCAGATCTCACTATCTTTTGTACTTCTGATTTCAAAGGATAACAATTCTTAATATTATGCCCTGGTGCTCCCTGATGAAATGAATATGCCTGGTCTTCCTTATAATACCAGGGAAAGAGTGATGGTATAGTAGGGGGTGGCCTGGTCTGAACCAACTTTTTTTGAATCAATGTTGGGAGTAACTCTGCATAGCTCATTGAGATAGATTCAAAAGCCTCTCTATTCTGATTCCACCCTTGATTTCCATGAGGGGATGGTCTTTGATAAGCAATTGTGGTCGGAGCCATATTGACAACTGGAGTTACCGAAGTAACCTATTGGTGGCGCTGATGATTTTTTCTAGGAGGATTAACCCTTCTTTCTTTAATAACAACATTTGTATCTCCTTCTTTCTACTTAGCAAACCCATATGATGGTTTCTTCGTACTACCGGAATTTTCACCTCTTGTCAAACGACCCTCTCTTATAGCTTCTTCCAAACGAACACCCATACTCACCATTTCAGTAAAACCACTCGGTGCACCTGCCACCATTCTTTCATAGTAGAAGGAACCTAGAGTCCTCAGGAAAATCTTCGTCATCTCTTTCTCTTCCATTAGAGGAATCACTTGGGCGGCTACCTCACGCCATCTCTGTGCATACTCTTTAAACGATTCCATATCTTTCTGGACCATTACCCTGAGTTGATCACAGTCAGGTTCCATGTTCACATTATACTTATACTCTCTGATAAATGCTTCACCCAAGTCGTTGAAAGTATGAACATTGGCACTATACAAGCTCATATACCACTTTAACACGACACTAATCAAACTATCTTGAAAAAGTGAATTAACAGGCGTTAATCATCAGTTTGAGTAGACATCCTTCTCATATACATCACAAGGTGAGCTCTAGGACAAGTATTGCCCTTGTATTTCTCGAATTCCGGTACTTTGAAATTTGCAGGTATTTTCACATTTGGAACCAAACACAAATTGTTTTCAGATCCTGTCCAAACAGTTGTTTTCCTCCGAGGGCCTTCATCTCTTTCTGTATCTTATCAAACTGATTCTGAAAATCATCCATTCGGTCATTGAAGCCCAAGCTTTCACTTGGTGGAGAAATAGGACGATAAACTTCATCATTAACAACCGGCACAACATTCACCTAAGGGGGTGCAACATAGTGAATTTCATTTCAAGCAGCAGGAGTAATATGCACCACATGAGGTGAAGGAGTAGTAGCAGCTTGAACAACTGGAGAAACCAAGGCATCAAGATTAAAACCCTTTGGCATGAATTTTGTTGGCATTCTCCATGGATAACCCTGAGGCATATGATTCTGAGCAACAGTAACCGGGACAACAGAAACGGGAACTGATGGGCCTTTAGAAGCAAATGTTGTTTGTTGAGGCTGAGCAAGTGGTGACTGATTCTGAGCAGCCACCAACGATTCCATCAAAGAAAATTAAATTATCCATACCTTCCTTCATAGCAGTAACCTCGTCGCGCAACTCACGATTCTCTTGTTCAAGATTCTCCATTTTCTTCTTGGAATTAGCTCGAGTATTATACCGGTGAGACAACTTGATGAACGAAGTAGAGAAATTTAGTAAGACACATGGGTATGAACAGAAATGCAAGAAATATGTGCAATATGATGCATGATATGAAATACATATGATTCATTTTATTATTAATATATTCAAGGAACTCAAAGATTTATGAATAATTTGCGAATATTAAAGTACTAACACATTTGAAATACTGAAAATTTTTGTTATAATAACTTCAAAATGGATTACATCTTTTTTAGTACAAGTTTCAACAATCCCGAGTACAAAAAGAAGATAGAATCTAAAACCCTAAGAAAGCAAAGCTGATGAAGCTCACTCTACACACTGACGCTTTCCTGTGAGTCTTGCAATCTGAGCCTTCAACTACTTGTTCTCTTCTGCATACCTGTCGGCAACCACTTTCCAATCACCAGAGTCGGGAAGTGAATGAATAAGCCCTAACTGAGTTCTAGAGAAAAATAAGTCCTCTTGCTTCTCCATCATCTCTACAACACAACTCTCAAGAATCTCAATTAGGTCGTCCTTCTCCTTCAAGTCTGCCAGGTAGAATGTCTCTAAAGTCTGACACTTATTCTTCCAAGCTTCTTTCTCATGCTGCATCCTAACTAGGGCCAACTGAAGCTCTTCCACATCACCCAAAATGGGAGGAGTGGTATTCACAAACATATAAAGCATAGGTGCTTCACGGGAATATGGCATCTTAGATTGGATGGCTCTTGCTTGTACCAACTGAAGATAAGGCTCCAAAGAAACAGCTTCTCTAGGTCCCAAGTCCTTTCTACTCTTCCTGTGAATATGACGCCAAGCATTTGCAATCTTCTCCTTAGCTTACTTATGGTTCTCTCCCTCTTTAAGAAAGAAACTACTCAGATGAATACTATTTGGCTTACCCCTCATAATATATCCAAGCTGTCGTCGTGCAAGAACAAGATTGTAGTTGATTCCTCCCTTTGTACCAAGAAGAGGTACATTGGGGAAACTACCGCAACTATCGACAATCTCTACATCATGGTAATCCTGATGGTAGCAAACAATATTTGAATGAGTAAGGGCCATAATATTTGGAGCCCAACTAGGTTCCTTCTCTACATCCCAGAAAGCATTAGACCGAGGCAAGTGAGAAATAAACCACAGATACAACAAAGGCGTGCAGAAAAAGATCATCCCTCCATGGTAAGAATCCCGAAGATGAATGAAGTAATAAGCATCACCTAATAATGTATGAACTGGATTCCCTATCAAAAATAATGTGATGGAATTGACTTCCATGAAGTTGTCGACGTTCGGAAATAAGAATAACCCATAAGCAAGTAGAGCAAAGATGGCCTCAAAACCAACTGTACTCTTCATCCTAGCAAAATAGAGAGCTTTCTCCAATAAAAATTGAGTGGGTAATCCTCTAATTCCTCCTTTTATAGTCATGTGGGCTTCAACTTCAGACTTCCCTAAATGAACCAAATCAGCAATCTCATGAGATTTTGGCTCCCCCTCCAAGCCGGTGAAAGGAACACAATCAGTAATAGGTAAACCCAGTAGATAAGAATACTCCTCTAATGTAGGCATTAACTGATAATCATGGAAAGTGAAACATCGATACATCGGATCATAGAACTTGACCAAAGTTGAGAGAATACCCTCCTTCATCCTAAGCTTCATGAGAGACACGATGGATCCATACTTCTTCCAAAAATCTATAGAACTCTCAATCTTGGGAATTAGACTCATCAAATCATCTATCTTAGGATTCTTGAAACTGTACTTGCAAGTTTTTCTTTTTCCAGAATCCATGGTAAAAAGTACTTGGGATATTCACAAAGAGTCAAAATTAAGTCCCTTGAACCATAATTCTTTAAAAGATGCTCATGGGTCCATGAATGCATGATGCAACAATCACATACAAGAACAAAAACACGGGGGTTCATAAGTTTGACGTCACGAGCATGGAGTCAAAGGTACTACCCACAAGGTATGGTCTAATAGTTTATCACTTTCCGAACAAGGTTCTAAAAGGCTCCCAGAGTCTACATCCTTCGTTCAGATATTACCAACATCCCAATTGACTCGGTAATTAGTAATATTCTCAAAAAAAACTCGTCCGAGCATATTATCACGTGACAACCATTTCCAGATTACTCCGTCATAGCTTCTGCATTACACATAAAAGGCCAAGATGGGTTAAAGGTTCTACAGTCCTCAATTTCAGCAGGCTCTCAGGTCGAAAGCAGCACGTCTTCCCGATTACTCGGTAAACAACACTACAGTCAAAGGGGCCTCCACTGAGTGGGGGATCTCATGCCTCCTTTTTTGGGATTACTCCCTCAATGTTAACATGACTATACCGTCCGTCCTATCTTAAGTTTTCCCAAGTCCGGGTAGAAGACTTATTAGAAATTACCAAGCACCCTGAAAACCTGGAAAATCCAGACAAACATATATACAACACATAATATACAACAAATAAAAGCATATACACAAATAAATAGAGATAAGCTTAACCCACTTAGGGATGGACCAGCAATAGGTCGATCTTTCCCCAAAAGAGTCACCATTTTTTTTATAGCGGTAGAAATGTTGAGACTAAGCCATTGGATTGACTTGACTCGCACATATAAAATAAAAATTGCAATCGCACTTTATTGTTTCCAGAGGAATGGGAAAAGAGCGAATAGCACAAAAAAGATGGGGAGAGAATCTAAGTTTGGGGGTTGGTTATGAAAAGGAAATGTATTAGCACCCTAAACATCTACGGTACTCCGTAGAATCCTCTTTGAAAATCTATGTATTTTGGCTATAAATGTTGTATACAAAATAGATTATGGAGATGAGGAAAGAAATATTTTTTATAATTTTTGCACCCTCCCCGATTGCGAACCTTTAGTGCCTACGTACCACCTTTCGTACAATAGGGGATCAGGGTACTCGTAGTTCACTATTATGAGAAAGGAGAATTTGCATCATCTCAAAGTGGAGGATATGGCTTGGATTTTAAAATCAACAAAGTCTTACTCAACACCCAAGTGGAAAATATCTCACTTCACTATATATCATAGAAGTATAGTAACTCGCATCACTTCAAGGATTGACAAGAATCTAATTCTTTGATAAAATTTTAAAGATAAAAAAGCCAAAGTGGATAAATAATTTGAATGAGATTGATTGACTTTTATTCTTCTCACAAAAAAAGTCAAAGCATTATTAAGTTAATTAAAGTTTGATTAAGAAAATATTTTTGAAAAGGCATGGACATATGTTCAAGTTTATTGTGAAAGCGGTTCAAGTTTATAAGACAAGAATAGTTTTGAAAAGGAGGGAGACAATTTTGAAATTAAAGAAAGTAGGAGGAGATGAAGGGACTATCCTATAGCATAAGGTAAAAGCTAGAGAAAAGAACTGTCTAACCAACAAGAAGCCAACATTTGACACAACGAGTCAATGTAGAATTCCCATCATTTGGATTTAAACCAAACAAGAAAAGATAATAAACCTCTTAAGAAAACCAAACTTCAATTTCATTAAGTCTTCACAAAAATTGGGCATAGTAACAACTGTATACAGATGAATTCCCGATCATAGACAAAGCATGTAATCAAAACAACCTACACACAAAGTAAACAAACAACCCAATGTCTTAGGGTAAACCCCAAGAACTC
Source organism: Vicia faba (assembly GCA_948472305.1). Lineage (NCBI taxonomy): Eukaryota > Viridiplantae > Streptophyta > Magnoliopsida > Fabales > Fabaceae > Vicia > Vicia faba. Next base: position 1,559,715,330 of record OX451736.1, read on the forward strand.
AATACAAAATAGAAATGAAAGTCACAAGGTCTCAAGGTAGGTCAAAGGCTCTAATCCTAAGTCCAAGAAGTCCACAATCTCCATAATGCCAAGGATAGTAACCAAATAGTCCAAGTAACATTAAATTTTTTTATGGTTCAAGTTGATTATTAGGTATCTTCAAAAATAAATGAAAATCTCAAGTGAGAAAAATAAAATGACATAAAAGTAAATGCTCAAGTGAGCAAAGATGAAAATAACATGAAATGTAAATTCTAAAATAAACGTGCTTAAAGTAAAGAGCATAAAGTAAAGGCATAAAATAAAGTCAATTGTTAGAAATTAGAGGCTAGTTGAATGACCATCTTGAAACTTGCATTTGAAACTCATTAGAGAATTGATAAAACCAAAGCCTCTCAATAACAAGTTTTATTTGCTTTTTGACAAGTATATCATTAACTTCAAAATCTCAAGGCAATAATAAATGATTAATGATATTTAAGTAATTCACTTTGACCAAAGCTTATGAAGATTCATTAGAGGATTGATAAGACCAAAGCCTCCTAACAATGAATCACAAGACTATTGGATCAAAAGTTTCAAACTAACATACTTGGGCTTGTAAACATAGGTTTGAGCCACGAATGATCATTTCTTGAATCGGGACAAAATTTAGCGCTATGTTAAGCAATCGTAAGTGGACTTATATAGAAGTCACACCTATTTTGAGCCGGTCAATAGCAATCTATGCACCATATATTTAGATAAATGATATCTAAATTATTCTCCAATAACATAATTACAAGTAATAAGGGGATAAGATGAAGAAGTAGGGGATAAGAATTAAACCACATTTAAACCAAAAATTTAATCAAGCTATCATTAAAACTATTCATCCATTTTGGTGGAGTCAAACTCAACACCCAAGATCCAATGATGTTAATGAAACTCATGATCAAAATCTCATAGTTCAAGATCAGCCATAATATATACAAAAATAAAATTGTATTTAAAAATAAAGAAAAAGATTTTTAAAATGGTTTTAATATGAAAAAAATAAAAGGGGAAAATAACAACTATATTCAAAACATCCAAGAAAAATTTAATAAGACCATAGAAAAATCAGAAATGAGCTCAAATATTTTTATAAATTTTTTGGTAATTTTTTAAAGTCAGAAACTATTTTTAAAATTAAAATAAATAGGAAAAATAAACCAAAAGCTGTAAAAAAAATAGTAAAGACAGAAATAAAAATAAAATGAGGTCAACAATATTTGTCAAGAGGTCATTGGATCCTTCTATATTTTTTTCAAAATTTAAAAATTAAGAAAATTATTTTTAAACATTTAAAACAACTCAAATAAAGTGAAAAAATATAAAAAATATCAAAACACAAAATAAAATTGTGAAAAAATAATAATCAGAAAGAGAAAAATCAAAAGTATTTTTAATAATATTTTGAAATTAAAATGAATTTTTTATGGGTTTTTGAAGTTTAAAACAAATGAAATATAAAATGAGAAAATAAAATAAAAACCAAAAAGATGTAGATCATTGGATGAGAGTCAAAACGCGTTAGTAAGCTAATCCAATGGCTCAGATGCGCTGTGCATATTATGGTCCTCGGGAAATAACACATGTGATCAATTATTAAACGGATTTGAAAAAATGAGTGGCAATTTGTCATTGGTTAAAGACAGACACGTAGGTCATCTTCAACCTCCGTCAAAGAAATTTACAGGTTCATGAAATGGAAAAATTAGAGCTCGAGACCAAGATCATTCGCTTCGTCTCTTCAAGACTATTCCAATGGTACCCTCGCGAAAAATTTATGTAAGGTGTAGCTCAATCATTTTGGAAGAAAATATTTGAAAAGTAATTTTAAAATTCATGGCCAAAACTCACTTCCAGTTGAAAACAAATGTTGCAACTAGAATCAGAATGATGAGAGCTTCATTACATTACCAAAGTTTGAGAGAATTGGTGAAGGAATCTACCTAGTGAATTTCAAATTGAGAGCTCTGAAACTTGACTTGACTAACACGATTTAGGAAGTCTTAGAGCTTGGTTCTTCTTCTGTTAGATTCAGTGAAGTTCAAGGATGAAGAATTGATAAAGAAAGTGGATTGAGGAAAGCTATCAAACCAAATTCAAAGTTGCATAAAAGTGGGTTCAAGAGAAATTTTGGCAGAGTGATTCTTTCTATCTAAGCTTGCGAAAATGAGTGGGATAGAGCCTGTATTTATAGGATAAGTGAATGGAATCAAGAGGATGGATGAATGATGCAATTTGGAGGGAAATCATGCACACCTGTTTTCGTGAAATAAGTGTGATCACATGTGCATCAAAACTTATCGAAATGATGCGTTTTGACACTCTAAATAATCCACATGCTTATGCTAATCATGTTTAAGTAGAAAACATGCACAAATTTAATGATTAGAAGTCATATTATGGAAATTGCATTCTGATTGTTTAAGAAACTTCAGTTCCAAGGTACCGACTTTGAAATCATTGTGTGTACAATTTAGGGAATCTTAGGACTTTATTCTTGATGTGTTGGAAAGATGATATCACAAACTTTACAATATGAAAAGAATAGAATCAAATGGATGTTTGAGCCGAGAGTTGGGATGAGTCAAAGTTGAGAAAAAGATGCTGACTTTTTGTACTTGGAAAAATTCTAAGTTTTTCTTCAACAATGACATATAATATCTTGCATCCAAACATGATCTTCCATTTAAAATTTGCTCTTGACCAAAAAATATGGCATGAATTAGATCCCTTGAATGACATTTTGAGACTTGAACCATTTAAAATCTCTAAAAAATGCGAAAGTTATGACTTGGTGAAAATTCATGAGATGACCTATAATCTTTTGAGTCCTTAAGACATATTCCATCCATTTTCAAGCTTTTCACATAAAATAAGGGTTGGATTTCAAATATTTAAGATCACTATGAAAAAAGGATGGGCTTAAGGAGATACAAATTGACCAAGTTATGATCTTTTGAAGTCTCATAAGGGAATTTGATGGCCTATCTAGAGGACTTGTAATCTTTCTGAATCATTAGACATCTTCCACATAAAATTTTCTTAAAACTTTTGAAGTGATTTATTGATAATCCTTTAAAGAGAAGAATATCTTTAGAATCCCCCAAAAGTACCAAAAGATGAGCAAAATATAGCCCTTAGAAGTTCAAAACCCTAGCTCCTAGAGCAACAAAATGTCTTAGAAACCACATTTCAAATTTGAAAAACTTTCTTGCACAATACCTTTGTCTTGTAAATATGAGTTATTGAGGATGATAATAAGAAACCATAGTAACCATAACCACTATTAAGAATTGAGGGGATTATGAACTTGTGATCAAGAAATCAAGAACTTGTCCAATTAGGTCAAACCTCTTCAATAAACTCTTTCACCTTTGACTTTATTTGACAAATTGAGGCATGATGAATCATGGTAGACCTTGGCATGATGTCACTTAAAAGAATCTTCAATGATGAAGCTTGAAACTCAATTAAATCTTGTTGAAGAAGGCATGGAAATAAACTCATGAACCTATAGATCAACCTGATGAAATGTGTTGTGCTTTCACCTATAATATCATAACTTAGGGAAAACATTCATTGTATTTATTAGTTAAAAGTTAACCAGTACGAAACATAGATGATCACAAAATACAAGTCAAGGTGCTTGGTGATTCCCCATGGGCAAAGCTAAAGATAAGGAGAAGAACCAAACCCTAGTGTGATATTGTTGTGATTGAGTTAATTTGAGATGATAGAGGGATCTTAGGGGCAAAAATTGGGGTACAACATCGTGCATAGTTCTTTCTGGTCTAACTTGTATTCTATCTTGACATTAGGCTCAAAATATATACTCTTGGACAATTTGAACTCGGGCATTGAGCAATAATCCAACTCAATCCATTCTCCATAAAGACCTCTTTTCCGTCCAATCTTCCAATCTAAGCCAAACTTACATGATAATCGATAAGTATATGGAAAGAATGATGATACATGTGATACGGTGGGAGAAATGACTTGAGGTTTTGTGTTTGTGTTCGCAAATGTTTCGGTTTAGCAAGAGTCGCCATCGACTTTTTATTTTATCCAAAGGAAAGGTCAAAAAGAACAGGAAATACCTTTGAGATGTTTTCTTGGGTTCGGGGGGTAGATTATGAAAAGGGAAGGTGCTAGCACCCTTTTCATCCATGGTTTTCCATGGGCTCTTAGTTACTTTTTTAGATCATTTGCTTTTCAATTGTTTGAAATGGTGATTTTGTGTGTGACTTTGAAAGTAATTTGAAAAGAGGCCTTTGTTTTGGCAATCTTTTTAATGATTCTTGTTTGAAGAATGTATAAAAAAATGTTTATCTTTTGAAAAATGTTTCAATGTTTGAAAGTTTATTGGGAAAATGTTTTGAAATTGTGTGTGTGTTTGAAAATAGCAAGGATGTTTGCAAATTTGATCAAGTAACTAGGAGTTGTCTACCCTACTCAGAGATCTTTCTTGTAAATTTTTAACCCTTTGACATTGTTGTTTTACCATTGTATTTGGTAAAGAACCTTGTGTTTGGATGTTAAACGGGACAGGCGTGGGTCATCGTATGACCATGATAGCAATGGTGCCAAGTATCTTAGCAAGTTTTTTGAGGGACAAGATCATTTTTATATAGGCAACCAAGATAGCGTCATCGAGGGACTATGATCCTTTTGTTTTGTTTTGTTTTGCCAAGATACCTAGCATGCATACCATGGCCATTTTAAGGCAACAAAGTGGATGAAACCCTAGGGGTGCTTGTGTGCAAGGTGTTGTCATTTTTCATGCATTTTTGTCTTGTGTTTAGTCATGCTATTTGTTTTGATTTTTGGTTATCATACAAACCCTAGTTTTACCATCATGCATAATGAAAGCAATAAACGCGTAAAAGTAAATCTAAGACTATTATAACATTATTATGGGGAGGGGGTACAAGTTTGAATAGGGGGATATTTGCACAAAATAAAGCCCTAAAACTATTACAACCATATTGAATTTATTTGTACAAATAAATAAACAAGCAAAAAATATGAATATGCAAAATGTTATTTGTATTTATTTTATGTATGTAAAATAAATTTATTTAATGTCTTAAAAAAGAAAATAAAAGATGATTATTTTTGAAAGGGTGAAAACCCTAATTTTTTGGTTTTAAAAGAATATATTCTATATTATTTATTTATTTCATTTATGTACAAGAAAATAAATAAAAATATATAAAAATGTTAAAAAATAAAATATGTGAGAAAATATTATTTTAAGTGTACAAATGATAAAAATAAAAATATAATATTTTTGTATTATTTACAAATTTTATTTAGAAAAATAAAAGTACTTAACCTAATAAACTATTTTTTGTCATAAAAAATAATAAAAATAATAAAAATAAAAATGTAAAAATTAAGAAAATATTTTTGGTGATTTTTAATATTTTAGAAAAAAATAATAAAGTCAGAAATCACAAAAGAAATGAAAAATAATACAAAATATAATAAATGGGCCAAGGGGGTGCAAAAAGTAAGCAGGGGGTGCCAAAAGTCAAGCAAGCCAGGCCCAACCCATGTTCCACTTCATCCCTGTCCTTGGAACCAGAAAACGCGCGCGCCATGTAAAAACTTGTATCTCCTGCATACGTGCTTAAAAACAAAATCTTGCAACATGAAAGTTATAGCTCATCATCACACGATTCTAATGATATAAAAAACTTGATCTAACTCTCAAAGACCAGAGAGAATTTCAGTGCCCCTAATTTATGACCTAGTTTTTTCAGAAACTTCAACATCCAAATTCTCCTAGCTCAGATGATATAAATGGAAGCTATGCATATGTACAACTCAAGCAACTTAGAGACTACATTTTTGCTTCACAAACCTAAGCTTAATTATGCCTAAATAAGGAGTTAGAATCTTGAGAAATACCTACTTCAGTCAAGTTCGACTATGGCAATGTAGGAGTTGTGAGTGAGGCCTGAAGGACTTTTGAGCTTGCTTGATGTTCCCTTGACCTTTCCCAATGCTTAACTTGCTTTGAAATAATCTGAAACTCCTTGTAGAACTCAACCTGCAAAGCTTCAAAATGAAAATGGTGAAGTGTGCAAACGAGGTTACAGTTGCAAAGTAAGGGCTTGGATAGTTTAGGTGTGATGTTTAGAATGTGTTTGAAATGATTCCAAGCAAAACACACGAGGGAATATGGATTTGGCCAAGGTTCTGCAGGTATGGCCCTGTTTTGGGCAAACGTTGGTGTTTTTGTGTATTTGGGTGTTTGAGAGGCTTGTAACTCGTGTATTCTGCTTGCTACAATGTGTTGAGGTTGTTTGTAATGATACAAAGGCTTGCTCTTATCAGATTTTCAAGTTGTGGCATTTTTGCACACTTGCTTGTTTTTGAAGTAAAAGGTGAGTTGGCAAAGGCACAGCCTGTACAGGCTAGATCAAGGCCTGAGGAGAGTTGGTAAACCTTTTCTGATGTTTGTGGATGTGGTTTGCTGCAAAAGATTAAGTTCAATGCTCAAGATAAACAAAAGGACATAAAGCATGCTTTATCAAAGTAACAATGTTGCCTTTTTGCCATTTTTGGATTAAATCAAAGTAAAATGATCCAAAGCTCAGAATAATGCCTTTGTCCAATGTATTTGCATTTAATTTTTGACTGTAGAAGATATTAGAAACTGTAAACCAAGTACAAGCATGCTTAGGACATATTTGCAAGTTGTAACATGGTGCAAAATGCCTTGGCCAAAAGGGATAATTTTCCATTTTCAATCCTTCAGTTCTCCCTAACCACAAATGATATTGGAGAATTCTTGGACATTTTGGAAAGCTTGTAACATTCTCTACAATCCATACTTGAAATGAATTTTTAGATTCCACTTGAAACTAGGTGAAACGTTGCCATGAAGATAGGTCAAAATCCTGCCTAAACTAGGGCAAAATTTCACTAAGTTAAAAGTTTCATGGACCCTTATTCACAAAATCATAACTTGAGATCCAAGCATCTTTTGGGAAAACTTTGTGAATCAAAGTTGTAGATTTTGTGGAGGACTACAACTTTCATGTTGGAAGTTTTCTTTGAATCCAATTGAATCATGGTGAAAAAGTTGGGAAAAAATAAGAAAGTTTCATAACTTAGAAAATTTCTGTTATGAAAATTTTCCATTTTAAACCCTAATTTCAAAAATTAGGTTTCTTGGTGAACAAGTTTCATGTTTTGACACATCTTGATGAAAAATGACCTTTGGCACTTGATTTTGACCTAAAAGTCAAAGTTTGACTTTTTAGTGTACAATTGATTTTTGATTAGTTGACTGGAAAATTCATCTGTCAATCCAATGCATTTGAGATCTTTTGAACCTTGTGATTAGGTCAAGATGATGCCATTGGTTCCTTGAAACCATGCTTGAACCCAATTTGCCATTGGCTAGGTGAAAAATCAGGAATTTCCCTTCTACAGTCAAAACCCTAAAAATGACCATTTTGCCCTTTTGATGATCTGATCAAATTTCTTGAGGAGTTGTGGTCCAAACTTGATCAAATGGTTCTTATGAGTCTATAATGTTGATGTGGATAAAAAATTATGAGGTTTGACTGTAAATTTGCCACAATTGACTTTTTCCCCAATACAGCTGATTTTTAGGTCAACTATCCAATTGACTGGGCAAAAATTTGATTCAAGGCTTGAAACTTGGTATGGGCAATCTTAGAAGTCCAAAATGAAGCCTGAAAGTCACACGAGGCATTGGAAGTCCAAAAATCCTTGTGTAAACTCAAACCCTAATTTCAGGTATTCAGTGCAAGAGGAGGTCTTGAGCAGAGCAAACCCTAATTTGGTCTTGAGTCCAAAGAGTCTCGTGGGGAAAATCTTGATAAAATGAGAGGGCAAATTTTGGGGTACAACAATGCATTCAAAAATCATGTCTTGTACCATGGCTCACACTCTTAGAGATTCAAACGACAAGGCATATTAACTTAAAAACCAACAGCCTCGCCCTAAAATTTATGCCCTTGGGAAATCCTTTGACTCAGATGAAGCTGGAAGCATAGAAAGACATCCCTGTGATAAAACCCTAATTTTATGAGATACATAGAGAAATAAACCCTAATCTCTAGAACTGATGAAACTAGGTGGAGAATGGCCTTATAGCTTGACGAAGAAGAAATTCTTAATGACCACATACCACAACCCTAAATCTCTACCTCACTGCCTGATAAAGATTCAGCATAATCAAAAGAAAACAACCTTTATTGGATTTGTACACTTCAATCATAATGAAACCCTGATATTGCATGACCACTGAAATTTGAACCTCAAGCACTTTATTAAATGCAATTCATGTTATGTTAGTGACCTAATGGAATATATTCAGATGAATACAAAAGCTTAAGCCAAATAAAAGAAATTAGGAGGGCAAATTTTGGAGTGCAACAAATCCTTCTTTCTGGCTGAAAGCGCCTGTACAGGGTGAGGCTAGTCGACATCCACAGACATAGAAGAGGCACTTGATCCATCCTTTGCCTGGCCTAGATTTGGAGCAAAGTGATTAGTTTTCACTATCCTTTTGTTTTTATTTTTGTTGTCCTGTGCCAACTTGATCAAATGCTCATGGGAGTCTAATATGTTATCTGCGGAAAACAACAAACGCGGGTTAGTATGTTAAGAAAATACATGTGAGAATGCTAAAATAGAAAATACATACGATCAGATACCTAGGAGCACTACGACATCCTCTTAAGAGTGGCACTCGAGGAGTGACTTAGTGTTGATTGGGCGAGCCTCAAATACGGGCTCACCGTCATCATCGAGGAAATCCTTCCCCTCCCTTATCACCCACTGGGCGGGGTGGAACCTGTCAATAAACTTTGTAAGTTTTGCATAAGACTCTTTGCCCTCATCATCCATACGACCAACCGAGGTGAGGTAATAATTCAGGCCATAATCAAAGTGACGCATGCTCCAGTGAAAAGGGAGCTTTGAGAGTAACTCTGTCTCCAAGTTCCCATTTTCATTGTGGAGCGTGTTACCATCCTTGTCGACCACGATCGCTTCCTCTAGCGCTGAGTCGAATGCCTCTTGCGACACCAGATTAACAAGGAAATATTTATCCTTAAAGTCACGAAAGGAGTCCCTAAATATCTTGAAAAGCCTATTCTTCGGCTGCTTCAGAGAAACCCAATTATGCTTCCCGTGCATAATTTGTCGCTTAAGTTGGAAATAATGGAATAAGAGATGTATTGTGGCACCAAACTAAAGGCATCGACACAAGATCTCAAAATCCAACATAAAGGCGATTGCATTCAGATGCAACTTAGAGGATGCCAACACCAGATGCCCGAAAACTCCGATCTGGAAATCACTAAAGGGCATCTAAATCCCCCAACTCTTTGAAGACAAAGTTGTATATAGGGATGCCATTCCTCTAATAAAACGAGCATATCCTCTCTCTCCTAGTCGGCTTGATAAATTTCCAATTTTTCTTGACATCTCGATCGTGCGCCCCGTCCTTGACATGCGTGAACGCGCCATCTAAAGACTCAGCATAACCCGAAGCTATGCCTCGAAGTTAGGGGGAAACCAAATGTAGTAGGGGATCAATAACTGTGTCGACCATCTCAATACCCTTGGTATTGTCGGCCATTTCACCTGAAAAGCAGAGGGAAACCTTGAATTCAATGGTTAAATGAAATTCACCCTTCCACCATAAATCAAGTGAAATGGCGTATAATGAGTCGAGGACGCACTCCTTGACCAAAACCCTTACTCAATGATTTGAGGGGTATCAAGACTAACCCTCATGGGCTAATGGCATGACCTAATCAACTAGATAGACGAGGACACGAACTCCACACGTGGATAAGCCCTCCCTGTCTAATAAAGCTCTTCATGAATATCATTGGGAAACACATGAATATCACGGGGAAACTCATGGATCTCATGGATAAAGACATGAAACTCGCTGGGAAATGCATGAATCCCATGGGGAAAATCATGAATCTATGAATTTCACAGGGAAGAACCTTTCCAGAACATGAAGATCATCACAAATCTATGAGTTTCATGGGGAAGAACCTCCCCAGAACATGAAATTCATCTAAATCATGTGTATTACAAGGACTAAAAACATGGTTAATCGCATGGAGAAAGGAAAAACGTTTACTCGATTAAGGGTTGAATGGAGGTTCTGACAACAGACACGGCGACAACTGCGATTGAGAGTGAATTGGAATAAGAGAAGCGAGAGATGAGAGAAAGTGTGAAACTTTGCAAATAAAACCCTAGGCCCCTTATTTATAAACTTTACACGAGAGATAAAACATCACTTTGAGTGGCATGTCAGCACCTCGACACGCAACCTCCCACACGCCTAGACCATAATGACCCCTACGCCTAGGACATCATTATACATTAACTTCTTTGACACATGGCACATGAAATATCGCTCGAACACACAAAAAGCTAGTTTTCATTAACAGGCATACCTCTGAAATACGGCTACAAGGAGAACGAGCGCACTCTCTGCGGGCACACATTGACTCCCGACCATGATACCTATTAACATCTTCCTTGCTCGTGTGAACTCCCCGAACAGATCAGACCAGCGAAGAAGGTTGTTAATCTAGACGATCACACCCCCTCTTGCATGTGCTACGCTAAACGCTGATGCGTGCGTCCTTATCGACCAAACTCATCTTGAATATCAATGACACGAGGGTCGCGACGGAGATCCTCGACGTCATTACCTCCTCGACACATGATCTGACCTAAAATTCCTAAATCCTCTACTTAGGAGAAACGACTTAGGGGGCTCCTGTTTTGGACTAGGCATGCGCTTAGTCTGCTGTCGGGCAGGGCCCAGCCTAACTCTGTTGCGAGAAAGGCCCATTATAGTGGCCCAAATTTTTATGACCGTTAGGGAATGTCTACCATACGTTCCCGTCGAGAACACCTTATCTGCATACCTATCGAGGAAATTTCCTCCATGTTCCCGTCAAAGACGTCACCTCCACGTGCCTGCCAAGGGTATGTGGCCAATGTTCCTCCGAATAGCACAGAGTTATCCTGTCCCTAAAAAGAACAGATCTTTCACCATCCGAGAATCATGGGGTAGTTGAACCAGGATAGAGACCACAAAGTGGTCTCCTCTACCCACATAGGATCCTGGATGTCTCCATTATGGGTCTGAGAATCCAGCCCAAAATGGGGATCTTGGTCCAATGTTAGGGGCTATAAATATCCTCTTTCACTAGAGGGTCAGGTATTCAATTCTACTCACTTACACTATGTACTTGCTCTATTTTCTCTAAACCTTACTCTGGCATCGAAGAACCTTGCAGCTACACCCTCCTCATTCAATTCAACAACCGCAAAAGTTTGAGTGTTGTAAGCCCCTAAATATCCTTCTGATCCCGGTAAGATCACACCTAAAGCTACAAAGCTCCTCACCTCCAATGAGCTTGTTCTCTTATCACTGTAAACATCACATACCAAGACCTCTCACCATCGTGAGTATGCCCTGAATCACAAAACATTACTAATGCCTCTAGCCATACCTACCAGCATAAGGGTGGCATGTATTATGTATTTTTTTGACAAATAGACAATTTAAAAAAAATTGGACACATTTAAAAATTTGGAAATATGAGGAACAACTTGAAAAATTTTGAAATAGTAATAATAACTCATTTGACATTCACATTTTATGCAATATGAGAACAGTTTCAATTTGTTTGATTTAAATATCATTTAAAAATAATAAAATTTAACTTGTACAAAATATCTTATTGATTTTGATCTTACCAGTTGATCAGAACTTGAAGTGGACTAAGAAAATAATGTCTGCTTGGTTGGAAATTTATAGAGAGGATGGGGGTGTACCTGCAAGGCACTTTGGTGATCAAATAAGAAAGAGTGCAAAGAGATACAAGAAATAGATTAGGTTTTTTTAGAGTGATCATTGGATACATGATCCTCACAAGTGTGAGGGTTTATATAATGTCCCCTGCGTGTAATCATTGGTTCCTATTTTTGGGTCTAGATATTAGGTTCCTCAAAAATATGTAACTGCCAGGACTTGGTCAAAATGGGAAGCCATGCTCGTAACTAGTCGTTGCTCTGAACAAGGAGGATACTATGGGTAGGTGCATTTATGGTCACTTTTTGGTTGTCTTCTCTACGGGTGTCGAGCATACCTGGATGTGGTTGTCAATGTGGGCAGACGTATGGTTAGGCCATCACTATCCTCGCTATTATTATGGTGTGATTGACCATGTGTGTTCGGCCGAAGACCAGAGTTAGTGGGCCAACATTGTTGCGCCATGTAGAAGGTAAAAGCGGATTTGGAAAATTATAACTATTTGGCCAGTCCAGAATAGAAGCCTCTCAAGTCATTTCTTCTAGGTGTAAGAGTGATGACTTAGAGTTAGCCCATGTGTTGTGGAGGTGGTGATACTTTTGGTGCTCGTCAAGGAAGCTTCAGAATGCATTCATGGGAAACCGTGTGGGGAAGCCTGAACGTGGTCTCTTGAGTTCAGTGCGTGTGGAGCCGAATGGTTGATTGGACTCTGAGATATAGTGTGATATGCTTGCTGAAACCGTGCAGTCGGAACCTGTCATCTAAATGTAATGAAACATTAATGAAGTTGCCACCGAACGTCTTTTAATCTGCCGAAAGGGAAAGGTAAACATCAAGAAAACCTGAAGAGAGAAATCATGGTCTTTCGACTGAGAGATCGGGTAAGGGAGTCTGTTATGCGAGGGGAAGGTGTTAGCACCCCACACGCCCGTAGTACTCTATGATATCCACTCTTGTTGTCTAATCTAATGGCTGTGGTCAAAACCTATGTCTATGGCTTAAAAACTGAAAAGAGAATGCATGCGAAAGAAAAAGGAAAACAATGTAGGGAAAATAAAGAGTTATGCTCGATTGGGCCCTACCCCAATGCCTACGTATCCCTTTTAAGGAATCAGAGCAGCCGTAGTTCAGCTTATGTACTTTGATTGGTTTATGCTTTTTAGTAAAGGCAAACAAAAAAAAATCAAGATGGCAAAACATCAAATGAAACAACAAATAAATGAGATGGTCAAACATCGGCTAAATAATAACAAGGTAACATGTCAAAGATGTCGAAACATCAAATAATAAAACGGATGACAAAACATCACACCTGACAATGATATTGAGAATCAAAGCAGGATAACAAAGAGATGAGATGGCTAAACATCGGCTTCAAACAAATGTGCGATGGTAAAGCATCGGCTAAGAGATAACAAGATATCATGGAAAAATTGGCGAAACATCAATAAATTGGATAACGAAACATCACGCCTAACAATGATATTGAGAATCAAAGTAGGATAATAAACATGTGCGATGGCAAAACATCGGCTTCAAACAAGTGTGCAATGGCGAAACATCGGCTAAAAGATAGCACAGTATCATGGCAAAGATGGCGAAAAATCAATAAAACAGATGAAAAAACATCACACCTAACAATGATATTGAGAATCAAAGTAGGATAATAAACATGTGCGATGGTAAAACATCGGCTTCAAACAAGTGTGCGATGGCGAAACATAGGCTAAAAGATAGCACAGTATCATAGCAAAGATGGCGAAACATCAATAAAACAGATGGCAAAACATCACACCTAATAATGATATTGAGAATCAAAGTAGGATAATAAACATGTGCGATGGAAAAACATCGGCTTCAAATAAGTGTTCGATGGCCAAACATCGGCTAAAAGATAGCACAGTATCATGGCAAAGATGGTGAAACATCAATAAAACAGATGGCAAAACACAACACCTAATAATAATATTGAGAATCAAAGTAGGACAATAAACATGTGCGATGGCAAAACATCGGCTTCAAACAAGTGTGAGATGGAGAAACATCAGCTAAAACAAGTGCAGAATGCAAAGGAAGGAAAAAAATAACTAAGGGAAACTAGCCTAGCAATATCCCTAGTGTTATCATACAATGATTGACCCTAAGGTTGAGGATAAAGGAAAACCCTACCTTAATTAACATGTTAAAGGAAGCTTAACAACACTATCCTATAGGGAACATGCAATGAGAGCGAAGTCGTCATCTCAATTTCTAAACTGAGTGACTCATCGATCAACAATTAAAGAAGAAAAACAATAAACATCCTATAGGGAACATGCACTGAGAGCTAAGTCGTGATCTCAATTTATAAATTGAGTGACTCATCGATCAACAATTAAAGAAGAAAAGCAATAAACATCCTATAGGGAACATGCACTAAGAGCGAAGTCGTGATCTCAATTTCTAAATCGAGTGACTCATCGATCAATAATTAAAGAAGAAAAGCAACACACATCCAATAGGGAACATGCAATGAGAGCGAAGTCGTGATCTCAATTTCTAAATTGAGTGACTCATCGATCAACAATTAAAGAAGAAAAGCAATAAACATCCTATAGGGAACATGCACTGAGAGCGAAGTCGTGATCTCAATTTCTAAATTGAGTGACTCATCGATCAACAATTAAAGAAGAAAAGCAATAAACATCCTATAGGGAACATGCAATGAGAGCGAAGTCGTGATCTCAATTTCTAAATTGAGTGACTCATTGATCAAAAGAAAACACAACACATGCATCAGACAAAAACCAGAAGGCCTCCTGACATATATCAGCAACAAAGGTCCCATCATGCAATCAGAGAACTATGCAACATGAAAATAGAAGAAAGGAAATAGTGCAATACCAAACGGATAAATATCCGTAGCAACTGAGCAAGAATAAAAGAAACCCAGAGAACTTCAAGCAAGCTGGCATCAGTAGACAAATCAAGTCAGAAATTACGCCATAAGGATGTAAGTAATGAGATTATCAGATATGAACAGATCCCATGGGCAATGTATAGAATTTACAATCACATGTAGATATCCTGCATGGAATATCAAACATGCCAAACACAATAGCAGTGCCAATATAATAAGTTGTGTTCCACAAATAAAGTGAAACACAGTAACCTCAAGCCAAAAATGGAAACTTTCTCAAAGTACCTCGCACATTCAACAACCAAGTTAGTATTCCATAAGGTGAATGATGACTCATATAAGGGATGGATGCAAAATGATGAAATGAGAGCAACATGATAACAATTATCAAACATTAGACATGATAGACAAGAGGAAACAGGCATATGCACAATTTGGTCAAAAGAATCAAAGGAATGTTGCTCCTTTCTATCACCATATTGAATTGACAATTGAATATCAATCAAGGATCATGGGAGCTTGAGAAGAATATAATTAAATACCATGATGGTCAGCAGCAAACACATTTCAATCATACTCAATTAATTCAACCACAACTCACAAGCACAATAGAAGAAGAATCCCACACAATGCATTTAACGGTTCAAACATTCAAACATGGGTGTTGTACCCCAAAATTTTCCCTCTCATTTTATCAAGAGTTTCCCCACAAGACTCTTAGACTCAAGACCAGATTAGGGTTTGCTCTGCTCAAGATCTCTCCTTGCACTGTTGACCTAAAATTAGGGTTTGAGTTTGCATAGGGATTTTTGGACTTCCAATGATCAATGTGACTTTGATACTTCAGGTTGGACTTCTAAGATTTCTCATACCATGTTTCAAGCTTTGAATCAAATTTTTGCCCAGTCAATTGGACAGTTGACCTAAAAATCAACTGTATTGGGAAAAAAGTCAATTGTGGCCAATTTACAGTCCAACCTCATAATTCTTTATCCACATCAATATTATAGACTCATATGAACCATTTGATCAAGTTTGAACCACAAATCCTCAAGAAATTAGATCAGATCATCAAAAGGGCAAAATGGTCATTTTAGGGTTTTAACTGCAGAAGGGCAATTTCTGATTTTTCACCTAGCCAATGGCAAATTGGTTTCAAGCATGGATTCAAGGACTCAATTGCATCATCTTGACCTAATCACAAGGTTCAAAATATCTCAAATGCATTGGATTGACAAATGAATTTTCCAATCAACTGATCAAAAATCAACTGTACACTGAAAAGTTAAACTTTGACTTTTTGGTCAAAATCAAGTGCCAAGGGTCATTTTTAATCAAGATGTGTCAAAACATGTAACTTATTCACCAAGAAACTTAATTTTCAAAATTAGGGTTTAAAATGGAAAATTTTCATAACTTAGAAATTTTCTAAGTTATGAAAATTTCTTATGTTTTTCCAACTTTGCCCAACTTTTTCACCATGATGCAATTGGATTCAAACAAAACTTCCAACATGGAAGTTGTAGTCCTCCACAAAATCTAAAACTTTGATTCACAAAGTTTTCCGAAAAGATGCTTGGATCTCAAGTTATGATTTTGTGAATAAGGGTCCATGAAACTTTTAACTTAGTGAAATTTTTCCCTAGTTTAGGCAGGATTTTGGCCTATCTTCATGGCAACTTTTCACATAGTTCCAATTAGAATCTAAAAATTCATTTCAAATATGGATTGTAGAGAATGTTACAAGCTTTCCGAAATATCCAAGAACTCTCCAAGATCATTTGTGGTTAGGGAGAATCGAAGGATTCAAAATGGAAAATCATCACTTTTGTCCAAGGCATTTTGCACATTGCTACAAGTTGCAAATCTGCCCAAAGCATGCTTGTACTTGTTTTATAGGTTGATTTCTACAAGAATATTCAGGCCATTTCAAAGCAAGCCAAGCATTGGGAAAGGTTGAGTGAACTTCAGGCAAGCTAACACGATCTTCAGGCCTCATCAAAAACCCCTACATTGCCACATCCAAACTTGACTGAAACAGGTATTTTCTAAGTTTCTATCTCTCTATTTAGGAATCATTAGGCTTAGGTTTGTGAAGCAAAAATGTAGTCCTCATTGTCCTTGAGTTGTACATATGCATAGAATCCATTTATGTTAACTGAGCTAGGAGAATTTGGATGTTGAAGTTTCTGAAAAAACTAGGTTAGAATTTAGGGCCAAGGAAATTCTCTCTGGTCTTTGATAGTTAGATCAAGTTTTTTATATCATTGAAATCGTGATTGAAAATGCTATAACTTTTATGTTATGAGTTTTTGATTTCATGCAAGAACAAGAGAGAACAGATTTGAAGTTGCAGGCGGGCGTATTTTTGTTCAGAGGTTAGAGATGAAGTGAACATGGGTTGTGCCTGGCTGGCCTTGCTGTTGACACCCCCATCCTGCTTTTTGCATCCCCTTGGCCCATTTCTTTATTTTTGCATATTTTTCATTTCTATTTTTCATTTCTGACTTTATTATTTTTTCTTGAACATTTAAAATCATAAAAAATATTTTCTTTATTTTTGGCATTTTATTATATTTTTATTTTATTTTTATTTCATAATAAATAATTATTAGGTTAATATTAATTTTGTTTCTTAATTAAAACTTGTAAATAATATTAAAATATCATATATTTTTATTTTTATTATTTATACACTTAAATAATCGTTTGTCACACATTTTAATTTTTTAATACTTTTGTATATATATATTTATTTATTTTCTTGTACATAAATAAATAATATAGAATACATTTTCTTAAAACAAAAACTAGGGTTTTCTACCCTTTCCAAAATAATCATTAATATTTTTCTTATTTTTAGACAAAAGAAATTTATTTTACATACATAAAAATAAATACAAAAACATCCTTTGAATATTTATATTTGTTTGTACATTTAAATATTTGTCTATTTATTTATCTTATGCAATATTTCAATTTGGTTGTAATAATAGTTTTAGGGTTTTATTTTGTGCAAATATCCCCCTATTAAAACTTGTACCCCCTCCCCATAATAATGTTGTAATAGTCTTAGGTTTACTTTTACGCATTTTATTGCTTTCAAATATGCATGATAGTAAGATTAGGGTTTGTATGCAAAAGACCAAAATCAAACAAATAGCATGACTAAATACAAGACAAAAATGCATGAAAATGACAACACAATGCACACAAGCATCTCTAGGGTTTCACCCACTTGTTGCCTTAAAAATGGCCATGGTATGCATGCTAGGCATCTTGGCAAAACAAATCAAACAAAAAAGATCATAGTCCCTCGATGACGCTATCTTGGTTTCCTATACAAAAATGATCTAGTCCCTCAAAAAACTTGCTAAGATACTTGACACAATTGTTATCATGGTCATACGATGACCCACGCTCGTCCCGTTTAACATCCAAACACAAGGTTGTTTACCAAATACAATGGTAAAACAACAATGTCAAAGGGTTAAAAATGTGTAGGAAAGACTTTTGAGTAGGTAGGGTAGACAACTCCTAGTTACTTGATCAAACTTGCAAACATCCTTGCTATTTTCAAACACACACACAATTTCAAAACAATTTCCCAAAGCAAACTTTCAAGCATTGAAACATTTTTCAAAAGACAAACACCTTTGTATACATTCAAACAAGAATCATTACAAAGGTTGCCTAAACAAAGGCCTCTTTTCAAAATAATTCCAAAACCACACAAATAACCATTTCAAGCAATTGGAAACTCAAAGCAAGTGATCTAAACAAGTAACTAAGAGCCCATGGAAAACCATGGATGAAAAGGGTGCTAGCACCTTCCCTTTTCATAATCTACCCTTCGAACCCGAGAAAACATCTCAAAGGTATTTCCTGTGCTTTTTGACCTTTCCTTTGGATAAAATAAAAAGTCAGTGGTGACTCTTGCTAAATCGAAACATTTGCGAACACAAACGCAAAACCTCAAGTCAGTTTTCCCACCGTATCACAGAACTGGCGACTCTGCTGGGGAATATCTAAAAGTGGGGTTACCTTAGAGTTTAGATCACCTTTACATGCTTATCTTGTTTGTTTTGATTGCTTTACATTTGGTTCTATTGTTTGGGTTTGAATCCTCTACCCGGATTTGGGAAACATTCATAGGTAAATAGTAATACGTTGTGGAAACTGTGCGGGGTATACCGACATGGTTGAAGCAATAGCTATATTAGTGCGACATATTTGTGGGTACTGGTAGCCTTTGAGTTAATCAAAGAGAATACGGGGCCGCTGAGTGATGTCATGAAGCACTAATGGACTTTTAGAACCTTTACTTGACCACTTGGCCTTTTAGGATTTAGTGAGATGACCGGCTTTGGTGCAGTCCGAAGTTGGTAGATACTCGATGCTACACTCATTCAGGGTTGTTTTCTTGGAATATTTCGGTCGCCAGTAATGTGGCTAAACTGAAACAATGAACACAGGAAATAATCCAGTGATATTGAGCTCCTTAGAACCCGATTACTATTTATAGGACAAGTTGAGCCAACTAAACTTCAAGAGGGTACTTACCTATGAAACCCCATGCAAGCCTGAAACTAGGATCTTGTGTGACTTGCTTGTACATATATACTTGTGCATAACATCATGAACATCATGAAGCATCATATGCATCCACTAACCATTTCAAGGATTTTGGATTTTTATCTTTGTTCCTGTTTTGTAGGTTTTAGAATCACTTCGTAGGAAAACAATCCAAGTCAACCTTGTGAGAATTCCTCCTCAACTCAAGGAGCTTGCTTCCAAGATTCCAGAGTATTTTCCATTCATTGAGAGACATGGTCGACTTCTCAACTTGGTCAACTCCAACACAGAGGAAGACATGGTGAAAGTTCTCTTCCAGTTCTTTGACCCCCCTACACCACTGCTTCACATTTCCTGACTACCAGCTAGTGCCTACTTTGGAGGAATTTTCTCAACTCTTGAGGATTCCTATTCTCCATCAACTACCTTTCAACGGTACTTAAAGAGATCCAAAGCCTGAAGATGTTGATCAAGCCCTACACTTGCAACCATCTGATGTCATAGGTCATTGGGAAACCAGAAGTGGTGTCAAGGGTTTCTTGGCAAAGTTTCTTTTTGAGAAAGCTCAAGAATGCTGTAATTCTCTAGACCTGCAAGCTTTTGAGGAGATTGTAGCTCTTCTCATCTATGGGTTGGTCTTGTTCCCAAACCCTGACCAGCTTATAGATGTCGATGCTGTCAAAATCTTCATGGCTCGCAACCCGGTGCCTACATTGCTTGGGGATATCCTCCATTCATTTCACACTCGAACAATAAGGAAAAGAGCTGTTCTCATGTGCTGTACTCCTCTTCTAGCAAGGTGGTTTATTTCTCACCTTCCCCAATCAGTCTTGAAGAATGAGCAAGGCTTGAGGTTGTCACAACGGCTGATGACTCTTACATATTCAGATGTTCATTGGTGTTCTCGATCCAGAGAAAATGTTATCATCATTGACCGTTGTGGGGAATTTCCTAATGTCCCACTACTTGGCATCAGGGGAGGCATCACCTACAACCCCTGTTTGGCTTTGAGACAATTTGGGTATGCCCGAAGGGATGGCCCACATGACATGCTGATTCCAGACTTGGTTTTTGACTTCGACAACGACGCTCAAGGACTTCGACAAAGGTTCATCCGAGCTTGGAGGATGCCCAACAAGGTGGACAGTAAGACCTTGG
This sequence comes from Vicia faba, assembly GCA_948472305.1. Taxonomy (NCBI): domain Eukaryota; kingdom Viridiplantae; phylum Streptophyta; class Magnoliopsida; order Fabales; family Fabaceae; genus Vicia; species Vicia faba. The sequence goes on from OX451736.1 coordinate 1,559,735,837, forward strand.
GACACAAAAATTCCATCCCCCTTAAGCCTTACCTCAAGTGGGTATGAACCCGCGCCCAAAGTCTTATGATGCCTTACCCCTACATTCTCCCCGTGATCAAAGAGCCTGTTATGGAAGGAGAGGTTCCATACACCCTCCTACATCCTGACATGCCAACATCACTAGAAGATGTACAAAGGATTTGGGTACAACTCAAGGGAGAACGCGACACTTTTGAAGCCCAATTCTATGCCAGTGAGAATAAGGTTTTAGAACTTACTCTTCAACTTCACGAAGAGCAGACTCTCAACACCTACATTGCACCAAAAAGGATGCGCAACGTCTTTTTACATTAGAATTTTGTATTATTTTTCCCATGGGGCATTTATGTACTAACAAATTCTATCTTATTAATATGACGTGTGTTCCTTTTTGTTTAAAACAAATTTGAATTTCTGAATCCTTGAATGCATTACATGAATACATATCATTCAACATATGCATAAGCAGGTCTTCACACCAAGTTTCCTCATCTATCTGCTGTTTATTTCAGCAAGATGGATATTGAGCAGACGGTTAAAGATCTGCAAGCGCAGAATTCATAGTTCCAGCAACTACTCATGACCTTGGCCAAGGGTCAGGAGGATCTCAAAGCTCTGTTAGAAAAGGAAAAGGAGAAAAAGAAAAAGAAGAGAGTTGGCATGGCTACTTTGGGTAGAAGATTTGAAGGTCAAACCAGAAGGGTCCTGGATTTCCCCTTAACATATGATGAAGGGGTAAGAAAAGGAAAGGGAGCTGCAGTGCCATCTGAGTCTGAGGAAGAAGAAGAAGAAGAGGATGAAGACTATTCTGAACTGCAGTATCCTCATGCGGATGAAAAATACAAGAACTTGGAAGAACGTCTGGCAGCCATGGAGATTCAGAGGGTGCCTGGGCTGGACTTTGAAGAGCTGGGTTTGGTTTCTGGAATTGTCATTCCCCCTAAGTTTAATGTGCCTCTTTTTGCTAAATATGATGGTTTGTCTTGTCCCAAGATGCACCTACGGTCTTACGTCAGGAAAATCCAACCACATTCTTCTGACAAAGACCTGTGGGTCCATTTCTTTCAGGACAGTTTGTCGGGGACACAGTTGGATTGGTTTTACCAGCTAGAGAGGTCTGACGTGAATAATTGGGAGGATTTGGCTGCTGCTTTCTACAAGCAGTATCAATATAATACAGATTTAGCACCAACCCGTACTCAATTACAGAGTATGGGCATGGTCTCAAATGAAGGCTTTAAGGAGTATGCCCAGAAATGGAGAGACTTGGCGGGACGAGTACAACCACCATTATCTGAGAGAGAGCTTGTAGATATGTTTTTGAGAACTCTATCAGGTCCATTCTTTAATCACATGATAGGAAGTTCGTCTGCGGGGTTCACCGAGTTAATTCTAACTGGTGAGAGAGTTGAAGTCAAAATCAAGAGTGGTAAAATTCAAAAAGATGCATCTGCTTCCTCTACCATCAAAAAGACCTTTCCAGCAAAGAAAGAAGTCTCATCTATCTACTCTCAAAGAGGTCAAGGAAGAGTTGAGCACCGGCCAACGTTAGGGGCCGTAATGATTCAAAAGTCTGCAGCTGATCATCCCAGAACCAATCAACCCAAAACCAATCAAGCAAGGGTGGAAAGACCACAACGGCAGTATACCCGGATAAATATGACTCCTGCTCAAGTTTTACCCAATTTCTTGAAGTTAAACCTTACAACCTTGAGAGAGGCACCGAAGAATCCGAATACAACTTCTCCTTTTTACCACGCGAACGCCAAGTGTGCTTATCATTCAGATAGCATAGGGCACGACACCAACAATTGTTGGGCTCTCAAGAATAAAATTCAGGATTTAATAGATGCTAAGGAAGTGGAATTCGACGCCCCTGAAAAGTTGAATGTGATCTCTTCTCCAATGCCAAAGCATGGCCACAATGCCCATGTTGTTGAAGAGGATCTGTTTGTTGCTACTGTTGATGATTTGATGACTCCGTTACCGATAATCAAGTTGAATCTGTTGAAGGGTGGGATTTTCCCAGGTTGTGAAGAAGATTGCTGCCTTTGTTCATCCTTACCATCCAATTGTCTGTTGTTGAAGTTAGGCATCCAACGCCTAATGGATAATCAGGAAATCCTTTTTGAAAAGACTCCTGTTACACCGACTCCTATCAATGATATTTCAATAATTACCATATCCGCCAATCTTTCTAAGGTCTCCAAAAGACCTGTTAAGATTACATCCGATCCGAAGATTACACCTTTGAAGATAACTATGATGGGGCCTATTCCGTACAAGTCCAACAAATAAATACCGTGGAACTATGGGGGAGAGATCTTCTACCACGGTATTAAACAAGTTGAATCAACTGAAGAGAGTTCTGATGAAGAGACTTCTGACATTGGAAATATTGCTGGAACGAGTAAAATCACCCGCAGTGGAAGAATTTTCTCTCCAGAGATTGCTCCTCCAAGGGCAGTCTTCGGACCCTCGAATGCTCCTAAGGTTACCCCTGTACCGATCAAAATATCTGCGAGAACTCCAGTTATTGAAGAAATTGTCACCCCTGTGGTGGTCCCCTCTGCTACTGCTGATGATAGAGGGAAAGGGATTCAAGAAGAGCCCGTCAGGACGAGGGCTCAGCCATTGATCATCCCTGAGACTACTCAAAAAGAAATGGAAGAGATTTTGAAAATAATCAAGAAAAGCGATTATGATGTTGTGGAGAAACTGGGGTAAACCCCCTCAAAGATCTCTATGTTGGCCCTGCTGCTTTGTTCCGAAGCTCATGCTAAAGCCCTGATCAGATTTTTGAAGACGACCCACGTGCCTAAGGAAACCTCCGCGGATCAGTTCCAGGAATGTGTAGCAAGCCTAACTGCTGACAATGGTCTAGGATTCTCCAATTCCGATTTAACATCTAAAGGGAGAAAGCATAATGACGCTTTGCATGTCTCGGTGGAATGCAGAGGGACTACTCTAGCTCACGTTCTGGTAGACACCGGTTCGTCTTTAAATGTCTTGCCGAAGAAAGCATTGGACAGATTGGACTATGAAGGCCTAAACCTGAAGCCCAGCAATATAATTGTCAGAGCCTTTGATGGTTCTAAAAGGATGGTCCACGGGGAGGTGGACATCCCGATTAAAGTGGGAACTGAAACCTTCAACTCCACATTCTATGTGATGGACATTCGCCCTTCCTATTCTTGCTTGTTGGGAAGACCCTGGATTCACAATGCTGGAGCCGTTACTTCTTCTCTGCATCAAATGCTCAAATACCCTGTCCAGGGGAAATTATAATTGTTCATGGCGAAGAGGAATACATGATAAGCCATCTAAATTCTTTCCGCTATGTAGAATTGGATGGTGAATTCATAGAGACCCCTTTCCAACACTTTGAAGAGGTTTCTCCTGAGATTGCAGCAACCAAGACAGTGTCCCCTGTACCTGCAGTTACCAAACCTGTGCCTCGGATGTCATCCCTCAAAGATACAAAGGATGTGATTGAAGAAGGAGGAAGCACAATCTGGGGTCAGCTACCAGACTTTCCTTTCAAATTAGATAAGTTCGACCTAGGGTTTACTTCGGCTAGTCAGAAGGTTGTGCGCTGCTCCCGTGCTGGAGGGCCACCAGTGAAGATCACCCATCACGGAGTCAATGCTTTGGAGGATGGTGAAGAGGAGAGCAATCTGGAAGACTGGATTTTCCCTACTGTTGAAGGAGGACAATGCAATTGGGAGGAAAAAGACTTTGTTCCCATTACTTTCATGAATCAGTAATTTATCTGTCAAACATTTCTGTTGGTTTGTAATAATTCTTGAACAATTCGTACACTTTTAGCCTTGTGCCTTACCCGAGGTACATAGGTCCATTTGTAAGGGTTTGATTTTTCATCTTCATATGCCATTTTAATGAATCATGGACGTTTTCACATATACACTTTTGTGTTCATTTTCTTTCTTTTTACATTTTATTTGTTTAAAGGTGGTTATCCCTTACACACACCCACACTCACAAATGCAGGTACCCTTCCATTCCGGATTCCATGGGTAACAATTCTGCTATGGCCTTCAGTGACTCTGAAGATCTGGTCAACCATTCTGAATACGAAGGTGATGAAGACTGTGAAGTGCCAGGAGAATTGGCTAGGCTGCTACAACAGGAAGAAAGGGCAATTCTGCCTCATGAGGAGTTGTTAGAGACAATCAACTTGGGAATTGTTGAAGACATAAAAGAAATTAGAGTGGGTGCCAACCTAGAGCCAAGTGTCAAGGAGCGCTTAGTTCAGCTGTTGAATGAATATGTTGAGATCTTCGCCTGGTCTTATGAAGACATGCCGGGACTCAATACAGATATTGTGGTTCACCGTCTCCCTACAAGAGAAGACTGTCCACCAATTAAACAAAAAGTCCGCCAAATGAGGCCCGACATGTCTGAAAAGATCAAAGCCGAAGTTATGAAGCAGTTCAATGCTGGGTTTCTTGCTGTTACTTCCTATCCACAATGGGTTGCTAACATTGTGCCCGTGCCTAAGAAGGACGAAAAAGTGAGAATGTGTGTGGATTACAGAGACTTAAACAGGGCTATCCCTAAAGATGACTTTCCACTACCGCACATTGACATCTTGGTTGACAACACAGCTCAGCATAAGGTATTTTCTTTCATGGATGGATTTTCAGGGTACAACCAGATCAAAATGGCCCCTGAAGACATGGAGAAAACTACTTTTGTTACACAGTGGGGTACGTTCTGCTATAAAGTAATGCCATTCAGACTAAAGAATGCTGGGGAAACCTATCAACGCGCCATGGTGGCTTTGTTTCATGATATGATACATCATGAGATAGAGGTATACGTCGACGACATGATAGCCCGTTCACAGACAGAAGAAGAACACCTCGACCATCTGTAAAAGCTGTTTGTCAGGTTGAAGGAGTACAAGATAAGTTTAAACCCTAACAAGTGCACTTTCGGAATCAGGTCCGATAAACTCTTGGGTTTCATTGTCAGCAACAAAGGCATCGAGGTTGATCCTGCCAAAGTCAAATCTATACAAGAAATGCCTTCCCCTCGCACTGAGAAGGAGGTCAGAGGTTTCTTGGGACGCCTAAACTTCATTGCAAGGTTCATTTCTCACCTAACATCTACCTGCGAGTCGATCTTCAAGTTGTTGAAGAAAGATCAGGTAGTTAAATGGAATGATGACTGTCAAGTTGCTTTCGATAAAATCAAGGAGTATTTGCTAGAACCTCCTATCTTGATGCCTCCCGTCGAAGGAAGACCGCTAATCATGTATCTGACTGTTTTAGATAATTCAATGGGGTGCGTACTGGGCCAACATGACGAGTCTGGCCGAAAAGAGCATGCCATTTATTACCTTAGCAAAAATTTTACCGACCGTAAGACCCGATACTCACTGCTCGAGAAAACTTGTTGCGCTTTGGTATGGGATGCTCGTCGGCTAAGGCAATATATGTTGACTCATACCACTCTGCTGATATCTAAGATGGATCCGATCAAGTACATCTTTGAGAAGCCTGTTATATCTGGAAGAATATCTAGATGGCAAATGATTTTAACTGAATACGATATCCAGTACACGACCCAAAAAGCTATAAAGGGGAGTGTACTAGCCGATCATCTGGCCCATCAAGCTGTCGAAGATTACCAATCCATGAAGTTTGACTTCCCCGACGAGGACATTATGACTTTGGACAACATTGAAGACTTTAGACCATATGACGAACCTGAACAAGGATCCCGATGGACCCTGTACTTTGATGGGTACTCCAATGCGCTTGGTAATGGTATCGCTGTTGTGCTTATATCTCCAGAAGGTTGCCATACTCCTTTCACAGTCAGACTCTGCTTCAACTGTACGAACAACATGGCAGAGTATGAAGCATGCATCTTTGGACTCAAGGTTGCCATAGACTTGGGAATCAAATCTTTAGTTGTGTTTGGGGACTCAACTTTGGTCATCATTCAGATCAAAGGAGAGTGGGACACTAAAAATCCCAACCTCATCCCTTACAAAGAACATGTCTTGACATTGTTACCACATTTCGAGCAGATTACCTTCGAGCACTTCCTGCGAGAAGAAAATCAGCTAGCGGATGCTCTAGCTACAATGTCATCCATGTTTAAATTTAACTGGGATAATGAGGCTCCCCAAATCACCATTGAATGGATGGAAAAACCTGCACATTGTCACGAGATTAATACCGAAGAAGTAGTGGACTGACCATGGTTTCACGAAGTCAAAAGGTATCTCGAGGCCCAAGAATACCCTGAAGGAGCTTCAGTCAACGACAAAAAGTTCTTGAGGAGGTTCTCAACTAAGTTCTTCCTGAGCAATGGTATCCTATACAAGCGCAATCATGATTGAATTCTGCTCCGTTGTGTGAACAAGATTGAAGCTGAACAGATCATGGTTGAAATGCATAATGGTACCTTCGGCACTCACTCTAGCGGACATACGATGGCTAAGAAGATTCTACGGGCAGGCTATTACTGGTCTACCATGGAAGCTGACTGCCATCAATATTCCCGTACTTGTCACAAATGCCAAATCTATGCTGACAAGGTACATATACCTCCATTTCCTCTCAATGTCTTAACAGCTCCTTGGCCATTCGCAATATGGGGAATCAACATGATTGGAGAGATCAAGCCTACATCATCCAATGGACACCGCTTTATTCTAGTGGCCATTGATTACTTCACCAAATGGGTCGAAGCATCTTCCTTTGCATCCGTCACAAAGAATGTGGTTGCCCGCTTCATCAAGCAGAACCTCCTTTTCCGGTACGGTATCCCTGAAAGGATTATCACTGACAACAGTACAAACCTGAACAATACTGTGATTATCGCCTTATGCGAACAATTCCAAATTCAACATCACAATTCATCTCCCTATCAGCCAAAGATAAACGGTGTTGTCGAAGCTGCAAACAAAAATATCAAGAAGATCATTTAAAAGATGACAGTCACCTACAAGGACTGGCATGAGATGTTACCGTTTGCTCTGCACGGGTACCGTACCACGGTGCATACATCAACTGGGGCAACTCCCTATTCTTTGGTATACGACATGGAAGCTATTTTGCCTATTGAGGTTCAGATTCCCTCCTTGAGAATCATGAAGGATGCTGGTTTGAGTGAAGACGATTGGATTCAGACCCGGCTTGATCAACTTAACTTGATTGACGAAAAGCGACTTACAGCCGTTTACCACGCTCAAACGTATCAAAAACGGATGATCAAGGCTTTCAACAAGAAAGTCAGACGCCAGATATATCAAGTCAGAGATCTTGTAATCAAGCGGATCACCTTGCCGCAAAGTGATCCCAGGGGAAAATGGACTCCTACTTACGAAGGGCCATTTGTGATCAAAAACATCTTTTCTGGTGGGGCAATGATCTTAACCACCATGGACGACGATGACCTGCCGCACCCTGCGAACACAGACATAGTAAAAAAATAGTACGCATAAATGACCCGACAAGTTGAAAACCCGAAAGGGCGACTTGGGCAAAAAGGGCATCCCGGTGAATCAAAAACCCGAAAGGATGGTTCAGGCAAAAATTAGGGATAAATAAAAAAAAATATGTACACCCGGCAAGTTGAAAACCCGAAAGGGCGACTTGGGCAAAAAAGGGTTTCCCGGTGGATCGAAAACCCGAAAGGGCGGTCCAGGAAAAAATTAGGGAATTAAAGCGTATGACTATGTCTCTTCGGATCACTTTAAGGACAATCTCTTCACTGACAAGCTCCAGGCTTCTGATCAACTCAATCATCTTCGGACGAAGCAACGAATGCACAAGATAGTCAGAGTTGCAAAGGCTATAGCAGAATGGGAACCCCATGGAATTGTTACACATAGCCATCTTTCTTTGTATAAATTTTTCTCAATTTTTATGACAACATTCTCTTACTAGGATGTCTGTCTCCTTTGTACAAAATACTTACACAAAGTTAATACAAAGATACTTCAAAGTGCAGAAAACTATTTGCCTTTTTCTTTTTCTTTACACTTGTGTTTTATTTGAAAACGTCCAATGATTTATTAAGTGTGCATATGCATTTGAATATACTCACATGTTTACAAATGAACGAAATGGGAAAGAATAATTATTCAAAGGTTGAAAGTATAGGAAAACGTCTTTAGGCTATTCCAAGAAAAATCCCCTGCAGTACATCATCTAGGTCCCCAGTGGAGCTAAAACCTTGAAATACATATCCCCAGCGGAGTTAAATTTCGAAATTCCCACCAGAGCTAAGTTTTCAAACTCCCAATCCCCAGCGGAGCCAAAAACTTTGAACTACAGATCCTCAACGAAGATGAAACTTTCTTCCCCAACGGATTCCAAAACTTCAACCTTTAAACCCTGATGGAAAACCACCCAGTTTCCTCCAATTCCCCAGAGAGTTGTCTTAAAACCAGATAGTTCCCTTGCAAGTTATCTTAGAACTTGGTAATTTCCCAGCAGGTTGCTTTGAAGCCTGACAGCTAACCAGATGACAACTTCAGATAATTCCCTAGTAGATTGGCATACAACCCAAACTCTTGAACTCTCTCCATAACAGGAATGAGTTGTTCCCCACAGAGTCTCCCAAAGCTCTCCAGCAATATAGCTATTCCCCATAGAGTTTTTACTACTCTCCAGCAGAATAAACTTTCTCCCCGCAGATTTATTCTTATTTCCCAGCAGATTAAAGATTCTCAATCCCCAGCCACAGTCATCAAGGTTCTCAGAACTCCCTAAGCAGGTTTCTCAAGCAGCACTTGGCATTACTCCTACAACAGAATGTTTATCATCTTCTAACTCCAAAGGACATGAAGATTCTCATCCCCAGAGAAGTCATGATTTATCTTCCCCAACAGCAGTCCAGGGTTTTGTTATCCCCAGCCGTCAAGGATTTATTTTCCTCAACAATACAGTAAATCAACTTACATGCGCATACATTACATTCATATATTAAACACATGGCATATATCATGACATTACATAGGACTAATTCTTTACCTTTCAGGGAAAGATACAATCAAATTCTCACAAACTCTCTGGTTCAGTCAAATCAATACTCAGATTCCTGTTCCAGTTCAAGCTATGAAGCCCGGATTCGATCAAATAATATCTTAATTTTTTCCATCATACTATGAAGCCCGAAGATCGACCGGAAAATAGTTGAATCCCTAGAAAATTACTGTGAAGCCTAGAATCGACCAGATAGCAGTATAAAGCACCATGAAGCCTGGAATCGACCAGATAGTAGTACTCCTTGGATTCAAGTTATGAAGCCCAGATTCGACCAGATGGCATCTTGATTTCTCCAAAGACACTGAAGCCTGGACATGACCAGATAACAGTTTAAGACACCACGAAGCTTGGATTTTGACCAAATAACAGTTTACTTGGCTAATTACTAAGAATCCCGGAATCGACCGAATATTAGTGTGCCTTAAATTCAATTTGAAGCCCGGAGGCGACCGAATAACAACTTAATTCCTTCTAAAGCCTGGAGTATGGCCAAATAAGAATTGAGAAATTGTGAAGCCTGGAGAACGACCAAATAGCAAGTTTAATCTCATCCCCCCAGTAAGCCACTGTGAAGCCTGGGATCGACCAGATAACAGTCGGTCTTATTTTCCTCAGCAAACACTGTAAAGCCTGGAGCACGACCAGATAGCAGTTCATGTTCACCTATTCAACCAAGAGATGATTCCCCAGTAGAATAACGGACGGCTGAAACTCCTAAAATTCTATTTCTACCACGACAGAGACCAGCATTCCCCGACGTAGTCCTCTTCAACAACAGGTATACGGGCTCTCGCAAAGGAATCTCTTATGCAATTCAACAAACATTCTTGGATGGCATATTTAAGCCCATCTCCGACAAGATTCTGTCACATCTCCAAATGGCATCTTTAAGCCCATTCCCTCAACCATATTTTGACGAGTGCAAATTTATGGGCACTCTAGTGTCCAATCATCTTTTACCTTCGAGTCACGAACGACAAAACTCGCCAATCTCACTCTTCGGGTTCAAGAAGATTGAACATAGGCAGTTGTTGTACCCCAAAATTTTCCCTCTCATTTTATCAAGAGTTTCCCCGCAAGACTCTTAGACTCAAGACCAGATTAGGGTTTGCTCTGCTCAAGATCTCTCCTTGCACTGTTGACCTGAAATTAGGGTTTGAGTTTGCACAAGGATTTTTTGACTTCCAATGCTCAATGTGACTTTCATACTTCATGTTGGACTTCTAAGATTTCTCATACCAAGTTTCAAGATTTGAATCAAATTTTTGCCCAGTCAATTGGACAGTTGACCTGAAAATCAACTGTATTGGGGAAAAAGTCAACTGTGGCCAATTTACAGTCAAACCTCATAATTTTTGATCCACATCAACATTATAGACTCATATGAACCATTTTATCAAGTTTGGACCACAACTCCTAAAGAAATTTGATCAGATCATCAAAAGGGCAAAATGGTCATTTTTAGGGTTTTGACTGCAGCAATTTTTTATTTTTCACCTAGCCAATGGCAAATTGGTTTCAAGCATGGATTCAAGGAATAAATGGCATCATCTTGAACTAATCACAAGGTTCAAAAGATCTCAAATGCATTGGATTGACAGATGAATTTTCCAATCAACTGATCAAAAATCAACTGTACACTGAAAAGTCAAACTTTGACTTTTTGGTCAAAATCAAGTGCCAAGGGTCATTTTTCATCAAGATGTGTCAAAACATGTAACTTATTCACCAAGAAACTTAATTTTCAAAATTAGGGTTTAAAATGGAAAATTTTCATAACTTAGAAATTTTCTAAGTTATGAAAATTTCTTATTTTTTCCCATCTTTGCCCAACTTTTTCACCATGATGCAATTGGATTCAAACAAAACTTCCAACACGAAAGTTGTAGACCTCCACAAAATATACAACGTTTATTCATAAAGTTTTCCAAAAAGATGCTTGGATCTCAAGTTATGATTTTGTGAATAAGGGTCCATGAAACTTTAAACTTAGTGAAATTTTGCCCTAGTTTAGGCAGGATTTTGACCTATCTTCATGGCAACTTTTCACATAGTTCCAATTGGAATATCAAAATTAATTTCAAATATGGATTGTAGAGCATGTTACAAGCTTTCCAAAATGTCCAAGAACTCTCCAAGATCATTTGTGGTTAGGGAGAATCGAAGGATTGAAAATGGCAAATCATCACTTTTGTCTAAGGCATTTTGCACATTGCTACAAGTTGCAAATCTGCCAAAAGCATGCTTGTACTTGTTTTACAGGTTGAGTTCTACAATCATATTCAGGCCATTTCAAAGCAAGCCAAGCATTGGGAAAGGTTGAGTGAACTTCAAGCAAGCTAACACGATCTTCAGGCCTCATCAAAAATCCCTACATTACGACATCCAAACTTGACTGAAACAGGTATTTTCTAAGTTTCTATCTCTCTATTTAGGAATCATTAGGCTTAGGTTTATGAAGCAAAAATGTAGTCCTCATTGTCCTTGAGCTGTACATATGTATAGAATCCATTTATGTTAACGGAGCTAGGAGAATTTGGATGTTGAAGTTTCTGAAAAAACTATGTTAGAATTTAGGGCCAAGGAAATTCTCTCTGGTCTTTGAGAGTTAGATTAAGTTTTTTATATCATTGAAATCGTGATTGAAAATACTATAACTTTTATGTTGTGCGTTTTTGATTTCATGCAAGAACAAGAGAGAACAAATTTGAAGTTGCAGGCGCGCGTATTTTTGTTCAGAGGTTAGAGATGAAGTGAATGTGGGCTGGGCCTGGCTGGCCTTGTTGTTGACACCCCCATCCTGCTTTTTGCATCCCCTTGGCCCATTTCTTTATTTTTGCATATTTTTCATTTCTATTTTTATTTTCTGACTTTATTATTTTTTCTTGAACATTTAAAATCATAAAAAATATTTTCTTTATTTTTGGCATTCTATTATATTTTTATTTTATTTTTATTTGCATAATAAATAATTATTAGGTTAATATTAATTTATTTTCTTAATTAAAACTTGTAAATAATATTAAAATATAATATATTTTTATTTTTATTATTTATACACTTAAATAATATTTTCTCACACATTTTAATTTTTTAATACTTTTGTATATATATATATATATATATATATATATATATATATATATATATATATATATATATATATATATATATATATATATATATATATATATATATATATATATATATATATATATATATATATATATATATATATATATATATATATATATATATATATATATATATATATTTATATTTATTTTCTTGTACATAAATAAATAATATAGAATATATTTTCTTAAAACAAAAACTAGGGTTTTCTACCCTTTCCAAAATAATCATTAATATTTTTCTTATTTTTAGACAAAAGTAATTTATTTTACATACATAAAAATAAATACAAAAACATCCTTTTCATATTTATATTTGTTTGTACATTTAAATATTTGTCTATTTATTTATCTTATGCAATATTTCAATTTGGTTATAATAATAGTTTTAGGGTTTTATTTTGTGTAAATATCCCCCTATTCAAACTTGTACCCCCTCCCTATAATAATGTTGTAATAGTCTTAGATTTACTTTTACGCATTTTATTGCTTTCAAATATGCATGATAGTAAGATTAGAGTTTGTATGCAAAATACCAAAATCAAACAAATAGCATGACTAAATACAAGACAAAAATGCATGAAAATGACAACACAATGCACACAAGCATCTCTAGGGTTTCACCCACTTGTTGCCTTAAAAATGGCGATGGTATGCATGCTAGGTATCTTGGAAAACAAATCAAACAAAAACGATCATAGTCCCTCGATGACGCTATCTTGGTTGCCTATACAAAAATGATCTAGTCCCTAAAAAAACTTGCTAAGGTACTTGACACAATTGCTATCATGGTCATACGATGACCCACGCTCGTCCCGTTTAACATCCAAACACAAGGTTGTTTACAAAATACAATGGTAAAACAACAATGTCAAAGGGTTAAAAATGTGTAGGAAATACTTTTGAGTAGGTAGGGTAGACAACTCCTAGTTACTTGATCAAACTTGTAAACATCCTTGCTATTTTCAAACACACACACAATTTCAAAACAATTTCCCAAAGCAAAGTTTCAAACATTGAAACATTTTTCAAAAAAAAAAAATACCTTTGTATACATTCAAACAAGAATCATTACAAAGATTGCCTAAACAAAGGCCTCTTTTCAAAATAATTTCAAAACCACACAAAGCACCATTTCAAACAATTGGAAAAGCAAAGCAAGTGATCTAAACAAGTAACTAAGAGCCCATGGAAAACCATGGATGAAAAGGGTGCTAGCACCTTCCCTTTTCATAATATACCCCCTTGAACCCAAGAAAACATCTCAAAGGTATTTCCTATGCTTTTTTACCATTCCTTTGGATAAAATAAAAAGTCGATGGCGACTCTTGCTAAACCAAAACATTTGCGAACACAAACGCAAAACCTCAAGTCAGTTCTCCCACCGTATCACAATGGGGAATTAAGTGAAATGGATTGATTTTATTTGATTAAACATATCCAACATGATCATTAGGTGCCCAATCATAGGCCTCACTCAAGTTCATTGGCCATTAAACAATATGCAACAAGATATGCAACATTAATTGGGTACCTTTACTTCAGAATGCATTAAAAATAGAAAAGGATTTCAATAATCCAAACCAAAAAAAAAATCTCCTAGCATCCTTGAAATGTGTAGAAGTCAGAAAGCAAGCCCTAAGTTCATGAATGATTGAGAAAGGACTCAAATGAGGCCCAAAGTTCAAGACTAGTTGGCAAAAACTACCAAACTAGACAAGTTTTCAAAATAATTTGTGGAAAAATATCAAACCAAGTCAAATAATTAAAGAAAAATGGTTTTCAGAACCTCAACACATCCATGAACCCTAATCAAGACTTGAATTCTATTGAAAGTCCAGGGCATAAGGGTTTTGAAAGAGAAACTTGCACCATAAGCAACAAAACCCTAATTTTTGACTTTAAATCCTAAATATTAATTAGATAAGATCAAAATTCAAACAATTCAAACCAAGATCATGCAAATCACAAGGAAACCCTAGAAGTCAGAATACATATTTTTTCACATTTTTTGAATTAAAGAAAAGTAAAAAATAAAATTAAATCACACAATTAATCAATTAATCCAATAATCTCATCTCAAAATGAAATTCTAAACAAAAGTCAGAAAAATGCCGAATCAAAATTATATTCAAATATTAGAACTAAAAACACACATCTCTGATTTTTTTGGAATTTTTTAATTAAAGGAAATGTTAAAATAAAAATTAACCAAACAATTAACAATTAAACTATTATTCAAGGGCAAAAATGCAAACCCTAGCAAAAAGTCACAAAAGGGTCAAAATAAAAAATATATTCAGATTATATGATTAAAAACAAGCTTGCATGATTTTTTTGAGAATTTTTGAATCAATGGAGGTATTAAAATAAAAATCAAACAAACAAATATTACAAATAAACTTTTGAAATTAAATTTCTAATCAAAAATAGAAAAAATACTAAACCAAAATTAGAATCAATTTTTACATTATTTTATGAGTTCAAAATAATTTTTGTGGATTTTTTAGATCAAAATAAATATTAAAACAAAAATAAACATTGAATAAACAATTATTTAAACTTATGAATTTTTAAACTAATCAAAACATTTAAAACAAATTCCAAAAAAAAAATGACAAATACTGGAAATTATCATTGGCCTATGGTAATTTTTTTAATGATTTTTGAAAATTTTTTGATCACAAAAAATAAAATCAGAAAATCAAATAAAACTAAAAAAAATGAAATGCATTAAAAAATTGAATCATCCAATCAGAGCGCGCCACCTCATCGTCTTCAACCTTAAGACAATGCCCTAAACGCGTGTTCTTTCAGTTTCATACCTCATGTTCTGATCAATACCTCTTCCTTATTTCTCCACCAAAAACAATGATTCAAAGCTCAAAATAAAGTCAGATCTACCTCTACATCACGACACTTATAGATCTCAAAAAGATTGACTAGGAAATTAGAAATCTGGATGCGAAAATTGCAAAAACTCACTGAATATGAATTATTCAGAAGTTCAAACAACGATCCATTCTTCCATTTCAAACAAGATTATACGTCAAACCTATTGTTTGGCCAACTATGAACTCATAAACATGAAGTAATTCAACAAATCAAGCTGGAAAAAGTAGAATGAAGTTCAAGAAGCTTACTTCAATGTGAAGCTGAAAATGTTGATCCCTTAGTTACAGAAGCAAACAAACTCCATGATCTTGATCTACACACTTCAACGATGATAAATTCACAAGAAATTTGATGAATGCACGAAGGAGATGAGAGAATCGAAGCAACTTGCAGAAAAATGGTGGAACACTTCAGATCTAAAATTCTTGTAATGGGGGCGTCCAACTTGTGAAATGAGGCTTGCAGTGCACTATATAGTGTGGGTAGAGAAGGTTAGAATAGGAAATTGGTCTTCAAAGTTGTTCAAGGGCTTGATTGGAAAATTTGGAAAAATAAAGGATGCACATGGGCCTCAGCTATTTGCTCGTGTGTTCCCTCCTTTTATTTGCATTTTATCAGCTAAATGAGGTCAGGAGCCCATGCTTAAAGTTCCAGGTTATGACTCATTGAGATGAGAGAGTGTTGGTGAATTGGCTTTTCTTGGCAACTTTGAGCATTTTGTATCCAAGCAAACACCATGGTCCACGGAGCACGAAATAGTTGGCATTATGGGCTTTAGAAAGTCACAAATAGGTCACAGGCTGGATTAGAAACAAAGAGAATGGCTAAAACTCGAGTTCTCATGAATTGGCCATTTTGCATACTTGTCAAATTTTAATAAAATGTCTCAAAATTCCAAAGCTCATAAATTGCTCATATTTTTGAATTCTGACACAAATGAGCACAATTTGGAAAGGTATTGAAAATATCTACAATCCCTTAGTTTTGAGTTTTTTCAATTTAATCCATTAAGTTTCCCAAAATTGAGCTTGAAATTCACTAATTTTGGAAAATGACCTATAATTTTGTGACTTCCAAAGATCATAATTATTGATTCCTTGCCAATTTGGACAAGAGACAAAAAGGAGATGAAAGATCACCCTCTTATCTTTCCAAGCATGTTTCATTTGCATTTTTTGGATCAAAGGTGAATAAAATATGAAATTTTGAAATTAAGTCCTTATTTTCCAAAATTAGAAACTTTTAGGGTTTCTTCATGAACAAGTTTCAACCCAAACCTCAATCTCTTTGATCCAATGATAAAAATGGGCTTGAAATATGAAAAGTGAATCCTTGAATTGATGGTTGACCAAAAATTCCCTTGGTCAACCTTGACTTTGACTGATTTTGACCAAAATGACCATTTTGCCCTTTTGAATCAATTGATCCACTTCCCTTTAAAATTGATGATCAAAACTTCAAACATATGATCTTCCAAACATATAGAGGCCATGTGCAAAGTTTCACTTCAAAATTCTCAAGAAATCTTGATGAAATCCCAAACCCTAGTTTTGGTTAACACCTTAGGAGATTGACGAATCATCTTCAAAACTTCAAATCCTCTGGGTATCTTGACCAATTTCATGTACAAAGACTTTTCAAATACCAATGAGATGTTGTAGCTTCCAAATCAAGACTTGTACATTGATCAATAGCCTTGATCAAGCAAAACCCTAATTTGACTGGTGAATCAAAAGAGAGATTCCTCTTATAAACAAACACAAACTTTAATCCTCTGATGATCCAAAGAGATGGATAAAACATCTTGAGATATGCAATAACTTTTTGAGCTTGAAAGATCCAGAGGTTTAGATGATAAGATTCCACTTGAGCAAATTGTCAATGCAATCAATCTTCAAAGCTTGAGGAAGACTTGATAACCAAAATACTTTGATCTCATCACAATGTATGCATGCAATGCAATATGATATTCATGATGAAACATAAGCCTAAATCAAGAGGATAAATTTTGGGGTGCAACAGCTGCCCCTATTCAAATATCTTCAACATGATATGTGAGAAAAGTGACAACTTTCGAGCGTTCAGAGTTGAAGATGATTGAATACAAAAGAACCCGAAAATTTACACTCTTGAAGAAGAAAGAAAAAGAAACAAAAAAACCCCCAAGACATGCGTCAGAATGAAGCTGTAAGGCTGGTTGAAACAGAACAAAAACAAAGAAGAGTACATGCAACTAAACTTCCGGAAAAAATGTGCCAGGGAAAAACTGGGCTTCAAAAAGGGTGAGATAAAACTCAAACCATAGAGTATAAGCGAAACTAAGCTCTGAAAAGAAAGCGTACGCGAGTGAGGAGGCGAAACTCTGAGCTCGACCCAAAGCAAAAGTGGCGAGAGTGCTTAATTCTAGGGGCACTTGCTAATCTCAACTAAGATAGACAGTATGAAGGAACTGAAAAAATCTCAAATGAGGAACAAAAGCGAGACGAAACTCGACTCAATAACCAGTTAGATGAAACTAAACCAGATGAGTACTAGGACGAAACTGGATTTCACGCACGGGTAACGAGGCGAAACTCGACCCATAGAAAAAGTGATGACAGGGCATGTTTCCCAGAGCACTTGCTGGTCTCAGGTCAATGGATAAACAGTGACAAAAACTGATAGAAGAATCCAAGGAACAAAGGAGACTGATTTCGAACCAGGGACGCAGTACAAACACTGCACTCGGTAAATGAACACCGTCGAAGAGTCCAAGGTATGAAAGCAAAAATGACACGAAACTCGACTCAATAACTAGTTAGGCGATACTAAACTAGATGAGTACCAGGACGAAACTGGATTTCATGCATAGGCGATAAGGCGAAACTTAACCCAAAGCAAGGAGATTAGGGCGTACACCTAAAAACTTACTGAAAGCGAATATTAGGACGAAACTATTATTCAAAAGGTACATCAATAGACATTGGAATGAACCAGAGAGGGTAGTGAGGACTAAACCCGAGAAGACCGTACCAGGGCGAAACTGATCTGCAGTCAAAAGTAGACACTCAAACAAACAAATGATTGACGTCAGAAGGATATTGGTATGAGGTTGAAACCGAGATAATGAGGATGAAGACCTCGCTGGGGATTTAATCTGAAGTATTAGCAAATTCACTGGGGACAACAGAAGCAAAAATGGCTTATGTTCTAATGCATGTTTAAATTCTTTTTATATAGCGCAATGCTCCATATAATGGAAATGCTACGTGTTTTGGTAGATGCAATGTAATGATGCATGTTTAGAAGTTTCACTGGGGAACGGCCAATTGAGAAGCCGATAACCAAGAAGTCAGGATCTGACAAGACTTGCAAAAATAAATTGCAAAATCCAAAGGAAAGGAGCAAAAACAGGGAACCGCTAGAGAGGGAACCTCGGAGAGATAAAGCTTCGCGGGGAATAACCACCGAGAAACCAGTAGAAACGGGCCACAAACATTGAGAGGAATTGCAAAAATAAATTACAAACTCCTAGAGAAGATCAGGTCGACACTGTAGCTTCTGGAGATGGATGCTATCCGAAGATTAAACATTGAAGGAGAAGATCAGGGCAAGACTGTAATCTCCGGGGAAGACAACGCACGGTCATGTTGAGGATGAAACCAAGACAACAAACCCGACGCGAGGGATGAAACCCTTTGCTGGGGGAACAAAGCTCTACGGAGGAAACAGGACTCCACCAGGGATACAAAACTTTGTTGAAACTTCTCGTTGGATAGATATTTTTGGAATGCAACCAATGGATGGATCCTGCAGATAGTTACACAGTATCGACCTTAATGGGGATAGGGAAAGATCTTAACACAAGGATGCCCCAGTCAACAGACCGGATGGGAAATGAAAGGCCATGGCGAGGGATCTCTGTTGGAAACTCCGTTAGAGAATTGAAACTTCTTCAGAATGTAAGTTCCCATTTAAACGACTCCACTGGGGA
The DNA here is from genome assembly GCA_948472305.1 of Vicia faba. Taxonomy (NCBI): domain Eukaryota; kingdom Viridiplantae; phylum Streptophyta; class Magnoliopsida; order Fabales; family Fabaceae; genus Vicia; species Vicia faba. Next base: position 1,559,754,891 of record OX451736.1, read on the forward strand.
TGTGTGGCATATCCAAACTTGAAGTCTTAGAACGAAGCTTTTGAAAGAAGATTCCTGGGGTAATAAAACTTTGCTGTGGAAACGAAACTTCACTGGGGATAAGAAACTTCACTGGGGACAAGTAGAGTCCTAATCATACATGGGCTCTGTCTAACAGAAGAAAGCCAAATATTCCCTTTTTGACAATCATTAAGCTCTTTACAGGTGTTCAACGTGTAAACTATTTTTTTTGATGTCAAACAAATGTTTTGCATGCAGAAAAATGTTTATTTTTGGAATGACAGATCTGATGCGATGATCATTTAGGCATTGAAATTGAAAATATTAACAAAGTTTCGCATCTCCGTTGTGAATGAATAACTGGCTAGAGTGAAGAAAATTTCAAAACTTTTCTTCCTTCCCCTTTTTTTTATTTAGAAAACGAGTCAAGATATGGGTGGTAAGATACCAACACGAACGTGCAACACATATTTGGGAGTTTAGGAAACGTCATCCTGTTGTAGTATGCTTTCAAGTTGAACCCTTGTTTCATTTAGGACTTTTAAAGGTTGTAACGTGGCCTGGTTCGAGGGTTTTTTTAGAAAAATTATTTCAAGGATCAAGTTATTTGGTGCCCACCCCCTTCGTGATATTCTCCTGTCCTAAGTTCAGCTGACTTATCACAAGCATTCATCTTTCAAAAGGATTCATAATGGTTGAGTGATCACGACAAATTTTCTAACATGATTGTTACTTTTGCTGCTTTTGTTTTTTTGATGTTATTGTTCCTCTTCTTTTGATGAAAATTTTATTGAATAATCTCTTTTTTTTGGCCTTTTAGGCTCTCTTTTCCCTAACTTTTTCCTGGACAAAGTCTTTTGAATTTCAATTTTGGGAGTCCAGCGGGATGCCCTAACTTTTGCCTAAGCGACTTGTTTTCAAGTTTCGACTTAGCAGGGCTTTTTGTTTCTTTTTTTTTCTTTTCTCTTTTTTTTGAAGAAAACAAATGCCTCATTCCTTGGTCGGCGAGGGATATCCATTATTGTATCGATTCGATCTCGACCTCAGGACTTTGTGAGGAAATGAAAATCGTGGTTTTGACATTTTTCCTGATCTCATGATGCGAAAGATAAAATGTGATGATCCTCAGATGGGACATTCCTTTTGAAATTTGAATGCTTGGTCAAATTAACTGAACATCTACCCTGCCCCGGGTTTAAAAAAAATAAGGTTTTTTTTAACGGAAAAGAAACTCCTACTTCGAAGGCTCAGAGGGGTTAACGAGGGTCTAACTCTCTTATATCTCCGATGTTTGGGGATTGAAACAATGCCTGTACATCGTCAATGGGGTTCTACTCAAAAGCATACCATTACAGTCATCGTTTTTAGCTAAACTCCCTCCTCCAAACTCTTGGTTAAGCAAAAGAATTGGCACAATTGGTATCAGAATGCCCGAAAAATCGATTAAAGAGTGATACTGGATGGGTTAAGTTAAAATGAAACAATTTTTTTTCAAGGCAAAAATTTTCAATGCATCAAAACTGACATTCATCTATAAACAAAATCCTATATGCAGACAATACTTAAAACAATCAATCAAGATAACACATGAAAGTGTGGCAAAGAAACATAATAAACGTCATTACGGGGAAGAAATGTTTCCAACTAGGTTCGCCGATCTCACCGACCTGCCGTAATCTTGACATTACCCTGACCCATGACCTTCACCAACAACACGGAGTTGTGAAACCAAAATTGGCAAGGCGTCCACCAGTAAAGAGAAATCCATCAATCATAGAACCAAACATGCCCCTTGCACAGGTAGTAATGGTGTTGTCCAGATTTCAAGCGATCAACCAACCATGAATTAGATTACCATTTCCGTGTAAGGCCCATGAAGTTTATATGCTCATGCTTATAAAAAATATTGGACGTTTTTACAAACAAAATAGTAAAAAGGGCGAAAAGAAACATATACGTATACTTGAAAGAAGATATTCTATTGATTTTGAGAAATCAACCTGTGAAAAAGGTATTTACATTCAGATGCAAGTAATTACAAAATCAAAACAAAGAAGTGTTTACAAATGGCTATGTGAATGTGAAAATCCATCAAGTCCCGACTCTGTTATGACTCTTACGCTTTCACACTTCCTGCTTTCAGACATATCATTCTTGGATTAGCTTCGAGCTTATGCCAGGTGACAGAATGAAGGAAAGAAACAAAGGATCTCATGTTGATCGTAGTAATTTGCTTTAAGTCCCTATTATTTTCCTGAATCGCCCTTTCGGGTTTTCGATTCACCAAGACACCTTTTTTTTTCCTAAATCGCCCTTCAAGTTTTCAGTTTAACGGGTTTATTTTTATTTTATTTTTTTATGCAAAGTATTTTTTAACTACGTCAACATTCACAGGGAGAGGGAAGTACTCTCCATCCATAGTCGTGAGCATCATCGCTCCTCTAGAGAAAACTTTTCTGACCACGAAAGGACCTTCATAAGTCGGAACCCACTTGCCTCTGGGATCTCCTTGGGGAAGAACTATCCTTTTTAGCACAAGGTCACCTGGCTTGTAACACTGAGGCCGTACCCTCTTATCAAAAGCTTTCCTAATCCTTTGCTGATATACCTGACCATGACATACAACCATCAACCTCTTCTCGTCAATAAGTTCCAATTGATCCAGCCGATTCTGTACCTATTCACTTTCATCCAGCTCAACATCTCTCATGATCCTAAGAGAAGGAATCTCGACTTCTACCGACAATACTGCTTCCATGCCGTAAACCAATGAAAATTGGGTTTCCCCAGTCGAAGTACGCACAGTGGTGCGATAACCATGCAACGCAAAAGGCAGCATCTCATGCCAATCATTGTAGGTTACCACCATCTTCTGCACGATTTTCTTGATATTCTTATTGGCCGCTTCGACAGCACCGTTCATCTTTGATCAGTATGGGGAAGAGTTATGATGCCTGATCTTGAAGGACTCACAAAGCTCCTTCATCATTTTGTTGTTCAAATTAGACCCATTATCGGTAATGATCTTCTCAGGCATTCCGTAGCGATAGATAATATTGTGCTTGATGAACCGAGTTACCACCTGCTTGGTGACATTGGCATAAGATGCAGCTTCGACCCATTTTGTAAAATAATTGATGGCAACCAGAATGAAATGGTGCCCGTTGGACGCAGTCGGTTCAATTTTGCCAATCATATCAATTCCCCACATCGCAAACGGCCAAGGGGAAGTCAAGACATTCAAAGGTACTGGCGGCACATGCACTTTATCAGCATAGACTTGACATTTGTGGCAAACCCGTGCATGATTGTAACAGTCAGTCTCCATGGTGGACCAATAATAACATGCTCGCAAGATCTTTTTAGCCATGGTATGCCCGTTGGAATGGGTCCCGAAATCACCTTCATGTATCTCCTCAATGATTCTAGCTGCTTCTTTCTTGTCAATACATCTGAGCAGTAAACCGTCATGATGCCTTCTATACAACACACCACCACTGAGAAAGAACTTGGCTGAAAATCTTCTCAAGAACTTCTTATCTGTGACGGATGCCTCTTCAGGGTACTCTTGTGTTTCAAGATATTGTTTAACATCATAAAACTAAGGATTACCATCTGATTCCAAACTAGCCTCAAAACAGAAAGCTGGCTCACTGAAACTTCTGATGATGATGGAAGGTGCCTCATTAGCCCACTTAACCTTGAACATGGAGGACAGAGTTGCCAGTGCATCAGCTAGGTTGTTTTCTTCTCTGGGAATGTGCTCAAACGTGATCTCTTCGAAGTACGAAATCAGCTTCATAACATGCTCACGATATGGAATTAGTTTCTGATGGAGAGTCTCCCAATCTCCATTAATCTGGATGATAACAAGATTGGAATCCCCGTAAACATTCAAAAATTTGATGCGCAGGTCGATCGTTGCTTCCATGCCATAAATGCAAGCCTCATATTCGGCCATGTTGTTAGTGCAATCGAAACAAATACGAGTCGTGAAAGGAATGTGGTATCCATCAGGAGAAGTGATAATAGCTCCGACGTCGTTTCCCATGGTATTGGAGGCACCATAAAAAACAAGTGTCCAACGTGATCTCGGCGCGGGCCTTTCGTCTGGGTCTGGTATGTTACAATCCAGAATATACACAATTTCCTCATCTGGAAAATCAAACTTCATCGGTTCATAATCGTTCATGGGTTGATGAGCAAGATGGTCGGCCAACACACTACCCTTAATTGCCTTTTGAGTAGTGTATTGTATATCATATTTGGTGAGTATCATCTGCCAACGGGCTACCCTGCCTGTAAAAGTTGGCTTCTCAAAAATGTACTTGATTGGATCCATTTTGGATATCAAGTAGGTGGTGTGAGTTAACATGTATTTCCTCAAACGTTTGGCGGCCCAAGCAAGCACACAACAAGTCTTTTCTAGCAATGAGTATCTCGACTCGCATTCCGTAAACTTCTTACTCAAGTAGTAAATAGCCTGCTCTTTCTTCCCTGTTTCATCGTGCTGACCGAGAACACAACCCATTGAGCTCTCCAACACAGTTAGATACATGATTAATGGCCCTCCTTCCACTGGCGGCATGAGTATCGGAGGTTCCCTCAAATAATCCTTTATTTTGTCAAAGGCCTTCTGACAATCCTCATTCCATTTCACTGTCTGACTTTTCTTCAACAACTTGAACAAAGGTTCACAGGTGGCTGTGAGATGAGAAATAAATCTAGAAATGTAGTTTAACCTTCCCAAGAAACCACGTACTTCCTTCTCCGTCCTTGGCTCGGGCATTTCCTGTATCGCTTTTACCTTGGCCGGGTCCACCTCGATACCTTTTTCACTTACAATAAAACCCAACAGCTTGCCGGATCTTACCCTGAAGGGGAACTTATTCGGATTCAACCTTAGCAAGAACTGCCTCAGTCTCTTGAACAACTTTTCCAGATGAACGAGATGTTCCTCTTCCGTGTTAGACTTAGCAATCATATCGTCCACATATACCTCAATATCTTTGTGAATTAAATCATGAAAGAGAGTGACCATGGCGCGCTGATATGTTGCCCTGGCATTTTTCAAGACAAACGGCATCACTTTATAGAAGAAGGTTCCCCAAGGTGTGATGAATGTTGTCTTTTCCATATCCTCTGGAGCCATCTTAATTTGATTGTAACCCGAAAAACCATCTTAGAACGAAAACACTTTGGAATGAGCAGTATTATCAACCAGTACATCAATATGCGGAAGAGGGAAGTCATGTTTAGGGCTGGCCCTGTTTAAATCCCTATAATCCACGCACATCCTGACCTTACCATCCTTCTTGGGCACAAGCACAATATTTGCAATCCATGGAGGATAATTGATGACCTTTAAGAAATTCGCGTTCAACTGCTTCTGAACCTCCTCTTTGATCTTCTTGGACATCTCAGGATGAGTTCTTCAGAGCTTTTGCTTGACAAGAGAACAACCTTCTTTAAGCGGTAGTCGATGCACCACTATGTCTATATCCAACCCAGGCATATCTTCATAAGACCAAGCGAAGATATTAGAATACTCACGGAGTAGCTCAATAAATCTGACCTTTTTACTTTCCTCGAGATCTGCCCCGATCTTGACTTCTCTTCTTACCTCTTCTGTGCCAATATTCACTACCTCAATTGAATCCTGATTCGACTGGATAACCTTTTCCTCTTGTTTTAACAATCTTGCTAACTCCTCAGGAAGATCACAATCCTCATATGCTTCTTCTTCAGCTTGATAAATGGGAGTATCAAAGTCATAATGAGCAATAGCAGAGTCGTTATCAATATGATCGGTGGTGGAAGTGCATCTGCATGAATGACATTTTGGCGTTTTTTAGTGACAGTGTGTGAAAAGAGAAACATTGCCATTTAAATAAAAAAGAAATGGAGCAAAATTTTGAATGCAAAAACGTCCTTTATTTCATGATAAACTTGAAAAATAAACATGGTGGCCCTACACAAATGATCCACTACGCCTTGGGTAGAGCGTAGGAATTATGATATGATAATAAAAGAAACAAGAAAATTACTCCTCAGTGCTTGAGACTTGGATAACATCCACAGAGGTCCAATTGTTCAACGTCTAGTCTGGAATACTTGGATGAATCCAATCTTCGATATTGTAGCCCTCAACCCCATCGTCACCAACTGCATTGACGTGCCCTTCTTGAGTAGCACAAGGACGGGAAAACTTCACAGGAGTAGATAAACTAGGTGCTATGGGAGTTGTACTCTGCTGACCTGGGCTAAAACCAAGACCAAATTTATCAAATTTTGGAGTAACGTCCAGCACTTGACCCCAACCTTCAGGGTTACCACCTTCCATCACAGCCTTCGCATCCTTGAGATAAGACATAATAGTTTCAGGTTTCCTTTTCTGCTCTGGAGGAGGAAAATTGACAGCATGAACTGTCTCAAACGCCTGAAATGGAGTCTCATGTATCTCGCCTTTAACTTCAACATATCGGAATGATGTCAAATGACTCACAATGTACTCTTCTTCGCCGCACACTGTTATTACCTTTCCCTCTGCATGATACTTGAGTTTCTGATGAAGAGTAGAAGTGACCGCCCCTGCTCTATGAATCCACAGCCTCCCCAACAAACAACAATACGCTGGTTGTATATCCATCACAAAACATGTAGCCGTGAAGGTGCATGGACCGACCTTGATTGGTAACTCCACCTCCCCAAACACTGACCTTTGAGACCCATCAAACTCCTTTACCATCAAATAACTAGGGCGCAGCTCCAGTCTAGAATAATCAATCTTCATCAATGCTGACTTGGGCAATACATTCAAGGACGATCCCGTGTCCACCAAAACCCGGGATAGAGTAGTTCCCCTGCACTCCATTGAAATATGCAACGCTTTGTTATGGTCTGGTCCCTCCAGAGGAAGATCAAAATCTGTGAAACCCAGACCGTTCCCGACAGATATGTTAGCACAAACATTCTCAAACTGATTGACTGTTATCTCATGTGGTACGAACGCATTCTTCAACAAATTCATCAAAGCATTTCTATGAGGTTCTGAATAAATCAACAGAGACAAGATAGACATCTTGGAAGGAGTATGGCTTAGATGATCAATTATTCTATAATCACTCTTTTTGATAATTCACATTAACTCTTCAACCTCATCAGGAACTGAATAAGCTTCTGGTATCGGAATTGGTTGAGTCACATGGGCTGGCGTAACACTTGGATTACCAATCATCGCCTGCTATTTTCCTTTTTATCTTGCAGAAGCATCTGCCACATCTTGCACATTAGAAGGACCAAATACTCTCCCACTTCTAGTCATTCGACCCATACCAGAAAATTTATGAACTTCCTCTTCATTACTTTCAGCACGTTCTTCTTCAGACAAACAAGTACTTACTTCCTGCTTCATCCCATGGTAATAAACATTGGCACCCTAATGCCATGGGATGGCCTTCTCACTGGTATACGGCATGGGACTAGGTACCGTAATCATCAAAGGAGGTGCCCTAGATGGGGTAGGAATACGCACAAGGGTGTAAGGAATAGATACCACAACAACATCTTCTTCGGTAACCTTACGGTAGCTCGGTTTTCTATCAAACTGCAGGAAACCCTCCTTTATCAACAATTGGATACCTGATTTTAAATCATCACAGCCCTTCGGTTTCTCTCTACACTTGGCACACTCTGAAGTGCAACCCGGGAAAATAGAATTGTCAAGAAAATATCTCTTAACATAGAACAACTGAGTAGTTACTTATTCCACATTCATGATCAAATTCAGCATTTCACCATTATCATCAATCATATTAACAACACCTCCTCCATGCCTAGGCATTGGGTTCTGAGTAACATTCAGACCAGTCACTGGAGTAAACTCAATTGTCTTAGAATCCAACAAGTCTTGCACTTTGCACTTCAACACAAAGCAATTGTCAGTAGAATGACCAACCCCTCCTGAATGGAATTCACATCTTGCGTTAGCATCATAGTTAGCAGGAAGTCTTGCGGGTAGTGGTGGCATATTTCTCAAACCGATCAAATTCAAATCGAGCAAATGGTGGAGTGCTTCAGTAAGAGATACCGACAAGGGATCGAATTTTCTCGGTTGTCTCTGCTGTTGATTATTATACTGACGGGGAGCATCTTGCTGTCTTTGTTGTTGAAGCACTGCATTCGGTCTCTGCTGCGGAGGAGCATTAACATGAATTGAAACAACATTGATTTGTTGATTATGACGATCCTCTCTTCTTCTTCTATGAGAGTAAACCGCGCTTGCGTCGCCTTCCCTTTTCTTAGGGTAAGTGTTGAGTGGTTTCTTACTGCCCCCTGATGAGCCACTAGAACCTCCAATCTGAATTTTCCCCAATTTTAAACCTACCTCAATTCTTTCACCAGCCATAACCAAGTCTGCAAATCTTGCCGAAGTACTTCCTATCATGTGCTCATAGAATGGCCCTTGCAGGGTACTCATAAACATATCAACGAGTTCTCTCTCCATGAGTGGAGGTTAAACCCTCACAGCTAACTCACGCCACTTTTGAGCATATTCCTTGAAAGATTTTTTGGTCCCTGTGACATACTCTGTAACTGAGTGCGATTAGGCGCCATATCCACATTATACTGATAATGTTTGACAAAATCCCGAGCAAGATCATTCCAACAACGAATATGGGTTTTTTCCAACTTCATGTACCACTCCAGGGATGCCCCAGATAGGCTATCCTGGAAAAAGTGAATCAAAAGCCCCTGATCCTCAGTATGTACCAACATCTTTCGAAAATAAGCAGTTGCATGAGTAATAGGACATGACGTTCCATTGTACATTTCAAATACAAGAGGCTTGAACTTTGGAGGAACTTTCACCCCTGACACCAACCCGAGATCATTAGCATCAATACCAAGGACTCCTTGCCCTTCCACAGCCTTCAGACGTTCTTCCAACAACCGATACTTCCTATCCTCAACCTAAACTTCTGGCGCTGAACGCCAAACAAAAAACTGGTCTTCATCCTGGTCAAAGTCATATTCCTGTTCCTGATAGTTCCTTACATCGCCCTGATTATCTCTTCTGTTCCCCACAAGACGAGGTCCCAGAGACGGGGGAAACTTCCCTACGTTGCACACAAAAGGGTTTCCAGGAATCCCGTAAAAATTCCCAGCAGGATGATCTTGAACACCCCCCAATCCTACAGAAATGTCCTGATAGAGCCCTTGATTTCCACCATTCCCTGGATAGCGGCGATGGTTGTTGACAATGGCAGCCAGTTCCTCTTGTCGACGATTCACATTGGTGATGACCTCTATGAACTGGGTCATCTGAGTAGCCATCTGGGCCCTCATTTCAGCGAGTTCAGCTTGAACTTGTTCCATCTGTCTTGGAAAATTGTTTCTGGTGGAATACCAATGAGTAGTCGTCTTGAATTCTGAATAAGAAAAGCAGAAGAATAAAAATACCGTCTTGAGATAACCTGTAATGTTATGAAATGCATGATGTGCATGATATGTTTGTCATTTCCCGGTATTCAAGAGTCCTTTTATTCATCAATCACGACGTGCAACCAAAGATCAAACATACAATCAAAGGAAAAAGGACAAGAAGACAAACACTTCAATTATTTACAAACAAAAGAAACGATGTTCAAGTGACTTCGGACATTTAAGAGTGTAGTGATAAACAACAAAATACGTTTCAAAGTAAACTTAACAAAAAAAACTGAATAGTAAAAACAAACAATGGTCCCTTCCAACAATCCTGGGGGTGACCAAATACACCAAAGGTAAGTAACAAAAATTAAATCTCCGAAACATGACACACTTTAAGATGTTGACAATACTCTTCAAGCTTGGCTTTCTCCTTCAAAATTTGTGATGAGACTACTTTGCTTTCTTGAAACCGATCCTCTGCGACGCGCTTCTGGGCCACTTCCTTCTTAAGCTGAGCATCTTTGTCTTTGAGCTGTTTCTCCAAGCTTTGAATCTTCTTCCTGTAGCTATTCTCAGATGTCTGAAGCTTCCGGTACTCTTGCTGGGTCTTACTCAATTCTTCTTCTATTTCAGCATGAGATCTCTTCCTAAAACTGGTTGCATCAGAAGTTTCCCCTTGATCTTCTTTGAGTTTGCGAGCTAAGTCGGCCCTTTCTTGATCTACCCAATAAAGTTTCATCCCTGCCTCACGGCCTTTTGCACGATGTTGAATGTTCTCAACATGAACCTGGGTGAACACCTTGGTAGGCACCGTGTTACTCAGAACAGTAGGAGGTTGCTCACATATAGGAGCCGACCTCGCAAATGGTAACCGTAAAATCTTAACCCTGGCTCTAATCCATTCCAGGTAAGGACCTCTAGCAATAGGAACCTTCTTGCCCAACGTGGTTCTGTCCTTCTTGTGAATTCCCTTCCAAGCACTTGTCACTCTTTTCAACATCACAGGATCACTTCCTCTAACAAAATCCACTGATTCAGACACCTCCTCAACCTTTGGCGGTCCTTCCATTGCATATCCCAATTGACGACAAGCAAGCACAGGATTATAGTTGATACACCCCTTAGTTCCTATGAGAGGAACATTAGGGAAATCTCCGCAGCTAGTGATAATACTTCGTACTTCCCCCATGTCATAATTCCACCGGATATTAAATGAAGTAAGGTTGACAAGCCTTGATGACCATCAGAGATAATATCTGGTATCCATGAAAGGGCCACTTACCGGTAGGTGCAACTTAAACCATTGATACAACATCGAATGTCACAAACTTACATTACTTCCTTTTCCATGCCTGGAATGAATGGTGTAAAGAGTATCTGCCAAGAGTGTCGGTACCAGGTTCTTATTTCTAAAAACACAAATAGCCGTCAAATCTACAAAATTTCTCTTGTGAGGGAAGAGAACGATCCCGTATATCATGAGAGCAAACAAAGAGCTTAAGTCACTCAAATTCCCTTTCTTTGCCCAGTCTTCAGCTTTCTTCACTAAGAAATCCAAATAAAACCCAGTAGTATCCTCACTTGATTTCCAATTGTCTTTCACCTCTTTCTAACTCAAATGAAGAATTTCAGCAATAACTTTGAATTTTGGCTTCTCCGGCACTTGGATAAAAGGAACTTCATCGGACAACTTGATATTAAGTAGGTACGCGTACTCTTCTAGTGTGGGAACCAGTTGATAATCTTGAAAAGTAAAACACCGTAATTCCTTGTCATAGAACTGGAAGAGGGTGATCAAAGCCATTGGGTCAACTAGAGTGTTAAGGACTAGTAACAAATTTCCATACTTTTTGTTGAAATTATTCAGAACATCACTCTTCAGATAAGAACTCAACATCTTTAATTCAGACACATCAATAGTAGGAATTTGATAAGCGAATGTATGCCTGGTGGGCTCTTTGACGCGAACTGAATCAAACTCATCTGACGGGAGGCCAACCATTTCTGATGGAAAGAAGACTCTTGAATGTCCCTGGAAAATGACATGCGTATGCTAGTTTTTTTTTATACATAATTTTTTTTAGAAATAAATATGCTATGATGCAACATGACAGGATCAAAATTTCACACTGGATCAAGGCTGGACCATTACAGAACAGCACCACTCAAGATCAAAAGAAAACCCCAAAGCTTCAAAACTATCATAGGAACCTGAGTCACCTTCACAACACAAAGTCACCAACGGTACTTGTACCTGTAAGAAAAGTTTTTCCGCCCCTCTCAGGGGTGTAGTCTAGGTCAAGGTAAGGTTAAAAGCCAAATCAGAGTACAAGAGCTCGAATGTCGGTATCATCATACGATAACACCTATCCGAACTACCTCCGAAGTCATGGGTCTCATGGTCAGGTCTATAAAGTATCTGCCTCATAGCTGCCATGGCCACTTTATTCCTAGTTCATATGGAATTCACTCAAAGCCTGGGTACGAGGCCTTTTACCTCCTGGAACAACCCACCCACCAAGAAAACCAGAATCCAAATAGTCCATCCAAATCCAGTATGCAAAAAGTAAAGCGCACATAGGATGCAATGCAAATAGATAAATATGCAAAGCGGTAAAATAAACACCCAAAAGAAAAACATACAAGAGCTAGGATCGACTTCGGGATGGACCAACAAGAGGTTAATCTGTCCCAAGTGAAGTCGCCAGCTTAAACCGTGAGACCGGAACCTATCATCTGAATGTAATGAAACATCAATGAAGTCGCCACCGAACGTCTTTTATCCCACCGAAAGGGAAAGGTAAACATCGAGAAAACCTGAAGAGGGAGAAATCACGATATTTCGACCGAGATATCGGGTAAGGGAGTCTGTTACGAGAGGGGAAGGTGTTAGCACCCCACACGCCCGTAGTACTCTACGGTATCCCCTCTTGTTGTCTAATCTAATGGGTGTGGTCAAAACCTATGTCTATGGCTTAAAAACTGAAAAGGGAATGCATGCGAAAGAAAAAGTAAAACAATGTAGGGAAAATAAAGAGTTATGCTCGATTGGGCCCTACCTCAATGCCTACGTATCCCTTTTAAGGAATCAGAGCAGCCGTAGTTCGGCTTATGTACTTTGGTTGGTTTGTGTTTTTTAGTTAAGGAAAACAAAACAATCAAGATGGAAAAACATCGAATGAAACAATAAACAAATGAGATGGTCAAACATCGGCTAAATAATAATAAGGTAACATCTCAAAGATGGAGAAACATCAAATGATAAAACTGATGACAAAACATCACACCTGACAATGATATTGAGAATCAAAGCAGGATAACAAACAGATGCGATGGCGAAACATCGGTTAAGAGATAACAAGATATCATGGCAAAATTGGAGAAACATCAATAAATCGGATAACGAAACATCACGCCTAACAATGATATTGAGAATCAAAGTAGGATAATAAACATGTGTGATGGGAAAAAATCGGCTTCCAACAAGTGTGCAATGGAGAAACATCGGCTAAAAGATAACACAATATCATGGCAAAGATGGAGAAACGTCAATAAAACAGATGACAAAACATCACACCTAACAATGATATTGAGAATCAAAGTAGGATAATAAACATGTGCGATGGCAAAACATCGGCTTCAAACAAGTGTGCGATGGCGAAACATCGGCTAAAAGATAGCACAGTATCATGGCAAAAATGGTGAAACATCAATAAAACAGATGGAAAAATATCACACCTAATAATGATATTGAGAATCAAAGTAGGATAATAAACATGTGTGATGGAAAAACATCGGCTTCAAACAAGTGTGCAATGGCGAAACATCGGCTAAAAGATAGCACAGTATCATGGCGAAGATGGCGAAACATCAATAAAACAGATGGCAAAAAATCACACCTAATAATGATATTGAGAATCAAAGTAAGATAATAAACATGTGTGATGGCAAAACATCAGATTCAAACAAGTGTGCAATGGCGAAACATCGGCTAAAAGATAGCACAATATCATGGCAAAGATGGCGAAACATCAATAAAACAGATGGAAAAACATCACACCTAATAATGATATTGAGAATCAAAGTAGGATAATAAACATGTGCGATGGAAAAACATTGGCTTCAAAGAAGTGTGCGATAGAGAAACATCGGCTAAAATATAGCACAAACAAATAAGATTGATTTGTATCTTTTACGTTGAAGAAGGGTTTGAGTTTATTAGAAGTGTTTTATGATTTTCCAAGAAAACAATTTTTTTTTAAGGTGCAGAATGCAAAGGAAGGAAAAAAAAATAACTAAGGGAAACTAGCCTGGCACTATCCCTAGTGTTATCATACAATGATTGACCCTAAGGTTGAGGATAAAGGAAAACCCTATCTTCATTAACATGTTAAAGGAAGCTTAACAACACTATCCTATAGGGAACTTGCAATGAGAGCGAAGTCGTGATCTCAATTTCTAAACTGAGTGACTCATCGATCAACAATTAAAGAACAAAAACAATAAACATCCTATAGGGAACATGCACTGAGAGCGAAGTCGTGATCTCAATTTCTAAATTGAGTGACTCATCGATCAACAATTAAAGAAGAAAATCAATAAACATCCTATAGGGAACATGCACTGAGAGCGAAGTCGTGATCTCAATTTCTAAATTGAGTGAATCATCGATCAACAATTAAAGAAGAAAAGCAATAAACATCCTATAGGGAACATGCAATGAGAGAGAAGTCGTGATCTCAATTTCTAAATTGAGTGACTCATCAATCAAAAGCAAACACAACACATGCATCAGACAAAAACCAGAAGGCCTCCTGACATATATCAGCAACAGAGGTCCCATCATGCAATCAGAGAACTATGCAACATGAAAATAGAAGAAAGGAAATAGTGCAATACCAAACGGATAAATATCCATAGCAACTGAGCAAGAATAAAAGAAACCCAGAGAACTTCAAGCAAGCTGGCATCAGTAGACAAATCAAGTCAGAAATTACGCCATAAGGATGTAAGTAATGAGATTATCAGATATGAACATATCCCATGAGCAATGTATAGCATTCACAATCACATGTATATATCCTGCATGGAATATCAAACATGCCAAACACAATAGCAGTGCCAATATAATAAGTTGTGTTCCACAAATAAAGTGAAACACAGTAGCCTCAAGCCAAAAATGGAAACTTTCTCAAAGTACCTCGCACATTCAACAACCAAGTTAGTATTCCATAAGGTGAATGATGACTCACATAAGGGATGGATGCAAAATGATGAAATGAGAACAACATGATAAAAAGTATCAAACATTAGACATGATAGACAAGAGGAAACAAGCATATGCACAATTTGGTCAAAAGAATCAGAGGAATGTTGCTCCTTTCTATCACCATATTGAATTGACAATTGAATATCAATCAAGGATCATGGGATCTTGAGAAGAATATAATCAAAGACCATGAAGGTCAGCAACAAACACATTTCAATCATACTCAATTAATTCAACCACAACTCACAAGCACAATAGAAGAAGAATCCCACACAATGCATTGAAAGGTTCAAACATTCAAACATGGGGCGTTAAGTGAAATGGCTTGAGTTTATTTGATTAAACATATGCAACATGATCATTAGTTTCCCAATCATAGGCCTCACTCAAGTTCATTGGCCATCAAACAATATGCAACAAGATATGCAACATCAATTGGGTACCTTTACTTCAGAAATGCATCAAAAATAGATAAGGATTTCAATAATACAAACCAAAAAAAATAATCTCCTAGCATCCTTGAAATGTGTAAAAGTCATAAAGCAAGCCCTAAGTTCATGAATGATTGAGGAAGGACTCAAATGAGGCCCAAAGTTCAAGACTAGTTGGCAAAAACTACCAAACTAGACAAGTTTTCAAAATAATTTGTGGAAAAATGTCAAACCAAGTCAAATAATTCAAGAAAAATGGTTTTCAGAACCTCGACACATCCATGAACCCCAATCAAGACTTGAATTCTATTGAAAGTCCAGGGCATAAGGGTTTTGAAAGAGAAACTTGCACCATAAGCAACAAAACCCTAATTTTTGACTTTAAATCCTAAATATTAATTAGATAAGATCAAAATTCAAACAATTCAAACCAAGATCATGAAAATCATAAGGAAACCCTAAAAGTCAGAATACATATTTTTTCACGTTTTTTGAATTAAAGAAAAGTCAAAAATAAAATTAAATCACACAATTAATCAATTAATCCAATAATCTCATCTCAAAATTAAATTATAAACAAAAGTTAGAAAAATGCCCAATCAAAATTATATTCAAATATAAGAACTAAAAACACACATCTCTGATTTTTTTTGGAATTTTTGAATTAAAGGAAATGTTAAAATAAAAATTAACCAAACAATTAACAATTAAACTATTATTCAAGGGCAAAAATGCAAACCCTAGCCAAAAGTCACAAAAGGGTCAAAATAAAAAATATATTCAGATTCTATGATTAAAAAAAAGCTTGCATGATTTTTTTGAGAATTTTTGAATCAATGGAGGTATTAAAATAAAAATCAAACAAACAAATATTACAAATAAAATTTTGAAATTAAATTTCTAATCAAAAATAGAAAAAATGCTAAACCAAAATTAGAATCAATTTTTAAATTATTTTATTAGTTCAAAATAATTTTTGTGGAATTTTTAGATCAAAAGAAATATTAAAACAAAAATAAACATTGAATAAACAATTATTTAAACTTATGAATTTTTAAACTAATCAAAACATTTAAAAAAATTCCAAAACAAATATGACAAATACTGGAAATTATCATTGGCCTATGGTAATTTTTTTATGATTTTTGAAAATGTTTTGATCACAAAAAATAAAATCAGAAAATCAAATAAAACTAAATAAAATGAAATGCATTAAAAATTGAATCATCCAATCAGAGCGCGTCACCTCATTGCCTTCAACCTCAAGACAATGCCCTAAACGCGTGTTCTTTTAGTTTCATACCTCATGTTCTGATCAATACCTCTTCCTTATTTCTCCACCAAAAACAATGATTCAAAGCTCAAAATAAAGCCATATCTAACCTCTACATCACGACACTTATAGATCTAAAAAATATTGACTAGGAAATTAGAAATCTGGATGCGAAAATTGCAAAAACTCACTGAATATGAATTATTCAGAAGTTCAAACAACGATCCATTCTTCCATTTCAAACAAGATTATACGTCAAACCTGTTGTTTGGCCAACCATGAACTCATAAACATGAAGTAATTCAACAAATCAAGCTGGAAAAAGTAGAATGAAGTTCAAGAAGCTTACTTCAATGTGAAACTGGAAATGTTGACCCCTTAGTTACAGAAGCAAACAAACTCCATGATCTTGATCTACACACTTCAAGGATGATGAATTCACAAGAAATTTGATGAATGCGCGAAGGAGATGAGAGAATTGAAGCAACTTGCAGAAAAATGGTGGAACAATTCAGATCTGAAATTATTGTAATGGGGGCATCCACCTCGTGAAATGAGGCTTGCAGTGCACTATATAGTGTGGGTAGAGAAGGTTAGAAGAGGAAATTGGTCTTCAAAGTTGTTCAAGGGCTCGATTGGAAAATTTGGCAAAATAAAGGATGCACATGGGCCTCAGCTATTTACTCGTGTGTTCCCTCCTTTTCTTTTCATTTTATAAGCTAAATGAGGTCAGGAGCCCATGCTTAAAGTTCCAGGTTATGACTCATTGAGATGAGAGAGTGTTGGTGAATTGGCTTTTCTTGGCAACTTTGAGCATTTTGTATCCAAGCAAACTACATGGTCCATGGAGCATGAAATAGCTGGAATTATGGGCCTTAGAAAGTCACAAATAGGTCATGGGCTGGATTATAAACAAAGAGAATGGCTGAAACTCTAATTCTCATGAATTGGCCATTTTGCATACTTGTCAAATTTCAATAAAATGCCTCAAAATTCCAAAGCTCATAACTTGATCATATTTTTGAATTTTAACACAAATGAGTACAATTTGGTAAGGTATTGAAAATATATACAATCTCTTAGTTTTGAGTTTTTGCAATTGAATCCATTAAGTTTCCCAAAATTGACCTTGAAATTCACTAATTTTGGAAAATGACCTATAATTTTGTGACTTCCAAATATCATAATTCTTGATTCCTTGCCAATTTGGACATGAGACCAAAAGGAGATGAAATATCATCCTCTTATCTTTCCAAGCATGTTTCATTTTCATTTTTTGGATCAAAGGTGAATAAAATATGAATTTTTGAAATTAAGTCCTTATTTTCCAAAATTAGAAACTTTTAGGGTTTCTTCATGAACAAGTTTCAACCCAAACCTCAATCTCTTTGATCCAATGATCAAAATGGACTTTAAATATGAAAATTTAATCCTTGAATTGATGGTTGACCAAAAATTCCCTTGGTCAACCTTGATTTTGACTGATTTTGACCAAAATGACCATTTTGCCCTTTTGAATCAATTGATCCACTTCCCTTCAAAGTTGATGATCAAAACTTCAAACATATGATCTTCCAAACATATAGAGGCCATGTGAAAAGTTTCACTTCAAAATTCTCCAGAAATCTTGATGAAATCCCAAACCCTAGTTTTGGTTAACACCTTAGGAGACTGATGAATCATCTTCAAAACTTCAAATCCTCTGGGCATCTTGACCAATTTCATGTACAAAGACTTTTCAAATACCAATGAGATGTTGTATCTTCCAAATCAGGACTTGTACATTGATCAATAGCCTTGATCAAGAAAAACCCTAATTTGACTGGTGAATCAAAAGAGAGATTCCTCTTATAAACAAACACAAACTGCAATCCTCTGATGATCCAAAGAGATGGATAAAACATCTTGAGATATGAAATAACTTTTGGGCTTGAAAGATCTATAGGTTTAGTTGATAAGATTCAACTTGAGCAAATTGTCAATACAATCAATCTTCAAAGCTTAAGGAAGACTTGATAACCAAAATACTTTGATCCCATCACAATGTATGCATGCAATGCAATATGATATTCATGATGAAACATAAGCCTAAATCAAGAGGGTAAATTTTGGGGTGCAACACTTGCATCGAGCCACATGTTTTCATTAATGCATGATGATGGCAAATATAGGGATTGGGGCGCAATGATGACGACCCCTTGGCTTCCCTAGGCATATGCTCTCTCACGTGTTAACATAGCTGCCTATAATTGGGAGAGAGGAAGCTTCATTTTCACTTTTCGCTTGCTTTCTCCTACCCGTTTCATCTAGTTTTACAAATCACCGTCATTCACTGTCGAAGTTTCTGCTTGCTTCGTTGTTAATCCTCCCTGACCTAGTTAGTTTCTTGATTTTCTGCTGTTTCTATGAATTTCATCTCTGTTCTAGGCTAGATTTTTTTTTTATTTTGCTTTTAGAGATGCTTGCTGTTAAGTTAAAGTAGCTTAGTGCCGAAATTTCTGGTGGTTTGTTATCGTCCGATGGTGGTTCTGCCACATGAGGATGCCAGCTCTGTCGTGAATCTATTTGGAGATATCTGGCACTAGGGCCGGTAATGGCGATTTGTGATAAGTTTTCTGGTGAAGTTGGATCGTTCCTGGGCTTCGGTTATGATCTTCATGCGTTTCCAGTGAACCCCCAAGTGAGGTTTAAAAAACTGTCAGGGGGATTAATCCATGTGCGGGTTAGTGTTTAGCTTGGCGGATAGACACCCAACGCTTTAGAGGGAATCATCCTTGTGCTCGTTTTTTGCTATTTTAAGTGGGGGCTTTGGTCGAGGATAGGGTCCTCGTTCCTTTTTGTGCCCTTTCACTTGATTAGCGGTGGAAGAGTGTTGTACGTATTTTCAACACAAGTATTTATATTACCGTTTTCCTCAAGGATTGGTGTGATATTACTGTCGTTCTATAGTTTTAGTGAACTTAAATGTTTGATTCATATACAAAGTTTTGGTGTTGGGTTTTAGTGAAAAAAAGATTTAGTTTCATGCAAGATGTTGCAATTTGGATAAAAGAGACATTTTGTTTGAAAGGTTTGTTTGGTTGAAAAGATAGACTAAGGCAACAAATTTTAATTTATTTTTATCTGTTGATTGTATGCCAAGCACTCTCTCTCAAGGCGAGGAATTAGAGCAACCAATCGACGAGGTCGAGCATTTTGTTAATATAAGACGCTAAATTAGAGATTACAAAACCAATTACAATCTTCCCGAATTCAATCTTCCTAACTATTCTCTTCCTGACCCAAAAATGGCTGAAGGACCCCGAAAACATCCTGTTGTACCCCAATTTTTTCCCATAAGATCCCTTCATCATACCATGTTGATTCAATCACAACAAGATCACATTAGGGCTTTTGGTTCTCCTCCCTATCTCTAGCTTTGCTCTTTGAGGATCACCAAGCACCTTGACTTGTTTTTATTTTGTGATCATGCATGTTTTGTTTTGACTTTCCTTTTAATTAATAAAAAGGAATGTTGGTTTGTCTTACTTGTTAATAATGAAGGTAAAGGCAATATGGCTTAGCAAGTTGATCCATGGGTTCATGAGTTTATTTCCATGCCCTATTCAATAAAGTTGGAGAAGTTCAAACCTCACCATTAGAGTTGTTTTGGAAGATATGGCATGGCAAGGTTATTTTGGTTCACCACATTTCAAAGTTATCAAGATTGATTCAAAAGTACAAGGGGTTGATTGAAGAAGTTGTCATGGTTGGACAAGGCCTTGCTCCCATTGGTCACAAGTGCATATTTCTATCAATTATCAAGATATGGAAGTGGTTTTGGTTGCTATGAGTTCTCATTATCATCCTAAAAAACTTCTATTAACAAAGCAAAAGTGTTGGTACAAGAAGTTTGTCCAAGATTGTCAAAGTTCCTCAAAGCATTTTCTTGATCTAGGAGCTACTGTTTCGAACTTCAAACAAGTATATCTTGCTCATATTTTGGTATTTTTGAGTGATTACAAAGACACCCTTCTCTTTAAATGGTTATCAACAAATCACTTCAAAAGTTTAAAAGAATTTTCATGTGGAAGAAACTTAATGTTGAAGACAGATTACAAGTCCTCTAGATGAACCCCCAATTTCTCAGGTGTAACTTCAAGTGATCATAACTTAGTCAATTTTTATCACCTTGAACCCATTATTTTTCCATAATGATCTTGAGGATGTGAAATTTATGCCTTCTTTTATGTGCAAATTTAGAAAATGGATGGAAGATGCCCTAAGGATACAAAAGATTATAGGTCATTTCATGATTTTTTTTCCAACTTCAACAATTCATAACTCTCTCAATTTTTGGATATTTTGAATGGTTCAAGTCTCAAAATGTCATTCAAGAGGTCTGTTTCATTCCATATTTTTTGGTCAAGAGCAAATTCCAAGTGGAAGACCATGTTTGGATGCAAAACATTATAGGCCACTTTTGAAGGAAAATTTGAAATATTTCTAAGTATGGAAAGTCAACCCTTTCTCCCCAACTTTGACTCATTGCAACTTTCAGCTTAAACATCCATTTTATTCCATTATTTTTCCATTGCAAAGTTTGTAATCTCATCTTTCTAAAGCATCAAGAATCATGCCTTAAGACCCCTTGAGCTAAGAATGCCATTGGATTGAACTTGGTAATTTGGAACTGAAGTTTCTTCATAAGTCAGATTTTAAAATTCATGTTTTTGCTTCTAAACATCAAATTAGCACGCTATTGTGATCCAAACATGTTTAACCAAGTTGCCAAAGTGGATTAGAGCCTTAAAAAGCAAGGATTGGATGAGTTTTGATGCAAAACAGATCACACTTTGCTCGTGTATCAGGTTCACACGATTTCCCTCCAAACTTCATCATTTCACACGCTTGAACATTTCATTTGATTCCCTGTAAATAGAGGGTCACCCCCCATTCATTTCCTCAAGCTTTGAGAGTCAAATACACTCTCTCAAAACCTCACACGAAATTCAAATTTTTGAAATCAGTTTCTGAGATTCAAGCCTTTTCTTCCAAAACTCTTTTCACATTCATCATCCTTCAGCATCATACAAACTCTCCAGCACTTAAACCAAGCAAAATAAGCCATAATTCAAGCTATAGAAGTCCAGTTTCAGAGCTTCTTTCTTGAACTTCGAAAAGGTAGAATTCTCCACCATTTGGATCCAAATAAAGCACTAACCTATTCTACTCTTTCTTTTGATTCTTGTGCTTCTTACAATTTTTAAATCCATTGAGAATTGAGAGAAAAATCTCAAATTGAAGGTGCTCGCTATTTTCTGGGTTTTTGATTTATATCTCTTTTCATACCTTATATAAATTTAGTGCGATGGTGGTGTTAGGATCGTCTTGAAGAGACAAATCCAATGATACTGGTATGGGATCCTAATTTTTCCATTTGAAGGATCTCACAAAATCTCCATTGCAGGGTGTCTAGAGGTTGAAGATGATGACATAACTCGTCTCAGCCAATGATAGCGTGCCAAAGGTTTTAATTTCATTGATTTCCTTTTTTCTGATCCTATGCGTATCTCACTAAGATCCATATCAAGCACATCGCGTCTGGTCCATTGGATCAGCTTACTAACGTGTTTTGACCATGATCTGATGGTCCACATCTTTTTGGTTTTACTTTATTTTCTGATTTTATATTTTAATTGATTTAAGTTTCAAAAATTCATAACTCTTTTATTTTTTATCCAAAAATTCACAAAAATACTTTGAATTATTTTTGATATCATGACTATTTTTTCAAATTTTTATTTTGATATTTGATGTATTTTTTATTTATATTTTTGCATTATTTGGTTCTTTTTAATTACTTTAAAAATATTTTCTGACATTTTTTAATTCTAAAAAAAAAATAAATATCATTTTACATATTACTGACTTTTTAAAATTTTTATTGAATTTTATATTTATGTTTACTATTTTTGATCTATTTTATATTTATTTGAGCAATTTTAATTAGTTTAAAAATAGTTTCTGACTTTAAAAAAATTACCAAAAATTTTACAAAAATATTTAAGTTCATCTCTGATTTTTCTATGGTCTTACTTATTATTTCTTGATTAATTTGAACATGGTTGATATTTTTATCTTTTATTTTCTATTTTAAAACATTTTAAAACCCTTTTTAATGTATATAATAAATGTATTATTTTTTTGTGATTATTTTCTGGATGATCTTGGGTTGAAATTTTGATCATGAACTTTGCTAACATCAGTGGATCCATGGTGTTGAGTTTAACTCTATAAAAATGGATGAATGATTTTAATAATAGTTAGATTAAAATTTAATTCAAATGCGGTTTGTATATTTTCCCCCACCCTTCTTCATCTCATCCCTTTCTTATTACACTAAGTGTTATTGGAGCATGATCTCTATATCATGTTTCAAAACAAATGGTGCATAGATTGCTATTGACCGACCTCAAAATAGGTGCGACTTCTATATAAGTTCACTTATGATTGCTTAACATAACGCTAAATTTTGTCCCGATTTGAATAAATGATTATTCGTGGCCCAAACCTATATTTGCAAGCCCAAGTATGTTAATTTGATCTCTTTGATCCAATAACCTTGAGATTCATTGTGTGGAGGCTTTGGTTCTAGCAATCCTCTAATGGATCTACATCACTTTTGGTCAATGCGGATCACTTAAACATCGTTGATCATTAAATGGTACTTGTGAGAATTTCCAAATGAATGATATACTTGAAAAAAAGCAAATGCAACTTGTTGTGTGGAGGCTTTGGTTCTACAAATCCTCTAATGAGTTCCAAATGCAAGTTTCAAGATGGTCATCCAACTAACCACTAATTACTAATAATTGACTTTATCTTGTGTTTTTATTATACGCCCTTTTATTTTATGCACCATTTACTTTTTAAGCATTTCATTTCATGTCATTTTTATTTTGCTCACTTGAGCCCCTTTATATTCTTATCATTTTTATTTTGCTAACTTGAGTTTTTCTTTTCTTTTTAAGATACTTAATAATAAACATGAGCTATAAAAGACTTTAATGATATTTGGACTATTTGGTTACTAACCTTGGCATTATGGAGTATTGGACTTCTTGGACTTAGGATTAGAAACCTTAGCCTATGTTGGAGACCTTGTGACTTTAATTGATATTTTGTCTGGAGTTCTTGAGGTTTACCTCAAGACATTGGGTTATTTGTTTGTTTTGTGTGTAGGTTATTATAATTACATACTTTGTTTGTAATCTGGAATTCACTCGTATACAGCCGTTACTCTGCCCAATTTTTGTGAAGACTTAATACACTTGAAGTTTGGTTTTCTCAAGAGGTCTAGTATCTTTGCTTGTTTAGTTCAAATCCAAAGAATGAGAATTCTATCTTGACTCATAATTTCAAGTATTTACTTCTTATTGGTTAGATGGTTCTTATCCATAGCTTTTACCTTATGCTTTAGGATAGTCTCTTCTTCTCCTCCCATCTTCTTTAATTTAAAAAATCCTCTCCCTCCTTTTGAAAACTCTTCTTATTTTTTTAAAACTTGAACTACTTTCATAATAAACTTAGACTTAGGTCCATGCATTTTAAAAATATTTTTCATAAATAAACTCCAATCAATTTAATAAAACCTTGACCTTTTTTTATGAGAATACTAAAAGTCAATCAATCTCATTTCAAACCATTTTTCCACTTAGGCTTTTTGTTTTAAAACTTTTCTAAAAAGTCTGGACTCTTGTCAATCCTTGTAGTGATGCAAACAACTATACTTCTACAATATGTAGTGAAGAGAGATATTTTCCACTTGGGTGTTGAGTGAGGCATTGTTGATTTTAAAATCCAAGCCATATCCTCCAATTTAAGATGATGCAAATTCTCCTTTCTCATGATTGTGGGTAGTAAGTATATTTTCCACACAAACAATGACGAGGCTGTCTTATCTCTTAAAATTAATCAACACACTTATGTTTTAAAATTTTTAAAGGTGAACTACGTGTACCCTGATCCCCTATGGCACGAAAGGTGGTACGTAGGCACTAAAGGTTCGCAACCGCGGCGGATGCAAAAATCATAAAAAAATATAGTTCTTTTGTCACCTCCACCATCTATTTTACATACAACATTTTATAGCCTAAATATGCAGATTTTACAAGGAGGTTCCTGCGGAGTACCGTAGATGTTTAGGGTGCTAATACCTTCCCTTTGCATAACCAACCCCCTTACATTGAATATTTACCCTTCTTTTTGGGTTACTCTCTCTTTTCCCATTCCTTTGTAAACAATAAAGCGCAGTGGCAATTTTTATTTTGATCTGTACAAGTCTAGTCAATCCAATGGCTTAGTCTTAAACATTTCTACCGCTACAGAAAAAATGGCGACTTCACTGGGGAAAGATTGGCCTCTTGCTGGTCCATCCTTAAGTGGGTTGAGCCTATCTTTGTTTATATCTGTATATGTGCTATTTTTGTTTATGTGTTATATGTTGTATATATGTTTGCCTGGATTCTCCTGGTTTTTAGGGTGCTTGGTGATCACTTATAAGTCCTATACCCGGACTTGGGCAAACTTTAAGATAGGACGGGCGGTATAGTTATGTTAACTTTGAGGGAGTAATCCCTGTTGTACCCCAATTTTTGCCCCTAAGATCCCTTCATCATACCATATTGTTTCAATCACAACATAATCACATTAGGGCTTTTGGTTCTTCTCCCTATCTTTAGCCTTGATCTTCTGAGAAATTACCAAGCACCTTAACTTGTTTTCTTTTGTGATTATGGATATTTTGCTTTTATTTCCTCTCTAATTAACAAAATGCAATATTGGTTTGTCTTACTTGTTAATAATGTAGGTAAAGGCAATGAGGTTTAGCAAGTTGCTTCATGGGTTCATGAGTTTATTTCCATGCCCAAGTCAATAGCTTGAGTAATTCAAACCTCACCATTGAAGTTATTTTGAAGTTGGTATGGAAGTGGTTTTAGTGGCCATGAGTCCTCATCATCATCCTCAATAATTTCTATTCACAAAGGAATAATATTGGCACAAAAAGTTTGTTCAAACTTGGAAAAGTTCCACCAAGCATTCTCTTGATCTAGAGGCTAGGTTTTTAGACTTAAAAGGGGCATATCTTGCTCATCTTTTGGTATTTTTGAGTGATTCCAAAAACATTCTTCTCTTCAATGAGTTACCAACAAGGCATCCAAATTAATTCCTAATTTTCGCTATGTGACTTCAAATGGTCATAACTTGGTCAATTTTTATCACCTTGATCCCATTCCTTTTTCATGATGATCTTAAAGATGTTTACTTCATGCATCCTTTTATGTGCAAAGTGATAAAATGGATGGAAGTTGCCTTAAGAATGCAAAAGGTTATAGGTCATTTCATGATTTTTGGCCAACTTCAACAAGTCATAACTTGCTCAATTTTTGGATATTTTGAGTGGTTCAAATTGAAAAATGTCATTTAAGAGATCTACTTCATTCCATATTTTTTGGTCAAGATCAAATTCTAGGTGGAAGACCATGTTTGGATGCAAGAGATTATAGGTCATTTTTAAAGAAGAATTTGAAATATTTCTAAGTATGGAAACTCAACTCTTTTTCTTCAACATTGACTCCATGTAACTTTCAGCTCAAGCATCCATTTGATTCCATTCTTTTTCCATTGCAAAGCGTGTTACCTCATCTTTCCAAAGCATCAAGAATTTTGCCCTAGGACCCCTTGAGGAGGAAATGCCATTGGATTGAACTTGGTAACTTGGAACTGAAGTTTCTCCATAAGTCAGAATTTGAAATTCATGTTTTGGCCTTTAAACATCAAATTAGCACGCGTTTGTGATCTAAACATGTTTAACCAAGTTGCCAAAGTAGATTAGATCCTTGAAACGCAAGGATTAGATGAGTTTTGATGCAAATCAGATCACACTTTGCTCGTGCATCAGGTTCACACGATTTCCCTCCAAACTTCATTATTTAACATGCTTGAACATTCCATTTGATTCCCTATAAATAGAGGGTCATCCCCAATTCAATTTCCCAAGCTTAGATAGCCAAAATCACCCTGCCAAACTTGCTTCACAACTCAGAATTCAGCTACTTCGAATCCTATTCTCAAGCCTTTTTAAATCCATTTTTTCTATCAATTCACCTTCCTTGATCTTCCCTGAAGCTAACCATATAATTACATTCAAGAATCGTGTCCTATATTGCTCCATAGAAGTCCAGTTTCAGAGCTCTGCAACTCAACTTAAATAGGTAGATTCCTTCATCAATTATTCAAAACTTTGGTATCATTGTGTTGCTCTCATTTCCCTGGTTCTAGTCGCAACACTTACTTTCATATGGAAGCACGTTTTTACCATGAAATTTCAAATTCCTTTTCAAAACTTTCTTTCCAAATTGCTTGAGCTACAGTTTATATAAATTTGGCGCGAGGGTGTGGTTGTCTTTGTCTTGAAGAAACGAAGCGAATGGCATAGGTCTGAGCTTCTGATTTTACATTTTGAGAGACCTGCAATTCGTGAGGGCTGGAGGTTGAAGATGACCCACGTGTCACCTTCTAACCAATGAAAGCCTGACATTTGTTATTTTCAAATTCTGATTTTATTAATGATTCTGTACATTATTCATTAAAGACCATGATATGCACAACGCGCCTGATCCCTTGGATTTGATTACGCGTTTTTGACTCTCATCCAATGGTCCACATCTTTTTCTTTTATTTTCTTTTTCTGATTTTTATATTTTAATAGTTTTAAATTTCAAAAAATCATAGAAAATTCATTTTTAGTCCAAAAAATCTGAAAAAATTATGAAAAATATTTTTGATTATTCTCTTTCTGATTTTTATTTTTTCACAATTTAATTTTGTGTTTTGGTATTTTTTATGAATTTTGAACTTATTTGATTTGTTTAAAATGTTTAAAAATACTTTTACACATTTTTAAAATCTGAAAAAAATTATGGAATGATCCAATAATATTGTGACAAATATTGGTGACCTTATTTTATTTTTGTTTCTGACTTTACTATTTTGTTCTATTTTTGTTTATTTTACCCATTTATTTTAATTTTTAAAAATAGTTTCTGACTTTTAAAAATTCCCAAAAATGTTATAAAATCACTTGGCCTCTTTTCTGATTTTTCTATGGTCTTATTTTTCATTTCTTGATTAATTTGAATATAATTGATATTTTCCTCATTATTTTCAATTTTTTTAAAAACATTTTCTTATCTTTTAACGTATATATTAATTATATTTTTATTTTGTGATTATTTTCTGGCTGTCTTGGGTTGATTTTTTGGTCATGGCTTTATTAACATCATTGGATCCATGTTGTTGAGTTTAACTCCACAAAAAATGGATGAATTATTTTAATAATAGTTTGATTAAATATTAATTCAAATGTGGTTTCTCTTTTTACCCTAATTTCTCTCCATCTCATCCCCTTCTCATTGCACTAAATTTTGTTGGAGCATAATCTCTATATCATGTCTCAAAACAAATGGTGCATAGATTGCTATTGACCGGCCTCAAAATAGGTGCGGCTTCTATATAAGTCCACTTACGATTGCTTAACATAGCGCTAACTTTTGTCCCGATTCAAATAAATGATCATTCGTGGCCCAAACTTATGATTGCAAGCCCAAGTATGTTAATTTGATCTCTTTGATCCAATAACCTTGAGATTCATTGTGTAGAGGCTTTGGTTCTACCAATCCTCTAATGGATCTACAACACTTTTGGTCAACGCGGATCACTTAAACATCGTTGATCATTAAATGGTACTTATGAGAATTCCAAATGGATGATATACTTGACAAAAAGTAAATGCAACTTATTGTGTGGAGGCTTTGGTTCTACCAATCCTCTAATGAGTTCCAAATGCAAGTTTCAAGATGGTTATCCAACTAACCACTAATTATTGACTTGTTTATTTTATGCTTTATGAACTATTTATTTTTCAGCATTTTTCATTTCATGCCATTTTCATCTTTGCTCATTTTAGCATTTATTTTCTTGCCATTTTTACTTTGCTCACTTGAGATTTTCTTTTTCTTTTTCTAAGATACTTAATAATCAACTTAAACCCTAAAAAACTCTTAATTTTACTTGGACTATTTGGTTACTATCCTTGGCATTATGGATCATGGGACTTTTTCTTGGACTTAGGATTAGAAACCTTGGCCTATCTTGGAGACCTTGTGATCTTATCTGATTATTTTGTTTGGAGTTCTTGAGGTTTACCTCAAGACATTGGGTTGCTTGTTTGTTTTTGTGTGAAGGTTTTTTGTGATTACA
This sequence comes from Vicia faba, assembly GCA_948472305.1. Taxonomy (NCBI): domain Eukaryota; kingdom Viridiplantae; phylum Streptophyta; class Magnoliopsida; order Fabales; family Fabaceae; genus Vicia; species Vicia faba. The sequence goes on from OX451736.1 coordinate 1,559,783,599, forward strand.
TTCTTTGTTTGTAATCTGGAATTCACCCGTATACAACCGTTACTCTGCCCAATTTTGGTGAAGACTTAATACACTTGAAGAGGTCTAGTATCTTTTCTTGCTTGGTTTCAATCCAAAGAATGAGAATTCTATCTTGACTCATAATGTCAAGTATTGGCTTCTTGTTGGTTAGATGATTCTTATCCTTAGCTTTTACCTTATGCTTTAGGATATCCTCTTCTTCTCCTCCTAACTTCTTTAATTTTAAAAATCTTCTCCCTCCTTTTGAAAACCCTTCTTGTTTTGAAACATAAACCACTTTCATAATAAACTTGGACTTATGTCCATGCATTTTCAAAGCATTTTCATAAATAAACTTCAATCAACTTAACAATACCTTGACATTTTTGTGAGAATACTAAAGGTCAATCAATCTCATTTCAAACCATTTTTGCCATTTTGGCTTTTACCTTTAAACTTTTCTCAAAAGGTTAGACTCTTGTCAATCCTTGTAGTGATGCAAAAATCTATACTTCTATAATATGTAGTGAAGTGAGACATTTTCCACTTGGGTGTTGAATGAGGCATTGTTGATTTTAAAATCCAAGCCATTATCCTCCACTTTGAGATGATGCAAATTCCCCTTTCTCATGATTGTGGGTAGTAAGTACGTTTTCCACACGGACAATGACGATGATGTCTTATCTCATAAAATTAACCAACACACTTGTGTTTCAAACTTTTAAAAGAGGGACTAAGTGTACCCTGATCCCCTATTGCACGAAAGGTGGTACTTAGGCACTAAAGGTTCGCAACCGCGACGGGTGCAAAAATCATAATAATATATATTTCTTTTCTCACCTCCACCATCCATTTTATATATAACACATTTTTTTATAGCCAAAATATACAGATTTTACAAAGAGGTTCCTACGGAGTACTGTATATGTTTATGGTGCAAATACCTTCCCTTTGCATAACCAACCCCCTTACCTTGAATCTTTCCCCGTTTTTTGGGTTATTCGCTCTTTTCCCATTCCTTTGGAAACAATAAAGCGCGGTGGCGATTTTTATTTTTGATTTGTATAAAATCTAGTCAATCCAATGGCTTAGTCTTGAACATTTCTACCGCTACAATCCCAAAAAAGGAGGCATGATATCCCCCACTCAGTGGAGGCCCCTTTGACTGTAGTGTCGTTTACCGAGTAATTGGGAAGACATGCCACTTTTGACCTGGGAGCCTGCTGAAGCTGAGGACCGTAGAATACCTAACCTATCTTGGCCTTTTAGGTGTAGTGCGTAAGCTATAACAGAGTAATCTGGAAATAGTTGTCACGCGATACTACGCTCGAACGAGTTTTTCTTGAGAATATTACTAATTACCGAGTTAATTGGGAAGTTGGTAATATCTGAAGGAAGGATGTAGACTCTGTGAACCTTTAGAACCTTGTCCGGAAGGTGATATCTTTTAGACCATACCTTATGGGTAGTACCTTCGACCTCATGCTCGTGATGTTGAACCTATGAAACCTATCTTTGTGATCTTGTGTGTGATTGTTGCATCATGCATCCATGCACTCATAAGAATCTTTTGAAGAAATTTCATTTCAAGGGACTTGAAAGTTGACCATTTGTAAATATCTCAGGTACCTTTTGACCATGGATTATGGAAAAAGAAAGACCAGGAAATACACTTTCAAAGATCCCAAGATAGATGAGTTGATCAGTCTAATTCCTGAGATTGAGTGTTCTGCATATTTTCGAAAGAAGTATGGATCCCTTATTCCTCTCATGAAGCTTAGGATAAAGGAGGGTATTCTCTCGACCTTGGTCCAGTTCTATAATCCGATGTAACATTGCTTTACTTTCCCTGACTATCGGTTGATGCCTACTGTTGTACCCCAAAATTTGCCCTCCCATATTCTTCAAAGTTTTGACAAGCATCATCTAAATTTGCTCAAGTCTACTCAAGGGTTGCACAGTCAAACCATCCTCCTAAGCCAGTCAAATTAGGGTTTTGGTTCTTACAAAGAAGTTGAGGTTTTCAAGGGCTCAATCAAGTCCCATATGCTCATATACATTGTCAAGTATCTACATGCCAAGTTTAAAGGCTCACAAGGTCAAGTTGCACAGTCAAAAACCCTAATTGCTTCACAATCAACTACAGGGGCAAAATGGTCATTTGGCAGTCAAAAGTCAAAATTTTTGGTCAACATATCATTTTGAAGCCACAATCATCATTTGATCAAGTCTTGATCATGATTCCACAAGAATGGCTCAAAAATCATCAAGGTGTCAAAAGTTTCTATTTTTGGACAGCTGAAAAGTCAACTGTAACTTGACCAAGGCATAACTTTTTCATGGTTCATCAGAAAACTCCCATCCAATGCTCATATTGAAGGAGAATAAATTTCCTACAACTCATCTTCACATTCCAAGTCCAAGAAATTCTCTCACAAAAAGTTATCAATTTCAACATTATAGGTCATTTTCAAAAGTCAACAAAAAGGCACTTTAAGTTAAATACCATAACTTGAGATTGGTAAATCAAAATGACATGGGACCAAATGCATTGGTTAGAGGACTTCAAGACCTTTCCAAAATGTCCAAGAACATGTTCATATGATCAAAATTGAGCAAGATATGCATTGGAGAAGTTGGGAAATTTTTGTGAAATGGCAAAAGTTAACTATCCTTGAAACTTCATTTTTTGACAAAAGGGCCCACCTTTTTCCACTTGATTCAGCCTTTTCATGCCACCCACGTGTCCCATGACCCATTACAAGACCAAACATTTATTTTTTCATTTTTATTTAATTTTTATGGATTTAATTCACTTTAATCCATAATAATTCAAATAAAAATCAAAAAATGAGTTAAATGGTATCTTTGAGTTTTGAATGACTTTTATATGTCATGAATCACATACCAAATTCGTGCCAAGCCTATTATGAGCATGAAATTCAAATTTTGAACAAAAATGGCAAGTTTCTTTAATGGTGGTTATGGAAATCTCAAAACATAATTGCATTGGTTAAGAGCTCATAATATGTGATTGATTCTCGTTCATAGACATATATGCAAGCCTCCCATACATCAGACACGACCTAGAGACCTCTGAGACAGCAAATCTAAATTCAAAAATTCCAAAGAAAAGTCACAAACTGAAATCCATATTCCAGCGTAATTCAAACTCTTCTTTTGATCCAAACACATTCCTTACATCCCCAAGAATATTTTGCAACCAGAAATAAGCTCTAAAGCTCCAGGAAACGCCATTCACAGTCATACGGTTCATCACTCTTTTCCAAAATCATAATCATCAATTCATGCGTTTTTAATATTTTTCATTGCTTGTATTGTGTTCATAGGACCCATACGAAGCTATTAGTGTAATTTAATTTGATTATAATGCCCTGGAATCGAAACTACCATTAACGAATCCTAGGGTTTCAGAGCTTGTGATTGGGGGGGTTTTCCCATACTGTAAAATCAAGCCTCAAAACACCCATGGTTGAAACCGGCTTGATAAGACAAACACAAAACATACCTCGCGCCCTTTTTATGTTCACTATATAGCTAATCGCTATTTTCCACAGTTTTGCATTGTGGGGGTTAAAAACCCCCGCTATCTTGTTTTTGTTTTGCAGATAAATGAAGACGATGATGAGGTGTCCATGCCTGGCTGGTGGATTCAAATAGGCGCTCGCTTTTTCTTTGGTCCAGCATATGACGTGTTTACTTGATATAATATTTGTTTCTCAGTTTATTTACAAATGCGCATGAGTGGTGTAGTGGTTGGCAACGTGCTTGGTAATCTTTGGGACCTGGGTTTGATTCCCAGGTCCCCCAAATGCTTATTTCCATTTTTTCTTACATACTTGTGTGCAGGCTTCAAAGAAGGCTTATCATGTGCCTCACAAATCCAAGACGCCAAGTGTCTCCAAGTGCAAATCCAATGGCCACAAGGGAAGGAGCATCATGTTCTCAGGTCAACACAGGCGCAAGCAATCTCCAAAGTCACACCAAGTTGGCTTCTGAATGGGCCTCAATTCCATTAACACTCCCAATTCTGGCCCATACCCCCCCTTGGGTTTGCAACTTAATTTTGTCATTTTATATTTTATTTGTCTTATTTTTATTTTTTCCATTTTATTAACTATTAACATAATTAATTTTTTTTTCTATAAAAAAACAAAAAAAAACTAATATTATTATTATTATTAATTCCATTTTATTTTGTAAATAAATACTAATAAATTGAATTAGTTTTAACTAGGCAACTTTAACTTTTTTTTTTCTTAATAACTAAAATAAATTTAGAATTAGGTTTATTAACTTTTAATTTTATTTCCTTTTATTTTATTTCATTAAAAACATAAAAACACAAAAATATTTTTCTTTTAATTAAATTAATTAACTAGTTATTAATTAGTTTTAATTCCATTTAATCACAAAAAAGGACAAAAACTCATAATTTTCTCAAAAGGGTCAAAAACCCTAGGACGTTCCAATTTAATTTCTTTTTGCGCGTTATTTTTATATTTTGATTATTATGTAACTCCTTCAAGAATGTAATAGTAATTAGGTTTATTGCTTTCTTTACTTTCCGCACTTTATCAAAACGAGTCTTTGTTTTTTTTTGGCGATGTATAGACCCGCGCCTTGTAATAGCGTAGCTTTACATTCCCGCAATTTATTTTCCGCACTCCTAACTGTTAAAAAATGCATGAAAGAATGTATGAACAATAAAACCAATCTGTAGCTCACAAATAACATGTACAAAAACATTAACTGAAAAACAACACACAAAGCACATGCCACTTCTAGGGTACGCTTCACTCGTTACCTCGAAACGTGGTCATCAAGTATAGGACGTCTTAGAGGTCACCCTTTGTCTAAAGATCCAGCTGCCTCGAAACGGTTGCCTCGGATAAAAAAGGATCTAGGACATTAGGGTTACTTCTAAGGTGTCCTACCGTTGCTTCAGTGACCACACTGTCCCAATAATCGAATTGACCCGAACACCTCCAACGATGGTGCTACCTACCCCTCAATGGTGGGATAACACTATCTAAAGGACTTTTACACAGCCTAATTCCTTAGAGTAGGTAGATTTCTCTTAAGTACTTGCTCTCTTCAAACAAACAAAAATACTTTTCACACCTCACACTTTCTAAAAGTTTTCAAACAAAATTTTTCATACACTCTTGAGGACTGATACAAGAGTTATTTAGAAATCTTTCAAACGAAACTTTTTCAAAACCCACACACACTTGAAAAGCAAATAAAATTTTGAAAACATAAGAGTAAGTACCTAAGAGCCCGTGGATAACCACGGATAGAAAGGGTGCTAACACCTTCCCTTTCTATAAATCTACCTCCCGAACCGAGAAACATTCTCATAAGGAATTTTGCTGTGCTTTTGTCCTTTCCATGTTGGAGAACATAAAAGACGGTGGCGACTCTTGCTTCCGCGACATTTCGCGAAACCAGCTTTAAACAGTCAGTTCTATTTCCACCGATCACAGAACTGGCGACTCTGCTGGGGAAATTATAAAAGTGAGGTGTACCTTAGGATTAGATCATACTTATGTTTTCAATTGCTTTGCTTTGATTGCTTTATATTTGTGGGCTTTGCATCGGAGTTTCATAGATCCTAACCCAGATCTGGGGATACCCTTTTAGGTAGCATAAGCTTTGAGGGACCTGTCCGGCGTAGACCGACACGGGTGAAGCAGTGGCTACGTTGGTGTGGCACCTTGGTCTGTACCGATATCCCTTGTGTTGTAACGAGGAGAATATGGGTCTTCTGAGGAGTCATTAAGCACCAATCGACCTTAGAACCCTAATATGACCTAACTTGGCCATAGAACAGTAGTAGTATGCTACACCCATTGAGGCTAAACTCTCGTGATGGTTCTGGACGCAAGAAAAGATTGTGACACTGGAGTTATGACCGATTGAGGGTAGTCAGTGATATTGGGATCCTCTAGAACCCGGTTACTTTTGATAGGACAGGTCTTAACCAATGAAACTGAAAGAGGGTAGTACCTGAACTTCATGATGGCCTAAACTCTAAGGGTTGTCTGGTGTGACTTGTGTGCCTTATCATGTTTGCCTTTGTGAATACTTGTGGTGTGCTTTATCATAACATCATACCATCATACCATTGCATGCATCCTGCATAAGGACTGACCTATTTCAAAGACAAGAGGGTTTCACCTTTGCTCTGTTTTATAGGACATCATGATGCCTGTGCGAAGGAACACTATCCGGCTCAACTTTGTTCACCCACCTGATTTGCTTAAAGAGTTGGTTGACAGAATTCCAAACACTGCTTCCTTCATCCAGAGGCATGGTTCTCTTCTCGGTTTAGTCACTTCAAAGTGGGACCAACAACTGATGAGTGTCTTGACCCAGTTTTATGATCCCTTGTACAACTGCTTCACCTTTCAAGACTTCCAGCTGGTCCCTACCCTGGAAGAATTCTCTGATTTGCTTGGTATCCCTATCTTGGACCAGACTCCCTTCACTGGCTGGGAAAAGGCTCTTAGACTTGAGGAGATTGCAGCAGCCCTTCCTTTGACCAACAAGGAGGTAATGGACAACTGGGTGACTAGAAGCGGAGTTAAGGGCTTCTTGGCTAAGTTTCTGATTGGTAAAGCTAACAGTTTCTGGAATGACTTAGACTTCAGGGCGTACGAGGACATTCTGGCTCTCTTAATCTATGGTCTAGTATTATTTCCAAATCCTGATAACTTTGTCAATATCAATGCCATAAGGATCTTCATGTCTCGGAACCCTGTACCCACTCTTTTGGGTGATATCCTGCAACAACTCTATGCTCGTACTGCCCGAAGATGAGGAACCCTGTGGTGTTGTACTCCTTCGTTAGTGAGGTGGTTTATTTCGCACCTCCCCAAGTTTGTGCTGAAGAACCAAGAAGGAAGAGGCCGGGCTCATAGGTTAATGTCTCTCACTGATAATGACATCATTTGGAATCTCAGAGGTTTAGATGAGGTGGCTGTTATTGATCGTTGCGGAGAATATCCTAATGTTCCATTGATCGGTACCCATGGCGGAATCTCTTATAATCCATGTTTAGCTCTCCGTCAGTTTGGAAGAGCCAGAAGAGCAGGGCCTCATGAGATGTTGGTACCTCACATCAGTTTTGAGTTTCAGGTAGATAGTGACAAACTGCGCCGTAGATTCATCAAAGCTTGGGACAGAATTCACAAAGCTGACCCACATGAGTTGGGACCGAAGACTTATCTACCAATGGAACCCTATTACAGATGGGTCCGCATCCGTGCTCAGAAGTTAGATATGCCATATGAAGCTGTCAGGCCTATCATTCTTGAAATTCCTAATAGAGACGGGGTTCCTCCAACCATACTCCCTCCTCAGATACCCACTGATGTTGATACACTAAAGAGGTCTTGGGCGCAACTACAGGAAGAGCGGGATTATTATCGGGAAAAGTTCAACAAATAGGAACAGAAGATCCAGAAGCTGACCAAGCAATTGGAGAACGAGCGGATCATGAATGACTATATCCGTACTGAGAAGAGGAGGCCATGTGAGCACTGATGGGCTTTGGATGTTTCCTTTACAACTTTTATTTCCTTCTCAGTATTTTCATTCCTGTAACGCCTAAGGGCAATTTGTTGAACAATTTAAATTCCAAAGTTTAAATCTAATAAAGTGTGTTCCTTTTGTCTACAAAGTTGATTCCCGATTGTCTTTGAAAACATAATTCATATGCATTTCATTCATCATATGCATCACAGGTACCCTTTTTCTACAGGTTGCTTAATCTTCTTCGTTGTTTATTTCAGCACTCAATCATCATGAATCCTGAACCAACTACTGAACAAGCTATCAAGGCCCTCCAGGCCCAGAACGCCCAGTTTCAAGAGATGGTCATGAACTTAGCCCAAGGACAACAGGAGCTGAAGGCTTTGCTCCTGAAGAAGAAGAAGAAGAGGACTGTGCTGTTCAACACTGGACACAGACTTGGGAATACACTACAGAATGAAGCTGAGAGGACTACTCTATCTGTTGGGGAAGGCAGTCACCAAGGGAGAGAGGTTCCTAGTCCTGTGGTCTCTGACACCGAGACAGACTTCAATGATGAACAATACTCTCCTGCTGAGGACAGGTACAAACAGCTGGAGGACAGGTTAAATGCTATGGAGATTCAACGAGTGCCTGGGTTGGATTTTGGAGACTTAGGGTTATCTTCTGGGGTGGTGATCCCACACAAGTTCAAGGCACTGGCCTTTGTGAAGTACGACGGGGCTTCCTGTCCTAAGATGCACCTCCGCTCTTATGTAAGGAAGATCCAGCCTTACACTGCAGACAGGAACTTATGGATCCATTTCTTCCAGGAGAGTCTTTCAGGGACTCATCTCGAATGGTTCTATCAGCTGGATGGAACCAACATTCGTAACTGGGAGGACTTGGCTACTGCTTTTTACAAGCAGTATCAGTACAATTCCGACCTCGCTCCTACGCGTACCCAACTCCAGGTTATGTCACTAGGATCGGGAGAAGGTTTTAAGGAGTACGCACAGAAATGGAGAGACCTGGATGGTAGGGTGCAACCACTATTGACCGATCGTGAACTAGTGGACATGTTCTTGGGGACCCTATCTGGTCCATTCTTCAACCATCTCATTGGTAATTCCTCTGCTGGGTTTACAGACCTGATCCTGACTGGTGAGAGGATCGAAGCTGGTATCAAATCGGGGAAGATACAGAAGGGTGCCTCCTCAAGTACTGAAAAGAAGCCCTTCAAGAAGGAAGCTAGTGTTGTGTATGGTCCCAGAAGACAGAATAAACCAGAACGCCACCAAGTTGTTAACGCGGTAGTAATTTCAAAGCCTGTTGCTGCTCCTCAGCATTACAACCAGCCAAGAGTTGAGAGGCCCAAAAGGCAGTATACTCGGCTCAGCATGACTCTATCTCAGATATTACCGCAACTGCTGTCAACCAGCCTGGTAATTGTCAAGGAAGCTCCGAAGGTGGTAAACACAGCATCTCCGAAGTACAACCCCAACGCCCGTTGCGCTTATCACTCTGATAGCCCGGGGCATTCTACTGATGATTGTTGGGCCCTAAGGAATAAGGTTCAGGACCTTATTGATGCTAAGGAAATACAATTCGAGGCGCCCGAACGGCCAAATGTTATGACCGCTCCCATGCCCCAGCATGGAGTGAATGTTGTTGAGGAAGATCTGTATGTAGCTTCTGTGGATGATGTTGCTACTACGCTGCTGACCGTAAAGAGGAACCTGTTGCTAGCCTGTTTATTTCCGGGATGTAGTAAAGGTTGCCATCTATGTGCTGTTTCACCTGCTGGTTGTCCGTTGCTGAAGTCAGGCGTCCAAAACCTGATGGATAGCAAAGAGATCTTGTTCAAGAAGATTGTTGTTCCTGCTGTCCCTGTTGAAGAAGTTTCAATTGTCACTATTTTCAACAACCCCCCTAAGGCTCCCTCAAAGAAGCCTGTCAAAATTATGCCTGTTCACAAGATTGCTCCTATAACCATCACTGTTCCGGGGCCCATCCCCTATAAGTCTGACAAAGCTGTCCCGTGGCACTATGGGGCAGATGTTTATGTTCTGGGAATGAAACAAGAGTTCAATACTAGTACCGGTGTCACCAACATCACCGGGCCTACTAAAGTCACTCGTAGTGGAAGACTGTTCTCACCAGACATTGCACCTCCAGTAATTCAGAGACCTCTTGTCATCACACCTGCCAGTGTGCATATTTCCCCTCCTGATCAAGCTTCTACCCCCACTGCCGAGTCACCTGACGCTTGAGGCAAGGGGATTGCTACTGATGTGCCTGCCCGGATGGAGGCACCGAAGACCACTGTTGAGGCTTCCAAGCAAGAGATGGAAGAGATCCTCAAAATTATCAAGAAGAGTGATTTCAACGTCGTTGAACAGCTGGGGCACACCCCCTCTAAAATCTCTATGCTATCACTGTTGTTGTGTTCAGAGGCCCATGCCAAGGCCCTGATTGCTTTCTTGAAGACGGCTCACATATCCCAAGAAACGTCTGCTGATCAATTCACCGACTGTGTGGCCAACTTAACTGCTGATAATGGCCTGGGTTTCTCTGATGTTGATCTGACGGCCAAGGGGAAGAACCATAATGATGCCCTGCATGTCTCCATTGAATGCAGGGGCACTACTCTTGCTCATATGCTGGTTGACACTGGTTCTTCACTAAACGTACTACCCAAAAAAGCTCTAGACAGGCTGGACTGTGAGGGTTTAGAGCTCAAACCAAGTAACATTGTTGTCCGGGCCTTTGACGGGTCCAAAAGGATGGTACATGGTGAGGTTGACATCCCAATCAGGGTTGGTTCACAAGTCTTTGATTCAAAATTCTATGTGATGGACATCCGTCCATCCTATTCTTGCTTGCTGGGTCGTCCTTGGATCCACAAGGCTGGAGCTAAGACCTCAACATTACACCAGAAGCTCAAATACCCGGTCAGAGGGAAGATTGTAACAGTGCAAGGGGAAGAGGAATACATGGTCAGCCACCTCAACTCGTTCCGATACGTAGAAATGGATGGGGAATTCATTGAGACCCCCTTTCAACACTTTGAAGAGGTGCCTCAGACATTGGCAGCAGCAGAGACTGACTGAAGAGGGTTCTCCTTTGAAGATGGCTTCCTTGAAGGATGCCCGGGCTGTGGTTGAGAAGGGTGAGTGTGCAAACTGGGGCATACTTCCTGAGTTCACTCCAAAGACTGACAAATTTGGCTTGGGTTTCACTGCAGAAGCTCAGAAGGTTGTGCGCAAGGCAAGGATTGGAAGACCTCCTGTGCTCATCACCAACCCGGGAGTGAATGCTATTGAGGACGAAGCGGATGAATCTGAATTCGACAGCTGGATCTACCCGACGACCAACGGCGGACCTAGCAACTGGACTGCAAAAGACTTTACACCTATTACTTTTGTCACTCAGTAATGAACTCTTTTGTTTTAAAGTTGTAACAAACAATATTACTAAACTCTATGGCCCGGTGTCTTACCCGGGGCACCGTGGTTTTATTTGTGAGGGATTTTGTGTGTCACTTTCATATATCATGAATAAAACCATTGGACGTTTTTCACATTTCAAATCTTGAGCTCCCTTTCTTTCTTTATATATTGCAAAACAGCTATATTTACACACACTCACTTATACAGGTTCCAATCCACTCTGGATCTCACTGGTAACGACTCTGCTATTGCCAGTTATGACTTCGAAAATCCGATCAACTTAGCCGAAGATGAAGGTGAAGATGATTGTGAAGTGCCTGGTGAGCTTGCAAGACTGTTACTCCAGGAAGATAGGGACATTCAGCCACATGAAGAGCCAGTGGAAACGGTAAATCTGGGTACTAAGACAGACAGAAAGGAAGTCAAGATTGGTGCCAATCTGGAGCTCAGTGTGAAACAACGGTTGATTCAGATGTTGCATGACTACATGGAAGTCTTCGCCTGGTCTTACGAAGACATGCCTGGGTTGGATACTAACATTGTGGTTCATCACCTGCCTACCAAGGAAGACTGCCCTCCGGTTAAACAGAAGGTCCGCCGTATGCGTCCAGAGATGTCCGAGAAAATCAAAGCTGAGGTTATGAAACAATTTGACGCCGGTTTTCTTGCAGTAACTTCTTACCCTAAGTGGGTTGCCAACGTGGTCCCGGTGCCGAAAAAAGATGGTAAGGTTAGAATGTGTGTTGACTATAGAGATTTGAACAGGGAAAGCCCCAAGGATGACTTCCCCCTTGCCTCATATCGACGTTCTGGTTCACAACACTGCTCAGCATAAAGTATTCTGCTTCATGGACGGTTTCTCCGGATATAATCAAATCAAGATGGCTCCCGAAGACATGGAGAAGACAACTTTTGTTACTCAGTGGGGCACCTTTTACTACAAGGTCATGCCTTTTGGGTTGAAAAATGCTGGGGCAACTTACCAACGTGCCATGGTTGCTTTGTTTCATGACATGATCCATCATGAGATTGAAGTATATGTCGATGATATGATTGCAAGTTCCTAAACCGAGGAGGAACACCTTGACCATCTACAGAAACTGTTTGACTGTCTGAAGTTGTACAAGCTGAGGTTGAACCCGAACAAGTGCACCTTCGGGGTGAGATCTGGAAAATTTCTAGGCTTCGTCGTAAGCGACAAAGGTATTCAAGTGGAACCTGCCAAGGTGAAAGCCATACAAGAGATGCCAACTCCCAAGACAGAAAAGGAAGTCAGAGGCTTTCTAGGACGGCTAAACTACATTGCCCGATTCATCTCACATTTAACTGCTACCTGTGAACCAATCTTCAAGCTACTGAAGAAAGATCAAGTAGTACGTTGGAACGATGAATGTCAGGCCGCTTTCGACAGAATCAAAGAGTATCTCCAAGAACCACCCATTCTTATGCCACCGGTTGAAGGGAGACCTCTAATCCTATACTTGACAGTACTTGACAACTCAATGGGGTGTGTGCTGTGGCAGCATGACGAGTCTGGCCGAAAAGAGCACGCCATTTATTACCTTAGCAAAAAGTTTACCGACTGTGAGACCCGATACTCACTGCTCGAGAAAACTTGCTGCGCTTTGGTATGGGCTGCTCACCGGCTAAGACAGTATATGTTGACTCACACTACTTTGTTGATCTCAAAAATGGATCCAATCAAGTACATATTCGAAAATCCTGCCTTGTCCGGAAGAATAGCAAGATGGCAGATGATCTTGACGGAATACGACATCCAGTACATGACTCAAAAAGCAATCAAGGGAAGTGTATTGGCAGACCATTTGGAACACCAGGCAGTGGACGATTACCAGTCGATGAACTTTGAATTTCCAGACGAGGATATCATGGTAGTGACTGATTGTGAAGTACCTGGACCGGATGAAGGACCTGAGGAAGGATACCGATGGTCTATGCACTTTGACGGAGCCTCAAATGCTTTGGGTAACGATATCGGTGCTGTGATCATATCCCCAAAAGGAACTCATACTCCACTCACTGCCCGGCTATGTTTCAACTGCACCAACAACATGGCGGAGTATGAGGCATGCATCATGGGTCTTCAAGCTGCAATTGACTTAAGGATCAAGTTTCTGAGCGTCTTCGGAGATTCCGCTCTCGTGATCAATCAGATCAAAGGCGAGTGGGATACGAAACACCCAAATCTTATTCCTTACAAGGAGTTAGTGTTGACATTGATCCCCCATTTCACGGAGATAACTTTTGAACACTTCCCAAGAGAGGAGAATCAGTTGGCGGACGCGCTAGCTACGATGTCTTCCATGTTCAAAGTCAAATGGGACAACGAGGCTCCCCGGATCATTATCTGGAAGTTGGATGAACCTGCACATTGCTGTGATCTTGAGGCTGAAGAGGTAACTGAAAAACCTTGGTATCATGAAGTGAAGAGGTACTTGGAAGCTCAAGAATACCCCGAGGGTGCATTCGTTAATGACAAAAAGTTCCTGAGAAGGTTCGCTGCAAAGTTCTTCCTCAGCAATGGCATTCTATACAAGCGAAACCATGATTCAACCTTACTGCGTTGTGTGGATAAGACTGAAGCAGAAAAGATCATGGCAGAGCTACATGAAGGTACCTTCGGAACACATTCCAGTGGTCATACTATGGCAAAAAAAATCCTCCGGGCAGGATATTTCTGGTCCACAATGGAAGCTGACTGTTACCAACATTCTCGGACATGTCATAAATGCCAGATATATGCTGATAAGGTGCACATTCCTCCAGTACCTCTGAATGTCTTGACAGCACCTTGGCCTTTTACAATGTAGGGCATTGATATGATCGGCGAGATCAGACCTACGACATCCAACGGGCATCGCTTCATCCTGGTAGCAATTAATTACTTCACGAAGTGGGTTGAAGCAGCTTCCTACGCTACAGTAACCAAGAACGTCATGGCACGGTTCATTCGGCACAACCTGATCTGTCGACACGGTGTACCTGAGAGGATCATTACAGACAACGGTGCCAATCTCAACAATAAGATGATCACTGAGCTCTGCGAGTAATTCAAGATACAGCACCACAACTCTTCTCCCTACCGGCCGAAGATGAATGGGACTGTCGAAGCAGCTAATAAGAATATCAAGAAGATTGTGCAGAAGATGACAGTGACGTACAAAGATTGGCACGAGATGTTACCGTTTGCTCTTCATGGATACCGTACCTCAGCACGGACGTCAACAGGGGCAACTACCTTTTCCTTGGTCTATGGCATGGAGGCAGTCTTGCCTATCGAAGTCCAGATACCCTCTCTCCGGATAATGAAGGATGCAGGTTTGAGCGAAGATGACTGGATCTAGACTCGGCTTGATCAATTAAATCTAATTGACGAAAAGAGACTCACTGCTATTTGTCATGGTCAAACGTACCAAAAACGGATGATCAGGGCATTTAACAAGAAAGTCAGACGCCAAGAGTATCAAGTCGGAGACCTGGTAATCAAGCGCATCATTCTTCCTCAAAGTGATCCCAGGGGAAAATGGACCCCTACGTACGAAGGCCATTTATGGTTAAACATGTCTTCTCAGGAGGAGCCATGATTCTAACCACCATGGATGGTGACGACCTTCCTCACCCCGCCAATGCAGACATAGTAAAAAGATACTACGCATGAATTAAAGACCCGCTAGGTTGACACACCTAGGCAAAAATAAGGGCTTCCCGGCGAACCAAAAGGGTTCGGGCAAAAATAAGGGATGAAATGAAAAAAATCTGTACACCCGGCAAGTCGAAAACCTGAAAAGGCGGCTTGGGCAAAAATGGGTATCCTGGTGGACCCAAAACCCGAAAGGGCGGTCCAGGCAAAAGTTAGGGATAAGCGTAATACTATGTCTCATGGGATCGCCTTGCATCCAGAATCTGGTATCAACTATCAGGTTCAGACAGCATCAATCAATCAGCTTCATTTTCAACTAAGCAGCAAAGTGATGAGACGTTTGAAGACATAAAGGCGATAGCAGAGTTGGAACCCAGTGGGACTTTTTCACATAGCTGTTTTTGTTTTCCTTTTTCACAAAAATTGTATAAACTCTATTGTTCGGCGGCGTTCTCTTACTAGGACGTCAGCCTCTTGTACATAAACGCCTATTTACAGGAAAATTCAAAAATCAATACAAATTCACTTTTCCAGACAAATTGCCAATTGTTTTTCCTTTTTCTGTTTTGTTTTGTAAACGTCCAATGTTCATTTTTGATATATGCATTTGACACTAATTGCTAACTCATGAATATTTGCATACGAAACAAAGGATTAATTACAGGTTACATCAGAAACAGGGGCAATAATGAGTTGTCTAAGCGGTCTAGTTGCTCCATCCACCAAGGTACCAAGGTAAGTTCGGCTGAAGAATGTAACCAAGATACCTTCACTCCACGCAGAGTAAGATCAGATTTCAGCAATACTCTCCTCAAGCAGAGTTGGTCTCCCATAAGCCCTACAAGGCACAGTATCTCCAGCAAATCAACAATACTCACCCCAAGCAGAGTTAGCCTACTGTCAGCCTTAAGGAAGTTGGGTATCCCCAGAAAATCTCAATATTCCCCAGTGGAGTATACAGATATTCTTAAACAAGCATCCCCGGCAGTCTTAATATAAGATTGTTCCCCGGCGGAATCCAGACACCCCAGTGGAACCATTCCCCAGTACAGTCCAAAGTCTCCCCAGGAGATTTGAATCAATCTCCCCAGTAGGAAGCTTATCCCCAGTAGATTCTGGAAGCTTATCCCATGCAGAGCACGAACGCGTCTCCCCGGCTTTATTCAAAGGTTATTCCCTACCAGGGTATAACTGGGTTATCCTCAGCTAAAAACCACGGAAAGATCGTCCTCGGCGAAGTTCTTCCTACCCCCAGCGGAGTTCATCAAGATTCCCCAACATAACTTATCAACGGTATCCCCAGCGGAATTATCATCAAAACCTCAGCGAAGCATCTCTCTTCCCATAGAGTATTCCCGGCAGAGTAATCTCTCCAACAAGTTTATTCCCCAACGGAGTCATCTTCTCCTACCGGTTTATTCTTGCAACCATCATCCCCAGCGGAAATGAAGAACTCTACTCTTCAAACATCAACCCAGGATTCAAGCTCCCGGCATTCGTCAAGTATTTATTTTCCTAGACGAAAATACATTCATAAACATTACATTATCATACACCATGACGCATGCATATACGCATCATAAACACACAATCTCATTTATTTTTGAGAACATCATGACATCATGCATTTCATACATCATGACATTGCATACAACTGACGTCTTGCCTTTTCAGGAAAAAGGTCAATCCAAAGATGATTACCATCAACTGTCGCAATTCCAGATTTGATACCTGTATCTAGCCAGGGCATATCTGTGAGTGATCAATTCTAGATTCGATTCCTGTATCCAGCTAGGGCACGTCTGAAGAGTTTGAAGATTCGATTCCTGTATCCAGCCAGGGCATATCTGTTGACGACTAATTCCAGATTCGATTCCTGTATCCAGCCAGGGCACGTCTGAAGAGTTTGAAGATTCGATTCCTGTATCCATCCAGGGCATATCTATAGATGACTAATTCTAGATTCGATTCCTGTATCCAGCCAGGGCATATCTGTTGATGACTAATTCCAGATTCGATTCCTGTATCCAGCCAGGGCATGTCTGAAGAGTTTGAAGATTTGATTCCTGTATCCAACCAGGGCATATCTGTTGATGACTAATTCCAGATTCGATTCCTGTATCCAGCCAGGGCACGTCTGAAGAGTTTGAAGATTCGATTCCTGTATCCAGCCAGGGCATATCTGTTGACGACTAATTCCAGATTTGATTCCTGTATCCAGCCAGGGCACGTCTGAAGAGTTTGAAGATTCGATTCCTGTATCCAGCCAGGGCATATCTGTTGACGACTAATTCCAGATTCGATTCCTGTATCCAGCCAGGGCACGTCTGAAGAGTTTGAAGATTCGATTCCTGTATCCAGCCAGGGAACGTTTGAAGAGTTTGAAGATTCGATTCCTGTATCCAGCCAGGGCATATCTGTTGACGACTAATTCCAGATTCAATTCCTGTATCCAACCAGGGCACGTCTGAAGAGTTTGAAGATTCGATTCCTGTATCCAGCCAGGGCATATCTGTTGACGACTAATTCCATATTTGATTCGTGTATCCAGCCAGGGCACGTCTGATGATTGTTTGTAGATTCGATTCATGTATCCAGCCAGGGTATATCTACATAAAGAGTTTGAAGATCAACCCCTGTAACAGGCCAGGTAATTATCTTTCTTTCTCAGGTACGCAAGTTCTCGCTAAGGAATCTCTTACGCGATCGACACCTAGATGGCATCTATAAGCCCATCTCCACAACTATCCATCACAGTTTCAAATGGCATCTATAAGCCCATTCCCGACAAGGTTCTGTCACATATCCAGATGGCATCTATAAGCCCATCCTCCTATCCATCATCTCTCCAAATGGCATATGTAAGCCCATTCCCGACATCACACTGCTGATACTCTACTATGTGAGTGCAAATTTCTGGGCACTCTAGTGTTCAATCATCTTCCACCCTCGGATCACGAAAGGCACACAAGCCAATCTACATCCTCAGGTCTAAGAAGATTGAACAGGGGCAACTGTTGTACCCCAAAATTTTCCCTCCCATATTCTTCAAAGTTTTGACAAGCATCATCTAAATTTGCTCAAGTCTACTCAAGGGTTGCACAGTCAAACCATCCTCCTAAGCCAGTCAAATTAGGGTTTTGGTTCTTGCAAAGAAGTTGAGGTTTTCAAGGGCTCAATCAAGTCCCATATGCTCATATACATTGTCAAGCATCTACATGCCAAGTTTCAAGGCTCACAAGGTCAAGTTGCACAGTCAAAAACCTTAATTGCTTCACAATCAACTGCAGGGGCAAAATGGTCATTTGGCAGTCAAAAGTTAAAATTTTTGGTCAACATCTCATTTTGAAGCCACAATCATCATTTGATCAAGTCTTGATCATGATTCCACAAGAATGGCTCAAAAATTATCAAGGTGTCAAAAGTTTCTATTTTTCGACAGCTGAAAAGTCAACTGTAACTTGACCAAGGCATAACTTTTTCATGGTTCATCAGAAAAATCCCATCCAATGCTCATCTTTAAGGGGAAGACATTTCCTACAACTCATCTTCACATTCCAAGTCCAAGAAATGCTCTCACAAAAAGTTATCAATTTCAACATTATAGGTCATTTTCAAAAGTCAACAAAAAGGCACTTTAAGTCAAAGACCATAACTTGAGATTGGTAAATCAAAATTACATGGAACCAAAGGCATTGGTTAGAGGACTTCAAGACCTTTCCAAAATGTCCAAGAACATGTTCATATGATCAAAATTGAGCAAGATATGCATTGGAGAAGTTGGGCAATTTTTGTGAAATGGCAAAAGTCAACTATCCTTGAAACTTCATTTTTTGACAAAAGGGCCCACCTTTTTCCACTTGATTCAGCCTTGTCATGCCACCCACGTGTCCCATGACCCATTACAAGACCAATCATTTATTTTTTCATTTTTATTTAATTTTTATGGATTTAATTCACTTTAATCCATAATAATTCAAATAAAAATCAAAAAATGAGTTAAATGGTATCTTTGAGTTTTTAATGACTTTTATATGTCATGAATCACATACCAAATTCGTGCCAAGCCTATTATGAGCATGAAATTCAAATTTTGAACAAAAATGGCAAGTTTCTTTAATGGTGGTTATGGAAATCTCAAAACATAATTGCATTGGTTAAGAGCTCATAATATGTGATTGATTCTCGTTCATAGACATATATGCAAGCCTCCCATACATCAGACACGACCTAGAGACCTCTGAGACAGCAAAACCAAATTCAAAAATTCCAAAGAAAAGTCACAAACTGAAATCCATATTCCAGCGTAATTCAAACTCTTCTTTTGATCCAAACACATTCCTTACATCCCCAGGAATCTTTTGCAACCAGAAATAAGCTCTAAAGCTCCAGGAAACGCCATTCACAGTCATACGGTTCATCACTTATGAAACTTGGGACTATTGAAACTTGCAATCCATTTTGAAGTTATTATAATAAATTTTTTCAGTATTTCAAAAGCGTTATTACTTTGATATTTGCAATGTGTCTATAAATCCTTAAGTCTCTTGAAATATTAATAATAAAAATAAATCATGTGCGTTGCACATCATGCATCATATTGCGCATATTTCTTGCATTTTTTATGCATATCCGGGTGTCTTACCAAGCTTCTTTACTTCGTTCAGCAAGTTGTCTCACTAGTACAATACCCGAGCTAATTTCAGAAGGAAGATGGGCAACTTAGAACAAGAGAATCACGAGCTGCACGAGGAAGTTTCTGCTTTGAAGGCCAGCATGGCCAATTCTACTGCTCTGATGGGATCTCTGGTGGCTGCTCAGAATCAGCCACCGAGTGTTCAACCTCAACAAGCAAGGGTTACTACTGAAGCTCCGACTGTTCCTGTGTCTGCTACCCCAACTGTTGTTCAGAATTGCATGCCTCAAGGTTATCCATGGGGAATGCCAGAGAACTTTGCGCCTGAAGGATTCAATCTTGGTCGTCAAGATACTCCAGTTGTTCAGAATACTGTTACTCTTACACCTCCTATGGTGCATGTTGCTCATCTTGCACCTCCTGTGGTGCATGTTGCTCTTGCAACACCTCATTCGGTGAATATGGTTCCATTTTCTAATGATGATATGTGTCGTCCTTTTCCTACTCCAAGTGAAGACTTGGGTCTCTATGATAGAATAAATGATTTTCAAGAGCAGTTTGACAAGATGCAGAGAGAGATGAAGGCCCTCAGTAGAAAGGAATTGTTCGGACAAAATGTGAATGATTTATGCTTAGTCCCGAATGTCAAGATACCTGGAAAGTTTAAAGTCCCGGAGTTTGAGAAGTACAAGGGAAACACTTGTCCTCGTGCTCATATTGTGATGTATGTAAGAAGAATGTATACCCATATTGATGATCAGCGTCTGCTGATTCACTTTTTTTTAGGATAATTTGACTGGTGCTGCATTGAAGTGGTATATGAGGTTGGAAATCGTCAATATCCATACTTTCAACGACTTGGGAGAAGCATTTATCAGACAATACAAATACAACATGGACATGGCGCCTGACAATGATCAACTTAGGGCATGGTCCAGAAAGACAGGGAATCATTCAAAGAATATGCACAGAGATGGCGTGAGGTAGCCACCCAAGTGATTCCTCCCATGGAAGAGAAGGAGATGACTAAGATTTTCTTGAAGGCTCTGGGTGCTTTCTACTATGAGAGAATGGTAGCGAGTGCACCGAGTGACTTTACTGAAATGGTAGGCATGGGTATCCGCTTAGAAGAGGCTGTAAGAGAGGGTCGTCTCACAAAAAGTGAAATTTTCAGAAGTGTAAAGAAGTCATCCTATGGGTTTACCAAGAAGAAGGAAGGAGATACAAATGCTATTATGAAAGAGAGGAGGGTTAACACTCATAGAAGAAATTATCAGTGTCATCATCAAGTCTCCTCAGTTACTCTAGTTGTTGGCGTAGCTCCAACCACCGTTGCTTATCAGAGACCATCCCATCAAGGGAATCAAGGGTATAATCAGAGAAGGGAGAGTTATGATCCTATTCCTATGAGTTACACAAAATTACTCCCGACGTTAATTTAGAAGAAGTTGGTTCAGACCAGACCACCTTCCGCTGTACCATCACCGTTTCCTTGGTATTATAAAGCAGACCAAACGTGTGATTTTCATCAGGGAGCACCAGGGAATAATGTTGAGAACTACTATCCTTTGAAGACTGAAGTACAAAAATTGGTAAAGTCTGGTATCTTATCTTTCAAGGATGTTGGCCATAATGTGAAAGACAATCCTCTGCCCAAGCATGGAGGAGCAAATGCTGTGAATATGGTGGCCGATTGTCCAGGCGACTTTTGGATTTTTGATATTAATTTGGTTAGAGAATATTTGGTGAAAATGCATGCAGACCTCTGTAAATTTAGCTACTATTCGTATGATCATGCCAGTTGTGCTATTTGCAGTATATATACAAGGTTGTTACAAGATAAAGGCTGATTTGCAGGAGATGATGGATGAGGGCCTCATCCACATAATCAGGCTTGGGGTAGAGTATGAAGAGGAAGTAAACATGGTTTATGAATATCCTGGGGAGTTCAGACTCTTTGATGTGGAACATATGAATGAGGATCTTGTACAATTCCATGCTACTTTCTGCCACATGGCTGGTCAGATAGAACATTAATATGGATCTTGTCGAATTTGCTGTCGGGACTCCCGAGGATGTTCAATGTAAGGAAAGGTGTTCAGTTTTTGTTGGATAATGGAACCATCAAGGTTATAGGTCAAAGGGGTGATTACCATGAAGTTGATATGATTGAGGTTTGTTTGGCCGAAGAAGAGTCGGATGATGAGTATGCCTCTGCAGATGAGTTCTTCTCCTCAGATGAAGATTTATTTTCTAGAGATGAATCTACAATGATTGAATATGTTGAAGAAGGAGTAAATGTTATTGTGCCTTGCTTTGGTGCACCTACCACTTTTGAAGTTGAATATCATAGCAAGCCACCTGTTACTCCTTTGGTGATTAGTTTACTGGGTCCTGTCCCCTACAAGTCAGACAAGGATGTACCCTACAAATATAATGCTACAATCTTAGAGGATGGTGTGGAAGTTCCCATCCAGCCAATGCCTAATGTTGGAAATATTGCTGAGACTAGCAGAGTGACCCGCAACGGTCGTGTATTTGCGCCAGTTGTTCGTGGAGATGTTAGTATTAGAAAGAAAATTATTGAAAATCTTGAACCCAAGAAGGCTGCAGGTGAATCTAGTGGAGCTACGCTAGAAAAGGAGGTGGATGATATTTTGAAGATAATCAAAATGAGTGACTACAGAATTGTAGATCAGCTACTGCAGACTCCTTCAAAAATATCTATCTTGGCTTTATTGATGAACTCCTCTACTCAAAGAGAATCTTTGATGAGGGTATTGGACCAAGCTTTTATGGAAAGCGATATGCCTGTAGACTAATTCAGCAGTGTATTAGGGAACATTACTTCATGTAATAACCTGAGTTTCTGCGACGATGAACTTCTCGATGAAGAAAGGAATCACAATTTGTACCTCTACATCTCTATGAACTGCAAGAATGATTCGTTATCCAATGTGCTGATTGATAATGGATCTGCATTAAACGTTATACCAAGGAGCACGCCTATGAAGTTGAAATATCAAGGAACGCCCATGCGCCCAAGTGGTATTATTTGAAAGCGTTTGATGGATCAAGGAAATCTGTTATTGGTGAAGTGGACTTGCCTATTCATATAGGCCCACATTTTTTTCAGATTACTTTCCAGGTCATGGATATTGTACCCGCTTATAGCTGCTTGCTAGGACGGTCGTGGATACATGAGGCAGGGGCTATCACTTCGACTTTACACACGAATTCGAAGTTTATACATGAAGGAAAAATGGTAATTATAAATGGAGAACAGACATTAATGATATCTCATTTGTCCCCGTTCAGTATTATGGAGACAGATGAAGATGCTGTTGGAACCCAGTTCCAAGCTTTATCCATTGATAATGTAAGAGGAAATGAGAATTTTATGGCTTCGTTTATGGATGCACAGCAGGTTGTGCGTAATTGCCATAGTGAAGTATGGGGACAGATTGTTGATCCACCTATAAACAAGAATAAAGCTGGCTTGGGGTTCTTTGTGAAGAATGATAAAGGTAAGAGCATGACGCCGAAGTCTGTTGTAGGCAAGTATCAAGACATCTTCCGTAGCGGGGCTTATCTTCTCCAACTATTTCCGGAATTAATGCCATTGTGGAAGATGAAGTAGAGCCAGAAATGCCAAATTATGTGACGCATAGAGTTAGGGTTCAGAACTGGATCGCCATTGATGTTCCCTCTTGCATACATGTTTCAAAGTAATTTGTTTGTGTTAATCTTTTTGGAAAGCTTTCACTCTGCCCAAGGTGGAAAATATTAATATTGTATGGGCTTATCTGTTTGCTGTGGTTTTAAAATCAATAATAAAAGTTATCTTTGTTTCCCAAATTGCGTCTTTATTTTCTACTTTTTCTTGGAAAATGGTAATCAGAAAAAACATTTCAAAATAAATAATAACTGAAATTCAATCTGCATGATCACTTATCATATGTGTCAGTTTCTAAAAGCAATCATAAATCATTTGTGCAGATTAATTAAAAAACCCGTTGAATACAACGACCCTGCACCCTCTACCAACTTTGAATGTCCTATGTATGGGACCGAAGAAGAAGAATATGATGAGATTCCAGAATAGGTCTCACGGTTGCTTGAGCGTGAGTAAAATTCCATTCAGCCATATAAAGAGCCATCAGAAGTAATCAATTTGGGTTCAGAAGAAGACCCGAAAGAAGTCAAGATCGGAGCATTGCTGCATCCTGATGTGAAGAGCAGGTTGATTGATATGTTGAAAGAGTACATGGATATTTTTGCTTGGTCTTATCAAGACATGCCTAGTCTAGATACAGATGTTGTAGAGCACTGTTTGCCGTTGAAGCCAGAGTGTCCGCCAATCAAACAGAAGTTGCAAAAAACTTACCCAGATATGGCAGTGAAGATCAAAGAAGAAATTCTAAAGAAGATTAATTCCAGTTTTCTTGTGACATCAGTGTACCCTTAGTGGATTGCCAATATTGTCCCAGTATCGAAGAAAAACGGAAAAGTTCGCATGTGCGTAGATTACAGATATCTAAATAAAGTTAGTCCAAAAGATGATTTTCCATTGCAACACATTGATATGTTAGTTGATAGCACATCAAAATTTAAAGTTTTCTCGTTCATGGAGGGGTTTTCCGGGTATAATCAAATAAGGGTGGCGCTTGAGGACATGGAAAAACAACGTTTATCACACCCTGGGGAACGTTCTGTTACATAGTGATGCCCTTCGGGTTGAAGAACGCTGGTGCAACGTACCAAAGGGCTATGATAACCCTATTCCAAGATCTGATGCACAAGGAAATTGAGGTATATGTTGATGACATGATTTCTAAATCCCAGATGAAAGAAGGGCATGTAGAATATTTGTTGAAGTTGTTTCAGCATTTGAGGAAGTATCGTCTCTGCTTAAATCCAAATAAATGTACCTTCGGTGTTCGGTCAGGGAAATTGTTGCATTTCATTGTTAGCCAGAAAGGGATTGAGGTTGACCCTGATAAAGTCAAAGAAATTCAAGAATTGCCAGCGCTGAGAACTGAAAAGCAAGTCAGAGGGTTCATCCGGCATTTGAATTATATTTCCATATTCATTTCCCACATGACTGCAACATGTGAACCGATCTTTAATTTGTTGAAGAAAGATCAAGGTTATGTGTGGACAGATGATTGCCAAAGGGCATTTGAAAGTATTAAAGAATATCTGCTTGAACCTCCTATCTTGCTCCCTTCTGTTGAAGGAAGACCATTGATTATGTATCTGACGATGTTAGATAACTCCATGGGCTGTATTATGGGACAACAAGATGAAATAAGGAAGAAAGAGTATGCCATTTATTATCTCAGTCAAAAGTTTACTGATTGTGCGTCACGGTATTCCATGCTGGAAAAGATACGTTATGCTCTGGCCTGGGCGGCAAAATGTTTGCGGAAATATATGTTGAATCACACTACTTGGTTGAACTCTAAAATGGATCCAATCAAGTACATTTTTGAAAAGCCTGCTCTTACTGGGAGGATTGCCCGCTGGCAGATGCTGTTATCTGAATATAACATCGAATACCGCACTCAAAAATCTATTAAAAGCAGCATGTTGGCAGACAACCTTGCTCACCAACAAGTTGATGATTATCAGTCTGTGAGGTATGATTTCCCTAATGAGGATGTGATGTTTCTGAAAGTGAAAGATTGTGATGAACCATTACCTGAGGAAGGTTCTGATCCTAAATCTCACTGGAGTATAATATTTGATGGAGCTGTGAATGCTTATGGTAAAGGAATTGGTGTTGTGATTGTCACTCTACATGGATCACACATCCCTTTTACTGCAAGGTTGACATTTGATTGTACTAATAATATGGCAGAATTTGAGGCTTACATCATGGGTCTCGAGGAAGCTATTGATCACAGAATTAAAATTCTAGATGTGTATGGAGATTCAGCTTTGGTAATAAATCAGATTAAAGGAGAGTGAGATACTCGTCACCCTGGCTTGATCCCTTACAAAGATAATGCTAGAAGATTGTTACCCTTCTTTAATAAAGTTGAATTCCATCACATCCCCAGAGACGAAAATCAAATGGCGGATGCTCCGACAACTCTGGCTTCTATATATCAAGTGAATACTTGGAATGATATACCTCAAATTATAGTTAGGCGATTGGATGGGCCCGCTCATGTGTTTACAACAGAGGAGGTAGCAGATGAGAAACCTTGGTATTATGATATCAAGCATTTTCTCCAGACTCAGGAATACCCGATTGCTGCATCAAATAAAGATGGAAAGATATTGAGAAGATTGGCTGACATCTTATTCCTCAGTGAAAATGTGTTGTACAAGAGAAATTATGACATGGTCTTGCTCATATGCGTGGATAGACACAAAGCAGACATGTTGATGCATGAGATTCATGAAGGTTCCTTTGGCACCCATGCCAACGGATATTCGATGGCTAAAAAGATGCTAAGGGCAGGTTACTATTGGTTGAAAATGGAATCTGACTATTACAAATTTGCGAAGAAGTGCCATAAATGCCAGATTTATGCGGACAAGATTCATGTGCCTACGACACTTATCAATGTTATTTCTTCCCCGTGGCCTTTCTCTATGTGGGGAATGACATGATTGGAATGATAGAACCTAAAGCTTCGAATGGACACCGTTTTATCTTGGTAGCAATTGATTACTTCACCAAATGGGTGGAATCTGCTTCATATGCTAATGTTACTAAGTAGGTGGTTGTGCGCTTCATTAAGAATAATCTCATATGTCATTATGGTAAGCCGAGCAGAATCATCACTGACAATGGCTCGAATCTGAACAACAAGATGATGACAGAACTGTGTGAAAAATTCAACATTATCCATCATAATTTATCTCCGTACAGGCCGAAGATGAATGGGGCTGTTGAAGCTGCTAATAAGAATATCAAGAAGATCATCCAGAAGATGGTTGTTACTTATAAATATTGTCATGAGATGCTCCCTTTCGATTTACATGGATATCGGACATCTGTCTGCACTTCAACAAAAGCAACCTCGTTCTCCCTTGTGTACGGAATGAAAGTTGTGCTCCCAATCGAGGTTGAGATTCCCTCTTTGCGTGTGATAATGGAAACCAAGTTGTCAGAGGTTGAATGGGTCCAGAACAGGTTTGACCAATTGAATTTAATTGAAGATAAGAGAATGAAGGCTTTGTGTCATGGGCAGTTATATCAGAAGAGAATGAAGAAAGCTTTTGATAAGAAGGTCAAACCTCGTGAGTTTAGAGAAGGCAACCTCATGCTCAGGAAGATCATGTCTTTTAACGCTGATTCTAGGGGAAAGTGGACTCCCAATTTTGAAGGCCCATATGTTGTCAAGAAAGCCTTCTCTGGCGGTGTATTAATTCTTGAAACTATGGATGGCGAGGAGTTCCCACGTCCCATGAATGCTGATGCAGTCAAGAAATACTTCGCCTAAAGAAATAAAAGAACAACTCACTAAGTTGAAAACCCGAAAGGGAGGCATAGGCAAAAGGAGCGTCTCGGTAAACCGAAAACCCGAAAGGGCGGTCTAGGAAAAAATTAGAGACATAAACAAAATAAATTTTGCTGCTAAGTTGAAAACCCGCAAGGGTAGCTTAGGCAAAAGTTAGGGACTTTCTTGGCAAGTAACTGCATCAGACAAGACTTGATCATTGAAGCAGTAATTTTCTTGGATCCTCACCATACTTCAACAGAAGTTGCTGCTCAAAATTTCACAGTTGTTAGAGGGAATAGTGGTTATTGTATCTCAATGTGTCTTTTCCATTGTATATTACCATTTTCCAAACTTTGTAATTATCCATGGAGTCTCTCCATTCACAAACTACCATTCTATCAATAAAGTTTGAGCTTTTACCCAATTCTTTGTGTTTCTTATTTTATTCAGCTTACAAAGACTCCATTTATTATTGATAATAATTTTCAAAGCAAAAAGGATTAAATAACAAAATAATTTTTTTCAAAAAGAATCTACAACTTACTTTTACTTTAAGATTTTGTGATTCAAGAGGAAAACAAAAGTGGTAATCCGAGGAATGGATGAACTCCAGTAGTTTTGAGAATTTTTATTTTCCCTGGGAAGGTTTTCTTAGGTTGTTTTCACTGGTATGCGCGTGTTTATTGTATATTGAAGACGATACCAATTGGCGTAAGGTGCAGTATCGGGTTTGTGAACCCAGTGTCTCCAGTAAAGTGTTGGTTCATTTTCTGAATTTTTGGGTTTTCTTGGTCTGAGGTCTTTATTTCGGATTCCCCATCGAAGTATTCTCTTATATGATGAAAGGTCTCGCCCCCTTGGTGTGTTGAGTGGGATTATTTGTAAAATGTTGCTCTTTTTGGAAGTGTTGGCATTATTGTTGTTATTTATTTTCTAGGTAACTGGACCAGGGCAGTATATTTTCTAAGAAGTGTTGAGACAATTGTCAGCTTTTGGGTTTTCACCTGCCCAGTGTGTAGTTTGATTTAAAATCGCCAAGAGTTTGACCTCTTTCTATATGTTGACTTCTTGATTTCCCGAGAAGGCTATCCCAAGGCACCTTTTGTTGGAATAGGTTTGTGTGATATGAAGAATCAATCCGAAATTCCACAGTGAAGGCCTCGCTTAGTTCATAGAAGTTTTTCCTCCCCGTGCATGCTGAGATTTGACTCATTTTTGAAATATCTCCCTTTCGATAGTACTTGAATTTTGTTTGATTTCCCGATGATCAGACAAGGGAAATTTTTTATTCAATAAGTGTTGAAAGTGTTATCAACTTTTTGAGTTTTCTCCCACTAGGTGTTGGGTTTGATTTAAAATCCCCATAAGATTGATTTCTTGCTATAATGTTTGAATTCTTAACTCTCCAAGTTGTTGTCCCCATAAGGTTTCATACTTTCTCCCCAGAGAAGTTAGTGCAAAACCTACTCTCAATATTGAGAACGTATCTGGTTTCCCCAGTGAAGAGCGTACCTTAGTTTCCTCTCTTCAATATGGTGTTGACCTCCCCAATGGAGTCCGCACGAGGTCCCCCGTTGATATCTCGATTATGAAGCACTATCTCCCTAGTGAAGTCTGTATGATATTTCTCCATTGAAGTCAACTTGAATTCCTAAGTGGATGTTTTTACAATATAGCTTCGATCTGCCTTATTTGAAATCAGTACTACAATCCCCAGTAGAAGTGCTACACATGAGAACATTTGTTTCCCCATTGAAGTATGAGTGTTATGCCCTGGTGAAGCCTGGAGAAGGATGTTATATTTCTGTATCTGTTATATTTCTGTAGGACTTTGTTTCCTCAGTTGGTGCTTATTTTCTTATGGAATGATCGTCTTGGATGTGATTTAGCTGAGTGTTGATAATGCTCGAGTTGGTTTTGTTTGTTTATCCCCAGTATTATACGTTTGTCACTCATACATTCATACATACATCATGCATAGTTAAATTTAGAAAATCATTGCTCATTCGTATTCATCAACATTTTGTTGACATATTACCCTGTTTTGCAGAGTTGTGTTGTCCTCTCTCCAATAGAGTATCATCCTTAAGCAGAAAGTGTATATTCTTTCCATTTCCTCACTTAGTTATCCCTCGTGGAATATTTTTTTGCTTTAGCCTTCCTGTACAAATCTTAGTCTGAATGATTTGGGATCCCCCCTTGAGTTTATTTCTCGAAGGATGTGTTTTGGATGACTTTTTTACTCTAGTTTATTTCTGGTTTGAATCTTTGCTTCCCAGCAATATTATTACTTTTGATCTCTGCAAGCTTCGAGCCTTGGTTTGAGTGTGCATTTATTTTGCACGAGAAGACTTTATCTCCTCAGCAGGAATATGTTGGCATTTCCCCAGGAAGCCATTTTGGTTTTCCCCAGGAAGCCATTTTGGTTTCCCCAGGAAGCCATTTTGGTTTTCCCTAGGAAGCCATTTTGTTTCCCCCAGTAAGCTATACTGCCTTCCCCATGAAGTCATGATTCATTCCCTAGGAAGTCATGAAATTTTCCCCAGGAAGTCATTTTACAATCCTCCATAACAGCAAGTAGTAGGTCTCTTTATTTGAGCAACTTGTATTTCCCTGTAAAAGTCGACGTTACTTTTTTGCTATCTTCTCTATGAGTGGATAGTTTGCAATTTGTTGTCAAATTACTCCAGTGGATGGCTAGTCTCTTCAATATCACAAAGAAAATTCATTGTGAAATCTTTGCAAGTGGTAGTCTCTTTATTTGAGATAGCTTATATATTATCCTTTCCAGGAAGAATACCTCGGTTAAAGAAAAAGTTGATACCCGTTCTAGGCGAAACACCGAAATTTTGGGAAAAGACTTGTTATCTTTTTGCTACCTTCAGTGAACGTTGGTAGCTCATCGTCAGTGAACGGCGGTGGTATGATATATTTTCTCTCTACCTTCAGTGAAAGTTGGTAGGTCACCTTCAGTGAAAGTTGGTGATTGTTATCTTTTTGCTACCTTTAGTGAATGTTGGTAGTTCATCGTCAATAATCGATGGTGCTATGATATATTTTATCTCTACATTCAGTGAAAGTTGGTAGGTCACCTTCAGTGAAAGTTGGTGATTGTTATCTTTTTGCTACCTGCAGTGAACGTTGGTAGTTCATCGTCAGTGAACGACGATGCTATGATATATTTTCTCTCTACCTTCAGTGAAAGTTGGTAGGTCACCTTCAATGAAAGTTGGTGATTTTTATCTTTTTTCTACCTTCAGTGAATGTTGGTAGTTCATCATCAGTGAACAACGATGCTATGATATATTTTCTCTCCACCTTCAGTGAAAGTTGGTAGGTCACCTTCAGTGAAAGTTGGTGATTGTTATCTTTTTACTACCTTCAGTGAATGTTGGTAGTTCATCGTCAGTGAACGGCAGTGCTATGATATATTTTCTCTCTACCTTCAGTGAAAGTTGGTAGGTCACCTTCAATGAAAGTTGGTGATTTTTATCTTTTTGCTACCTTCAGTGAATGTTGGTAGTTCATCATCAGTGAACGACGATGCTATGATATTCTCTCTCTACCTTCAGTGAAAGTTATTAGTTCATCGTCAGTGAACAACGATGGTTTTTCTTTGCTCTCTACCTTCGGTAAACGTTGGTAGCTCACCTTCAGTGAACGTTAGTGCTATTATTTCGTTCCTCTTTCTACCTTCAGTGAACATTGGTAGTAATGCCTTCAGTAAAAGTTGGTGTATCCCTTGACCTTTTACCATCCTCTATGAGTCGGGTCTTTTTGATTTACCAGTAATTTATTTTCCTGGTCGGGTTTCTCTTTTGATCCTTATTTCCTTTGCTACATCCCCAGTAGTGTTTTGCGTTTCTTTGAATTTGTTCATATGCATTCATGCTCATAAGTATTGCATGGCATCTTAAGCGCAAAAATAGGGTTTATTTTATATTTAAGTATCTTCGATCGCGTCAACACGAAGATTTTTAACCTTCGTATCTCCGGATAGAAGAAACTTAAATAAGGGCAGCTGTTGTACCCCAATTTTTGCCCCTAAGATCCCTTCATCATACCATGTTGATTCAATCACAACAAGATCACATTAGGGCTTTTGGTTCTCCTCCCTATCTATAGCTTTGCTATTTGAGGAATCACCAAGCACCTTGACTTGTTTTTCTTTTGTGATCATGTATGTTTTGTTTTGAATTTCCTTTTAATTAATAAAATGCATTATTGGTTTGTCTTACTTGTTAATAATAAAGGTAAAGGCAATGTGGCTTAGTAAGTTGATCCATGGTTTCATGAGTTTATTTCATGCCCTATTCAATAAAGTTGGAGAAGTTCAAACCTCACCATTGGAGTTGTTTTGGAAGACATGGAATGGCAAGGTTATTTTGGTTCACCACATTTCAAAGTTATCAAGATTGAATCAAAAGTACAAGGGGTTGATTGAAGAAGTTGTCATGGTTGGACAAGGCCTTGCTCCCATTGGTCACAAGTGCAATTTTCTCTCAATTATCAAGATATGGAAGTGGTTTTGGTTTCTATGAGTTCTCATTGTCATCTTAAACAACTTCTATTAACAAAGCAAAAGTGTTGGTACAAGTAGTTTGTCCAAAATTGTCAATGTTCCTCAAAGCATTTTCTTGATCTAGGAGCTAGGGTTTTGAACTTCAAAGAAGTATATCTTGCTCATATTTTGGTATTTTTGAGTGATTCCAAAGACGTCATTCTATTCAAAGGGTTATCAACAAATCACTTCAAAATTTTCAAGGAGTTTTCATGTGTAAGAAACTTAATGTTGAAGAAATATTACAAGTCCTCTAGATGAACCCCCAATTTCTCAGGTGTAACTTCAAATGATAATAACTTGGTCAATTTTTATCACCTTGAACCCATTCTTTTTCCATAATGATATTGAGGATGTGAAATTTATTCCTTCTTTTATGTGTAAAGTGAGAAAATTGATGGAATATGCCCTAAGGATACAAAAGATTATAGGTCCTTTCATGATTTGTTTGCCAACTTCAACAATTCATAACTCTCTCAATTTTTGGAGATTTTGAATGGTTCAAGTCTCAAAATGTCATTCAAGAGGTCTATTTATTTCCATATTTTTTGGTCAAGAGATAATTCCAAGTGGAAGGTCATGTTTGGATGCAAAACACTATAGGTAACTTTTGAAGGAAAATTTGAAATATTTCTAAGTATGGAAAGTCAACCCTTTTCCCCCCAACTTTGACTCATTGCAACTTTCAGCTCAAACATCCATTTGATTCCATTATTTTTCCATTGAAAAGCTTGTAATCTCATCTTTCTAAAGCATCAAGAGTCATGCCTTAAGACCCCTTGAGCTGAGAATGCCATTGGATTAAACCTGGTAATTTAGAACTGAAGTTTCTTCATAAGTCAGAATTTGAAATTCATGTTTTGGTTTCTAAAAATCAAATTAGCACGCGCTTGTGATCCAAACATGTTTAACCAAGTTTCCAAATTGGATTAGAGCCTTAAAACGCAAGGATTGGATGAGTTTTGATGCAAAAAAATCACACTTTACTCGTGTATCAGGTTCACATGATTTCCCTCCAAACTTTATCATTTCACACGCTTGAACATTCCATTTAATTCCCTATAAATAGAGGGTCATTACCCATTCACTTCCTCAAGCTTTGAGATCCAAATACACTTTGTTAAAACCTCACATGAACTTCAAATTTTTGAAATCAGTTTCTGAGATTCAAGCCTTTTCTTCCAAAATTATTTTTACATTCATCATCCTTCAGCATCATACAAACTCTCCAGCATTTAAACCAAGCAAAACAAGCCATAATCCAAGCTACAGAAGTCCAGTTTCAGAGCTTCTTTCTTAAACTTCGAAAAGGTAGAATTCTCCACCATTTGGATCCAAATAAAGCACTAACCTATTCTACTCTTTCTCCTGATTCTTGTGCTTCTTACAATTTTTAAATCCATTGAGAATTGAGAGAGAAATCTCAAATTGAAGGTGCTCGCTATTTTCTGGGTTTTTGATTCATACTCTTTACATACCTTATATAAATTTGGCGCGATGGTGGTGTTAGGATCATCTTGAAGAGAGGAATCCAATGATACTAGTCTGGGATCCTAATTTTTCCATTTGAAGGATCTCACAAAATCTCCATTGCAGGGTGTCTGGAGGTTGAAGACGATGACATGTCTCGTCTCAGCCAATGAAAGAGTGCCAAACATTTTAATTTCATCGGTTGCCTTTTTTCTGATCCTATGCGTATCTCACTAAGTTCCATATCAAGCACAATGCGTCTGGTCCATTGGATCAGCTTACTAACGCGTTTTGACTATGATCTGATGACCCACATCTTTTTGGTTTTATTTTATTTTCTGATTTTATATTTTATTTGGTTTAATTTTCAAAAATTCATAACTCTTTTATTTTTTATCCAAAAATTCTGAAAAAATTCACAAAAATACTTTGAATTATTTCTGATTTCATGACTATTTTTTCACATTTTTATTTTGAAATTTGATATTTTTTTTTTATATTTTTGCATTGTTTTCTTCCTTTTTAATTACTTTAAAAATATTTTCTGACATTTTTTAATTCTAAAAAAATTGATAAATATTATTTTACATATTTCATACTTTTTAAATTTTTTATGGAATTTTATATTGATGTTTACTATTTTTGAGCAATTTTCTATGGTCTTATTATTTCTTGATTAATTTGACCATGGTTGATATTTTTATCTTTTATTTTCTATTTTAAAACATTATAAAACCCTTTTTAATGTATATAATAAATGTATTATTATTTTGTGATTATTTTCTGGCTAATCTTGGATTGAATTTTTGATCATGAACTTTGTTAACATCATTGAATCCATGGTGTTGAGTTTAACTCCATAAAATTGGATGGATGATTTTAATAATAGTTAGATTAAAATTTAATTCAAATGTGGTTTGTATATTTCCCCCACCCTTCTTCATCTCATCCCTTTCTTATTGCACTAAGTGTTATTGGAGCATGATCTCTATATCATGTCTCAAAACAAATGGTGCATAGATTGCTATTGACCGGACTCAAAATAGGTGCGACTTCTATATAAGTCCACTTACGATTGCTTAACATAGCACTAAATTTTGTCCCGATTCGAATAAATGATCATTCGTGGCCCAAACCTATGTTTGCAAGCCCAAGTATGTTAATTTGATCTCTTTGGTCCAATAACCTTGAGATTCATTGTGTGGAGGATTTGGTTCTACCAATCCTCCAATGGATCTACATCACTTTTGGTCAACGCATATCACTTAAACATCATTGATCATTAAATAGTACTTCTGGGAATTCCCAAATGGATGATATACTTGACAAAAAGCAAATGCAACTTGTTGTGTGGAGGCTTTGGTTCTACCAATCCTCTAATGAGCTCCAAATACAATTTTAAAGATGGTCATCCAACTAACCACTAATTACTAATAATTGACTTTATCTCGTGTTTTTATTATACGCCCTTTTATTTTATGCACCATTTACTTTAAGAATTTCATTTCATGCCATTTTTATTTTGCTCACTTGAGCCCCTTTATATTCTTATCATTTTTATTTTGCTCACTTGAGCTTTTCTTTTCTTTTTAAGATACTTAATAATCAACATGAGCTATAAAAAACTTTAATGATATTTGGACTATTTGGTTACTATGCTTGGCATTATGGAGTATTAGACTTCTCGGACTTAGGATTAGAAACCTTGGCCTATTTTGGAGACCTTGTGACCTTAATTGATATTTTGTCTGAATTTCTTGAGGTTTACCTCAAGACATTGGGTTGTTATTTTATTTTGTGTGCAGGTTATTGTGATTACATACTTTGTTTGTAATATGGAATTCACCCGTATACAGTCGTTACTCTGCCCAATTTTTGTGAAGACTTAATACACTTGAAGTTTGATTCTCTCAAGAGGTCCAGTATCTTTTCTTGTTTGGTTCCAATCCAAAGAATGGGAATTCTATATTGACTCATAATGTCAAGTATTGGCTTCTTGTTGGTTATATGGTTCTTATCCATAACTTTTACCTTATGCTTTAGGATAGTCTCTTCTTCTCCTCCCATCTTCTTTAATTTCAAAAACCTATCCCTCCTTTTGAAAACTCTTCTTTTTTTTTTTAAAACTTGAACCACTTTAATAATAAACTTGGAATTAGGTCCATGTATTTTCAAAACATTTTTCATAAATAAACTGCAATTAATTTAATAAAACCTTGACCTTTCATGTGAGAAGACTAAAAGTCAATCAATCTCATTTCAAACCATTTTTCCACTTAGGCTTTTTATTTTAAAACCTTTCTCAAAAGATTGGACTCTTGTAAATCCTTGTAGTGATGCAAACAACTATACTTCTACAATATGTAGTGAAGAGAGATATTTTCCACTTGGGTGTTAAGTGAGGCATTATTGATTTTAAAATCCAAGCCATATCCTCCACTTTGAGATGATGCAAATTCTCGTTTCTCATGATTGTGGGTAGTAAGCATATTTTCCACACGGACAATGACGATGATGTCTTATCTCTTAAAATTAATCAACATACTTGTGTTTTAAAATTTTTAAGGGTGAACTACGTGTACCCTGATTCCATATTGAATGAAAGGTTCTACATAGGAAGTAAAGGTTCGCAACCGCCGTGGGTGCAAAAATCATAAAAAATATAGTTCTTTTCTCACCTCCACCATCTATTTTACATACAACATTTTATAGCCCAAATATACAGATTTTACAAAGAGGTTCCTGTGGAGTACCATAGATGTTTAGGGTGCTAATACCTTCCCATTGCATAACCAACCCCCTTACCTTGAATCTTTCCCCTTCTTTTTGTATTACTCTCTCTTTTCCTATTCCTTTGGAAACAATAAAGCGCGGTGGCGATTTTTATTTTGATCTGTACAAGTCTAGTCAATCCAATGGCTTAGTCTTAAACATTTCTACTGCTATACGTCCTCTGAAGGATTATGATTTCACATTGCAAGAGGAACCCCACAATAGTATTGCTGCTTCCGCCATTGCAGAAAATGATTTCAAGTTAAAACCTTCGTTATTGCAAGCTGTCCAACAAAACCAATTTTCAGGATGTCCTACGGATGATCCAAATCTTCATTTGTCTGTGTTTGTGCAGTACGCAGACACGATAAAAGCAAATGGTGTCAGCCTTGAAGCGATAAGACTTCATCTTTTTCCTTTCTCATTACGAGATAGAGCTAGGGCATGGCTCCAGTCTCTACCATCCAACTCTGTTACCACATGGAATGAATTGAAGAAAGTTTTCCTAGTGCGATATTTTCCGCCGAGTAAGACGGCTATGCTAAGAGCCAATATCAATGATTTTAAACAAAAGGAAAGCGAATCTCTCTTTGAAGCATGGGAAAAATACAAAGATATGTTGTGGCTCTATCCGTATTATGGTTTAGAAGAATGGATGATCATCCACACTTTTTACAATGGTCTCTTGTACAACACAATACTAACGATTGACGTAGCTGTTGGCGGTGCACTGATGGATAAACCGTACCACGATGCCTATCAACTTATCAAAAGTATGGTTCAAAATCACTATCAGTGTGGAAGCGATAGAACCATGATGGAGAAACCACAAATAAAAGGAGGTATACACGAAGTTAGTAGCTTAGACCAAGTTAACGTTAAGGTAGAAGCCCTTACCCAAAAGATAGAAAGCTTGACCACAACTCCCGCAGCCACCGTGGCTGCAGTAGCTCCAACCTGTGATTTATGCGGACTTCACGTGCATGCTGCACTCGAATGTCCCCTTTTAATAGGAGTACCTATTGATTAAGTGAATTATGCTCAAGGAAATCCCTATGGCAATAACTATAACCCTGCTTGGAAGAACAATCCAAACTTCTCATACAAAAGCCACAATGCTTTGTACGCACCAGGGAAAGCTCCTACTACACCCCCAAGATTTCAGAAAGCCACCCAAAATGTATCAACTATTCCGAATATCCATAGGAAGTTCAACATTTAAATAATGATAGAAAACTTCGTAGCCACCCAAGCTCAAGCTAATAAAGATTTCATGAATAAAAATATTCACACTAGTGAGAAAATTAAGCAACTGACGAATAAGATTGACGCTCTTGCCATACACAACAAAATGTTAGAAACACAAATCTCCCAAGTGGCTCAACAGTAAGCAGCTACAGATGCCCCAACTAGAACTTTTCCTGGACAACCATAACCAAATCCAAAAGGACATGCTAATTCCATACCACTTCTGAGTGGGACAGAACTAGGTGGACCAACTGAACCTAGAATAGAGAACCCAACCATGTACCAAAAACATGGAAAAGGAACTGAAAAGGATGGTGAACTAAAGGAAGTAGAAAAATAAGATGATGAAGAGGACGTGGAAAAATAAGAACCTTATGTGCCTCTAACACCCTATAAACCACCTATTTAACATCCTCAAAGATTTGCTAAGTCTAAAAACATAGGGCAATTCAAGAAATTCTTTGAACTTCTGAAACAACTTTACATTACCATACCTTTTACAGAAGCTATCACACAAATGCCCTCCTATTCTGAATTTCTTAAATAAATCTTATCCAATAAGAAAAATCTTGAGGATAATGAAACTGTACTGCTCACCGCTGAATGCAGTGTTATAATCCAAAATAACATGCCTCCTAAACTTTAGGACCTGGGTAGTTTTTCCATACCCTGCGTAATCAGAAATTTTATCATAGAAAAAACACTATGTGATTTAGGAGCCAAAATTAGTAGAATGCCCTTATCAATTTGCAAGAAACTCAACATGGGAGAACTAAGACCAACACAGATGTCTGTACAATTAGCAGTTCGATCAGCGAAATTTCCTTTAGGTATGTTAGAAAACGTTCATGTACGTATAGGACAATTTTATATCCCCACTGATTTCATAATCATGTACATTAAAGAAGACTCCAATATTCCTATTATATTAGGTAGAACATTCCTAGCCACTGCAGGAGCCATCATAGATGTTTAAAATGGAAAACTGACTTTTGAACTCGGAGAAGAAAAAGTTGAATTCATCTTGTCTAAGTTCTTTAAGGCACCAGCCTTCGACAATTTATTTTGTTTCTTAGATGAAATTTATAAATGCGTAAAATAATTGGAGAAATAGCAAACCACTTATTCAGAAGTATTAAAGATTCCTATACCTCCAATTCTCGAAGATGATAAGTGGCGTCCCGAGTATCAAGATGAAAATCTAAGTGAATGCCTAGCTCTAACTCCTGATCCTATACCTTGTCCAAAGAAACCAGCCACAGAACTCAAAACACTACCCAAAGACCTAAGGTATGAATTCCTAGACACAACTTAAACAACCAGTTATAGTAAATGTATACCTAGGACAAATAGAAACTGAAAAACTATTACATGTCCTAAGAAAATACCCAACCGCCTTAGGATATAACATCTTAGATCTAAAAGGAATAAGCCATTCTATCTGCATGCACCATATTATGTTGGAGGAAGACTGTAAGACCTCTAGGGAATATCAAAGAAGAATCAATCCTATTTTAAGCGATGTAGTCAAAAAGAAAGTAGAAAAGTTATTGGAAGCAGGAATCATATACCCAATATCTGATAGTAAATAGGTTAGCCCAATACATATTGTACCTAAGAAAGGAGGTGTTATAGTTGTAGGCAACGCTAAAGGAGAATCCGTAGTGCAACGAACTCACACTGTATGGAGAATGTGCATCGACTATAGAAAGTTAAACAAAGGCACTCGTAAAGATCATTTTCCTTTACCTTTGATTGATCAAATGCTTGAACGACTAGATAAACACTCTCACTTCTACTATTTACACAGTTATTTAGGATTTTTCCAAATTCCTATCCATTATGACGACCAAGAAAAGATAACTTTCACTTGTCCTTATGGTACATTCGCTTATCGATGAATGCCATTCGGATTATGTAATTCCCCTGCAACATTCCAGAGATGTATGTTGTCTATCTTCTCTGGTTTTCTAGATGGCATGATGGAAGTTTTTATGGATGACTTCTTAGTCTATGGAGAAAGTTTTGAAGGATGTCTGTCGAACCTTGAAATGGTACTAAAAAGATGCGTAAGTGTCAACCTCGTGCTAAACTGGGAAAAATGCCACTTCATGGTCCTACAAGGAATTGTCTTAGGGCACATCGTATCAGATATGGAAATTGAAGTAGATAAAGAAAAAATCGAAGTAATAGAAAATCTTCAACCATCCAAAACTGTTAGAGAAATAAGAATTTTTATAGGACACGCTGGTTTTTATCGACAATTCGTTAAAGACTTCTCTAAAATAACCAAACCTATAACCTAACTGCTAATGAAAGATGTTGAGTTCATTTTCATCGACAAATGCTTGGACGCGTTTACAAATCTAAAAAAGGCATTAATTTCAGCACCTATTATGCAACCTCCTGATTGGAATAAACCATTTAAAATAATGTGTGATGTCAGTGACTATGCCATAGGCGCAGTTCTAGGATAGAGAAAGGACAAAAAGCTTCATGCAATTTACTATGCAAGTAGAACCCTAGATCCTGCACACAAAAATTACGCCACCACAGAAAAAGAACTGTTAGCTATTGTGTTTGCTTTAGATAAATTCCATTCTTACTTAGTAGGAGCACCGATAATTATCTATACTAATCACGCTTTAATCCGGTACCTGTTAAGTAAGAAAGACACCAAACCAAGATTACTAAGGTCGATCTTACTTCTACAATAATTCAATTTAGAAATCAAAGACAAGAGAGGCATTGAGAATGTAGTAGATGACCACCTATCCAGAATAGAAGGCATCAAACCAGATCATGTACCCATCAACGATGATTTTCCTTATGAACGCCTTGTAGCCAATTAGAATTGGAGAGTAGTACAACCGAATACCCTGTGACTTATGAAGACACGAACACATACGAAATTATGGAAATAGTCTACACTAAAACCATCTTGCCATGGTATGCCGATTTTGTCAACTACTTAGCTGCCGGAGTGCTTCCACCTGATATGTCTTATCAACAAAAGAAGAAATTCTTTCATGATCTTAAACACTATTATTGGGATGAGCCTTTACTTTTAAAGAGAGGCGCCAATGGTATTTTTTGTCGATGTGTTCCCGGAAATGCGATTGTAAACATAATTTTCCACTGTCATCCTGCTCCCTATAGAGGACATGCAAGTACTTCAAAGGCATGCGCTAAAATATTACAAGATGGCCTGTATTGGCCTAATATGTGGAAAGATGTCCATTTCACGGTTAAAAATTGAGACCATTGCCAATGCACTGGAAATATCTCTAGACACGATGAGATGCCTCAAAAGGGCATTCTAAAAGTTGAAGTCTTTGACATATGGGGAATTTATTTCATGGGACCCTTCCCGTCTTCCTTTGGAAATCACTACATACTGGTTACTGTCGACTATGTTTCAAAATGGATCTAAGTTGTAGCCTCTCTGTGATCGGTGGATCTGGAACTGACTGTTTAACGCTGGTTCGCGAAATGTCGCGGAAGCAAGAGTCGCCACCGTCTTTTATTTTCTCCAAATGGAAAGGACAAAAGCACAGAAAAATTCCTTAAAGAGATTGCTCTCGGTTCGGGAGGTAGGTTATAGAAAGGGAAGGTGTTAGCACCCTTTCTATCCATGGTTATCCATGGGCTCTTAGATACTTGCTCAATGTGTTTTCAAAATTGTTTGTTTGCTTTTCAACTGTGGGTTTCAAAAAGTTTCTTTGAAAAATTTCAGTTCGACTCATACGTCAGAGTGTTTGAAAAATTTGCTTTGAAAGCTTTTGAAAAGTGTTGGTGTGAAAAGATTTTTGATTGTTTTGAAGTTAGAGCAAGTATCCTTGAGAACCTACCTACCCTAAGGAATTCGTCTGTGTAGATGTCTTTTAAAGTAGTGCCATCCCACCATTGAGAGGTAGGTAGCACCACCGTTGGAGGTGTTCGGGTCAATTCGAGTTTTAGGGACATGGTGATCACCAGAGCAATGGGAAGACACCTTAGAAGCTACCCTCATGCCAGGTTCCCGGATCATGAGGACTTACTAAGACGTCCTCTACTCGACGATCACCTTTCGAAAGGCAACAGTGAGGCGTACCCTAGGGGTGGTGTGTGCGATTTGTGTGTCGTTTTCAGATATTTGTCTTGTCATGTTTATTTGTGTTCTACGCTTGATTTTAATTAAGACATTCACTCTTGCATGCTTTTTAACAGTTATAAATTGCGAGGAAGATAAATCTAAACTATTACAAATGGCGCGGGTCCACATCGCCAAAATTAAACCGGACCCGATTTAGCGGAAAGTAAATGAAGCAATAAAGTAAAAGTGCGAGCAATTGTTTACACGGCTTTGGGAGAGTTACATAAATATTTAAAAGAAGAAAATAAATAAAAATGCGCGAATAGGAATTAAATTACGAATGCGGGCGTTGGACCCTTTTGCAAAAATATTTAAAGTTAATGAATTAATTAATTAGAATTAATATTAAAGAAAAAAGAATGTTTTTGGTATTTTGTTAAGATTTAATGGAAAAAATAATTAATTAAAATTAAAATGAAGCGTTAAACCCTAATTCTAATGGTTTTTTAAGTTATTGTGAAAATATTAAGTTTTAACCTAATTTAAATCTAAGTTAATTTACATGCAAACTTTAATTATAAAAAATAAATAAAATAAATATTATTATTAAAAAAGGGGAAATTAAAAAGGAATAAAATTAACAATTAAACCTAAATTCTATATTTTTGCATTTTTTGTTATTAAAAGAAATTAAAATTGTAACCTAATTAAAACTAAATCAATTTACATGTTAATAATTTATAAAAAAATAATTAAATAAATATATATCATATTTTTGCCTTTCTCTGATTTTATGATGTTTTTGTATTTTGTTAAAAAATAATTAATTAAATAAACGATAATTAAAATAAAAATAACAATTAAAACAAGAATAAAAAATAAAAAAAAAAAAATAGTGAAGGCAAACCAGGGGGGGGGGGGGGTAGCCCCAAATTGGAGGTTTTGATGGTAAAGCCTGGCCCATTAAGATTCAGCTTCGTTGACTTTTCCAAGCATGATGTGGCATGTTGACTGGGATGTAGGGTGTTCTTTGATTCTTGGCCATGGATCTGGATTCGTTTAGCACGTGGCTGGCTGGATGAAGTGGAATATGGTATACCCACAAATCAAACGATGCATGGGATTAATTGATGAAAAATAATATGGAACATGTGAAAGACCTGGGGTTCGAACCCAGGTCAAGGGAATTACTAGCGCTTGCATCAACCACCTGTGCCAATGGACATATTTGATATATAATTAAACAATGAATATAATAAGAACAAACAAGAGTTAGTGCTCCAAAACGCGCGCAATTTCAAAATGGCCAATGGCTGATGGACACAAAATCATCTTCTTCCTCATCCTGTAAAACAAAACACTATGGCAACGGTTTTTGTAGCGTTGTATTAGGCAGCTTTTAGAAAAATAGCGAATAGCTCAATTCTAAACATAAATTAGGCGCGACTATCTCAATTTCTTCGTCCAGATGTACTGATTGCAATGGTGGTACTGGGGGCGTCCAATTTTTCCTCTAGTAAGAACCCCTAATTTGAAGCTCAAGAAACCCTAATATTCAATCATGGTATAATCTCGTATAGCACAGAAAAACGTAATTAAAGGTGTTAGTTAGCTTCAAAAACTCACAACAAACATGAATCAATAAATAAAAATGGCAAAGGATGTATGAATCATGATGTACGATTCCAAAAATTTTGAGATACAGTCTGAGTTTTATCTACCAATTCCTGGAGCTTTGTTTGTTGTTTGTGATTGGCACACGTTCAGATAATCACAATGAAACTATTGAGACAAGAATGGTGCTTTGAATCGACCTCTAAGGTTGATTTCAGAATTTGAGTTTTTCAAGCAATTTTCAAGTTTGTGATAGTTTCTTATGCGCAGCTTTCAGTCCAATGTAATTAGGTTTGTGATCCTGCATATGTAGTGAGCATTTTAGGTTAACAAAATTCAACAAAATCTCTTGTATTCAATGGTTTCAATATTTGATTTTATAAGATCTTTTTTGAATCTTTTTCATGTGCAATTTTGTTCAATCATGCTCAAATCAACCAAATCTTGCCATATTGGGATGTGCACGAGATCTTGAGTCTAGAATGTGCATAAAAAGATTTTTTAGGTCAAGCTTGATATTTTTCATGTATTTAAGTAATTTAAATGAATTAATATAGATAATAATTCAAATAAATTAATAAAAAATGAGAAAATACTTCCCTTTGGGCCAAGTGGTCGTGTATATGCTTGGAATGATGAATCATGGAAAAAAAAAATGGGCCCATTAGCAAATTTAGGTCATTTGAACCAATGTTGACTTTTCAAAATTCCCAAAAATTTCCCAACTTCCACAAGGCATAACTTGCTCAATTTTTAAGCTTTTCACATGTTCTTGGACATTTTGGAAAGGTCTTTGAGTCCTCTAACCAATGCCTTTGGTCCCATGTCATTTTGATTTACCAATCTCAAGTTATGGCCTTTGACTTAAAGTCCCTTTTTGTTGACTTTTGAAAATGACCTATAATGTTGAAATTGATAACTTTTTGTGAGAGCATTTCTTGGGTTTGAAGTATGAAGATGAGTTGTAGGAAATGTCTTTCTCTTCAAAATGAGCTTTGGATGGAATTTTTCTGATGATCCATGTGAAAGTTATGCCCTGGTCAATTTCAGTTGACTTTTTCAGCTGTCCAAATATAGTAACTTTTGTATCTTTGATGATTTCTGAGCCAAATTTTGAGAATCATGATCAAGCATTGATCAAATGATGTTTGTGGCTTCAAAATGATATGTTGACCAAAAATTTGAACTTTTGACTGTCAAATGACCATTTTGCCCCTATAGTTGACTGTAGTGCAATTTAGGGTTTTGACTGTGCAATTTTGAGCTGAATGCCTTGAAACTTGATATGAGGATACTTGACAATCTTTGTAGGCATATGAGACTTGATTGGGCCTTTGAAAACTTCCCTTTCTTGATCAGAACCCAAACCCTAGTTTTGACTGTATGGGAGACTGTTGCACTGCACAACCCTTGGGGAATTTTGTGACTTGACTTGGCAATTTCTTGAAGAATATGGGAGGGCAAATTTTGGGGTACAACAGTTGCCCCTGTTCAATCTTCTTAGACCTGAGGATGCAGATTGGCGGACGTGCCTTTCGTAATCCGAGGGTAGAAGATGATTGGACACTAGAGTGCCCAGAAATTTGCGCTCACATGTTGGCAGTGTGATGGGGGAATGGGCTTATAGATGCCATTTGGAGATTGCTGGATAGGGTGATGGGCTTATAGATGCCATCTGGATGTTGATCGCGTAGGAGATTCCTTAGTGAGAACCTGCATACCTGCAAGAGAAAAAATGAGTACCTGACACGTTGCAGGAGCTGATTTTAGATGCTTGGTATAGATATGTCCTGACTGGTTACAGGAGCTGGGTCTGGAGCTTCAAACGCTGATGAATGGACCAGGGATGGTTACTGCCTTAGCATGAATGGTAAGAGAACCTTGGGTGATTTTAGCTTCAGCAACGCTTGCTGAGAAAAATCTTGGCGGGAATTACCATCTTTGCAGTATCG
The DNA here is from genome assembly GCA_948472305.1 of Vicia faba. NCBI lineage: Eukaryota > Viridiplantae > Streptophyta > Magnoliopsida > Fabales > Fabaceae > Vicia > Vicia faba. The sequence goes on from OX451736.1 coordinate 1,559,828,039, forward strand.
GGAAGAGAATCATAGGCCGTTATAATCTGGAAGGGAATCGCCTCACTCGCCGTCGGAGAGGGAATCATAGGAAAAGGAATTGTCACCTCACACACCGTTGGAGAGGGAAACAACTGAAAAAGGACTTACCACCTCACACACCGTCGGAGAGGGAACCATGGGAGACTATCACCTCACACTCATCGTCAGAGAGGGAAACATCCGAAAAAGGAATTACCACCTCACGCACTTGACGGAGAGGGGACCATAAGAGACTATCACCTCACACTCATCGTCGGAGAGGGAAACATCTGAAGAAGGAATTACCACCTCACGCACTTGCCGGAGAGGGGACCATAAGAGATTATCACCTCACACTCATCGTCGGAGAGGGGAACATCTGAAGAAGGATTTACCACCTCACGCACTTGTCGGAGAGGGGACCATAAGAGACTATCACCTCACACTCATCGTCGGAGAGGGAAACATCTGAAGAAGGAATTACCACCTCACGCACTTGCCGGAGAGGGGACCATAGGAGACTATCACCTCACACTCATCGTCGGAGAGGGAAACATCTGAGAAAGGAATTACCACCTCACGCACTTGCCGGAGAGGGGACCATAACTTCTGCTGAGTCTTTATCAGAAAAATCTGTTGGGAGTTGATTTAGCTGGACTAGAGAAGGCTTTGAACTATGTTTGAGCATTTTAACTGCATCTTTCCTGAAAGGTAAAGGTCAGTCCTATGCGATGCATGATATGGATCAAGCAATGATGTTCTCAACATAAATGAGATTTGTACGATATGATGCGTTATGAATGCTATAATGATGTATGTGATGTTTATGAATGCATGTTTTTGTCTAGGGATATAAATCCTTGACGGATGCCGGGAAGTCGTATCCTGGGCTGATCTTGAAATATTGATTTTGCTTCCGCTGGGGATGATGACTGCAAGAATACCGGTAGGAGAAGATGACTCCGTTGCGGAATAAACTTGGCAAATGGAAGATTCTGCGGGGAGAAAAGATACTCTAGCGACCATGCTGGGAAACAATACTCTGTGGGGATAGAGATGCTTTGCTGAATTGTTGATAACTTGCCGAGGATATCCTTGTTATTGGAAGTGTTGATGGACTTCGCTGGGGTAAGAAGATTTCGTCGAGGACGCTCTTTCTGTGACTTTTGGCTGAGGATAACCCAGTTATATCCTGTTAAGGAAATAACTCTTTAAATAAAGCCGGACGACGCGTTCGTGCGCTGCGAGGGGATAAGCTTCCAGAATCTACTGGGGATAAGCTTAATGCTTGGGGAAGATGGACTCCAACTTTCCTTGGGAAACTGGATTGGACTCTTTTTTGGGGAGTTTTGAATTGCTGGGGAAGTGATTCCTTTGAACGTGGGTATACCGCCGGGGAACAATCTTTAGACCAAGACTGCCGGGGATGCTTGTTTATATGTATTGCTGCTGGGGAAGTATTTGAGATCTACAGGAGAATACTCAATTTCCTTGATATTTGATAATTTTGCTTGGAGAGAAATGTACTGTCTTGCTGAATCACTCTCTGGGGAATTAAGGTATCTGGTTATGTTCTTTAGCTGGACCTACCTTGGTACCTTGGAGGATAGAACAATTAGACTGCTCAGACAACTCTTTTATTGCCCCTGTTTCTAGTGTCACCTGCAATTAATTCCTTTGCTTCGTATGCAAATATTTATGAGTTAGCAAATTATTGTCAATGCATATATCACAAATTGAACCTTGGACGTTCTTCGCAAAACAAAACAGAAAAAGAAAAGCATTTGGCACGTTTAACTGAAAATGTTTTTGTATTGATTTTGAATAGCCTGAAAATAGGCATTTTGTGTACAAGAGGCTGACGTCCTAGTAAGAGGTACGTCGCTGAGCAAAAGAGTTTATACAAGTTTGTACAAAAGAAAATAAACAGCTGTGTGAAATATGAATGATCCCACTGGGTTTCAACTCTGCTATTGCCTTTATAACTCTGAGCGTCTCATCACTTGATGACCTTGGTTGAAGGTGAAGCTGACTGATCGATGTCGTCTGAACTTGATGTAGATACCGGATTCTAGATGCAAAGTGATCCAATGAGACATAGTATTACGCTTTATCCCTAATTTTTGCCTGGACCGCCCTTTCGGGTTTTCGATCCACCGGGATACCCATTTTTGCCCAAGCCGCCTTTTCAGGTTTTCGACTTGCCGGGTGTACAGATTTTTTCATTTTCATCCCTTCATTTTGCCCGAACCCTTTTGGTTCGCCGGGAAGCCCTAATTTTTTGCCTAGGCATGTCAGCCTAGCGGGTCTTTTTTTATGCGTAGTATTTTTTAACTATGTCTGCATTGGCGGGGTGAGGAAGGTCGTCACCATCCATGTTGGTTAATATCATTGCTCCTCCTGAGAACACATGCTTAACCACAAATGGCCCTTCGTATGTAGGGGTCCATTTGCCCCTTGGATCACTCTGAGGAAGGATGATTCGCTTGATCACCAGATCCCCGACTTGATATTCCTGTGGTCTGACCTTTTTGTTAAATGCCCTGATCATCCGTTTCTGATACGTCTGACCATGGCATATAGCAGCAAGTCTCTTTTCGTCAATGAGGTTGAGCTGATCAAGTTGTGTCTGGATCCAATCATCTTCGTTCAGATTTGCATCCTTCATTATCCGGAGAGAGGGAATTTGCACTTCGATCGGCAAGACTGCCTCCATGCCATAAACCAGAGAGAAAGGAGTTGCCTCGGTTGACGTCCTAGCTGAGGTACGGTACCCATGCAGAGCGAACGGTAACATCTCGTGCCAATCTTTGTAGGTCACTGTCATTTTCTGCACGATCTTCTTGATGTTCTTATTTGCTGCTTCTACAGCCCCATTCATCTTCGGTCTGTAAGGAGAAGAATTGTGGTGCTGTATTTTGAACTGTTCGCAGAGCTCAGCGATCATCTTGTTGTTTAGATTGGTACAGTTGTCTGTAATAATTCGCTCGGGGACGCCGTACCGACAGATCAGGTTGTGCCGAATGAACCGTGCCACCGTAGTCTTGGTTACGGTAGCATAGGATGCTGCCTCAACCCACTTCGTAAAATAATCAATCGCCACTAGGATGAAGCGATGTCCATTAGATGCTGTAGGTTTTATTTCACCGATCATGTCTATGCCCCACATTGCGAACGGCCAAGGTGCAGTCAGAACATTCAGGGGAACCGGAGGAACATGCACCTTATCTGCATAGATCTGGCACTTGTGGCATGTCCTGGAGTGTTGGTAACAGTCAGCTTCCATTGTGGACCAGTAATATCCTGCCCGTAGGATTTTCTTAGCCATAGTATGCCCACTGGAATGTGTACCAAAGGCCCCTTCATGTAGCTCTTCCATGATCCGTTCTGCTTCAGTTTTGTCCACACAACGCAGTAAGGTCGAATCATGGTTTCGCTTGTACAAGATGCCGTTGCTTAGGAAGAACTTTGCTGCGAACCTCCTCAGGAATTTCTTATCATTGATAGAGGCACCTTCAGGGTATTCCTGAGTTTCCAGATATCTTTTCACTTCGTGGTACCAAGGCTTCTCAGTTACCAATTCAGTTTCGAGATCACAACAGTATGCCGGTTCGTCCAGTTTCCAGATGATGATCCGGGGAGCTTCATTATCCCATTTAACCTTGAACATTGAAGACATTGTAGCTAACGCGTCCGCTAACTGATTCTCTTCTCTTGGAAAATGCTCAAAGGTTATCTCTGTGAAGTGGGGAATCAGGGTCAACACACATTCTCTGTAAGGAATCAAGTTTGGATGTTTCGTATCCCACTCTCCTTTGATCTGATTGATCACAAGAGCGGAATCTCCGAAGACACTTAGAAATTTGATCCTTAGGTCGATTGCAGCTTGAAGACCCATAATGCACGCCTCATACTCCGCCATGTTGTTGGTACAGTTGAAACATAGCCGGGCAGTGAGTGGAGTATGAGTACCTTGAGGGGATATGATGATGGCGCCGATACCATTTCCCAAAGCATTGAAGGCTCCGTAAAAGTGCATAGACCATCGGGATCCTGGTTCAGGTCCTTCATCCGGTCCAGGTACTTCACAATCAGTTACTATCATAATGCTTTCATCTGGAAACTCGAAGTTCATGGACTGATAATCATCTACAGCTTGATGAGCTAAGTGGTCTGCCAATACACTTCCCTTGATGGCTTTCTGGGTTGTGTACTGAATGTCGTATTCTGTCAAGATCATTTGCCATCTTGCAATTCTCCCAGACAGAGCAGGCTTTTCGAATATGTACTTTATAGGATCCATTTTTGAGATCAATAAGGTAGTGTGAGTCAGCATATACTGTCTCAGCCGGCGAGCAGCCCATACCAAAGCGCAGCAAGTTTTCTCAAGCAGTGAGTATCGGGTCTCACAGTCGGTAAACTTTTTGCTAAGATAATAAATGGCGTGCTCTTTTCGGCCAGACTCGTCATGCTGCCCCAGCACACACCCCATTGAGTTGTCTAACACTGTCAGGTATAGGATCAGAGGTCTCCCTTCAACCGGTGGCATAAGGATAGGTGGTTCTTGGAGATACTCTTTGATTTTGTCAAAAGCAGCCTGACATTCATCGTTCCAACGTACTACCTGATCTTTCTTCAGCAGCTTGAAGATTGGCTCACAGGTAGCAGTTAGATGAGAGATGAATCGAGCAATGTAATTCAGGCGTCCTAAAAAGCCTCTGACTTCCTTCTCTGTCCTAGGAACTGGCATCTCTTGAATAGCTTTGACCTTAGCAGGGTCCACTTGAATACCTTTATCGCTGACCACGAAGCCTAGCAGTTTTCCCGATCTTACCCCGAAGGTGCACTTGTTCGGGTTCAATCTCAGCTTGTACAGTTTCAACCGGTCAAACAACTTCTGTAGATGATCTAGGTGCTCTTCCTCAGTCTGGGACCTAGCGATCATGTCGTCCATATACACTTCTATCTCGTGATGGATCATATCATGGAATAAGGCGACCATGGCACGTTGGTAGGTTGCCCCAGCATTCTTCAACCCGAATGGCATGACCTTGTAACAGAAGGTGCCCCACTGAGTGACAAATGTAGTCTTTTCCATGTCTTCAGGTGCCATCTTGATCTGATTGTAACCTGAAAAGCCATCCATGAAAGAGAACACCTTGTGATGGGCTGTATTATCCACAAGGACATCAATGTGAGGTAAGGGGAAGTCATCCTTGGGGCTGGCCCTGTTCAGATCCCTGTAATCGACACACATTCTGACCTTACCGTCCTTCTTTGGTACCGGCACCACATTAGCAACCCACTGAGGGTAAGAAGTCACTGCAAGAAACCCGGCATCAAACTGTTTCATGACCTCGGCTTTAATCTTCTCGGACATCTCTGGACGCATCCGACGGACCTTTTGCTTAACTGGAGGGCAGTCTTCCTTAGTCGACAAGTGATGGACCACAATGTCGGTATCCAACCCGGGCATGTCTTCGTAGGACCAGGCAAAGATCTCCATGTAATCGTGTAACATCTTGGTTAACCGTTGCTTCACGCTGAGCTCTAGGTTGGCACCAATCTTTACCTCTTTTCTGTTTGCCTCAGTGCCCAGGTTTATTGTTTCCACTGGCTCTTCATGGGGTTGAATTGCCCTCTCTTCCTGAAGTAACAGTCTTGCAAGCTCGCCAGGCACTTCGCAGTCATCTTCACCTTCGTCTTCGGCTAAGTTGATCGGATTTTCGAAGTCATAGTTGGCAGTAGCAGAGCTCTTATCAGTGAGATCCAGAGTGGATTGGAACCTGTATGAGTGAGTGTGTGTGTAAATACAACTGTTTCGAAAATTATGTAAAGGAAAAGGAAGACAGAAAAGGAACACAATATTTGCAATGCGAAAAATACGTCCAAGATTTTCATTCATGATATATGAAATGACAGTTCGTATGCCCTCACAAATAGAACCACGGTGCCTCGGGTAAGACACCGGGCCATAGAGTTTATCATTGTTTATTACAAAATAACAAAACATAGGAATTCATTACTCAGTAACAAAAGAAACAGGGAGATTGTCCTTTGCGCTCCAATTGTTAAGTCCTTCGTCAGTTGCCGGGTAGATCCAGCTATCAAACTCAGCTTCATCAACTTCCTCTTCAACCCCAATAGCATTTACTCCATGAGCAGGCAGGGGAGCTGTCACCACATTAGGCTTGTCAGATGCCTCAAACTGTACCTCCTTAGCGTCAATGAGGTCCTGCAGCTTGTTCTTTAGTGCCCAACAGTCATCGGTAGAGTGCCCCGGGCTTTCTGAATGGTAAGCACAACGAGCATTCGGGTTGTACTTGGGAGATGTCGTATTAGGGAACTTTGGAGCTTCCCTGACAGTCACCAAATTGGTTGTGAGCAACTGTGGCAGGATCTGCGATAGGGTCATGTTTAACCGGGTAAACTCCCTCCGGGGTCTTTCAGCCCTTTGAGCATTGTTTGGCCGAGGAGCGGCAGCAGGCTTAGCAATCATCACCGCGCTGACAGATTGGCGGTGCTCAGGTCTCTCTGATTTCCTAGAACCATACACGGCGCTAGACTCCTTTTTAAACGGTTTCTTTTCTGAACTAGATGAGGCACCCTTTGCAATCTTCCCAGACTTCAGCCCAGCTTCAATCCTCTCTCCAGTCAAGATCAAATCGGTGAACCCAGCAGAAGAATTCCCAATGAGATGGTTGAAAAATGGCCCAGATAGGGTCCCCAAGAACATGTCAACCAGCTCCCGATCAGTCAATGGTGGCTGCACCCTGCCAGCCAGGTCTCTCCACTTCTGAGCGTACTCTTTAAAACCTTCGCTTGCACCTAACGCCATACCCTGGAGTTGGGTACGTGTGGGGGCAAGGTCGGCATTATACTGGTACTGCTTGTAGAAAGCAGTAGCCAACTCCTCCCAGTTACGAACTTTGGTCCCATCCAGCTGATAGAACCATTCGAGATGAGTCCCTGAAAGACTCTCCTGGAAGAAGTGGATCCATAGATTCTTGTCCGCAGAGTACGGCTGAATTTTCCGAACATAGGACCTTAAATGCAGCTTGGGACAAGACGCCCCGTCATATTTGGAGAAGGATGGTGCTTTGAACTTATGCGGGATAATCACACCAGTCGACAAACCCAGATCTCCGAAATCCAGCCCAGGTGCCTGTTGCACCTCCATAGCCTTCAACCTGTCCTCCAGTTGCTTGTATCTGTCATCTGCAGGAGGGTACTGCTCTTCATCAAAATCTGTCTCGTTGTCGGAGACCACTGGAGTAGGGACCTTTACTTCTGCCTGAGAAGGACTCTTGCCAACAGAAGAACCAGCCTCTTCATGCTGCAGAGTATTGCCAAACCTTCGGCCCGAGTTAAACAGAACAGTTCTCCTCTTCTTCTTCTTCTCCTTTTTCAGGAGCATAGCCTTTAATTCTTCTTGGCCTTTAGCCACACCCTTGATTAGTTCTTGGAACTGCGCATTCTGCGCCTGAAGAGCCTTGATTGATGTCTCTGTTGATTCAGATCCGGGATTCATGATGCTGAAATAAACAGCGAAGAACTGTAAGCAACCTGAAAAAGGGGAAAAACCTGCTATGCACATGATGTATGAAATGCGTATGAATTATGTTTTCAAAGACAATCGGGAATCAACTTTGTAAACAAAAAAGGAACACACTTTATTAGATTCAACTTTGCAACTGAAATTATTCAACAAGTTGCCCTTAGGCGTTTACATGAAATGAAATAACTGGAAAGGAAATAAAAACTGTAAAGGCACATTCAGAATTCCTCATTGATCCCATGGTCTCCTCTTCTCAATACGGAGGTAGGCATTCAGAGCTCTCTCGTTCTCCAACTGCTTTGTCAGCTTCTGGATCTTTGATTCCTGCTCGTTGAATTTTTCCCGGTAAGAATCCCGTTCTTCTTGCAGTTGCGACCAAGATCTCTTCAATGTCTCATAATCAGTAGGTATCTGAGGAGGAAGGACATTCGGAGGAACACCATCTTTATCAGGACACTCGAGAATGACGGGTCTGACAGCTTCATACGGCATACCTAACTTCTGAGCACGGATACGGACCCATTTGTAGTAAGCTTCCATAGGTAAAGAAGTCTTTGGCCCTAGCTCTTGTGGGTCAGCTTTATGAACCTTGTCCCAAGCCTTGATGAACCTACGACGTAGCTCGTCACTATCCACCTGAAACTCGAAACTGATGTGAGGCACCAACATCTCATGGGGGCCTGCTCTTCTTGCTCTTCCAAACTGACGGAGTGCTAGACATGGATTGTAAGAGATCCCTCCTTGAGTCCCAATCAGAGGAACATTAGGATACTCCCCGCATCGATCAATAATAGCTATCTCATCCAAACCTCTGCAAGTCCAAATGATGTCCTTATCGGTGAGAGACATTAACCTGTGAGCCCAACCTCTTCCTTCTTGGTTCTTCAGTACGAACTTAGGGAGGTGCGAAATAAACCACCTCACCAACAAAGGGATACAACACCATAGGGTTCCTCGTCTTCGGGTAGTACGGGCATGAAGTTGTTGTAAGATGTCACCCAAGAGAGTGGGCACAGGGTTCTGAGACATAAAGATCCTAATGGAAGTGACATTGATGAAGTTGTCGGGATTAGGAAACAGGACTTACCCATAGATTAGGAGAGCCAAGATGTCTTCATATGCCCTAAAGTCCAGGTCATTCCAGAAATTGTTAGCTTTGCCAATTAGGAACTTGGCCAAGAAACCCTTAACTCCGCTTCTAGTTACCCAGTTGTCTGTTACCTCTTGATGGGTCAAAGGAAGAGCTGCAGCAATGTCTTCAAGCCTGAGGGTCTTTTCCCAACCAGTAAAGGGAGTCTGATCCAAGATAGGGATACCAAGCAGATTAGAGAACTCTTCCAGGGTAGGGACCAGCTGGAAGTCTTGAAAGGTGAAGCACTGGTACAGAGGGTCATAGAACTGGGTCAGAACACTCATCAACTGTTGATCCCGCTTTGCAGTGACAACTGAGAAGGGAGCCATGCCTCTGAATGAAGGAAGTGGTATTTGGAATTCTGCTAACCAACTCATCAAGCAACTCAGGTGAACGAACAAAGTTGAACCGGATAGTATTCCTTCGCACAGGCATCATAATGTCCTACAAAACAGAGCAAAGATGAAACCTTCTTGTCTTTGAAACGGTCAGTTTTTATGCAGGATGCATGCAATGCTCATGATGCTATGATGTTATGATAAAGCACACCACATACAGATACAAAGGCAAACATGGTAAGGCACACAAGTCACACAAGGCAAGCCCCTAAAGTTTAGGCCAGCATGAGGTCTAGGTACTACCCTCTTTCAGTTTGTTGGTTCATACCTGTCCTAATCAAAAGTAACCGGGTTCTTAGAGGATCCCAATATCATTGACTACCCTCAATCGGTCATAACTCCAGCATCGCAATCTTTTCTTGCGGCCAGAACCATCACGAGAGTTTAGCCTCAATGGGCGTAGCATACTGCTACAATTCTAAAGGCCAAGTTGTGTCAATTAAGGTTCTAAGGTTGTTGGTGCTTAATGACTCCTTAGAAGACCCATATTCTCCTCGTTGCGACACAAGGGATATCGGTACAGACCAAGGTGCCACACCAACGCAGCCACTGCTTCACCTGTGTCGGTCTACGCCGGACAGGTCCCTCACAGCTTATGCTACCTAAACAGGGTATCCCCAGATCCGGGTTAGGATCTATGTATCTCCGATGCAACCCACAATAGTAAAGCAAGCAAAACAATACAAGTGAAAACACAGTTATGACCTAGCCCTAAGGTACACCTCACTTTAAGTTGTCCCCAGCAGAGTCGCCAGTTCTGTGATCGGTGGATCTGGAACTGACTGTTTAACGCTGGTTCGCGAAATGTCGCGGAAGCAAGAGTCGCCACCGTCTTTTATTTTCTCCAAATGGAAAGGACAAAAGCACAGAAAAATTCCTTAAAGAGATTGCTCTCGGTTCGGGAGGTAGGTTATAGAAAGGGAAGGTGTTAGCACCCTTTCTATCCATGGTTATCCATGGGCTCTTAGATACTTGCTCAATGTGTTTTCAAAATTGTTTGTTTGCTTTTCAACTGTGGGTTTCAAAAAGTTTCTTTGAAAAATTTCAGTTCGACTCATACGTCAGAGTGTTTGAAAAATTTGCTTTGAAAGCTTTTGAAAAGTGTTGGTGTGAAAAGATTTTTGATTGTTTTGAAGTTAGAGCAAGTATCCTTGAGAACCTACCTACCCTAAGGAATTCGTCTGTGTAGATGTCTTTTAAAGTAGTGCCATCCCACCATTGAGAGGTAGGTAGCACCACCGTTGGAGGTGTTCGGGTCAATTCGAGTTTTAGGGACATGGTGATCACCAGAGCAATGGGAAGACACCTTAGAAGCTACCCTCATGCCAGGTTCCCGGATCATGAGGACTTACTAAGACGTCCTCTACTCGACGATCACCTTTCGAAAGGCAACAGTGAGGCGTACCCTAGGGGTGGTGTGTGCGATTTGTGTGTCGTTTTCAGATATTTGTCTTGTCATGTTTATTTGTGTTCTACGCTTGATTTTAATTAAGACATTCACTCTTGCATGCTTTTTAACAGTTATAAATTGCGAGGAAGATAAATCTAAACTATTACAAATGGCGCGGGTCCACATCGCCAAAATTAAACCGGACCCGATTTAGCGGAAAGTAAATGAAGCAATAAAGTAAAAGTGCGAGCAATTGTTTACACGGCTTTGGGAGAGTTACATAAATATTTAAAAGAAGAAAATAAATAAAAATGCGCGAATAGGAATTAAATTACGAATGCGGGCGTTGGACCCTTTTGCAAAAATATTTAAAGTTAATGAATTAATTAATTAGAATTAATATTAAAGAAAAAAGAATGTTTTTGGTATTTTGTTAAGATTTAATGGAAAAAATAATTAATTAAAATTAAAATGAAGCGTCAAACCCTAATTCTAATGGTTTTTTAAGTTATTGTGAAAATATTAAGTTTTAACCTAATTTAAATCTAAGTTAATTTACATGCAAACTTTAATTATAAAAAATAAATAAAATAAATATTATTATTAAAAAAGGGGAAATTAAAAAGGAATAAAATTAACAATTAAACCTAAATTCTATATTTTTGCATTTTTTGTTATTAAAAGAAATTAAAATTGTAACCTAATTAAAACTAAATCAATTTACATGTTAATAATTTATAAAAAAAAATAATTAAATAAATATATATCATATTTTTGCCTTTCTCTGATTTTATGATGTTTTTGTATTTTGTTAAAAAATAATTAATTAAATAAACGATAATTAAAATAAAAATAACAATTAAAACAAGAATAAAAAAAAAATAAAAAAAAATAGTGAAGGCAAACCAGGGGGGGGGGGGGGGGGGGTAGCCCCAAATTGGAGGTTTTGATGGTAAAGCCTGGCCCATTAAGATTCAGCTTCGTTGACTTTTCCAAGCATGATGTGGCATGTTGACTGGGATGTAGGGTGTTCTTTGATTCTTGGCCATGGATCTGGATTCGTTTAGCACGTGGCTGGCTGGATGAAGTGGAATATGGTATACCCACAAATCAAACGCTGCATGGGATTAATTGATGAAAAATAATATGGAACATGTGAAAGACCTGGGGTTCGAACCCAGGTCAAGGGAATTACTAGCGCTTGCATCAACCACCTGTGCCAATGGACATATTTGATATATAATTAAACAATGAATATAATAAGAACAAACAAGAGTTAGTGCTCCAAAACGCGCGCAATTTCAAAATGGCCAATGGCTGATGGACACGAAATCATCTTCTTCCTCATCCTGTAAAACAAGACACTATGGCAACGGTTTTCGTAGCGTTGTATTAGGCAGCTTTTAGAAAAATAGAGAATAGCTCAATTCTAAACATAAATTAGGCGCGACTATCTCAATTTCTTCGTCCAGATGTACTGATTGCAATGGTGGTACTGGGGGCGTCCAATTTTTCCTCTAGTAAGAACCCCTAATTTGAAGCTCAAGAAACCCTAATATTCAATCATGGTATAATCTCGTATAGCACAGAAAAACGTAATTAAAGGTGTTAGTTAGCTTCAAAAAACTCACAACAAACATGAATCAATAAATAAAAATGGCAAAGGATGTATGAATCATGATGTACGATTCCAAAAATTTTGAGATACAGTCTGAGTTTTATCTACCAATTCCTGGAGCTTTGTTTGTTGTTTGTGATTGGCACACGTTCAGAGAATCACAATGAAGCTATTGAGACAAGAATGGTGCTTTGAATCGACCTCTAAGGTTGATTTCAGAATTTGAGTTTTTCAAGCAATTTTCAAGTTTGTGATAGTTTCTTATGCGCAGCTTTCAGTCCAATGTAATTAGGTTTGTGATCCTACATATGTAGTGAGCATTTTAGGTTAACAAAATTCAACAAAATCTCTTGTATTCAATGGTTTCAATATTTGATTTTATAAGATCTTTTTTGAATCTTTTTCATGTGCAATTTTGTTCAATCATGCTCAAATCAACCAAATCTTGCCATATTGGGATGTGCACGAGATCTTGAGTCTAGAATGTGCATAAAAAGATTTTTTAGGTCAAGCTTGATATTTTTCATGTATTTAAGTAATTTAAATGAATTAATATATATAATAATTCAAATAAATTAATAAAAAATGAGAAAATACTTCCCTTTGGGCCAAGTGGTCGTGTATATGCTTGGAATGATGAATCATGGAAAAAAAATGGGCCCATTAGCAAATTTAGGTCATTTGAACCAATGTTGACTTTTCAAAATTCCCAAAAATTTCCCAACTTCCACAAGGCATAACTTGCTCAATTTTTAAGCTTTTCACATGTTCTTGGACATTTTGGAAAGGTCTTTGAGTCCTCTAACCAATGCCTTTGGTCCCATGTCATTTTGATTTACCAATCTCAAGTTATGGCCTTTTACTTAAAGTCCCTTTTTGTTGACTTTTGAAAATGACCTATAATGTTGAAATTGATAACTTTTTGTGAGAGCATTTCTTGGGTTTGAAGTATGAAGATGAGTTGTAGGAAATGTCTTTCTCTTCAAAATGAGCTTTGGATGGAATTTTTCTGATGATCCATGTGAAAGTTATGCCCTGGTCAATTTCAGTTGACTTTTTCAACTGTCCAAATATAGTAACTTTTGTATCTTTGATGATTTCTGAGCCAAATTTTGAGAATCATGATCAAGCATTGATCAAATGATGTTTGTGGCTTCAAAATGATATGTTGACCAAAAATTTGAACTTTTGACTGTCAAATGACCATTTTGCCCCTACAGTTGACTGTAGTGCAATTTAGGGTTTTGACTGTGCAATTTTGAGCTGAATGCCTTGAAACTTGATATGAGGATACTTGACCATCTTTGTAGGCATATGAGACTTGATTGGGCCTTTGAAAACTTCCTTTTCTTGATCAGAACCCAAACCCTAGTTTTGACTGTATGGGAGACTGTTGCACTGCACAACCCTTGGGGAATTTTGTGACTTGACTTGGCAATTTCTTGAAGAATATGGGAGGGCAAATTTTGGGGTACAACACTCTCCAACAAATGACGCATGAGTAGTAGTCAGTATTTTCAAGAACATAATCTTCCCAAGATTCGGTGTTCCGAGACTCGTCATCAATGACGGTGGCTCCCATTTCATTTCCAAAATCTTAGAAATATTATTAGCGAAGTATGGAGTCCGACATCGTGTCGCAACACCTTATCATCCACAAACAAATGGGCAACTAGAGGTCTCCAACAGAGAGATTAAGAAAATCTTAGAAAAAATGGTAGCAACCTCTAGGAAAGATTGGTCATCTAAGTTACATGAAGCTCTATGGGCTTATAGGACGTCATACAAAACTCCAATTGGAACCACGCCATTTAAACTAGTCTATGGGAAATCATGTTATCTGCCGGTAGAAATAGAACATAAAGCTTATTGGGCCATTAAGACCCTTAATTTAAATTACACCGCTGCGGGTGAGAATAGAATCTTGAATATCCATGAACTTGAAGAACTTAGACTAGACGCTTATGATAATGCTCGAATCTATAAGGAGAGAACTAAAAAATGACATGATAAATGCATATCTAGGAAAGAATTCAATGTAGGAAATATATTTCTCCTATTTAATTCTAGACTTAAATTATTTTCGGGAAAACTTCGCTCTAGATGGTCTGGTCCCTTCGAAGTCACTAAGGTTTTTCAAAATGGCGCAATAAAAATTATGGGAATGTGTAGTGAACCTTTCATCGTAAACAGACAATGTTTAAAAGATTATCATAGCATCGATAATAAGGAATATTACACAACATTTAGGCTAGATGCGCTGCCACCCCACGCATTATACTAATCACCATGTTATGCCGAGCTTACGACTTTAAACAAAGCGCTTATTGGGAGACAACCCACTTTTTAGTCTTTTTTTTTCTTTTTACTTTACTTATTTTTAGTTTTTCTTTTCTTTTCTTATTTTTGTTACTTCTATATCTATAAATTTATGAAGTATTATTTCTCTAATTTTACCCTCTACTAAATTAACTCTAATTGTCAACCTACTTCAGGCTAACATTACTATTAGCTAACTGCACTAACCACGATGAATCTGGTTGACACTATGGGCATTGTTTTTAGAGGAAGGAATCAGCAGACGTGGTATGAGTCTTTATCTGATAGGGATATAGGATTGAGTGCCTACCCTGACGAACCTGCTATGATCATATTAGGAATCTGAGACAGTGTTTTGTCTTTATTAAGCCAAATAAACTAGGACACATCTGCCTTAAGAAGAAGGTTTAGTTCCTACTGTAGATTAACCCTAGAGTTTTTAAGCTCTCTTGTCTACAAACCTACCCATGGTCTAGGGTTTAATAGAGGACTAATTAGTTTTATGATGTTTAATATTAAATACACCTATAGCCATAGAGAGATGCAGAACAGTTAGGATTTCCATACGGCCTAGATGCATTCATAGTAATCCAAGAGGAACTTTTCGATGTGGGTGAACTAGACTATTGTTGGGGGGATGTTACAGGTATAGGTGTAATATGGTGGTAGAATTGACTTGGGTGTTTTGCGTTTGATCGCAATTGTTGCGGATAGCAAGAGTCGCCACTGACTTTTCTTTTATCCAATAAAGGAAAGGGTGAAAAGAACAGGAAAGACCTTTGAGATATTTTCTTGAGTTCGGGGGGTAGGTTATGAAAAGGGAAGGTGTTAGAACCCTTTTCATCCATAGTTATGTATAGTCTCTTAGTTGCTTTCTATCTCACTTTTGAAATTGTTTTGTTTGAAATGTGTTTGTGGTGGATTTTGAAAGTATTTTTGAAAAGCGCCTTTGTTTAGGAAAATTTGTAATGATTCTCGTCTCTATAAGAATGCATACAAAGTGTTGGAATTATGAAAATATTTCATATTTTGAAAGTGTTTGGTGTATTTGAAAAGATGTTTTGTTTTTTGAAGATGGGTTGTGAGCAAGTAACTAAGAACGTTATACCTACTCAAAAAGTCTTTTATTCATTTCTCTCTTACTTTTCTATCTTACAATTGATTGGTAAGAAAGCCCTATCTTTCGATGTAAAGGGACGGACGCGGGTCATCGTATAGTCATAAAAATGCAACGGTGTGAGATACCTTAGCATTTTTCTTAAGGGTCTAAGATCATTTTGAAGGCAACATTCGAAGCATCATCGAGGGACTATGACTTGTATTTTTGATTGTTTTTGCTAAGGCATCTCACATGCATAACATGACCATTTTCTCAAGGCAACAAGTGGAGTTAACCCTAGAAGTGAAAGTGTGCAAGTGTTTTATATTACATGCTTGATTTATCTTGTATTAGGATTTTCTAAGTATTGATTTTATCTTTCGATACAAACCCTAATTTACTAGCATTTATATGAAAGCGATAAATTGCGGAAAGTAAATTTCTATGCTATTACATCATTAGGGGATGGGGTATACAAATTTACTAATGGATATTGCAAGAAATTAAATCCTAATTATTTATTACAATCATATTGAATTTGAATAAATGTACAAGAAACGAAATGAATATAATGTACAAGTATAAATGGATAAGGAATGGATTTTTGTTTGGATTTTTGTTAAGAAATATAGTTTTGACCTAATTAACTTAAAAGAAAATAATTAACAAAAATAATAAAATTAAAATTAAGTTAATAAAAGAGATTAATTTATTAAAGGAAACAAGTTTTTTAGGGTTTTGTTTATGAAAAAAAAGTTTTAATTAAATTAAGTTAGTATAAAAATTAATTAAAAGAAATCTAAGTTCTAAGTTAATTTTTAATTAAAGAAAATAAATTAAACCTACGTCTAATTACTTATTTTTTAAGAAAAGAATTAAATTTGTTTAAGAAAATCTTTTTTCCCCTTTTTTAGTCTAAAAGAAATAAGATAAGAATTGCTAAATACCTAAATAAATAAATAAATGAAAATATTTTTTTGTATTTTTAGTTAGTAAAAATAAATAGTAATATTAATAATAATAAAAATAAAAAAAGGAAAATAAAATTAAAATTATAAAAATAAAGTCAATGGGTGAAATTTGAATTAGGAGTCTTTTGTAGCAAAAACAGTTTTAAGTCCACGCCCAAGTTTGATTTTGTTTGGAAATCATAAAAAGAATAAAAATAAAATAAATGGGTTGTGTTGTAAATGGAAACAGGGGGTCAGAACAAGAAAAAATGGTAAAGCCCAATGTATAGGGCCCAAACGCGCTGGTTGCTTGCAAAAAAAGGAAGAAAAATGTTGAAAAATAAGAAAAAGGGCAGCGTTGTGGCTCGAACCAGGCCCTTAGCAATAAACGTGCGCGCTCTCTATCACTGGGGTGGTTATACATCCGTTAAATTAAACAAAACCATAAATATATATTACAAAATGCTTCCATGGGCTGAACTTCATCTTCAACCTCACGCCAGTCAGACCAACTGTAAATTACTCATTTCTCAACCTAAATGAAAAATGTAAACATGAAAGTCATGGTAAATTTCATCACGATTCCAGAAATATAACTCACTAAAACTATAAGTTAAAGATGAATGAGAATTTTGTTGTCCCTAATCTGAACCCTAATTTTTCTAGGGATTTCAAAGTCAACTTGTATTGAGCCTTGCACTTGTTCTTTCTGCACACACAACCCCTATAAGCCAAAATAAATCATGTTTAAAGTTATAACCACTATATACATAACTGTACCATGTCTTGGAACTAAATGTTTCAACATTGCTTCAAAAACAAGTAAAGATGACATAACTTGAGATTTCAAATTCTGGCTTATTGTAACACACAAGACCTCTTGCTTATAAATAGAGGCATCATTTGTAACTTAGGAAACGAGATAGAAGCCCCTGAAATTCCCTCAAACTTCCTAAAACACATAATCACCAAGAATACCTTAAAAACGTGTCATTTCTGTGTTTTGAATCCAATCTTCAAATCTACTCGTGCGTAAACCATTTTAGAAAAGCAATTGCTCAAACACTTGGATAAGAGCTTAATCAATTGTGTAAACCATTAATTATGGAGTGAAACACAAGTTTGAGGCCTGAAAAGTTAAGATTGTGTAGCATGGCTATGGATTTGGTTCATGTTCATCACAAAATCTGCCTTGTAAATCAAGTTTAAAACCCTAACTTCTTGCCTTCGATTCTCTCAGCTCAAGTATGGTCTCAATGAGTTCTTGGACATTTTGGAAAGCTTGAAACATCCTCTATAACCTTTATTTCGGACATTTTTGAATAATCACCTTGGAACTATATGAAAATTTTCCATGAAGTTGATACCAAAAATCTGCCTAATTAGGGCAAAATTTCACCAAGTGTTTTTGTTTCATGTACATGTCTTCATGAATTTATAACTTAAAATCCAAGAATTTCTAGAAAAAGTTATGCCCTACAATGTTTTAGATTTCATTTATATCTACACCTTTCATGTTGGAAGTTTTCCTTGAATCATCATGCATCTTGGTGAAAAATTGAGATGAAATTATGAAATAATCATGTTTTTAAACACTTAGAAAAATTTCTAAGTTTTAGAAATTTTGACTTTTCATGATAAAATTTAACTTTTTTTAATTTATTGATGATCAAGTCTCAAATTTTGACATGTCTTGATGAAAAGTAATCTTTGAAACTTGATTTTGATCATGAAGTCAAAGTTTGACTTTTCAGTGCACAGCTGACTTTTTCATCAGTTGACCAAATTTCAATTATCAATCAATTTATCTTGAGAAAGGTTTTGAACCATACAATTAGGTCAATGTAATGAATTTAAATCCTTTATATCATGTCTCAAACCAATAAGTCATGTATTAGATCAAAAGTAAAAAATCAAGCCTTCTCAGTCAAAACCCTAATTTTGACCATTTTGCCCCTTTGGTGATTTGATCAAATTTCTTGAGGAATTGTAATACAAACTTGACCAAATGGTTCGTATGAGTTCAAAATATTGATATGGATAAAAGATCATGAAGTTTGACTATAAGTTGGCCACAATTGACTTTTTACCCAATACAACTGATTTTAGGTCATCTGATCAATTGACTGAGCAAACTTGAATTGCAAGACTTGAAATTTTGACATGAGCATTCTTGAAGGTCCAAAATGATCCATGAAATTCATATGGGGCATTAAAAGTACATTTATCCTTGTGCAAACTCAAACCCTAGTTTGAGTCATCAGTGTTGAGGAAGTGTCTTGAGCTGATCAGTCCTTGTGCAATTTTGAGCAATTGAAAATCTTGTGAGAAATTTCTTGAGAAATGAGAGGGAAAATTTTAGGGTACAACATCTGCCCCTGTTCAATCTTCTTAAGCCTGAAGAGTTAGATTGGCGAATCCGCCATTCGTGACTCGAAGGTGAAAGATGATTGAACACTAGAGTGCCCAGAAATTTGCACTTGATAATGCGGTTGATTGTATCAGGAGTGGGCTTAATGATGACATTTGGGATGTCCGTTGGTGGAGACTTGAAGAAGTATTGAAATAAATTTTTGGTCGATTTATGCTGAAACTGTAGATGTCTTTTTCCTGTTTTTAACTGTGAGAGATAAATCTGATCCAGAAGAGGACTTGCCTGATGATTGATTTCTTCCTGCAAGGAAGGGGGGTTAGTTGCATGCAGATGTATGCATGGTGTGATGATGTTCTCAAAATAAATGAGATTATGTTATATGCATTTGTTATGTATGTGATATGATGTATGAATATGAAACATTAAAGTATATCTTTGTCTGAAAACGAGTCCCTAACAAATTGCTGGGGAGTTTTGGCAAATTAAACCCCAGACTGTTGTTGGAGATGGATAGTATGTGTATCTTCGAACTTTGTTCAGAGTTCTTCTTGTTGGGAATTTATAATTTTAACGAGAACTCCGTTGGGGAATAATGATTTTGGCTCTTTGCTTTGAGGAAACTCTGCGGAAAATGTTAATTTTCTGCTTGGGGGATAGGGTTCAGAAGTTAATGCTCTACTGGGGAGCTATCTAGAAGAAGAAAGTTTAGCTATTATCTGGTCAGATTCTAGGCTTCACAATAACTTGTTGGGGATAATAAAATTAATTGTTACCTATTCGTATTCCAGGCTTCGCAGCGACTTAATGGGGAATACGAAATTAATTGTTATCTGGTTGGATTCTAGGTTTGAGAAATTTGAACTTGGTGTCAACTGTTATCTGGTCAGGTCCAGGTTTCAGCAACTCGAACTGTTATCTGGTCATGTCCAGGTTTCAGTAATTGAATAAGTTAACCTATTATCTGGTCGAGTTCAGGCTATAGTAATTTAAAAATTTTATCTGGTCGGGTCCAGACTTTGTAGAAAATTGAAGTTAAACTGTTATCTGGTCGCATTCCAGGCTTCGCATCAACTTTCTAAGGTTAACTGTTATCTGTTCAGATTCTAGGCTTCACAACAACTTACTGATTTTAACTATTATCTGGTTATATTCCAGGCTTTGCAGCAACTTACTGAGGATATTATTAACTCCGCTGGTGACAAGGGGTTTTGTCCGTTGAGTTGTAATGGTCTGAGAGAAAGACTCGTACTGGAGAATTTGTAGTTTGTTGGGGAAATAAACCCTTTTGAGGAGAATATTCTGATGACCTACTGGGGAAGTGAATTCTTTAGGAAGAACTCCACAAGGCTTCTTTCTTAAGACCAAATCAGCTGGGGAGAGGTTTTTTTCTTCAAGATATTGAAACTCTGGCTGGGGATTGCACGAATCCAAGTCTGTGGGAATGATTAAAATAACTCTATGGGGATAAATCAAATCCTTAAGGAGATACTTATTACTATTTTCATATATTTGTTAAAAGTTAATCCTGTTCATATGCATATGTTCATTCAATTTTTTCCATTGGACGCTTTTGCATTCAAAGCATAAAAATAGAAAAGTTTGCACTTCAAAATATATTTGTATTGATGTTTTGCTCATAAGTAGGTGTTTTTGTACAAAGAGACAAATATACTAGTAAGAGGAAATCGTCGAAAGAAATGAAAAGAGTATAAAGAAAAATATAATAGCCATGTGGAAGTGATCTAGTTGTGTTCCCACTCTGCTATTGTCCTTATGTCTTCGAATATCATTCCTTGTTGTTGAAAGAAATTGATTGAATTGATCTTGTACCATTGAACTTGGTCCTTGGTAATAAACTAGTTGTAGGGATAAAACGGGACATAGTCATACACTTTAATCCTTAAGTTTTTCCTGGACTGTCCTCTCGGATTTTTATCCCACCAGGATACCCATTTTTGCCCAAGCCGCCCTTTCAGGTTTTCGACTTGTCGGGTGTATAATCTTTTGCACATGTCCCTAATTTTTGCTCGAACCTCTTTGGTTCATCAGGATGCCCTTAGTTTTTCCTAGGTATGTCAACCGAGCGGGTCGTTTCATGCGTAGTATTTTTTAACTATGTCCGCATTCACAGGATATGGGGAATCTTCACCATCCAAGTAGTCAGCATCATGGCTCCACCAGAGAAAACTTTCTTTACAACAAATGGTCCTTCGTAAGTGGGAGTCCATTTTCCCCTAGGACCACCTTGTGGTAAAATGATGTGCTTTATTATCAAGTCACTAGTCTGATATGCTCAAGGCTTGATCTTTTTATTGAAAGACTTGATCATACGTTTTTGATACATTTGATCATGACACACATCAGCCAGTATCTTCTCACCAATCAAGTTCAATTGATCCAACCTAGTATGAATCCATTCGTCTTTGCCTAAGTCTGATTCCTTCATGATCCTTAGGGAAGGAATCTGAACTTCGACAGGTAGGACAACTTCCATGCCATAGACCAAAGAGAAAGGGGTTTCCCCAGTTGATGTTCAAGCTGAAGTACGGTGGCCATGGAGAGAAAACGGTAGCATCTCATGCCAATCTTTATATGTTACAACAATCTTTTGCATAATCTTCTTGATATTTTTATTGGCAGCTTCTACTGCACCATCCATATTAGGTCTGTACATAGAAGAATTGTGATGCTTGATTTTAACTGAGTACAAAGTTCCATAATCATAGCATTGTTAAGGTTGGTTCCATTGTCAGTGATGATCCTTTCGGGGATATCGTAACCGTAGATGAGGTTATGCTTAATAAATCTGGCTACAACGTTCTTGGTAACAGAGGCATATAAGGCAACTTCAACCCATTTGGTAAAATAATCAATGGCAACAAGGATGAAATAATGTCCATTGGAAGCGGTAGGTTTGATTTCTCCGATCATGTCGATGCCCCACATTGCAAACGACCATGGAGCGGTCATGGCATTAATAGGAATTGGGGGTACATGGACCTTGTCAGCATAGATTTGACATTTGTGACAAGTCCTTGAGTGATAATGACAATCAGTTTCCATTGTGGACCAATAGTAACCAGCCCTCAGGATTTTCTTAGCCATAGTGTGTCCACTAGAGTTAGTCCCAAAGATTTCGTCATGCATGTCTTCCATAATTATCTCTGACTCCTTCTTGTCCATACACCGGAGTAGAGTAGAATCATGAGTTTGTTTATACAAGATTCCATGGCTTAGGAATAATTTGGCTGAGAATCTTCACAAGAATTTCTTGTCATTGATGGAAGCTCCTTCAGGAAACTCTTGTGCTTCAAGATATCTCCTTACTTCATGGTACCATGGTTTCTCTTTGTCAGTGTTAAGCTCATAGCAGTGTGAAGCTTCATTAAATCTTTCGACTGTAATCATGGGAGCTTCGTTGTCCCATTTGACCTTGAACATGGAAGACATGGTTGCCAAGGCGCCAGCCAACTGATTTTCTTCTCTAGGGAAATGTTAAAAGGTGATCTCCTCGAAGTATAGTATTAGGGTTAACACGAGCTCCTTGTAAGGGATAAGGTTAGAATACTTAATGTCCCATTCTCCTTTGACTTGACTGATCACTAGAGAAGAATCTCCGAATACGTTCAAGAATTTGACCCTTAAGTCAATGGCATCCTTTAGACCTAAGATGCATGCTTGGTACTCAGCCATATTGTTCGTACAATTGAAGCACAATCTAGCAGTGAAAGGAGTATGGCAACCCTCTGGAGAAATGATCATAAAACCAATTCCATTTCCCAAAGCGTTGGAAGCTACATCGAAAACCATAGTCTATCGGGATCCTTGCTCAGGTCCATCATACGGTCCAGGTTCTTCATAGTCAATTACTAGCGTAATATTCTCATTCGATAAGTAAAAGTTCATAGATTGGTAATCATTAACAGCTTGATGGGCCAAATGATCTGCCAATATACTTCATTTGATGGCCTTTTGTATGGTATACAAGATGTCATATTCGGTCAGAATCATTTACCATCTATCTATTCTCCCGGAGAGAGCTGGCTTCTTTAAGATATACTTGATAGGGTCCATCTTAGTAATCAATAAAGTAGTGTGAGTCAACATATATTGTCTTAGGAGAAGCCCATTCCAGAGCACATCAAGTTTTCTCGAGCAGTGAATATCTGGTTTCACAGTCGGTAAACTTTTTGCTCAAGTAGTATATTGCATACTCTTTTCGGCCAGACTCGTCATATTGGCCCAACACACACCCCATGGAATTCTCTAATACAATCAAATACATTGTGATACGGTGGGAGAATTTACTTGAAGGTTTCGCGTTTGATCGCAAATGTTGCGGTTAGCAAGAGTCGCCATCGACTTTTCTTTTATCCAAAAGGAAAGGTAAAAAAGCACAGGAAAGACCTTTGAGATTGTTTCTTGGGTTCGGGGGGTAGATTATAAAAAGGGAAGGTATTAGCACCCTTTTTATCCATGGTTTTCCATGGGCTCTTAGTTACTTGCTAGATCACTTGCTTTTGTTTGAAATTATGCTTTGTGTGGTTTTTGAAAGTATTTTGTAAAAGAGGCCATTGTTTAGGCAATCTTTGTAATGATTCTCGTTCGTAAGAATGTATACAAAGATGTTTGTCTTTTTGAAAATGTTTTCAAGTTTGTAAGATGTTTTGAAATGTGTGTGTTTATTTTGAAAATAACAAGGATACTTGTTTGAAATGGAGCAAGTAACCAAAATTAATCTACCTACTCAAATGTCTTTCTTGTTCATTTTCTTTTCCTTTGATATTGTTGTCTTACCATTGATTTGGTAAGCAATCCTATCTTTAGATGTATGCGGGATGGGCGTGGATCATCGTGTAGTCATGATAGAAATGTTGTGACGGACCCTAGCATTTTTTGAGGGACTAAGATCATTTTGAAAGGCAACATTTATAGCGTCGTCGAGGGACTATGATCTTGTATTTCGATTGTTTTTGTTAAGACATCCCACATGCATAACATGACCATTTTTTAGGAAACAAGTGGAGTTAACCTTAAGGGTCCATGTGTGAATAATGTGTTTGATTTGCATGCATTTAATCTTTGATTAGGGTTATCTACTTGTTGATTTTATGTCTTGCCATACAAACCCTAGTTACTAGCATTTATATTTGAAAGTGATAAATTGCGGAAATGTAAAGTCCTACGCTATTACAATTATTTGGGGATGGGGTGTACAAATTTACAAATGGGGATTGCAAGAAATTAAATTCCTAATTATCTATTACAACCATATTAAATATCCATGAATAAAATATATGAAGCATATAAAAATAAAGAAAAATGAAAGGAAAAGAAAACATTTTGGATCATTATGTGTCGACACATGCAGTAACATCAAGCTTCTCGAATGCACTTTCGTTTTGATGAAGACAAATCATGATTGATAAAGAAGGAAAAAATTATTGATCAAGCTAAAAGCCTCTTTGGATGAAGTCTTTGGTTCAAGCCGTTAGAAAATTTCAAGGTATAATGATAATACGTACCTTGAACTTAAGATATAGATGCTCAATGGTAAAATAAAACATTTTATATTGTCCAACTCTTTATTCAAGTTTTTTTCAAAGCAAAAATTCTATTTTTATTTGAGTGCAATCGATTTGCATGTTAGTGCAATCGATTGCATGCTTCAGTTTTTCAAAACATTAGCTATTGACTACTAGTGCAATCGATTTGCACGGTTGTGCAATCGATTGCACA
This sequence comes from Vicia faba, assembly GCA_948472305.1. NCBI lineage: Eukaryota > Viridiplantae > Streptophyta > Magnoliopsida > Fabales > Fabaceae > Vicia > Vicia faba. Next base: position 1,559,852,616 of record OX451736.1, read on the forward strand.
CTCAAAATTTTTGGAAATCTGGCTACTGGAACCCCGTGCAATCGATTTTCATGGTTGTGCAATCGATTGCACACTCAATTTTTTTTGGAAATATGGCTACTGGAACCCCGTGCAATCGATTTGCATGGTTGTGCAATCGATTGCCTGCTGTATGGTTTTGAAAAACAACTGCCTTACACCTGCCTGTTCATGATACTATTTCTTGGAAAACTTTTCACTCAATCTTGGAAATTGTTCATGATTTTTTACAAACCTTTTCTTCAAAGGTCACTGCATTCTAGCCTCAAAAATTAATCAAATGATGATGATTGAAATGAAGAGTTTAAAGTTAAGGAGACTTACCTTGCAGCTAGAATTTATGTTTTGAGCTTGAGGTGTTGCCTTGTGGACTGTTATGACCTTTTTTAAGTTATGAGATTTTGAGAGTTTGTCAACAAAACTTCTGGTTTTCTTTCTCCCTTTTTTTTCTTCTCTCTCTCCTTATTCTTCTTGCAATTGGCCTATCTATTTATAGAGAAGGTTTGAGACTTCAAACAACTCAGATTTTGAAATCACATGTTATGGTTATCTTGCTTTTTTTTAAGCAAACATGAAGGACATGTTTCCAATGCTTGTACCAAGCTATTTAAAGTGGTTAATCACTTTAAACATGTTTGTTATGACTTGTAGAAGTTCAGTGTGATTAGAACAACAAGTTAGAGGCTAAAGAAATTGACTTTATGATTAAAGTGAACTTTGCAAGAATGGCAATGGTGCCTTTGTGCCAAAAATGGAAAGACTCAATGGACAATACTTGAACCACTTGGATAATGGTTCAATCAATTGTGTAAACATCTTATTATGGATAGATTTGCATGTCAATATGCCTGCAAATTGAATACTATGCAGCATGACTAAGATTTTGATTCCTTGTTCATCACAAATCTGCCTTGTAAATCAAGAATGAATGTCCACCTTCAGATCCTTGTATCTCCTAGCTCAAATATGATAAATTCATGCTCTTGGATGTTTTGGAAAGCTTGAAACACCCTCTATAACTTTCATGTTGGCCACTTTTTTTTAAATCAAACTGGAACTTGATGGAAATTGGACAAGAAGTTAGGATAAAAACCTGTACAAACCTGCTGAAAAATTCTCTAAGTGTTTATTCAAAAATGCCATGACTTCATGAATTTATAACTCAAAATCCAAACATTTTTAGAAAAAGTCATGCTCTACAATGTTTTAGATCTCATTGAGATCTACAACTTTTATGTTGGAGGTTTTCCTTGAATCATCTTGCATCATGGCGAAAAATTAGCATGAAGTGGTGAAATTATCATGTGTAAAAACACAGAAAATTTATGTCTTGGAAATCTTGAATTTTCAAGTTGGCCTTTGACTTTCTTAACTTCTTGATGATTAAGCTTGATATTTTTGAATTTCTTGATGAATTGTGATATTTGAAACTTAATGTTGACCAAAAAGTCATTGACTTTTGATGCTACAATTGACTTTTTCACCAATACGGCTGATTTTAGATCATTTGATCAATTGACTGAGCAAAAAATGCAATCCAAGACCTGAAACTTAACATGAGCAATCTTGAGAGTCCAAAATGATCTGTGAAAGTCAAATGGGGCATTAAAAGTCCAATTGTCCTTGTGCAAACTCAAACCTTAATTTTCAGTCATCAGTGCTTAAGGAGATGTCTTGAGCTGATCAACCTTAGTGAAGTCTTGAACCAAAGGAGATCTTGTGAGATATTAATTGAGAAATGAGAGGGAAAATTTTGGGGTACAACAGCTGCCCCTGTTCAATCTTCTTAAGCCTGAAGAGTTATATTGGCGAGTTTTTCCATTCGTGATCTGAAGGTTGAAGATGATTGGACACTAGAGTGCCTAGAAACTTGCACTCGGTGATGTGATGGTAGAGGGAATGGGCTTAAAGATGCCATTTGGAGGGATGATAAAATCTTGTTGGAGATGGGCTTGTAGATTCCATCCAAGAATGCTTGTTGAATTGTAATTTGTAAGCTGAAAGAATGAGCATCGGAATGGCGTCCGTGTCTGGAGCATATCTGAGCTGTATCTGAGGGTTAAATGAGTATCAAAATAGCGTCCGTGTCTGGAGCGTATCTGAACTGTATCTGAAAGTTGAATCTGAATGAGTATCACGATGGCATTCGTATCTGGAGCGTATCTGAACTGTATCTAAAAGTTGAATTTGAATGAGTATCAGGATCGCATCCGTATCTGGAGCATATCTGAACTATATCTGAAAGTTGAATTTGAATGAGTATCAGGATGGCATCTGTATCTGGAACGTATCTGAACTGTATCTGAAAGTTGAAACTGAATGAGTATCAGGATGGCATCCGTATCTGGAGCGTATCTGAACTATATCTGAAATTTGAATTTGAATAAGTATCAGGATGGCATCCGTATCTGGAGCGTATCTGAACTGTATCTGAAAGTTGAATCTGAATGAGTATCAGGATGGAATCCGTATCTGGAGCGTAACTGAACTGTATCTGAAAGTTCTAAACATTGTTAATGATAGCTGTTAATCTTATCCTAAAAAGGAAAAATGTTAGCTAAAGTGCCAAGTCATGATACATGAAATGTATTCATAATGGGATTATGTTCTATGCGTTCGTGTCTATCAATGTTTATGATATATGAATGTGATGTATGCGCATGTGAGTTAATTTGCTGCATTGTTGTTTGATTTAGGGAAAATAAATCCATGACTGCTGCTGAGGATATGGAGTGTAAGTCTTCATGTTGTAAAGTGTAAGTGTTTATAAATATCTGTTTAGAGAAATAAATTCTGTTGTAAGGGCCATGCCATGTACTGTTTGTAAAATCATATTGGGGTATCCTGAGAAATTTGACGACTTCTACTGGGGATTAATATTTTGAAACTTTGTTCCGTTGGGGATTTAAATGACGTACTGTAGGGGTTTACTTATGGAATATCTTAGAGATATTTTCCTATCCTTTCAATCTATCAGTAATTGTCTCTTTTCATTTCGTTTATTTATAAACAATAATTATGTTTAAATGCATATGCTCAACAATGAATCGTTGGACACTTTTGTAAAGAAAACACAAGTGTAAAGAAAAGACAAATAGTTTTTTTGCATTTTCAAAGGAATATTTTTTATTTGACTTTGAATAAGTATTTTTTGTACAATGAGACAAACATTCTAGTAAGAGAATGCTGTCGTAAAAAAATGAAAATTTTGATCCAATGAAAAGATAACTATGTGTACAAAAATCCCATGGGGTTTCCATTCTGCTCTAGCCTTCGTATCTCCGAGCATCTTGTCTATTTGCTGCCTCGTCCGAAGATGATTGAATTGATCAGAACCTCTGAGTTTGTCAGTAGAAGCCAAAGTTTGTCCATAAAGTGATCCAATGGGACATAGTCATACGCTTTAATTCCCTAACTTTTGCCGGGACCTCCCTTTCAGGTTTTCAGTCCACCGGAAAACCCTTTTTTTTCTAAGTCGCCCTTTCGGGTTTTCAACTTGCCAGGTGTACAAATTTATTTTTGTTTTATCCCTAATTTTTTCCTGAACCTTTTTGGTTCGCCGGGATGCCCTTGTTTTGCCTAGGTATGTCAACCTAGCGGGTCTCTTATGCGTAGTATCTTTTGACTATGTACGCATTCGCAGGGTACGGAAGGTCGTCGCCATCCATGGTGGTCAAAATCATTACCCCACCAGAGAATATGTTTTTGATTACAAATGGTCCTTCATAGGTAGGAGTCCATTTGCTTCTGGGATCACCTTGTGGCAAGATGATACGTTTGATCACTAGATCTCCAACTTGATACACTTGGCATATGACCTTCTTGTTGAAAGCCTTGATCATCCGTTTTTGATACATTTGACCATGGAAAACAACAGTAAGTCTCTTCTCATCAATCAAATTCAGTTGATCAAGTCGAGTCTGGATCTAATCGTCTTTGTTCAACCATGCATCCTTCATAATCCTCAGAGAGGGGATCTGAACCTCTATAGGCAAGACAACCTCCATGCCATAGACCAAGGAATAGGGTGTTGCCCCGGTTGATGTGCGAGGCGTGGTACGATATTCGTGGAGAGTGAATGGTAACTTCTCATGCCAGTCTTTGTAAGTGACTGTCATTTTCTGTATGATTTTTTTAATGTTTTTATTTGCAGCTTCTACAACACCATTCATCTTCGGTTGATAGGGAGAGCAATTGTGATGTTGAATCTTGAATTGTTCGCACAAGGCGGTGATCATATTGTTGTTGAGATTTGTACCGTTGTCAGTGATAATCCTATCGGGGATATTGTACTGGCAAAAGAGATTTTGCTTGATGAAGCGGGAACGATGTTCTTGGTGACCGAAGCGAAGGAAGCTTCCTCCACCCACTTTGTAAAATAATCAATGGCCAATAGGATGAATCTGTGTCCATTAGAGGCTGTCGGCTTGATTTCCCCAATCATATCTATTCCCACATAGCAAAGGGCCAAGGAGCCGTCAAGACATTCAGAGGAACCAGAGGTACATGCACCTTGTCAACATAAATTTGACACTTATGGAAGGTTCGAGAGTGTTGATAGAAATATTCTTCCATGGTAGACCAGTAATAGTCTGTCCGTAGGATTTTATTTGCCATCGTATGCCCACTAGAATGGGTGCCAAAAGTTCCTTCATGTAATTCAACCATGATCCTTTTTGCTTCAACCTTATCTACGCACCGAAGTAACACAGATTCATGATTGTGTTTGTACAGGATGCCATTACTAAGGAAGAACTTAGTAGAAAATATCCTTAAGAACTTCTTATCATTGATTGAAGCTCCTTCTGGATATTCTTGAGCCTCAAGATACCTCTTGACTTCGTGAAACCAAGGCTAGTCCACTACTTCTTCATTATTAATCTCGTGAGAGTGTGATGGTTCATCCATTCGTTCGATGGTGATCTGGGGAGCCTTTCTTATCCAAATTAAGTTAAAACATAGATGAAATTATGGCTAGAGCGTCTGCTAGCCGATTTTCTTCTCGCAGGAAATGCTCGATGGTAATTTTCTCAAAGTGTTGTAGCAATGTCAAAACATATTCTTTGTAAGGGATAAGGTTAGGGTGTTTGGTTTCCCATTCCCCTTTGATCTGACTGATGACCAAGGCTGAGTCTCCGAATACATCCAATGATTTGATCCCTAAGTCGATGGAAGCTCTGAGACCAAATATGCACGCTTTGTATTCCGTCTTTTTGTTCGTACAATTGAAGCAAAGTCTGGCGGTAAAGGGAGTATGACACCCTTCCGGAGATATGAGTACAGAACCGATACCATTTCCAAGTGCATTGGATGCTCAATGGTCAAAAGAAACATTTTATATTGTCCAACTCTTTATTCAAGTTTTTTTCAAAGCAAAAATTCAATTTTTATTTGAGTGCAATCAATTTTCATGTTAGTGCAATCGATTTCTTGCTTCAGTTTTTCAAAACATTGGCTACTGACTTCCAGTGCAATCTTTTTGCATGGTTGTGCAATCGATTGCACACTCAAATTTTTTGGAAGTCTGGCTACTGGAACCCCGTGCAATCGATTTGCATGGTTGTGCAATCGATTGCACACTCAAATTTTTTGGAAATCTGGCTACAGGAACCCCATGCAATCAATTTGCATGGTTGTGCAATCGATTTCCTGCTGTATGCTTTTGAAAAACAGTTTCCTTATACCTGCCTGTTCATGATACTATTTCATGGAAAACTTTTCACTCAATCTTGGCACTTGTTTATGATTTTTTACAAACCTTTTCTTCAAAGGTCACTGCATTCTAGCCTAAAAAATGAATCAAATGATGATGATTGAAATTAAGAGTTTAAAGTTAAGAAGACTTACCTTGTAGCTAGAATTAATGTTTTGAGCTTGAGGTATTGCCTTGTGGACTGTTATGACGTTTTTTCAGTTATGAGATTTTGAGAGTTTATCAACAAAACTTCTAGTTTTCTTTCTCCCTTTTTTTTCTTCTCTCTCTCCTTCTTCTTCTTGCAATTGGCCTCTCTACTTATAGAAAAGGTTTGAGACTTCAAACAACTCAGATTTTGAAATCACATGTTATGGTTATCTTGCTTGTTTTTGAAGCAAACATGAAGGACATGTTTCCAATGCTTGTACCAAGCTATGTAAAGTGGTTGATCACTTTAAACATGTTTGTTCTGACTTGTAGAAGTTGAGTGTGATTAGAACAACAAGTTAGAGGCTAAAGAAATTGACTTTATGATTAAAGTGAACTTTGCAAGAATGGCAATGGTGCCTTTGTGCCAAAAATGGAAAGATGCAATGGACAATACTTGAACCACTTGGATAATGGTTCAATCAATTGTGTAAACATCTTATTATGGATAGATTTGTAAGTCAAGAGGCCTGCAAAGTGAAGACTATGCAGAATGAATAAGATTTTTGTTCCTTGTTCATCACAAATCTGCCTTGTAAATCAAGAATGAATGTCCAACTTCAGATCCTTGTATCTCCTAGCTCAAATATGATAAATTCATGCTCTTGGATGTTTTGGAAAGCTTGAAACACCCTCTATAACTTTCATGTTGGCCACTTTTTTTAAAATCAAACTGGAACTTAATAGAAATTGGCCAAGAAGTTAGGATAAAATCCTGTCCAAAACCTGCTGAAAAATTCTCTAAGTGTTTATTCAAAAATGCCATGACTTCATGAATTTATAACTCAAAATCCAAACATTTCTAGAAAACGTAATGCTCTACAATGTTTTATATCTCATTGAGATCTACAACTTTTATGTTGGAGGTTTTCCTTGAATCATCTTGCATCATGGCGAAAAATTGGCATGAAGTGGTGAAATTATCATGTGGAAAAACACTTAGAAAATTTCTAAGTCTTGCAAATCTTGACTTTTCAAGTTGACCTTTGACTTTCTTAACTTCTTGATGATTAAGCTTGATATATTTGAATGTCTTGATGAATTGTGATATTTGAAACTTAATGTTGACCAAAAAGTCAAAGTTTGACTTTTGATGCTACAATTGACTTTTTCACCAATACGGTTGATTTTAGATCATTTGATCAATTGACTGAGCAAACAATGCGATCCAAGACCTGAAACTTGACATGAGCAATCTTGAGAGTCCAAAATGATCCGTGAAAGTCAAATGGGGCATTATAAGTCCATTTGTCCTTGTGCAAACTCAAACCATAATTTTCAGTCATCAGTGCTTGAGGAGATGTCTTGAGCTGATCAACCTTAGTGAAGTCTTGAACCAAAGGAGATCTTGTGAGATATTAATTGAGAAATGAGAGGGAAAATTTTGGGGTACAACAGCTGCCTCTGTTCAATCTTCTTAAGCCTGAAGAGTTAGATTGGCGAGTTTTTCCATTCGTGATCTGAAGGTGGAAGATGATTGAACACTAGAGTGCCTAGAAACTTGCACTCGGTGCTGTGATGTTTGAGGGAATGGGCTTAAAGATGCCATTTGAAGGGATGATAGAATCTTGTTGGAGATGGGCTTGTAGATTCCATCCAAGAATGCTTGTTGAATTGTAATTTATAAGCTGAAAGAATGAGCATCGGAATGGCATCCGTGTCTGGAGCGTATCTGAGCTGTATCTGAGGGTTAAATGAGTATCAGAATAGAGTCCGTGTCTGGACCGTATCTGAACTGTATCTGAAATTTGAATTTGAATGAGTATCAGGAAGGCATCCGTATCTGGAGCGTATCTGAACTGTATCTGAAAGTTGAATCTGAATGAGTATCAGGATCGCATCCGTATCTGGAGCGTATCTGAACTATATCTGAAAGTTGAATCTGAATGAGTATCAGGATGGCATCCGTATCTGAACTGTATCTGAAAGTTGAATCTGAATGAGTATCAGGATGACATCGGTATCTGGAGCATATCTGAACTATATCTGAAAGTTGAATCTGAATGAGTATCAGGATGGCATCCGTATCTGGAGCGTATCTGAACTGTATCTGAAAGTTGAATCTGAATGAGTATCAGGATGGCATCCGTATCTGGAGTGTATCTGAACTGTGTCTGAAAATTCTGAACATTGTTAATGATAGCTGTTATTCTTATCCTGAAAAGGAAAAATGTTAGCTAAAGTGCCAAGTCATGATACGTGAAATGTATGCATAATGGGATTATGTTATATGCATTCGTGTCTATCAATGTTTATGATATATGAAAGCGATGTATGCGTATGTGAGTTACTTTGCTGCATTGCTGTTTGATTTAGGGAAAATAAATCCATGACTGCTGCTGAGGATATGGAGTGTAAGTCTTCATGTTGTAAAGTGTAAGTGTTTATAAATTTCTCTTTAGAGAAATAAATTCTGTTGTAAGGGCCATGCCATGTACTGTTTGTAAAATCATATTGGGGTATCCTGAGAAATTTGACGACTTCTACTGGGGATTAATATTTTGAAACTTTGTTCCGTTGGGGATTTAAATGACGTACTGTAGGGGTTTACTTATGGAATAACTTAGAGATATTTTCCTATCCTTTCAATCTACCAGTAATTGTCTCTTTTCATTTCGTTTATTTGTAAACAGTAATTATGTTCAAATGCGTATGCTCAACAATGAATCATTAGACATTTTTATATACAAAACACAAGTGTAAAGAAAAGACAAATAGTTTTTTTGCATTTTCAAAGGAATATTTTGTATTTAACTTTGAATAAGTATTTTTTGTACAATGAGACAAACATTCTAGTAAGAGAATGCTGTCGTAAAAAAAATGAAAATTTTGATACAAAGAAAAGATAACTATGTGTACAAAAATCCCATGGGGTTTCCATTCTGCTATAGCCTTCGTATCTCCGAGCATCTTGTCTATTTGCTGCCTCGTCCGAAGATGATTGAATTGATCAGAACCTCTGAGTTTGTCAGTAGAAGCCAAAGTTTGTCCATAAAGTGATCCAACGGGACATAGTCATACGCTTTAATTCCCTAACTTTTTCCGGGACCTCCCTTTCGGGTTTTCAGTCCAACAGAAAACCCTTTTTTCCTAAGTCGCCCTTTCGGGTTTTCAACTTTCCAGTTGTATAAATTTATTTTTTTTATATCCCTAATTTTTTCCTGAACCTTTTTGGTTCGCCGGGATGGCCTTGTTTTGCCTAGGTATGTCAACCTAGCGGGTCTCTTATGCGTAGTATCTTTTGACTATGTCCGTGTTCGCAGGGTGCGGCAGGTCGTCGCCATCCATGATGGTCAAAATCATTGCCCCACCAGAGAATATGTTTTTGATTACAAATGGTCATTCATAGGCAAGACTCCATTTGCCCCTGGGATCACCTTGTGGCAAGATGATACGTTTGATCACTAGATCTCCAACTTGATACACTTGGCGTCTGAACTTCTTGTTGAAAGCCTTGATCATCCGTTTTTGATACATTTGACCATGGAAAACAGTAGTAAGTCTCTTCTCATCAATCAAATTCAATTGATCAAGTCGAGTCTGGATCCAATCGTCTTAGTTCAACCCCGCATCCTTCATAGTACTCAGAGAGGGGATCTGAACCTCTATAGGCAAGACAACCACCATTCCATAGACAAAGGAATATGGTGTTGCCCTGGTTGATGTGCGAGTCGTGGTACGATATCCGTGGAGAGCAAATGGTAACATATCATGCCATTCTTTGTATGTGACTGTCATTTTCTGTATGATCTTTCTAATGTTTTTATTTGTAGCTTCTACAGCACCATTCATCTTCGGCCGATAGGGAGAGGAATTGTGATGTTGAATCTTGAATTGTTTGCACAAGTCGGTGATCATAGTGTTGTTGACAGTGATCATAGTCTTAGCCGGCGAGCATCCCATGCCAGAGTGTAGCAAGTTTTCTCGAGCAGTGAATATCTGGTTTCACAGTCGGTAAACTTTTTTCTCAGGTAGTAAATAGTGTGCTCTTTTTGGCCAGACTCATCATGCTGCCCCGATACACACCCCATTGAGTTTTCTAAAACAGTCAGATACTTAATCAACGGTCTTCCCTCGACTGGTGGCATCAACACATGAGGCTCTTATAAGTATTCTTTAATTTTATCAAAAGAAACATGGCATTCAATATTCCATTTGACTACCTGATCTTTCTTCAACAATTTGAAGATTGGTTCACAAGTAGCTGTCAGGTGAGAGATGAATCTGGCAATGTAGTTCAAACGTCCCAAGAATCCTCTGACTTCCTTCTCAGTTTGAGGAGCAGGCATCTCTTGTATTGCTTTAACTTTGGCAGGATCGACCTCGATACCTTTGTTGTTGACGACAAAGCCTAGGAGTTTACCAGACTGTAACCCAAATGTGCATTTGTTTGGATTCAATCTTAGCTTGTACTTCTTCTGTCTTTCAAACAATTTTTGTAAGTGATCAAGATGCTCCTCTTCTGTTTGAGATCTGGCTATCATATCATCCACGTAGACCTCTATTTCATGATGTATCATGTCGTGAAATAAATCTACCATGGCGCGCTGATAGGTTGCCCCAACAGTCTTCAGTCCGAATGGCATCACCTTGTAGCAGAATGTGCCCCACTGTGTGACAAATGTTGTTTTCTCTATGTCCTCAGGTGCCATTTTGATTTGGTTGTAACCTAAGAATCCATCCATGAAAGAAAACACTTTGTGCTATGCTGTATTGTCGACTAGGATATCAATGTGGGGGAGTGGAAAATCATCCTTAGGGCTTACCCTATTCAGATATTAGTAGTCTACACACATTTGCACTTTGACGTCCTTTTTGGGCACGGGAACAACATTGGAAACCCATTGGGGTAAGAGGTGACAACCAAGAATCCAGTGTTAAATTGCTTCATGACCTCTGCTTTAATCTTTTCTGACATATCAGGGCTCATTCGAAGTACCTTTTGCTATACTGGCGGACAATCCTCTCTCGTAGGCAGACGATGTACCACAATATCTTCATCAAGTCCTGGAATGTCTTCATATGACCAGGAAAATACTTCGACATAATTATGCAACAGCTGAATCAAACGCTTCTTGATACTGGGTTCCAGATTGGCGCCCACTTTGACCTCTTTTTTATCTTCTTCGGTACCTAAGTTGATCGTATCCACGGGTTCCTCGGGAGGCTGCATGGTTCTCTCTTCTTGCTGTAGTAGTCTGGCAAGTTCCCCTGGTACTTCACAACCTTCCTTACCTTCGTCTTTGGCTTGGTAGATCAGATTCTCAGAGTAAAAAAAGGCCATAGCAGTATCGTTACCCATGGGATCCAGAATGGATGGATACCTGCATTGTGAGTGTGGGTGTGTGTAAGGGTATAACTATCTTTGAAAGAAAATAAAATGTAAGAGAAAAATAATGAGCACAAAAGTTTGATTGCGAAAACGTCCATGATTCATTGATGTCATATGAAGATGAAATAATAACCCTTACAAATGGACCATTGTGCCTCGGGTAAGACACAAGGTTTTAAGAGTGCGAATTGTTTTTGAATATTACATATCCAACAAAATGTAAAGATAAATTACTGAGGGATGAAAGTGATTGGGATGAAATCTCTAACCTCCCAATTGCTGAGCCCTCCATTGATAGTCAGAAAGATCCAATTCTCCAGGTTGCAATCATCTTCACCATCTTCTACTGCGTTGACCTCACAGTTGCTAATCTTCAAGGGTGGCCCTCCAGCACGGGCGCGGCGTACAGCCTTTTGAGAACTTGAAGTGAAACCTAGGCCAAACTTGTAAGACTTATACAGGATATCCGAAAGTTGCCCCCAGATGGTGCATCTACCTTCTTCTTCTACTGCTTTAGCATCTTTCAGTGACGACATCCGAAGTGGAGGTATTGTAATCTTGGGAGCAGCCTTGGTCACCGGCACCTCTTGGGGGACCTCTTCGAAGTGTTGAAATAGAGTTTCAATGAATTCACTATCCAATTCCACATATCTGAAGGACTTGAGATGGCTGATCATGTATTCTTCCTCCCCATGTACGGTGATAATATTCCCTTGAACCAGATACTTCAGCATCTAGTGCAATGTAGATGTGACAGCACCAGCATTATGGATCCATGGCCGGCCTAACAAGCGGGAGTATGAAGGGCGGATGTCCATCACATAAAAGGTTGAATTGAAAGTTTGGGTTCCAACCTTTATGGGAATGTCTACCTCCCCATGTACCATCCTCTTCGAACCATCAAAAGCCCTTACCACTATGTTTCTTGGCTTCAAAGTCAACCCCTCACAGTCAAGTCTATCAAGAGCTTTTTTGGGTAATACATTTAGGGATGAGCCAGTATCCACCAAAACACGGGCCAGAGTTGTGCCCCTGCATTCCAATGAGACATGTAATGCTTCATTGTGCTTTCTTCCCCTCGGTGTTAGATAAACATCTGAGAAGCCTAGGCCATTATCCGCAGTTAGGCTGGCCATGCAGTCTTAGAATTTATCAGAAGACGTCTCTTAAGGCACATGGGCTGTTTTTAGGAACTTCCCCAAGGCTTTCGCATGTGCCTTAGAACACAGTAGTAATGCTAGCATGGAGATTTTGGAGGGAGTTTTCCCCAACTGTTCAACTATATCATAGTCGCTCCTCTTTATAATTTTTAGGATCTCCTCCATTTCTTTCTTGGATGCCTCAGGGATAGTCAGCGATTGAGCCTTTGTCCGGACAACCTCCACTTGAATACTCTTTCCTCGAGTCTCAGCAGCAGGAGTGTTGGTAGGAATGATAACGGGGGTTGTAACGTCTTTGTCAATAGGAACACTTGCAGAGATGATTATGGGTACAAAAGTAACCTTTGGAGCAGCCACAGGGATGATCACGAGTCCAGAAACTACTTTTGGGGGAGCAATTTCTAGAGAAAAGATCCTACCGCTTCGGGTAATTTTGCTAGTTCCGGCAATGTTGTTGATGTCGAAATCTTCTTCTTCGGAGTTTATCTCTTCGGCAGCCGGCCAATCTTGTTTGATGCCATGGTAGTAAATATCCCCTCCGTAATTCCACGACACGGTCTTGTCGGATTTATATGGGACTGGCCCAGGCATTGTGATTTTTAGAGGAGCTTCTTTCGGAACTGATGTAATTCTAACGGGTCTTTTGGTGGAGACCCTGGAAGAATTGGCGGAAATGGTAATGATTGAAACATTTTCAATAGGAATAGGTGAAACAAGAGTACTTTCAAACAAAATCTCTTTGTTATCTATCAGGCGCTGAATGCCTGCTTTCAACAAAAGGCAATCAGTTGGTGAGGATAAGCAGAGATGACAAACTTCATTACAGCCCGGGAACACACCAGTTTTCAACAAGTTCATCTTAATGGTTGGTAGTGGAGTCATGATTTCATCAACTGTGGTATCAAAAAAATATTCTTCAATAGCATTGGTATTGTAACAATGTCTGGGCACATGAGCAGAAATGACATTTGGCTTCTCAGGCGCATCAAACTCAATTTATTTTGCTTCAATAAGGTCTTATATTTTGTTCTTCAAGGCCCAACAGTTATTAGTATCGTGACTAGGACTTTCAAAGTGATATGCGCAACGGGCAATGGGGTGATAATGGGGGGATGTTGTATTGGGGTTTTTCGGAGCTTCTTTCAAGGTTACCAAGTTGGATCTCAGAAGATGCGGTAATACTTGAGACAGAGTCATGTTAATTATGGTGAATTTCATGACTTGCCTTTCCACCCTTGGTTGATTACTTCTTTGTTGATCAAATGTAGGCTTGGGAATCATAACAGCCCCTACCATTGGTCGGTGTTCGTCCCTATCTTGGTTCCTTTGTAGATATACAGCAGCTACCTCTTTCTTCCCGATGAAAGGCTTTCTTACAGCTGTAGAAGAAGATGAATCCTTCTGAATCTTTCTGCTTTTTATACCAGCTTCCACCCTCTCTCCAGTTAATATTAGTTCAGTAATGCCTGCAGATGAACTTCTGATTAAATGGTTGAAGAAGGGACCAGATAAGGTGCCTAAGAACATGTCTACCAATTCCCTTTCAGACAAAGGGGGTTGAAATCTTCCAGCCAAATCTCTCCATTTTTGTGCGTAATCCTTGAAACCTTCATTGGAAGCCATGACCATACTATAGAGTTGAGTATGGGTGGGCGCTAAATCAGCATTGTATTGATATTGCTTATAGAAAGCTGCGGCGAGAGCTTCCCAATTATGGACGTTGGCTCTTTCCAGTTGGTAAAACCAGTCGAGTTGTGTTCCAGATAGATTGTCTTGGAAAAAGTGCACTCATCAGTCTTTATCAGCGGTATGGGGTTGGATTTTTCTCACATATGACCGGAGATGCATTTTTGGGAATGACACTCCATCATATTTTGCAAACATAGGCACTTTGAATTTCGGAGGAATCACAATCCTCGACACTAGTCCCAATTCCTTAAAGTCTAAGCCTGACACCTTTTGTATTTCCATCGCACTCAAACGCTATTCGAGATGTTTGTACTTGTCATCAGCTGGAGGATATTGTTCCTCATAGTAGTCTTCCTCTTCTTCCTCCTCTTCTTCCGACTCTGACGAGACAACTGTTTCCTTGCCTTTCCCCTCTCCTTCACCGGATGTTGTTGCAAATTTCAAAGTCCTTCTTGTCTGTCCTTGAAATCTTCTCCCCATGTTTAAGACTCCAGTTACCTTCTTTGTTTTCTTTTTCCTCTCTTCAGCTAGCATAGTCTTCAACTCTTCTTGACCCTTGGCTAGGGTCATGAGAAACTGTTGAAACTGCATATTCTAAGCTTGAAGATATTTCACTGTTTGCTCGAGATCCATCTTACTGAAATAAACAGTAGAGAGATGAGAAGACTTGTTGCAAAAACCTGCTTATGTTATGATGAATGGTATGTGCATATGCAATGTTTTCAAGGATTTCAAAATTCAAATTTGTTTTAGACAAAAAGGAACACACGTTATATTAATAAGATAAAGTTTGAGTACATCAATGCCCCTTGGACAAAATAATACAATACTCTAAGATAAAAAGGTAGTGTGCATCCTCTTTGGTGCAATGTAGGCATTGAGAGTCTTCTCCTCATGAAGTAGCCTAGTGAGCTCAAAAACCTTCTTCTCGCTTGCATAGTATTGGGCTTCAAAAGTATCTCGCTCCCCTTTGAGTTGTATCCATTCCATTTGTAGGTCTTCAAGAGATGTGGGCATGTCAGGATGTAGGATAGTGTATGGAACATCTCCTTCCTTAACAGGCTCAATGATTACCGGGAGAATGGAGGGGTAAGGCATTATAAGACTCTGAGCACGAGTTCATACCCATTTGAGGTAAGGCTCAAGAGGGATGGAATTCTTGTGCCCCAAAGTCTTTCTATCCACCTTGTTTAGCATCTTCCAAGCTCGGCTAAATCTCTGGCGAAGACCTTGATTGTCGTTGTCGTAGTCGAATACCAAACCTTGAATCAGCATCTCGTGCGGGCCATCCCTTCGGGCATAACCAAACTTCCTTAAGGCTAAACATGGGTTGTAGGTGATTCCTCCCCTAATTCCAAGTAAAGTGACATTAGGAAATTCTCCACAACAGTTGACAATGATAACATTCTCATTGGAACAGGAGCACCAATGAATGTCTGAATGCTTGAGCGTCATCAACCTTTGTGACCACCTTGAACCTTGCTCATTCTTTAAGACTGATTGGGGAAGATGAGAAATAAACCATCTTGCCAAGAGAGGAGTGCAACATATAAGGACACCTCTTTTCCTCATTGTGCGAGTGTGAAAAGAGGTTAGGATATCCCCTAGCAATGTAGGCACCGGGTTGCGTGATATGAAGATTTTGACAGTGTTGACATCTATGAGTTGGTCAGGATTTAGAAACAAAACCATCGCATAGATGAGGACAGCCATAATTTCCTCAAAGTCTTGCAAGTCTAGGGAATTCCCACAGCTTTGGGCTTTCTCAAGCAGGAACTTTGCCAAGAAACCTTTGACACCACTCCTTGTTTCCAAATGAGTTGTGACATCAGATGAATGCAAGTGTAAAGCTTGAGCAATCTCTTCTGACTTTGGATCTCTTTCCATACCGTTGAAAGGTAGTTGATTGAGAATGGGAATCCTCAAGAGTTGGGAGAATTCTTCCAAAGTAGGCACAAGTTGATAGTCGGGAAATCTGAAGCAATGGTGGAAAGGATCAAAGAACTGAAAGAGCACCTTCATCATATCCTCATCTATGTTGGAGGTGACCAAGTTGAATAGACGACCGTGTCTTTCGGTGAATGGAGAGTTTTCATGAATTCTTGAAACTAGCTCCTTTAGTTGTGGAGGAATTCTCACAAGGTTGAGTTGAATAATTTTCCTGCGAAGTGAATCCATATCCTACAAAACAGGAACAAAGATGAATCCCAAAATCCTTGAAATGGTTAGTGGATGTATATGATGTTTATGATATTCATGATGTCCATGATGTTATGTACAAGTATGCATATACAAGCAAAGCAAAAAAATCCTTACTTTAGGCTTGCATGGAGTTTTATAGGTAAGTACTCTCTTGAAGTTAGTTGGCTTAAACCTGTCCTAGTAATAGTATCCGGTTTCTAAGGAGCTCAATATCACTAGTTTGTTTCCTTGGTCATTGTTTCAGCTCAAGCCTCTTTAATGGAGACCGAAATATCCCAAGAAGCCAAACCTCAATGAGTGTAGTATCGAGTATCTAACAACTTCGGACTGCACCAAAGCCAGTCATCTCACTACATCCTAAAAGGCCAAGTTGGTCAAGTAAAGGTACTAGAAGTTCATAGTGCTTCATGACATCACTCAGCGGCTCTGTATTCTCTTTGATTAACTCAAAGGCTACCGGTACCCACAAATATGTCACACTAACGTAGCTATTGCTTAGACCATGTCGGTATACCCCGCATAGTTTCCACAATGTATTGCTACTTACCTATAATGTATTCCAAATCCGGGTAGAGGATTCAAACCCAAACAAAGAACCATAATGTAAAGCATACAAGTCAAACAATGTAAGCAAGTAAATGTGATCTAATCCCTAAGGTAACCCCACTTTTAGAATAATCCCCAGCAGAGTCGCCAGTTCTGTGATACAGTGGGAGAACTGACTTGAAGGTTTTGCGTTTGATCACAAATGTTGCGGTTAGCAAGAGTCGCCACCGACTTTTCTTTTATCCAAAAGGAAAGGTAAAAAGCACAGGAAAGACCTTTGAGATTGTTTCTTGGGTTTGGGGGTTAGATTATAAAAAGGGAAGGTATTAACACCCTTTTTATCCATGGTTTTCTATGGGCTCTTCGTTACTTGCTAGATCACTTGCTTTTCTTTGAAATTGTTCTTTGTGTTGTTTTTGAAAGTATTTTGTAAAAGAGGCCATTGTTTAGGCAATCTTTGTAATGATTCTCGTTCGTAAGAATGTATACAAAGATGTTTGTATTTTTGAAAATGTTTTCAAGTTTGTAAGATGTTTTGAAATGTGTGTGTTTGTTTTGAAAATATCAAGGATATTTGTTTGAAATGGAGCAAGTAACCAAAAGTTATCTACCTACTCAAATTTCTTTCTTGTTCATTTTCTTTTCCTTTGATATTGTTGTCTTATCATTGATTTGGTAAGCAACCCTATCTTTGGATGTAAGCGGGACGGGCGTGGGTCATCGTATAGTCATGATAGAAATGTTGTGAGTGACCTTAGCATTTTTTGAGGGACGAAGATCATTTTGAAAGGCAACATTTATAGCATCATAAAGTGACTATGATATTGTATTTCGATTGTTTTTGCTAAGACATCGCACATGCATAACATGACCATTTTTTAGGAAACAAGTGGAGTTAACCTTAAGGGTGCATGTGTGAATAGTGTGTTTGATTTGCATGCATTTAATATTTGATTAGGGTTATCTACTTTTTTATTTTATGTCTTTCCATACAAACCCTAGTTACTAGCATTTATATTTGAAAGTGATAAATTACGGAAATGTAAAGTCCTACGCTATTACAATCATTTGGGGATGGTGTTTACAAATTTACAAATGGGGATTGCAAGAAATTAAAGTCCTAATTATCTATTACAACCATATTGAATAGCCATGAATAAAATATATGAAGCATGTAAAAATAAAGAAAAATGAAAGGAAAAGAAAACATTTTGGATCATTATGTGTCGACACATGCCGTAACATCAAGCTTCTCGAATGCACTTTTGTTTTGATGAAGACAAATCATAATTGATAAAGAAGGAAAAAATTTTGATCAAGATAAAAGCCTCTTTGGATGAAGTCTTTGGTTCAAGCCCTTAGCAAATTTCAAGGTATAATGATAATACTTACCTTGAACTTAAGATATAGATGCTCAATGGTCAAAAGAAACATTTTATATTGTCCAACTCTTTATTCAAGTTTTTTTCAAAGCAAAAATTCAGTTTTTATTTGAGTGCAATCGATTTTCATGTTAGTGCAATCGATTGCATGCTTCATTTTTTCAAAACATTGGCTACTGACTTCCAGTGCAATCAATTTGCATGGTTGTGCAATCGATTGCACACTCAAATTTTTTGGAAATCTGGCTACTAGAACCCCGTGAAATCGATTTGCAAGGTTGTGCAATCGATTTCACACTCAATTTTTTTTGGAAATCTGGCTACTGGAACCCCGTGCAATTGATTTGCATGGTTGTGAAATTGATTTCCTGCTGTATGGTTTTGAAAAACAGCTGCCTTACACCTTCCTGTTCATGATACTATTTCATGGAAAAAAATTTCACTCAATCTTGGCAATTGTTCATGATTTTTTACAAACATTTTCTTCAAAGGTCACTGTATTCTAGACTAAAAAATGAATCAAATGATTATTATTGAAATGAATAGTTTAAAGTTAAGGAGACTTACATTGCAACTAGAATTTATGTTTTGAGCTTGAGGTGCTGCCTTGTGGACTGTTATGACCTTTTTTCAGTTATGAGATTTTGAGAGTTTGTCAATAAAACTCCTGGTTTTCTTTATCCATTTTTTTTTCTTCTCTCTCTCCTTCTTCTTCTTGCAATTGGCCTCTCTATTTATAGAGAAGGTTTGAGACTTCAAACAACTCAGATTTTTAAATCACATGTTATGGTTATCTTGCTTATTTTTGAAGCAAACATGAAGGACATGTTTCCAATGTTTGTACCAAGCTATGTAAAGTGGTTGATCACTTTAAACATGTTTGTTCTAACTTATAGAAATTGAGTGTGATTAGAACAACAAGTTATAGGCTCAAGAAATTGACTTTATGATTAAAGTGAACTTTGCAAGAATGGCAATGGTGCCTTTGTGCCAAAAATGGAAAGATTCAATGGACAATACTTGAACCACTTGGATAATGGTTCAATCAATTGTGTAAACATCTTATTATGGATAGATTTGCAAGTCAAGAGGCCTGCAAAGTGAAGATTATGCAGCATGACTAAGATTTTTCTTCCTTGTTCATCAAAAATCTGCCTTGTAAATCAAGAATGAATGTCCAACTTCAGATCCTTGTATCTCCTATCTCAAATATGATAAATTCATGCTCTTGGATGTTTTGGAAAGCTTGAAACACCCTCTATAGCTTTCATGTTGGCCACATTTGTTAAATCAAACTGGAACTTTATGGAAATTGGACAAGAAGTTAGGATAAAAACCTGTTCAAACCTGCTGAAAAGTTCTCTAAGTGTTTATTCAAAAATGCTATGACTTCAAGAATTTATAACTCAAAATCCAAACATTTCTAGAAAAAGTCCTGCTCTACAATGTTTTAGATCTCATTGATATCTACATCTTTTATGTTGGAGGTTTTCCTTGAATAATCTTTCATTATGGCAAAAAATTGGCATGAAGTGGTGAAATTATCATGTGTAAAAACACTTAGAAAATTTCCAAGTCTTGGAAATCTTGACTTTTCAAGTTGACCTTTGACTTTCTTAACTTCTTGATGATCAAGCTTGATATTTTTGAATGTCTTGATGAATTGTGATATTTGAAACTTAATGTTGACCAAAAAGTCAAAGTTTGACTTTTGATGCTATATTTGACTTTTTCACCAATACAGTTGATTTTAGATCATTTGATCAATTGACTGTGCAAAAAATGTGATCCAAGACCTGAAACTTGACATGAGAAATCTTGAGAGTCCAAAATGTTCAGTGAAAGTCAAATGGGGCATTAAAAGTGTATTTGTCCTTGTGCAAACTCAAACCTTAATTTTTAGTCATCAGTGCATGAGGAGATGTCTTGAGCTGATCAACCTTAGTGCAGTCTTGAACCAAAGGAGATCTTGTGAGATATTAATTGAGAAATGAGAGGGCAAATTTTGGGGTACAACATACGTGTTCTAGGTTCTTCCTTCAACTAGAGGCATCAAGATAGGAGGTTCTTGTAAATATTCTTTGATCTTGTCAAAGGAAGCTTGGCAGTCGTTGTTCCATTTGATTACTTCAGTTTTCTTCAAGAGTTTGAATATTGGCTCACAAGTAGCAGTTAGGTGAGATATGAAGCGAGCAATGTAGTTAAGTCGACCCAAGAAGCCTCTGACTTCCTTCTTGGAATGGGGAATTTTCATTTCTTGAATGGCTTTAACCTTCAAAGGATCCACTTCAATACCTTTACCACTGATAACAAAACCCAGATGTCAGTATCTAACCTTTACCAGGAATCCTACATCGAATTTCTTCATCACTTCCGCTTTTATCTTTTCAGACCCAACAAGCGGACAATATTCTTTTTTTGGTAGATGATGAACCACAATGTCAGTATCTAACCCTGGCATGTCTTCATACGACCAGACAAACACTTCAACATTGTCACGTAGCATCTAAACCAACCTACTCTTGATACCGTCTTCTAAGTTGGCACCGATCTTGACCTCTTTCTTGTGTGTCTCAGTACCTAAAACGATAGTTTTGACTGGCTCTTCATAAGGTTGAATAGCTTTCTCCTCTCGCATTAGAAGTCTGGCTAGTTCCCCTGGTATTTAACAATCTTCCTCGCCTTCTTCTTTGGCTTGGTTAATTTGATGTTCAAAGTCATAACTGGTAATAGTAGAGTCGTTAGAAATGAGATCCAGAGTGGATGAGAATCTGCAAGTGTGTGTGTGTGCATGTAAGATACATGGTATAACACAGTGGGAGAACTGACTTGAGTGTTTTGCATTTGATTGCAATTGTTGCGGATAGCAAGAGCCGCCACCGACTTTTCTTTTATCAAATAAGGAAAGGTTCAAAAGAACAGGAAAGACCTTCCGATATTATTTCTTGAGTTCGGGGGGTAGGTTATGAAAAGGAAAGGTGTTAGCACCCTTTCCATCCGTAGTTATCTACGGGCTCTTAGTTGCTTGCTAGATCACTTGCTTTTGTTTGAAAGGTGCTCGTGGTGTGGTTTTTGAAAGTATTTTGAAAAACGTCCTTGTAATGGAAGATCCAAATGTAATTTTGCAAGCTTGGACCCTGAGAATACTTTTGAATAAATGCCTTGAAAAATGAGAGGGAAAATTTTGGGGTACAACAGCTGCTCCTATTCAATCTTCTTAAACCTGAAGAGTTAGATTTGGCGAATCTGCCATTCGTGAATTGAAGGTGGAAGATGATTGAACACTAGAGTGCCCAGAAATTTGCACGTGATGATGTGGTGGTTGATTATGTAGGGAATGGGCTTGAAGATTCCATTTGGTAAGATGATAGAGAGTTTTCGGAGATGGGCTTATAGATGCCATCCAAAGGTGATTGTTGACGGAAATTAGGCTAAGTTTAAATTTGACTTCAACTGGAAAAGAATCAGAATAAATCTTAGAGCGATTTATCTGAACCGGAGAAAATGTCTACTAGGAAGGAATCAGGATAAACCATTGATCGATTTAAACTGAACCAGCTGAAGTCTTGAAATATTCCTTAACTGGAATGAATCAGAATAAATCTTGGAGCAATCTATCTGAACTAGAGAAAATGTCTACGGGAAAGAATCAGGATAAACCAATGAGATATTTAAACTGAATCAATAGAGGTCTTGAATATTCTTTAATTGAAACAAATCATAATAAATCTTGGAGCGATCTATCTGAACCAGAGAAAATGTCTACGAGAAAGAATCAGGATAAACCATTGAGAGATTTAAACTGAACCAACAGAGGCCTTGAATATTCTTTAATTTATGATAGGCCTGTGTAGGGCTGCTTTAGGAGACACATGAGAAGGAAAACTGGGTAGGACTGCTTCAGGGTGAATCCATGTGAAACTTCACCTAGAAATTAAGAGAAGGAACCTGGGCATGGTTGCTTCAGGATGAGTTTGTGTAAAACTACATCTGGAAATGAGAAGGAACCTGTGTAGGGTTACTTCATGATGAGTCAGGGTAAAACTGCATCTAGGAACAAGAAGAAACCTGGGTAGGGTTGCTTCATGATGAATCCGGGTAAAACTGCATCTAGGAATGAGAAGGAACCTGGGTAGGGTTACTTCATGATGAGTCTAGGTAAAACTGCATATGGGAATGAGAAGGAACCTGGGTTTGGTTGCTTCATGATGAGTCAGGGTAAAACTGCATCTAGGAATGAGAAGGAACCTGGGTATGGTTACTTCATGACGAGTCCGGGTAAAACATCATCTGGAATTTAAGAGAAGGAACCTGGGTATGGTTGCTTCATTATGAGTCTGTGTAGAAATGCATTTGGGAATGAGAAGGAACCTGGTTAGGGTTACTTCAGCTGGTCGTGTAGGTAGTTGCCCTGGCTTATTTCAGGTATTGATTTTTGACCTTAGAAAGAAAGATAGTTTTCCTGGCTTGTTACATATATTAATCTTCAATCCGCTCAAGTAGATAGATTTCCTGGCTTGTTACAGGTATTAATCTACAATTGGTCGTTCACAGATAGTTACCCTGGCTTGTTGCAGGCATTAATCTGGATCTGTTGAAAATTGTTGACAATAGTCATCTGTTGTTTGATCTTACATGAAAAGGTAAAAAGTCAGCTGCATGCAATGTCATGATATATGAAATGCATGGCATAATGATGTTCTCAAAATAAATGAGATTATGTTGTATGCATTTATCATGCATGGAATGCGAAATGTTGTTGGAATGTATTTTGGTTTTGGAAAATAAAATCCTTGACAAATGTCGGGGAGTTATCTCTTGGTGGAAGAGAAAGGAAGTTAACAATTTGTTAGGGAAAAAGAAATTAACTGTTATTTGGTTGTCTCCCAGGTTTTACAGCAACTCATTGGGGATTGTAGAGCAATCTACTAAGGAAGAGGAGTTGTGGTCCCTTGATTTGTAGTAGTCAGAGAGGCAAACTCAAGCTGGGGAATCTCTAGTTTGTTGGGGAAATAAACATTGTTTCTAATCTGCTTGAGAGACGTTTCCTTTTGGCAGAACTCCTCAAGGATTATTGAAACTCTGGTTGGGGATCACCCTATGAAAAGGACTTTGTGGGGGATTTTCCACTGCCCCCAGTAGCAAGTGTTTGTAGCACTGCCAGGAAATGTTTGCTTGACCATATATAACCCTTTGGAATTCACATTCAATTTCCCAAGTGATTCAGATATAGACCTGCCCTTGGTTATTCAACATTTCTTGGGAGATTTCTTGGAATCTTTCCTTGACTGCCCTAGATGTATTGGATAGTGATCATGCTGATGCCCCCTTGCTTATAGGAGATCTGCCATTGGAAGTGTCATCCCATTTGAAGTGATTTTGTCCACTAAGAGAGCTTTCATTCATTGGATATTCGTTATGTGAATTTCTCTGTTGTCAAACAAATAGCTATATGCAAACAACGATATTCAAAATAATGCAAAGTTTATGCTTGTGTTTTGAAGTTTTGAAAATGCGTTTTGGCAGATAAAAGAATTTGTAAGAATATGAATTCAACTCAAAATTTGGAGTAACACCTTACAGGAGTCAGGATACGTTTTGTAACAGTATGCTTTTGGACTAACCCATGCTTCAATTAGGACTTTGAAAGGTTGTATCATGGTCTGGTTCACGGTTTAAGAAAAAAAAGATAAGGCTCAAAGGGTGTTTGTACCCGCCCGCTCTTTGTGATGTTCTTCAGTTCTAAACTCAGTCAATTGTGCGTTTGAGCTTCTATTGAATCTGGAAAGATGGTTCATATATTTGGAAGTTTATTTATTGGAAGGCAGTCATTTTTGAAACACTTTTCGTGTTGTCGAGGATTTGTAATGACCTCTTCTTGATTTATTAACCCTGATTTTTGCCTGATTGTTCTTGTTTTGAGATTACAGTCAGCGGGATGCCCTAGTTTTTCCTAAGTCTCCTTCGCATGTTTTGACTTAGTGGGCTTTTCTTTTGAGAGATAATGAATGCCTGTGTGATAAGGAACAATCTCCGTCTTTTGATTCCAGAGGAAAGTTTTTTGATGTCATTCGTTGTATACAAAGTGAAAGCTTACGACTGACGCGCACTTGAATTAACTGAGAGACTATCCTGCCCTAGGTTTTGATTAAAGGTTTCAATTTGTGTAAAAAGGAAATTCCTACTTCTTATGCTCAAGGGGGTTGACTAGAGATTATCTTCCTTATAACTCCAGTGTTTAGGAATTGAAATAAACGCCTGTACATCGTCAGTAAGGTCTGTCCAAAAGCATACTATATGAGATTATGGCACTGATTTTGTCATCCTCCCTCTAAAGGCCTGCAACTTTTGAAACAAGAGTTGAATATCATAAAGGGAGTAAAACCATCATAGTTTAAATATAATGAAAACAAATGGATTAATTCAAGACAAACATATGCAATGCATTAATGAAAGAAAGTTTGATATTAATAGATAAGTGTTTGAATAACAAAAGAAATTACAATTGAAAATTCAAAATTAACTGGAACTCTCAATGATTTGACATGGGAGCGGTGATCACGTTGGAAGTCTCTGGAGGATTGAAATTGATATCCTTGGCGTCAATCATGTTCTGAATCTTGTATTTTAGCGCCCAACAATCATTATTATCATGCCCAGGACTTCCGGAATGATATTCACATATTGTATCAGGATTATAGTTAGGAGAAGAAGTTTTGGGGTTTGGATGAGGTCCTATCAACGTGATCAGATTTATCTTCAACAAGTGTTGTGGTGCTTGAGACAGCGGCATGTTGATGTTGCTAAACTGTCTTTTAGGCTCTTCTTGCCTTCACTGATTTCCCGTTTATTATTGTCGCCGTGATGCAGGACCAGAGATCAGGACCGCCCTCACATGTTGGTCGTGGTTGCTCTTGTTATGAACCTTTTGTCCGTAAACAACATTGGACTCTCTTCCCATTGTATGGCCTTTTCTGAGTATCAGAGGATGTAGCTCCTTGGATCTTTCCGCTTTTGATGCCAGCTTCGACTCTTTCGTCAGTCAGTATTAGCTCAGTGAACCCGGCCGAGGAGCTTCTTATTAGGTGATTAAAGAAAGGTCCCGTCAAAGTTCCCATAAAGATGTCAATCAGCTCCTTGTCAGTTAAGGGTGGTTGCACCCTTCCAGCAAGGTCTCTCCATTTTTTAACGTATTCTTTGAAGCCTTCGTTGGAACGCATGGTCAAACTCTGCAATTGCACACGAGTTGGTGCAAGATCAACATTGTATTGGTACTGATTATAGAAAGAAGAATCCAAGTCCTCCCAAGTTTGAATGTCGGTTCTTTCTAACTGATAGAACCACTCTAGTTGAATGCCAGCCAATCTTTCTTGGAAGAAATGGACCCATAGTTTTTGATCAGCAGTGTGAGGATGAATCTCGTGGACATAAGATCTCAGATGCATCTTAGGACAAGAGACCCCATCATACTTGGAAACAATAGGGATTTTGAACTTTGGTGGGATGACCACCCCGGAAACCAACCCTAACTCTTCAAAGTCCAAGCCAGGTATCTGCTGAATCTCCATAGCATTGAGGTGATCCTCCAACTGTTTGTATTTATCATCAGCGGGAGGATATTGTTCCTCAAAGTAGTCAACTTCATCTTCATCAATCTCCATGCTGTTATCTTCTTCATGATTATTCCCCTCACTTGATGGAGTTGAGAGATCTAGATCTCTCTTGACTGATCCTTTAAGTCTTCTTCGCAATTTCAGGATGCCTACTGACTTCTTTGACTTTTTCTTCTTGTCTTTGAGAAAAAGAGTTTTTAGGTCCTCTTGCCGCTTAGACATAGCCAGGAACATTTGTTGGAATTGGGCATTTTGTGTTTGGAGATCCTTCACTGTTTGTTCCATATCCATCTTACTGAAATAAACAGCAGGAAGATAAGGAGACCTGTATGGGAGAAACCTGTCGTGATATGATGCATGATATGTGGATGCATGTTTTAAAGGATCTCGCGAGGCAGACACATAAGAAGATGTTAGAAGTTACTTACAATTTTTATTGGAGAACTTCGTATCTGTGGATATCCTTCCACGAGAATTAAGCTCACCATGTCAAGTGGGTCATAGCCCTTGACTCAAGTTGTCGTGCTTTGGTTTTGACGACATTTTATTAGAGAACAAATCCTTTTGCCCCTTGATAGGCATCTGGTTCAACATGACCCTGCATCATAGGCCCTTGAGATCCCTGAAATGGTTATTGAAAGTGCTATGGTATGACGTTATGTACAAGTGTTCAAATTAAGCAAGTTGTTATGTACAAATAGTCATATACACATAAAGCAGACAAGTCCTTAGGTTTAGGCTTGCATGGAGTTTGTAGGTAAGTACCCTCTTGATGTTTAGTTGGCTTAACTTGTCCTAGTAATAGTAACCGGGTTATAGGGGATCTCAATGTCATTGATCTTTCTTCATCGAGCATTGTTTCAGCCCAAGCCTCTTTAATGGCGATTGAAATATCCTAAAGTCCGATTTCAATGAGCGTAACATCGAGTATCAACCAACTTCGAACTGCACCAAAGCCGTCTATCTCACTACTTCCTAATGGACAAGTTGTTCAATTAAGGTTCTAAGGTCAGTTAGTGCTTCATGACACCACACAACGGCCCCATATTCTTGACTACTCAAGGGCTACCGGTACCAACAAATGTGTCATACTAACGTAGCCATTGCTTCAACCATGTCGGTATACCCCGCACAGTTTCTACAATCTATTGCTACTTACCTAAAAGGTGCTCCCAGATGCTAGTAGAGGATTAAAATAAGCCCAAACAAGGAACCATAATCTAAAGCAAGTAAGTCAAACAAGGAAAGCAAGTAAAGGTGATCTAGCCCTAAGGTAACCCCACTTTTAAGTAAGTTCCCAGCAGAGCCGCCAGTTCTATAACACGGTGGGAGAACTGACTTGAGTGTTTTGCGTTTGATCGCAATTGTTGCAGATAGCAAGATTCGCCACCGACTTTTCTTTTATCAATAAGGAAATGTTGAAAAGAACAAGAAAGACCTTTCGAGATTATTTCTTGAGTTCGGGGGGTAGGTTATGAAAAGGGAAGGTGTTAGCACCCTTTCCATCCGTTATTATCTATGGGCTCTTAGTTTCTTGCTAGATCACTTGCTTTTCTTTGAAAGGTGCTTGCGGTGTGGTTTTTAAAAGTATTTTGAAAAACGTCTTTGTAATGGTTCTCGTTTCTATAAGAACGCGTACAAAGTGTTGTTTTGAAAATAGTTCAAAGAGGTGTTTGTGGAATGTGTTTTTTGAAAGTGATTTTGAAAAGGTGTCTTTGTAATGGTTCTCGTTTCTATAAGAATGCGTACAAAGTGTTTTAACTTTTGAAAATGTTTCAAATGAAAGTGTTGGTGTATAAAATGTTTTTGTTGTGAGCAAGCGAGTAACTAGGAGCATCCTACCTACTCAAAAGGTCTTAATGTTCTTTTCCTCCTCCTTTAGATGTTGCTATCTTACTATTTTTTTGGTAAGAAGCCCCATCGTTGGATGTGAAGGGACGGTCGTGGGACGTTTGTATAGTCATAGAAGGCAACTTATGGGACGTTTTAGCAATGTCGTTTAGGGACTAGATCATTTACCGAAGGCAACATTGAGGGTCATCGAGGGACTACGATCTTTTATCAAGGGTCTTTGCTAAAACGCCCATATTCGAGGGACATGACTATTTTTCTGAGGCAACAAGTGATATTACCCTAAGGGTGTATGTGTGAATAATGTGTTTGATTTGCATGTATTTAGTCTTTGATTAGGGGTTGTCTACTAGTTGTTTTTATCTTGCCATACATACCCTATTTTACTAACAATCATACAAAAGTAATAAAATTAAGAAAGATAAAATCCTACACTATTACAACCATATTAAATAGCATGAAAATATAAAGGCAAAATAAATAAAAAAAGAGGAAAAAGAGGCTCTTTCGATTTAGGAAGAAGAACTCTTCGATTCTGCTATCTTTGGATGTTTTCGATTTGGTCATGGAGACAATGAGTCATGACCTTCGATTTTGGCTTAATCTGAGGCATGAGATGCAGCCTTTGATTCTGCCTTTTCTCCTCCTTCGATTGGGAGTTAGAATCAGTGTGGGCGTGCCTTTCGACTGGGCCTGGAATCAGTGCAAGATGCAATTTTCCTTTCTGCCTCCTTCGATTGGGCCTGGAGTAAGTGGGGAAGCCTGAGGCTTCGCTTCATACCCATGTCTTCTATTTCTTTCGTTTGAGTTTTTGAATAGCAACATGGCCCAAGTCCATTCTAGCATTACCTTGGGGCTAGGTTAGTTTTTTAAATCATATTTAATAAACCAAGGAACAGAACCCAAAAGGATTAGCCATGAAAACAAGTTAAAAGGGTGGAAACGAAAAGATGAACAATGGTATGTACATGTTTGAGACGAAAATAAAGTTTATTCACATATCATGCCTGAAATGAAGGATTCAAGGGTAAGAGGGACTTACCTTGCTTCAAGCTGGAGCATGTGCTGGACCTTGAGTAGCTGCCTTGAGTGCCTCTGGATTCGAAGGGAGGAAACGAAGACGACGTCCCTAAGGCTGGATTCGAAGGAGAAGAACAAGTGTGATGTTCTTTTTTCTGGATTGGAAGGGTAACAAGGTGTAAGGATGTTTCATATTTGAAGGGGACACGTGTTTGGATTCTTGGTTTGTGCTTGATGAATGTTTAAGTGTTTGAGAGTTTGATGATTTTTGAGAGTGTTTGGGAATTTTGAAGATTCGTTCTTCTGGCCAAAAAGTCCTCCTTACACTATTGTGGAGCCTCTTATTTATAGGCAAAGCTGGTTGAAGCTTTTGGAGGGAAAATAAACAGTTTGAACAATTTGAGTAACCTGCTTTTGTAGCCTTTGAGGGACGGTGCTTTGTATGCCATTTTGGTGCAAGCTTGGGGCAGTGTTTCAGGACAGCTGTACAACAACTTTGGCCAGTGTACTAGGCCTGAACTTGGTAGCAAGCATCTTTTAAGATTTCATTCTTTCATCTTGGCCCTCCTTTGACTAGATTCCTCTTCCAACAATGTTATTTGATTTTCCTCCAACAAGTGTCCTTCGAATGGGTTACTTTTGTGCATCCTTCGAAGGAGCCAAATGTGTGACCCTTGGATGGGCCACTAAAACATGCCTTAAGGTGGGCTTTGTAAATCCTTTGAATGGGCCCTCAAGCATGTCCTTCGAATGAGATGCCTAGACGTGTCCCTTGAATGGATCATGTATGCTTCTTTGAAAAGGGTCAAATGCATCCTTCAGAAGGACTAGTAAGGTGTACCCTTTAGTAGGGACTCATATGTATGCCCTTCAAATCCACCACTATATGTCTTTTGAAGGGGCCATCAACCATGTATGTTGAAGTTTGTCAAGGATGGAAATGCAGCATACTAAAGAGAAATGTTGTCCAGTCGAAGCTAGTACAATCATAGCCAATATCCCGTCGAAGCCTGCGTGCAGGAGGTCTAAACTTTGTGACTCCAAGCATGCACACAAAAGGTCAATGCTCAAACGAAGACTTGCATGAAGGGGGCCACATGTCCAAACGAAAGAGGCATGCAGGAAGCAAAAATGTCCATATTCGAAAGAAGCATACAGGAGGCAAAAAAGTGCAATTGAATGATTCCAAAGGAGAGCCTTTTGCCTTGGAATCGAAGGAAGCTACATGAGGCTCTGTGCCTTGTGCGTGCTAGCATGGGGAAGCCATTTTCACGCAAGAAAGAAGTTATGGCTCAAATGAAAGCTTGTATGTGACTTAGTCATTACTTTTTGAGTCAAGGCAAGCATGGAGGGAAAATTTGTATATGCATGCAAACATTAAACATCCAAACGAAACAGTCACATAGGCAGCCATTGCATGGTGAACCCTGTGAGGCCAAAGATGCAATCGAAGGTTGCATGCAGGAAAGGCCCGCCTTGTGAACCAAAACCAACGCGCCATAGGCATATTCCCAATCGAAGGATGCAATCCAAGCTTGCATCAAAAGAGGCCAAAAAGGCCAATCAAAGGAGCTGAATCGAAAGACTTGTTTTTCTCCAATTTTGTCAAAAAGATTATTTTTATTTGTTTTCCTCCTTTTTTGACAGTTTCCTTTTTAACTTGGTACTGGAATATCCAAATGTAATTGTGCAAGCTTGGACCCTGAGAATCCTTTTGAAAAAATGCCTTGAAAAATGAGAGGGAAAATTTTGGGGTACAACACATGGCTATTTGAAAAATGCAATAAAGAAAAAGAAAGACAATGAGCATAAAATTTTAATGCAAAGGTCCAATGTTTTCCATTAAATGATCATATGATAAATGAACATGAACAAAACCCTTAACAAATGGACCATGGTGCCTCGGGCAAGGCACATGGCTTTAAAGTCATTGTTTGGAATTAAAATTATAGACAAAAGTTCTTGAATTGAGAAAACAGTAAACAGTAATTACTCCTCAATGAAGGAGATGTGAGTGAAATCCTTTGCGTTCCAGTTGTTGAGATTTCCTCCAACATTAGGGTAGATCAATTCTTCAAAAGCACATTCATCGTCAGAGTCTTCCACAGTATTTACTTCATGATTCTCAATGGGAAGAGGTGGCTTTCCCACGCGAGCGCGCCTGACCTCTTTCTGAGAATTGATGATGAAACCCAACCCAAATTTGTCTTCTTTAAATGGAATGTCGGGGAGTTGTCCCCAAATAGTACAACTTCCATCTTCAACCAAGGCACATACATCTTTAAGTGAAACCATTCTTGGTACAACTTTATCATCTTTTGATATGTTGGAGGAGATTTTGGTGGTGGCAACCATAGGAGGAACAACTTCGAAGGCTTGGAACGGAGTTTCTATGAATTCACCATCCATTTCCACATACTTGAAGGAATTGAGGTGGCTCACCATGAATTCTTCTTTTCTACAAACAGTAACGATCTTCCCTTTGATTGGATATTTTAATTTTTGATGAAGGGTGGATGTCCCTGCCCCTGCCCCATGGATTCAATGGCGTCCAAGCAAACAAGAAGAGGCGAGACGTATGTCCATTATATAAAAGGTGGAGTTGAAAATTTGTGATCCCACTTTAATGGTGAGATCCACCTCTCCATGCACCATCCTTCTAGACCCATCGAAAGCCCTTACAACTATATCACTTGGTTTCAACACCAGGCCTTCACAATCTAGTCGGTCCAAAGCACCTTTGGGTAGAAATTTAGGGAGGAATCAGTATCAATCGACATGAGCCAGGGTAGTTCCCTTGCATTCAAAATATACATGCAAGGCCTTGTTAGGATTCCTTTCAACCGGTGTCAATTCAGTGTTAGAGAAACCTAATCCGTTGTCATCCGTTAAACTCACCACACAATTCTCGAACTGGTCAACATTAGTCTCTTGGGGCACATGAGCTTTATTCAAGAACTTGATTAAAGCTTGGGCATGAGCATCAAAATAGAGTAGTAATGAAATCATGGAGATTTTAGAGTGGTTTTTCCCTAATTGTTCTACTATTTTGAAATCACTCTTCTTTATAATTTTCAGAATTTTCTCCATCTCTCGAGTGAAAGGCTCTTCAGCATCAACATCTTATGCAGGTGCCTCTATGTCAGCAAGCTCACTTATTTTTTCTTTGCCTCTAGTGTCGACATTGGGCTTTTTATTGGTTATATGAACATGAGTTGTTGTAGTAGTCGGTGATAAGATATCAGGGGAATAGATCCTCCCCGTTCTTGTTACCTTAATAGAACCTGTAATATTTGTAACATTGTTGGTCTTGTCTTCACTGATCCATGAATCTTGCTTTATTCCATGATAGTAAACTTCAACACCATAGTTCCATGGAACTGCTTTGCTAGAGGAGTAAGGAATCGGCCCAGGGGCAGTGATTATTAAAGGAGAAATTGTTGATTCATTTGAAATCCTAATAGGACCCTTTGAGGAGATCCTAAGAGGCTTGTTGGAGATTGTCATTATGGAAAGGTCTCAAGCTTTTTTGGTCAAACTATTGATGGTAGGAACTTTTTCAAACAAGATCTCGTGACTATCTATCAGGCGTTAAACACCTTCTTTCCGCCACTTGCATCCATTTACTTTTTTAGCACAACAATCACAATATTTTACACAGCCACGATACACCCCAGCTCTCAGCAAATTTTCCTTCACAGTAGTCAATGGAGTACTCAAATCATCAATCGTATTGACACATTTGCCATGATTCGGCATTGGTGTAATTATCACATTTGGTGTTGTAGGTGGATCAAACTCAATAGTTTTGTTGTCTATCAGATCTTGAATCTTATTCTTCAGAGCCCAACATTGGTCAGTTTCATGCCCAGGGCTATTGGAATGATATGCGCACTTGGCATTTGGATTGTACTTCGGTGATGTAATATTTGGATTTGATGGCGAATCACCCAATGTCACCAAGTTGGCCTTTAACAGATGCTGCAAGGATTGGGACAGTGACATGATAATCCTTGTGAACCGTCTTCTAGGAGTTTTGGATCATTGATGGTTGGATGATTGTCTTTGAGCAGATGGGGGGTTGGAGATCAAAACAGCATTAACAGATGGACGGTGATCCTTCTTGGTATGGGCCTTGGATCCATAAACATCATTGGCTTCTTTCTTGCCAGTAAAGGGTTTCTTTATAGTTCTTGAGGTAGAATTAGATGCCATGGGGATTTTTCCACTCTCGATTGCACTCTCGACCATTTCACCAATCAGAATTAACTCAGTGAAACCGGAAGATGAGATACCAATTAGCAAGTTGAAATATGGGCCAGTTAATGTACCCATGAACATATCAACTAGTTCTTTGTCAATTAGTGGTGGTTGGACCTTACCAGCAAGATCCCTCCATTTTTGCGCGTACTCTTTAAACCCTTCATTAGCACCCATTGTCATTCCTTGAAGTTGAACTCTTGTCAGTGCTAAATCAACGTTGTACTGATATTGATGATAAAAAGTAGTGGCCAGATCTTCCCATGTGTGAATGCGGGAACCCTCCAATTGGTAAAACCATTCTAACTGAGTCACAGCCAGACTCTCTTGGAAGAAATGGACCCAGAGCTTCTTGTCAATAGTATGTGGCTGTATATTGCGGACGTAGGACCTCAGATGAAGTTTTGGGCATGAAACTCCATCATACTTAGAAAAGACTGGTTTTTTGAAATTATGGGGAATGACGACCCAAGTACTAAGCCCAAATCACCAAAATCCAAACCAGGTATGACTTGAATTTCAACAGCTTTCAGTCTATCCTCTAACTACTTGTATTTACCCTCGGCCGATGGATACTGTTCATCAAAGTAGTCTTCGTCCTTGGAAGATTGATCATTTGGACCCCCAGCACGGGTGCTCCTTTCCTCTCCCACCTAGTTCTCGTCTTCTTCGGATGATTCTTCAACTATCTGCACCTGACGGACTAGGCCTTTAAATATTTTCCCCATATTGATGAGGGCTTTCTTCTTAGTCTTCTTTTTGGCCGCCAACATTGTCATCAACTCTTGTTGTCCCTTAGCCAGGGTCAACAAGGTCTCTTGGAACTGGGAATTCTGGGCTTGCAAATCTTTCACGGTCTGCTTGATATCCATCGTATTGAAATATACAGTAGAAATATAAGGAAACCTGTGTTTGAAAACCTGCTTATGTTATGATGCATGAAATGCGTATGCAAATGATTTCAAAGACTTTTAAGATTTAAGTTTGTTTAGACAAAGAGAGAACAAACATTAACTGCATTAATAAGTTCAAACGGTTACAAGATACCCCTTGGGCTTACAATGGGAGAAACAAAGATAATACAAAATAAACTCCTAAAACATAAAGGACTCAAGCTTCACATGAGCGCATCCTCTTCGATGCAATGTAGGTATTCAAATTCCTCTCTTCATGAAGTTGTTTTGTAAGCTCCAAAACCTTCTTCTTGCTTGCGTAGAACTGGGTTTCAAAGGTGTCTCTCTCCCATTTGAGTTGAGTCCAAGATCTTTCCAACTCCTCGATAGTAGTCGACATGTCTGGATGAAGAATAATGTGGGGAACAACTTCCTCGACAATAGGCTCCATGATCATAGGTAGGATGGCTTCATAAGGCATCAAAAGGCTTTGAGTGCAAGTTCGTACCCACTTGAGATAAGGCTCCAAATGAATGGAGTTCTTATACCCTAATGTCTTGCTATCAACTTTGTTAACCATGCCCCAAGCTCGTATGAATCTCTGACGATAACCTTGGACATCGCTCTCATAGTCATTTGCAATTCCTTGGACAAGTGCATCATGAGGGCCATCCCTCATAGCATACCCAAACTTCCGCAATGCTAAACAAGGATTGTAGGTGATACCTCCCCTAATGCCAAGTAGAGGGACATTAGGGAATTCCCCACAATGATCAATAATAGTAATTTCCTCCAAGGATCGAGAACACCAATGAATATCAGAATGCATGAGTGACATCAATATATTAGACCATCACATGCCTTGCTCATTCTTCACAACATATCTTGGTAGGTGCGAAATAAACCACCTAGCCAAAAGAGGAGTGCAACACATAAGAAGTCCTTTTCTCTTCATGGTGCGAGAGTGAAGAGAATGCAAGATATCCCCAAATAAAGTAGGCACCAGATTGCGAGATATAAATTTTTTGACTTCTGTCACATCTATGAGTTGGTCAGGATTGGGAAATAGTACCATCCGATAGATGAAAAGAGCCAAAACTTCTTCAAAGGCTTGTAAATTCATAGCATCCCAAAAATATTGAGCCTTCTCCAACAAAAACTTGGCTAGAAACCCTTTGACACCACTTCTTGTTTCCCAATTAGCCACAACGTCAGATCTTTGCCAATATAGAGCTCGAGCAATCTCCTCAGGTCTTGGGTCTCTTTCCATACCGTTGAAGGGTAGTTGATCAAGAATAGGGATTCCCAAGAGTTAGGAAAATTCTTCCATAGTGGGCACAAGTTGCTAATCAGGAAAGGTAAAGCAATGGTGTTTAGGGTCAAAGAATTGGAATAACACATGTACCATATCCTCTTCACAATTCATTGTAACCAAGTTGACAAGACAACTGCATTTCTTGGTGAATGGAGAATTATTGGGAACCCTTGATGCTAATTACTTGAGTTGAGGAGGCTTTCTCACAAGGTTGATTCAGATGGTGTTTCTTCGTGCGAAAGCCATATCCTACAAAAAAACACAAAGATAAATCACAAAGTCCTTGAAATAGTTAGTGTAAATGCAATGGTATGATGTCACGATGTTATGTGCAAATAAACATATACAAGTAAAGCAAACAACTCCTTAGGTTTAGGCTTGCATGGAGTTCATAGGTAAGTACCCTCTTGAAGTTTAGTTGGTTTAACCTGTCCTAGAAAGTAACTGGGTTCTAGGGGATCTCAATATCACTGATCTTTCTTTATTGTGCATTGTTTCAGCGCAAGCCTATTTTTTGGCGACCGAAATATCTCAAAAGTCCAATCTCAATGAGCATAGCGTCGAGTATCAACTAACTTCGGAATGCACCAAAGTCGGCTATCTCACTACTTCCTAATGGCCAAGTTGTTCAATTAAATGTTCTAAGGTTCGTTAGTGCTTCATAACATCCCTCAGCGGCCCCGTATTCTCCTTAATTCCCATAAGGGATACCGGTACCAACAAATATGTCACACTAACATAGCTATTGTCTCAACCATATTGATTTACGCCGTACAACCTCCACAAATTTTGCTATTTACCTAATCATGTTCCCAGATCTGGGTAGAGGATCAATACAGGCTCAAACAAGGACCCACAAATGTAAAGCAAACAAATCAAACAATGAAAGCAAATAAATATGATCTAGCTCTAAGGTAACTATACTTTTAAGTAATTCCC
Organism: Vicia faba; assembly: GCA_948472305.1. Classification (NCBI taxonomy): domain Eukaryota; kingdom Viridiplantae; phylum Streptophyta; class Magnoliopsida; order Fabales; family Fabaceae; genus Vicia; species Vicia faba. Next base: position 1,559,888,738 of record OX451736.1, read on the forward strand.
CAATAGAGTCGCTAGTTCTATAATACAGCAGGAGAACTGACTTGGTTGTTTTGCATTTGATCTTAATTGTTGCGGATAGCAAGAGTCGCCACTGAATTTTCTTTTATCAAATAAGGAAAGGATGAAAAGAATAGGAAAGACCTTTGAGATATTTTCTGGAGTTCAGGGGGGTAGGTTATAAAAAGGGAAAGGTGTTAGCACCCTTTTCATCCGTAGTTATTTATGGGCTCTTAGTTGCTAGCTCACTTTTGAAATTGCTTTGTTTGAAATGTGTTTGTAATGGTTTTTGATTTTGAAAACCGCATTCGTTTAGGCAAACTTTGTTATGATTCTCGTCTCTATAAGAATGTTTACAAAATGTTGGACTTTTGAAAATATTTCATGTTTTTGAAAGTGTTGGGTGTGTTTGAAATGATGTTTTTGAAGATGGATCATGAGAAAGCAACTAAGAACGTTCTACCTACTCAAAAGTCTTTTGTTCTTTTCCTCCTCCTTTAGATATTGCTATCTTACCATTGATTGGTAAGTAGCCCTATTTTTGGATGTAAAGGGATAGGCACGGGTCATCGTATAGTCATAGATAACAATGTTATGAGATACCTTATCATTTTCCCAAGGGACTAAGATCATTTGTAAGACAATATTTGAGGCGTCATCGAGGGACTATGATCTTGTATTTTTTATTGTTTTTTTCTAAAGCGTCTCACATGTATAACATGACCATTTTTCTCAAGGAAACAAAGTGGAGTTAACCCTAGAGGTGCAAGTGTGCAAGTGTTTTATTTTCATGCATTATTTGTCTTGAATTAGAGTTTACTACTTGTTGATTTTAGTATTTCCATACAAACCCTAATTACTAGCATTTATATTTGAAAGCAATAAATTGCAGAAAGTAAGTATCCTACGCTATTACATCATTTGGGGGTGAGGTGTACAAATTTACAAATGGGGATTGCAAGAAATTAAATCCTAATTATATATTACAACCATATTGAATTTGAATTGGACAAGAAATGAAATGAATATAATATACAAGTATGAATGGATAAGGAATGAGTTTTGTTTGGGTTTTTGTATTAAATATTTTGACTTAATTAAATTTAAAGAAGCTTATTAATTAGTCTAAATTAATTTTAAAGAACTAAACCTAAGTCTAAAATAAAAAGAAATAAAATTAAATCAATAAAATATTTTTAGGGTTTTGTAGAAAATAGTTTTAGTTTAATTGAAATAGTGTGAAAAATTAAGTAATCAAAAATCCCAAGCTTCTAAATTAATCTTAACTAAAAAAACAACCTAAGTCTAATGTTCATTTACAAAGAAAATGATTTTTTTAGTTTTTTAAGAGAAATTTTTTAATGTGTAAAAGAAAATAATCAAAACCCTAGCTTCTAATTAATTTGAAATATAATTAATAAAACAAAGTGTAATTAAAATAAACTAATTTTATATCAAAAATTAATTTAATTAAGCAAAAGCCTAGATCTAATATTTTTTATGATTAAAAGATTTTTCAGCATTAAATAAAATATATTAAAAGAAACAAATACATAAAAATGAATAAAAGAAAATAAAATGGGCCAGTATTGCAAAAGTAAAAAGGGGGTGAAAAATTAGCAAAATTCCAAGCCCATTACAGTGAACCCAGCGCCTATTTTTGTATCCAATGGGGAAGGCCCTTGGAGGTTTACCATTAGGAAGCATTGTGACATGTTGGATCTAGCTGAATATAGATCAGAAGGTTGGAATATGAGGTGCATCATAGGCGCCGGACCTTGGTTTACACATGATCTGTAAATAGAAAATATGAAGAAAAAAAACAAAAGGGTACCACTGGGGCTCGAACCCAGGTTCCATAGGTTAACAAGCGCGCGCTTTACCACTAGGGTGGCTATACATATGATATTATAAACAAAAGCATAAATATATATTGTAAAACAACTCCATGGCTGTTATCTTCTTCTACCTCGTTCCATAAGCTATTGCTATACTTTTGAATTTTCTAACTTCTTCATTCCTCAACCAAATTTAAAAATACAAACATGAAACTTGCTTGAAATTTCAATACGAATTCAACCATGTAAATAACTAAAGCTATAAATCACAGATGAATGAGAATTTTTTTGGCCCTAAACTAAAACCTAATTTTTTCAGAAACTTTAAACATAAAATTCTCCATGCTCATGCAATATAAATAAAAACTATGGACGTGCTTAGTTTCATGGCAATGATGTCTACATTTTATCTTTGAAAATGAAAGCCTAACAATGCCTACATGAAGAGTTGAAAGTTCAGAAAATTACGTTCAAAACTGGAAATCATGAAATTGGTTAGAGCAACTTTCAAGGTGTTATGATGATCTAGTAAGCTTCAGTGAACCTCCAGGAAGCTAATGCAATGATTAGTTTGTGCCGAGGAGGGCTGAAATGTGCTGGAGAAGTCAATGTGCAGCACCTTGTTTTTGGTTATGGAGGATGGTGATGGAGGTGTTATAGTTTCAAAACAGGGATAAGGATAGTCTCTATATGTGTATTAGAAACATTATGAATGATTTGGCTAAGAAACACACGAGTGGATTGTGAGTTGAGTGTTCAAAGTCATAAATGACACAAAAATGGAGGTTTCATGCAATTTCTAGCTTAAGGGAGTTTGATGATGTTTGAGGGCTTCTAATCTCATCTCTTAGCTCATAAATAGTTTCTCCATTTATAAGAAAAAGGTTTGGAGTGCTCAAGTTGATCTGAATTCAAAATCCATGTTTAAGCTCAACATGGGATTTTCTTAACAAAACAAGTTTTCATGCCTTGTACTTTTGTTCATAAAGTTGTTAACCACTTTAAACACAATGCCTCTGAATTTGTAGATGGAGTGTAATTATAGCAAACAAGTTAGGATCTCAAGAAGCTGACTTTGTGCATAAAGCTTGCTTTAGAAGAATGGATATGTTACTTTCTTCCCAAAATGGAAAATTGATTTGGATAATGCTTGAATCAATTGGATAATGGCTTAATCAGTTGTGTAAACCATTAATTATAGAGTGAAACACAATTTTAATTCCTAAAAAGTAAAGATTATGCAGCATGGGCTTGAGATTTGAGTTATAGTACATCATAAAATGACCTATAATTCAAGAATGAAACCCTAACTTCCTCTCTTCGATTCTCTCAACTCAAGCATGATCTTAATGAGTTCTTTGAAATTTTGGAAAGCTTGTAATATCCTCTAAAACCTTTATTTTGGACATTTTTGAAGAATCAACTTGGATCCATGTGAAAAGTTTCCATGAAGTTGGTACCAAAAATCTGCCTAACTAGGGCAAAATTTCATTGTGTTTAAGAAAAAGGTGCATGCCTTTATGAACTCATAAATTAAAATCCAAGCATTTCTAGAAAATGTTCTTCCCTATAATTTTTTAGATCCCATTGAGATCTACAACTTTCATGTTTGAAGTTTTCCTTGAATCATCTTGCATCCTGGTGAAAAATTGAGATGAAGTTATGAAATAATCATGTTTTTAAACACTTAGAAAAATTTCTAAGTTTTAGAGTGTTACTTTTCAAGATCAAATTTGACTTTTTCATTTCTGGATGATCAAGTCCAAAATTTTTACATGTCTTGATGAAATGTGATCTTTGAAACTTGATTTTGATCAAAAAGTTAAAGTTTAACTTTTCATTATACAATTAACTTTTCATCAGTTGACCAAATTTCAATTATCAATCAATTTATCTTCATAAATGATTTAACCCATAAAATTAGGTCAAGATGATGCGTTTGAATCCTTGATATCATGTTTCAAATCAATAAGTCATGTATTAGGTCAAAAGTCAAAAACCAAGCCTTTTTAGTCAAAATCCTAATTTTGACCATTTTGCCCCTTTGGTGATCTGATCAAATTTCTTGAGGAATTGTAATCAAAACTTTACCAAAGGGTTCATATGAGTTCAAAATATTGATCTGGATCAAAATCATGATGTTTGACTATAATTTGGCCACAATTGACTTTTTACCCAATATAGTTGATTTTAGGTCATTTAATCAATTGATTGAGCAAACTTGAACTGCAAGACTTGAAATTTTACATGAGCATTCTTGAAGGTTGAAAATGATCCATGAAAGTTATATGATGCATTAAAAGTCCATTTATCTTTGTGCAAACTCAAACCCTAATTTGAGTCACCAGTGTTGAGGAAGTGTCTTGAGTTGATCAGTCTTTGTGCAATTTTGAGCAATTGAAAATCTTGTGAGAAATTTCTTGAGAAATGAGAGGGAAAATTTTGGGGTACAACAGTTATGATGCATGAAATGCGTATGCAAATTATTTCATGGACTTAGATGATTTAAATTTGTTTAGACAAAAAAGGAACAAACATTAATTGCATTAATAAATTCTGATTGATTACTATCATGCCTCTTGGGCTTACAATGGAGGAAGAAAATACAAAACAAACTCCTAAAACAACAAAAAGAATAAGGCTTCTCATGAGCGCATACTCTTTGGTGCAATGTAGGCGTTCAAACTTCATTCTTCATGAAACAGTCCCGTAAGCTCCAAAACCTTCCTCTCGCTTGCATAGAATTGAATTTCGAAGGTGTCTCGCTCCCCTTTGAGCTGGATCCAATATCTTTTTAAATATTCAAGACAAGTAGGCATATCAGGATGAAGGACAATATATGGAACATATCCCTCAGTAACAGGCTCCGTGATGATAGGTAGGATGGCTTTATAAGGCATCATGAGATTTTAAGCGCGAGCTTGCACCCACTTGAGATAAGGCTCAAAAGGAATGGAGTTTTTATGCCCCAAAGTCTTTCTATCAATTTTTTTTACCATACCCCAAGCTCGTATGAATCTTTAATGGTAACCTTGGACATCACTCTCATAGTCAAATGCAATTCCTTGGACAAGTGCATCATGAGGACCATCCCTCATAGCATATCCAAACTGTCGCAAAGCCAAGCAAGGGATATAAGTGATGTCTCCCCTAATTCCAAGGAGAGGGACATTAGGGAATTCCCCATAATGGTCAATGATGATAATGTCCTCCAAAGATCGATAACACCAATGAATTTCCGAATGCGTAAGTGACATCAACCTTTTAGACGATCTCATACCTTACTCATTCTTCACAACAGATCGAGGTAAGTACTTAATAAACCACTTAGCCAACAAAGGAGTGCAACACATAAGAACTCTTCTTCTCTTCATCGTGCGAGTGTGAAGATAATTCAATATATCTCCAAACAAGGTAGGCACCGGGTTACGAGACTGAAATTTTTTAACTGCGTTCACATCTATGAGTTGGTTAGGATTGGGAAACAGTACAATCCCATATATGAGAAGAGCCAACACTTCTTCAAAGGCTTGTAAATCCAGAGTATCCCAAAAATCATGAACCTTCTCCAACAAAAACTTGGCTAGAAACCCTTTGACACAACTTCTTGTTTCCCAATTAGCCACAATGTCAAATCATTGCAAATATAGAGCTCGAGCAACTCCTCAGGTCTTGGGTCTCTTTCAATACCGTTGAAGGTTAGTTGATCAAGAATGGGAAATCCCAAGAGTTGAGAGAATTCTTCCATAGTAGGCACAAGTTGGTAATCATGAAAGGTAAAGCAATGGTGTAAAGGGTCGAATAATTGAAAGAGCACCTTCATCATGTCTTCATCAAGGTTTAAGGTGACCAGATTGAGATGTCGACCATGTCTCTTGGTGAACGAAGATTTCTCAGGAACCCTTGACACTAACTCTTTGAGTTGAGGAGGCACTCTTACGAGGTTGACTTGGATAGTATTCCTGCGAGTGGAAGCCATGTCCTACAAAACAAAACAAAAATAAATCTCTAGGTCCTTGAAATGGTTAGTGCAAAATGCCATGGTATGATGTCATGATGTTATGTACAAGTATATACGCACAAAGCAAACAAATCCTTAGGTTTAGGCTTGCATGAGGTTTCATTGGTAAGTACCCTCTTGAAGTTTAGTTGGCTAAACCTTTCCTAGAATGTAATTGGGTTCTAGGGAATCTCAATATCACTGATCCTTCTTCACCGGGAATTATTTCAGTGCAAGCCTCTTTATTGGCGACTGAAATATCCCAAAAGTCCAATCTCAATGAGCGTAGCATCGAGTATCAACCAACTTCTAACTGAATCAAAGCCGGCTATCTCACTACTTCCTAATGGCCAAGTTGTTCAATTAAAGGTTCTAAGGTCAGTTAGTGCTTCATGACACCACAGAGCGGCCCCATATTCTCCTTGATTGGACTGAAGGGCTACTGGTACCAACAAATATGTCACACTAAAGTAGCCATCATTTAAACCATATCAGTATACCCTGCACAGTCTCCATGATCTATTTCTACTTACCTAATAATGTTCCCAGATCCGGGTAGAGGATCAATACAAACCCAAACAAGGACCCATAAATGTAAAGAAAACAAATCAAACAATGAAAGAAATTTAAATGTGACATAGCTCTAAGGTAACCACACTTTTAAGTTTTCCCCAGCAGAGTTGTCAGTTCTGTAATACAGTGGGAGAAATGACTTGGGTGTTTTGTGTTTGATCGCAATTATTGTGGATAGCAAGAGTCGCCACCGACTTTTCTTTTATCCAATAAAGGAAAGGGTGAAAAGAATAGGAAAGACCTTTGAGATATTTTCTTGAGTTCGGGGGGTAGGTTATGAAAAGGGAAGGTGTTAGAACCCTTTTCATCCATAGTTATCTATGTGCTCTTAGTTGCTTGCTAGCTCACTTTTGAAATTGCTTTGTTTGAAATCTGTTTGTGGTGGGTTTTGAAAGTATTTTGGAAAAGCGCCTTCATTTAGGAAAACTTTTTAATGATACTCATCTTTATAAGAATGCATACAAAGTGTTAGACTTTTGAAAATATTTCATGTTTTGAAAGTGTTTGGTGTATTTGAAAAGGTGTTTTATTTTTTGAATATGGATTGTGAGAAAGCAACTAAGAACGTTCTATCTACTCAAAATGTCTTTTGTTCATTTCTATCTTCCTTTGACATTGTTACCTTACCATTGATTGGTAAAAAAGCCCTATCTTTGGATGTAAAGGGACGGGCGTGGGTCATCGTATAGTCATAAACATGCAATGTTGTGAGATACCTTAGCATTTTTCTTAAGGGTCTAAGATCATTTTGAAGGTAACATTCGAAGTGTCATCGAGGGACTATGATATTGTATTTTTGATTGTTTTTGCTAAGGCGTCTCACATGCATAACATAACCATTTTCTCAAGGCAACAAGTGGGTTTAACCCTAGAGGTGCAAGTGTGCAAGTGTTTTATATTACATGCTTGGTTTATCTTGGATTAGGGTTTTCTAAGTATTGATTTTATCTTTCCATACAAATCCTAATTTACTAGCATTTATATGAAAGCGATAAATTACGGAAAGTAAATTTCTACGCTATTACATTATTAGGGGATGAGGTATACAAATTTACAAATGAGGATTGTAAGAAATTAAATGCTAATTATCTATTACAACCATATTGAACTTGAATAAATGTACAATAAATGAAATGAATATAATGTACAAGTATAAATGGATAAGGAATGGATTTTTGTTAAGAAAAATAGTTTTGACCTAATTAACTTAAAAGAAAATAATTAACTAAAATAAGAAAATAAAAATTAAGTTAATAAAAGATATTAATTTATTAAAGGAAACAAGTTTTTTAGGATTTTGTTTGTGAAAAAAAGTTTTAATTAAATTAAGTTAGTATAAAAATTAATTAAAATAAAACTAAGTTCTAAGTTAATTTTTAATTAAAGAAAATAAATTAAACCTAAGCCTAATTACTAATTTTTTAAGAAAAGAATTAAATTTGTTTAAGAAAATATTTTTGTCCTTTTTTAGTCTAAAAGAAATAAGATAAGAAATGCTAAATACCCAAATAAATAAATAAATGAAAATATTTTTTGGTATTTTTAGTTAGTAAGAATAATAATAATAGTAATAATAATAATAATATAATAAAAAAAATAAAAAATAAAATTATAATTATAAAAATAAAGTCAAGGGGTGAAATTTGAATTAGGAGTGTTTTATAGCAAAAACAGTTTTAAGTCCAGGCCCAAGTTTGATTTTGTTTGGAAGTCAGAAAAAGAATAAAAATAAAATAAATGGGTTGTGTTGTAAATGAAAACAGGGGGTCAGAACAAGAAAAAATGGTAAATCCCAATGTATAGGGCCCAAACGTGCTGGTTGCTTGCAAAAAAGGAAGAAAAATATTGGAAGAAAAAGGGCGGCGCTGGGGCTCGAACCCAGGCCCTTACCAAAAAATGTGCGCGTTCTCAACCACAGGGGTGGCTATACATCTGTTATTTTAAACAAAACCATAAATATATATTACAAAATGCTTTCATGGCCTGAATTTCATCTTCAACCTCACGCCAGCCAGACCAACTGTAACTTACTCATTTCTCAACTAAAATGGAAAATGTAAACATGAAAGTCATGGCAAATTTCATCACAATTCCAGAAATATAACTCACTAAAACTATAATTTAAAGAAGAATGGGAATTTTGCTGGCCCTAATCTGAACCCTAATTTTTTCAGGGATTTTAATCTCAAAATTCTCTAAGCCCAAGAAATATAAATGAAAACTATGGACATGGTTAGCTTCAGGGCAATGATGTCTATATTTTGTCTTTGAAAATGCAAGCATAACAATGCCTAAATGAAGAGATGAAAGTTCAGAAAAATACCTCAAAAACTGGAAATTGTGAAATGAGTTTGAGCTTGTTTTAAGTGATGGTGATGATCAGGTTAGCTTCTTTGAATCGCTAGGAAGCTAATGGAGTATTTTCCTTGAGCTGAGGATGGCAAAATCAAGCTGAAAAAGTCCAAGTGCAAAGCTATGTTTTTGAAAATGGAGGTTGATGAAGATGGTGTTACAGTTGGATAACAGGTAATGGGATTTTTTAGGTAGATGTTTAGAATCTTTTGAAAGCAAAAGGCCAAGAAACACACGAGTAGATTTGAATATTGGATTCAAAACTCAGAAATGACAAGTTTTTAAGGTCATCTTGGTGATTCTGTGATTTAGGAAGTTTGAGGGAATTTCAGGGGCTTCTATCTTGTGTCCTAAGTTACAAATAATGCCTCTATTTATAGGCAAGTGGTCTTGTGTGTTACAACAAGCCAGAATTTGAAATCTCAAGTTATGGCATCTTTACTTGTTTTTGAAGCAATGTTGAAACATATTGTTCCAAGATATGGTACAAGACTTTATATAGTGGTTAGAACTTTAAACATGATTGCTTTTGGCTTATAGGGGTTGTGTGTGGAGAAAGAACAAGTGCAAGGCTCAATACAAGTTGACTTTGCATAAAGCTTGCTTTTTCTAAAATGGCAATGGTAACTTTGTGCCATTAATGGAAGATTGGTTTGGACAATGCTTCAAACAGTTGGATAAGAGCTTAATCAATTGTGTAAACCATTAGTTATAGAGTGAAACACAAGTTTGAGCCCTGCAAAGTGAAGATTGTGCAGCATGGCTATGGATTTGGTTCATGTTCATCACAAAATCTGCCTTGTAAATCAAGTTTGAAACCCTAACTTCTTTCCTTCGATTCTCTCAGCTCAAGTATGGTCTCAATGAGTTCTTGGAAATTTTGAAAATCTTGTAACATCCTTTAAAACCTTTATGTCTAACATTTTTGAAGAATCACCTTGGAACTATATGAAAAGTTTCCATGAAGTTGGTACCAAAAATCTGCCTAACTAGGACAAAATTTCACTAAGTGTTTTTGTTTCATGTACATGTCTTCATGAATTTATAACTTAAAATCAAAGCATTTCTAGAAAATGTTCTTCCCTATAATGTTTTGGATTTTATTTAGATCTACAACTTTCATGTTGGAAGTTTTTCTTGAATCATCTTGCATCTTGATGAAAAATTGAGATGAAGTTATGAAATAATCATGTTTTTAAACACTTAGAAAAATTTCTAAGTTTTAGAAAATTTGACTTTTTAAGATAAAATTTAACTTTTTTTAATTTATTGATGATCAAGTCTTAAATTTTGACATGTCTTGATGAAATTTGATCTTTTAAACTTGATTTTGATCATGAAGTCAAAGTTTTACTTTTCAGTGCACAGTTGACTTTTTCATCAGTTGTCCAAATTTTAATTATCAATCAGTTGATCTTGAGAAATGTTTTGAACCATACAATTAGGTTAATATGATGTTGTTGGCTCCTGAATTCGACACCTACTATATATTGGTCTTTTAGACGAAAAACGGTAAATAAATAAAACCAAGCTGAAGAATGTTTCGACGTGTGAAATAACTTTGAAAAAAATATCTAAGTTACATATTAGTCTTCGACCAGGACTCACTATCAAGATTTCTACTGAGAAGGTCTTATGACCTTCGACTGGAAGAAAATACCTTTGTGTCGACATCAAAGGCGAGGGACATTTGAATTTGTATTATTGGAGGGAAAGACAGTTTCTCCAACAGTTAAAGGAAAGCAACGTGGCAGGAAGCTAGAGGTCGAGGGACATGCAGAGGAAACTTGTCCTCATCTTAGAGCAGAACCACCCCTCGACAGTTACATAGTTTTTAGTATAAAATAGGGAATCCGTGTAGTTTTTCCATGTGTTCAACCTATTGTGCTAGTTACTCAAATATTGTCCAAGTACCCGCTGTGTGAGAAAGGATAAACAGAGAAATGCACGTTGGAAACACCATTTTTCATTAATAAAGTCTTTTTACATTGTTTTGATCTTATTATGTAAAGTTACTTTTCCTGCATCTTTACCTGCATTTCTATTAACTTTCTTACTTTCCAAAACCACAAGTATCTTGTCTTTGGTCGAACGTGCGTTCTTCCTGGATTTCTGTTCTATTTTACATCAACCCAGTATAAAAGTTAGCATATGTTCTAGGATCAATCTGGTCGATCCCGCAAGTAACCAAAAGGACTTTCCTTTTTGGAGGATCAGTGGTTGTTTACCAAAAACCACAGTAAACATATGCATTTGAATCCTTGTTATCATGTCTCAAACCAATAAGTTATGTATTAGGTCAAAAGTTAAAAATCAAGCTTTCTCAATCAAAACCCTAATTTTGACCATTTTGACCCTTTGGGGATCTGATCAAATTTCTTGAGGAATTGTAATCCAAACATAACCTAATGGTTCATATGACTTCAAAATATTGATAGGGATCAAAAATCATGAAAATTGACTGTAAGTTGGCCACAATTGACTTTTTACCCAATATAGCTGATTTTAGGTCATTTGATCAATTGATTGAGCAAACTTGAACTGCAAGACTTGAAATTTTGACATGAGCATTATTGAAGGTAAAAAATGATCCATGAAAGTCATATGAGGAATTAAAAGTCCATTTATACTTGTGCAAACTCAAACCCTAATTTGAGTCATCAATGTTGATGAAGTTTCTTGAGCTGATCAGTCCTTGTGTAATTTTAAGCAATTGAAAATCTTGTGAGAAATTTCATGAGAAACGAGAGGTCATATTTTGGGGTACAATAATAGGTAACCCTGAGCCTGATGACATGCACTCAGAAAACATTCATACCCCCGCCTTAAGATATTTTCATAAGATCCTAGCACACACCCTCTTTGGTAAACCAAAAAACATAACCACAATATCTAGGGCCGAGCTTTTCATTATGTTATATGCTTCCCAAAACTGTCCCATAAATGGAACTACCTTTATGATAGCCAAATTTCACCGTCTTGCGAGAGTTGTCCATGAACCAATCTTGATAGGCGGCTTAGTAACCATGATAGTAGATGCTATCGACTTAAGACAACCATTGCTAAACCTTGTCCCTTATGGTAGATTTCAACCAATTAATATCAATTTTTGTTTCAATAGGATAATAATTGGAAATCTAGGCCCGGGTAACTTTGAACTGCTCGTTAACAATTAGTTAATGCCCCTTTTCACCTTGCTTGACCCTAAGACTGGCGTGCATGACAAGAACAACTGGTTATATGATTGGGTCGAACCACAAATTTCACCACCACCCACTCTTGTGACACCCATGATTTATGACCAACTTGACTCCTTCCTGTCTAATGAGGAAACTGACCCCGAAACCCCAACATTTTACCATCATTCTCCATCTCTCGATCAGGTTGTCTCAAACCACTTCACTGCTCTAGTTGCTACTCCACCTCCCGTATTTGATCAAACTCCTGCTATAAATGCTCTACAATCTGATCTTGATTTGTTGAGAGATGAGCTCATTATTCTGAGGATCGACTTTCATTCCTTCATGGATGTGGTGGTCGAACAACTGGACCATATTTATCATCATGTCTACTCCGCATCTCTTCTTAATAACCGATGTGGCTAATTTTTCGGACTTACTGCATATCTTCTTTTCACATTTAAACATTACGGATAATGTTTTGTTTAAGTGTGAGGAGAAGACTTATTAGATTAGAATTTTCATTATTTGCTATTTCAAATTCCTAAGTACAATTTTTATCATTTATTTTTAGTTCAGTTATATTTTTGTTTAGTTTTTCATTCGTTTACTTATGGTATTTACATTACATTACTTTTCATTTAATGCACTATTATCATTTTCACATACACACACACGCTCACACACACACACACACACACATATATATATATATATATATATATATATATATATATATATATATATATATATATATATATATATATATATATATATATATATATATATATATATATATATATATATATATATATGTACGTACAACCTTCTTGCAAATATTGAAAAATGTATGAGTTTAATGTTTGAAATATATGGGAAGTCTGGGGAACAAAATTTTTAATTGATTCTGTTTCTACACTGTGTGTCGTTCGCCATACAAGCGTAACGTCTGTCACGCTTCACAAAATTTATCCCGCTCGACATAATATTGTTCCCACCGGCACAAAGTTAGAAACAATTATAAACACAAATACCCTTAATCAGTTCTTCTTCTTCTCATTTTCTACAACCCCCCACTTTAACTCCATTAAACCTCCGCCTGTTTCACTACCTCCATTACCATTATCATCAAAATTCGTTAATCCCCACATATTACCTTCATTATATTTCTCTATATATACATCCTCCAAACCCACTTCCATTCCAAAACCTCCAACTTCTCACGCAAACTCCTACCCATTCCTCCATCTTTGCTTCAACAATGGCACGCAGAAATTCAAGACCAGAGCCAGACCTTTCCGGAATTAAATTTAGAAATAGGGAAGCCGGAGAGCATCCAGGGGCTCAGTATCTCAAATTTTATCAACGCTCCATAGTCCTTACACAGTATGTTGATACTGAGTGTTTGTGCAAATTAGGATTGCTTGATAGTATGCAGTGGTTACTCTGAAACTCTAATTTAGCATTCGTCTGCACACAAAATCTTCCAACGTATGAGTCGCTAACTTTGGAATTTTTAAGCTCGTTCTCATATAACCCATCGTGCAACGAAAGCCAACACCTATCCGGCTCAGCTACTTTTAGAATTGTAATACAGTGGGAGAACTGATTGTTATACTGGTTTTGTGTTTCTATTTGCAAATGTTGTAGTAAGCAAGAGTCGCCACCTACTTTTCTTTTATCCAATAAAGGACAGAGTGAAAAGAACAGAAAAAGATCTTTCGAGAGTTTTCTGAGTAAGGGGGGTAAATTATGGAAAGGGAAGGTGTTAGAACCCTTTCCATCCGTAGTTTTCTACGGGCTCTTAGATGCTTAGCTCATTTGAAAAATAACTTGTGCTTTTTGTGTGTTTTGAAAAGGATTTTGAAAATGCCTTAGTGCGGCGACTTGCTTTATGATAACTTTTGTATCAGTCCTCAAGAGTATTGATAAAGCTTTTTAAAATGTTTTTGAAATTTGTTTTGTGTAAGTATGAAATTTTTTTTTTGAGCAAGCATCTAACAACTATCTACTTTTACTCAAAAGTTCGTTCATTTCCTCCTTTCCTTTAGACAAGACTAGCCTACTATTAGTGAGTAGGTAGCCATAGTCGTTTGGATGTATGAGGGATATTCGTGGATCATTGTACAGTCATAAAGGCAACCTATAGAGACGCTTTAGCAATTTGTTTAAGGGATTAGATCATTTACCGAAAGGCAACACTGTAGGGTCATCGAGGGACTATGATCTTTTTGATCTAAGGGTCTTTACTAAAGCTCCCCTACTTTCGAGGGACATGACTATTTTATTTCTAAAGGCCATGAAAGTGGGAGTACCCTAGAGGTGTATATGTGCAAGTGTGTTGTATTCAGTTACTTTTCTCTTTATTGATAGGTTTGCTAGCGTTTTGTTTTATTCTTGCCATACAATCCTATTACCATACATCTAATAGTTAATATTGTACAAAAAATAAAATGTGGGAATATAAATCCTACGCTATTACAAAGCTTCGGGGAGGGGGATTATTACATGTCCAAACTTTGGGGAAAAAGAAAGCAGTAAAATAAAAGAGTCCTAATAATAGTCTATTACAACCAGGAAGCAGATACAATAATATGATAACGCTAAAATAAAATTGCGCACGACTTGGAAAAAGACGTCTAAAACCCTATTGAATAAAAAATCTTTTGTTTTGTTTTTTTGGTTTTTATGAAAAGAAAATAAATTGAGAAAAATAAAATTAAACCTAAATTCTAATTTATTTTAATTTTTTTTGAGAAAAAGGATGTTAAAATTAAATAATTAATTAGTTCAGAAATTGACTTAATTAATAAAAATCTAATCTTAATTTTTATGATAATTTTTTTATTTGATTGTTGATTTAAAGAGGGACACTAATAAAAGAAGTAACTAACACAAAGAAAATAAAAATACAAGAAAGCAAGTCTTTCGATTCAGAGAAAAGGATATCCAATGAAGGGTGTCATCCTTCGATCCAGGGAAGAATGTGGCCTTCGATCCAGCAGAGAATATTGCTGCAGGTGTATGCTGTACTCCTACAGGAAATTTATTAGAGAAAACAAAATAAAAATCCAGACTTGGGTCGAATCTAGTCTTAGATTCGAAAGTCTGTGGCTGCATAATCCTAACTCGGATCCTCTGGGTCTGAATCGAAAGCTACTTCGTCTGTCTTACAGCCTCATGAACCCTGAGGTTCGAAAGAAAATATGGATCATGCCTGAGCCATGGCACGACCCCAACCCTTGTGCTTAATCTTGCATGTAGCACATGAAAGCAATCACAAACATTAGCAATAACATGAATGTATGATTAACATAAATTTAAAAATTGCATTCTTAGCTAGTTGGAGATCGAAAATAAGTTACCAATGGACAAATTGTGTGAGTGATGCTCCAGTGTATGTTGGGCCTGCCTAGTGCTTGGGAACGTCTCCTGTAAACTTCAAGGAGTAAGTGGAGTGTTGTTGAAGATTGCTTCAATTTGGATCACTTATGAGATTTTTGATAACTTTGATGTGGTTTATGAGGCAGCGTGTGTGTGTCAGGCAATATATGTGTGTAGTTTCTGGGCCTATGTATGTAGTATCTACCCCCTAGATTGTAGAAATGGTATGTATTTATAGGAGATGGGGAGAGGGTCATAGCATATAAATGGCAAGGGATAACCATTAACTAGGCTTTGAAGGCCAAATCAAACACATTAAGGGATTTCCTTTATTGGTGAGTTCCTACCCCTTTGGGCTTTGGGATGAACCTGAACACATTCGGCTCCTTTGAATGCCCTCAAGCCTTGTTATTCGATTAGCCCAGGGTTTCCTCCTTCGAATGGCTCTAATTCTTATCATTGGGGCCCCTTCAATTAAGCTCATATTCAGCTAGCCCAAACGAAAGCTCTTTTCTGGCCAGTCGAAACGTCTCTTAGCAACTCCTTCGAATGCAGTTGTGCAGGAGACTTGGGCTTAGCAACATGTTGGCTTTTGGCTAGCAAACATCTTGTACCAGGACTCAACATAAAACAAACTGGTTTATTACAATAATGTATCCTTCGAATGGACCCATTGTAGGTCCTTCGAAGGCACCATTTATGTGTCCTTCGAATGGATTAAATGTATGCCCTTTGAAGGAACCATTTGTGTTCCCTTTGAATAGGCTACATGCACCCTTTGTGCATTCTTCTAATGGTCTACCAAGCTTTGTGAAATGAAGGTAGGAATGAAGAGGAAACTTTTGCTTTGTGAATCTAAGGATAGTTGAAGAGGGAGCCTCTGCCTCGTGCGCCGAAGGTAAGCATCTTGAACCAATACACATCAAAAGGAAAAATATGCTCGTTTCCCACAATTATGTATCCTTCGAATGGACTACATGTATGTCCTTCAAAGGAACCATTGGTGTGTCCTTCAAATGGACCTTACTAGGTGTCAAAATATGGAAAACTATGGAGTCAAAGCTAGCATGAGGGAAGCCAACTACTTAATGAATCGAAGCACATATGAAATGAAGCCAATTCTTTATGGGTGCTAGCATGAAGGGAAACCATTGCCTTGCAGATTGGAGGCAAGTCTTGAGGAAGTCATTTTCTTGTGGGTTGAAAGCAAATAAAGAGGCAACTTGAAGGGGCCTTGGCCTTATGGATCGAAGGAAAGTCTAAGGTAGCCTTTTGTCTTGTGAATCGAAGACCAATGAGAGGGGCCTTTTTCCTTGAAGATCGACGGCAAGACGATGGGCCTTTACCTTGTGAATCCAAGGCAAGCATAAGGAAGATTTTTCCTAGTAGACCAAAGGCAAGCATGAAGAGGTGTACATGTGCTGATGGAAAGCTGAAGGGGCCTTTTGCCCAGTGGAAGCTTTGTGAATTAAGCTTGATCGTAGGAGACTCGAAGCCTAATCAAAGCTTGTATGCAGGAGTCCACTGCTGGTGAATCAAAGAAAACTTGTAGGGGCTTCTTGCCTTGTGCCTTGAAGGCATGCATAGAGGGAGTATTTTCCTAGTGCGCTGAAGGCACGCACAGAGGGAACTGGTGGAATGATACTTGTGGGAAAAAGCTTGCTTGAAGGATACCAAATACCCAATCGAGCTTACTAATCAAAGCATGATCGAAGAGTGCCAAACGCCCCCATCGAAGTACCTTGTTCATATGCCAATTGAAAGACACTTGATTATCTTCAAAGATTTTATATTTTCTCTAGGCAGGTGTTTGTAACCACCATGCAAAAAAGGAAGACTTTGGAAAACATGAGAGGGAAAATTTTGGTGTACAACAGCTGCCCCTGCTCAATCTTCTTAAACCTGAAGATTTAGATTGGCTTGTTTGCCTTTCGTGATCTGAAGGTGGAAGATGATTGAACACTAGAGTGCCCAGAAAATTTCACTCGCATGATATGATGATTGACTGTGTAGGGAATGGGCTTAAAGATGCCATTTGGAGAGGATGACTGAAATTTGTTAGAGATGAGCTTAAAGATGTCATCCAAAGTAGATGCTGACATCATATGAGGTCTCTTTGTGGGGAATTCCTGTTCCTGCTGTCTGAGGAGGAGTCCTGATCGCGACTTTATCGTCTAAATTAATCTGGAGACTGCAAGTATACAGCCCTATCACGTAGTTTTAAAAGATATCGAACCTAAGGAACTATAAATTGAACTAACGTAACCTAAACTATTGTGTAAAGCTATAGCCATCGAGTAATTAATTATGGGAATTTTTGGGTAATAAAACTTAATTATAATTGAAATAATAATAATGCGAATATCGGTATGTACTTCGTTAACACTAAAGAATCCGGCTTTCCACTGGCTTATTTTCTAAAAATGATAATAATATCTTTTTCAGCAAAAAGTATTTATTCAAAAATCTATTCTCAAACTTTCGCTCTATTGAAGTAAATTATAATTTTAAACTCTGATGTATGCTTTCACTATCCCATTGATTTTAAAATTACTTTTTGAAAATAAATAAAGTTTAATTGGTTTTAAAACGCTGTCGCAGTCTTTAAAAACAATACCTAGTATCTACTATCTGATTTTAAACCTCAAACTGTCGCTCTATTGGTTTCTAATCTTAGTCAGTTTATTAGCCTCAAACTTTCGCTCTGTTGGTTTCTAAACCTTTTTTTTAACAAAATAAATTAGATAACTAAATCAGAAAAAGTGTTTATTTTATAAAATATAATCAAGCCTGTTTGTTCCGGATCCATTCAAATTAACTCGTTACATACCGATATTTAAATAATTTAGCCAGACATACTCATAGAAGCAGACATGAATACATTAAAGGAATTAACATTCGTAAATAAATTCATGGCTAAATAAATATCTCTCATGCAAATAATTAATTAAATAAATTAAAGCGATGTAAATAAGAAACCTGAATTAAATAAATGCTGGAAATAATTCTTGAAGCTTGAATCAATTCGTACAAAATCCCGGTTCTTCAACAGAAATAAAATTTAAGTATTTGAAAAGGAACTGGCTGGAAAATAACTGCTGGAAACTGAATTACAATGGAAAATAATAACGCGGGAAGGTAAATTCTGAAACTGGAAAATAATGCTAAAAACGGCCCTCGATTTTGATTTCCTGATGTCCTTTTATAGTGGTAGAATGTAACCACTTTTTGAGATATTTTCGTACCACTTTTCCCCAAATTTCTCGTTCTAACTGCTTTGAGTGGAGGTGGTCGTCCCGAGATTTACTCATCCACTTGACCACGTTGAGACGGGCGCCTCATGTATCATCCTAGGGCCTACGTGGCAGTTGAGACGGACGCCTCCCACTAAGGGGAGGGTCCGAGGCGGGCGCCTCAATTGTAGGAGAGGAGTTGAGACGTGCGTCTCACTCTTGCACGTGCCTTTAGGGCTCTCT
Organism: Vicia faba; assembly: GCA_948472305.1. Taxonomy (NCBI): domain Eukaryota; kingdom Viridiplantae; phylum Streptophyta; class Magnoliopsida; order Fabales; family Fabaceae; genus Vicia; species Vicia faba. The sequence goes on from OX451736.1 coordinate 1,559,907,537, forward strand.
TGCTTGCGTGGGCCTGATTTCGTTTGGGCCCAGTTTGGAGATAATAAACCTTTTGATCCATCATTTTTGCTTTGCACACCCCTTTTCTTCATTTCTTGCATATTTAGTCCAATAACTCTCTTAATTTCTTCACTTTGCTCAATTTGTCTAATTAAAATAAAATACCTGAAACAATAAAAATACCGGCGTAATATGGAAATAAAATGAAATAATTAAATAAAAATACTAACATTATTTATGAAAATTAAATCAAATATACTATATAAAATTGTGTTATCAAACTCCCCTATACTTGAACCGTTGCTTGTCCTCAAGCAAAAGTAAAAAAAATGAAAATCACTGACGCACAGTTAAACACAGATATAAGAACATACATCACTTCGTACCAGGTTGCAAGTTGAATTTTTCGTTAGAGAATTTAAGTCGAACTTAAACACCAAAGTTACCGTAGGAACACTGGACAACCCCATTTAAGCAGACCAAATTAAGTCATGTCATTATAGCTTAACCTAATACTACGTTTTATTTCACCCGTTTTCATTCTAGTGCAATCACATTAAGCCCTTTACCTTACACGCACATAGTGGAGTAACTGGTTAGTGAATTTGATCTTAGTAAGCCAGCTAGGAGTTCTGGTAATTTAATCATATGGTACTCCCTTTTTCCAATTAAAAATTGCGGGGGATCGAACCGTAATTCGCCCTACCAAGTTCAGCACCAGGGACCACTGAACCAATTTATAATAGATTATTTTGCATTTAAAATTTATAGTTTCTGCAACTGTTGGATTAAATGATCTGGTAAGGACCATCTAACTTAATAAGTGCATCTTCAGATAAAAGCAATTTCTTAAGAATATTTGATCAATCACTTATATTCATCAGCTCTCCACGTAGTTTGTGTTTATGGCGGTGCCGACTGCTTAATAAACTACTCGGGGCTAATCTAAAACTAAGTTTTAAAGGTTTTGGTATAATAAGTACTTAAATCGATCCAATACATCGGGGGTTTTGAAGTGTTAAGACGATAGCAATTTTGCTAAGTTGCTCGAATTCTTATTTATAATAGGCAACCTTAATACTAGTTGAATAATGTTTATAAATGCGTGTTAAAATTGTTTTATTTTATTCGTTATGGCTCAAGAAATAGGGGGAATTCGAGTAAGCACAAATTTTTGCATAAGAGATTAAAATTTGCATAAATAAGTATTTTATTGAATTGAAATTTTGCAATACAAGAAAAGAAATAAAAGGAAAAATACTACAAAGAGAGCAAAGGAAATAGAAATGAACAAGGAAATGATCTGACTCCCCTATACTAAAAAGGAGCAATATCCTCAAATGCGATAAAAACAAAGGAGAAGCAGATGAAAAGAGAAAGGCGATCACTCGTTGCTTTGAGAATCATGATCTCTTGTTCTTCGTCCTCTAGTACGAGGTCTTCGTCTTACGTCAGAATCAGAATCATTAAGATGAAGTGCGTCTGCTATGCGAGCTTGCAAAGATTCGAGGTTATGATCATGTCGAAAGGCATATTCTTGTTGTTCGCGTCGCATCTCTTGTTGGTGGCGTTGCAACTGTAGTTGGTCACGTTGTACTTCTTATACGAGACGTAAAGTCTCAGCTTGGTTTTGTTGCATGGCATGGAACAACTGATTTTGACGAAGCATATGAGCCTGCATAGCTGCGAAATTTGCAGCGGGATTATTTGGTTGTTGGGAGAGAGGTGCATAAAGAGCATAACGCCAATTGGCGCGGACTCGGACGTCGATACGATTCGGACAAGGTAACACAAAATCAAGAATTTGACGATGATTTATCACTAATGTAAACCGGCCATCATGTCTTGGAGAGATTATATGGGAATCTCGGCAATAGATGACATCAAGAAGAGTGGCTGGCATCATATATTGTAACAAAGAAAATAGGTCGGCGGAAAGGCCTAAAGCATATGCTAAAGATGTGATGATGCCTCCAAAAACAAAGGGATTAGTACCTGCTGCGTTCACGCATGTGTGGATGTGACTGAGCATGAAAGGAGCGACGTTGACAGCCTGACCATTAAGGGCACAGAAAATGATGAACAACTCATTTTGGTTGACCTTGTGATTATTGGTCCGACCAAAGATGGTGTTAGCAAGAATGCGGTGAAAGTACATTAATGCAGGGTTATGTATTTGAGAAGCATAGAGGTCGCGCCAACTTTCCGTGGTTTGACCGGTTAGATCATTCCATAAGGAGAAGCCGACTTGATCCCAAGAAAGATCGTGGTCATCGTCGAAAGGCTTGTAATGAACATGCTCGCCGCGAGTGAAAGATAAGAGTTCAGCGACTCTTTCTTGATCAAGAGAGTACTCTTGGTTAAACATGCGGAAGTTGGCGGTTCCGGTTGTGTAGGGATAGTCGACAGGTGTTGTGTAAGAGAAGGAACTAAGAAATTTAAGCACGAGTGGTTTATAGGTTGGACATGAGTTCATGCAGAGACTGGTTAAACCGGTGTTATTGAGCATGAATATGATGCTATCGGTCATTCCTAAGGTTTCCAAACACTCCGAACTTACGTATTTTATAGGAACGACGAAACGGGTATAGAATTTTTTATACTTTTGTTGTTGTTGGCCGTCGTCGTTATCGCGGAAAATGATATTGGATAGGTCGGGTGGTGGTCGGTCGGGCTTAACTTGTCTTTGGTTGTTTCGTGGAGCCATAGATGGATATGGGTTGAAGAAGGGAAAAGGTAGAAAATATGGGTGTAGGAGAGGAAATGGTAGAGATGGTTAGAAATGTTGTGAAATGAGAAAGAAGGATGAAGGGTATTTATAGTGGAGTGAGAGTTAAGAGTGATAAATTATAATAAGTGGGTGTTGGAAAATGGGAGGGAAAATATGAATGGGGATTAATGGTGGGAAGTGGAAAGAATATAATTTGAATGAAAATAAAGAGTGTTGAATTTGAATTAATTGGGGCTGAATGGGAAAACGAAACGGACAAGACAAGTAAATGCAAGGGAAGACCAACTTTTACTCTGCACGAAACACATGCTGAGGCGACCGTCTGACACAGGAGACCACGCGTGAGGCGTGCGTCTCAAAGCTGCATGGCGTGGGAACAGTTGGAGACGTGCGTCTCCAGTCAGCGTGTTGGGCTGAGGCGTGCGTCTCACTTTATTGGGAACAAGCCAGCGTGTGAATGACAAGGGACAGTATGCAAAGAATAAAAAGGAATCTCACTTGCAAGGTAGAATGATACGGATAACGCAGGAGCCAGAAAAAGGAATATATTTAAAAATTGTAGCAACAAATAAGAATGCAATAATACTAATATTCTTATAAGATAATATTTTTATATGATATAATATATTAAGCTGCAACATTATAATTATAAGAAAATAACATGAATTTCTTTTAGAATGAGGATCAAAGTTGCTTACAATTTAAGAATCAAGTATTTGGAAAGTAAAACATAATAATAAAAAGAACATAACGAAAATATTGCAATTTCTAATAAAATCAAACTAAGCTAAACTAAATAAAATAAAATATATTTTTGTTTTTGTTTTTGTTAAAAATAGACTAAAGAAGAAATGAAAAATAAGAAGAGGGAAATATAAAAAAAACGGTGGGTTGTCTCCCACAAAGCGCTTTGTTTTATGTCGTAAGCTCGACAAATAAAACTAAAGACTAGGCTTCTAATCGAGCGTGTGGCTCGTCTAGGTTTATCGTTTGAGAATTTCCCTCGAGTTCAGTTAGATGGTAATGTTTTAAATGCTGCCCGTTTACTATAAACGGTTCAATCGAAGGTCCCTTAATCTCTATTGCACCACTTGGATAAACTCGAGTAATTTCAAAAGGTCCGGACCACCTAGATCGTAATTTTCCAGGAAATAATTTTAATCGTGAGTTAAATAGTAATACCAAGTCACCTATGTTAAAATTCTTCCTAGATATATGCTTATCGTGCCATTTCTTTGTGCGCTCTTTGTAAATCCTAGCATTTTCGTACGCATCCTGTCTAAGTTCTTCCAATTCATTAATATCCAGGATACGCTTCTCTCCAGCGGCAGTGTAACTTAAGTTCAGATTCTTAATGGCCCAATAGGCCTTGTGTTCTAACTCAACTGGGAGATGGCATGACTTACCATAAATAAGCTTGAAAGGAGTAGTACCGATGGGAGTTTTATAGGCAGTTCTATAAGCCCATAAAGCTTCGTGAAGTTTAAAGGACCAGTCCTTTCTGGACGTAGCGACAGTTTTTTCAAGGATTTGTTTTATCTCGCGATTTGAAACTTCAACTTGTCCGCTAGTTTGAGGATGGTAAGGTGTAGCTATGCGATGTCGAACTCCATATTTTCCTAATAATTTTTCAAAGATTTTGGAAATGAAATGAGATCCACCATCACTTATAACGAGTCTGGGTACACCGAACCTAGGAAAGATTATGTTCTTGAACAGCTTAAGTACCACTCGGGTGTCATTTGTTGGAGAAGCTATAGCTTCGATCCATTTTGAGACATAATCCACAGCCACGAGTATATACTTGTTACCGGATGAAGATGGAAAGGGTCCCATAAAGTCTATCCCCCACACATCAAAGATTTCGACTTCTAAAATGCCTTTTTGTGGCATTTCGTCACGTCTAGATATATTACCGGTGCGTTGACACCTGTCGCATTTTAAGATGGTGGCATGTACGTCTTTCCATAAATTAGGCCAATAGAGACCGGATTGTAAGATCTTTGCACAAGTTTTGGATGTACTCGCATTTCCTCCGTAAGGTGCAGAATGACAGTGTTTTATAATGTTTTCAATCTCTTCTTCTGGCACACATCGGCGGAAAATTCCATCGGGACCTCTCTTGAAAAGTAAAGGTTCATCCCAATAATACTGTTTAAGATCATGGAAGAATTTCTTCTTATGTTGGTAGGTAAGTTCAGGTGGTAAAACGCCTGCAGCGAGGTAATTTACGAAATCGGCATACCAAGGCACCGAGGAGACGGCTAAGGTGGTTTCCATGAGTTTATTTGGTTCTGTGTCTTCCAAGTGGGCAATAAGTTTATCATACTGGAATTCATCATCGATCGGCACTTGTACATGTTTAAGATTTTCTAGTCTAGAGAGATGATCTGCTACCACGTTTTCGGTTCCTTTCTTATCTTTGATTTCTAAATCGAACTCTTGCAGTAGCAATATCCATCTCAGGAGTCTAGGTTTAGCGTCCTTTTTGGTTAGGAGATATCTAATAGCAGCATGATCAGTGTATATGATTATTTTGGATCCTACTAAGTAGGAACGAAACTTGTCTAATGCGAAGATCACTGCTAAGAATTCTTTCTCGGTTGTAGCATAATTCATCTGCGCTTCGTCCAGGGTTCTGCTTGCATAATATTTGACGTGGAGTCTTTTATCCTTTCGCTGTCCTAAAACAGCTCCTACGGCATAGTCACTTGCGTCACACATTATTTCAAAAGGTTCATTCCAATCTGGAGTTTGCATGATAGGCGCAGAAATTAATGCTTTCTTAAGTGTTTGAAATGCTTCTAAACATTTTTCGTCGAAGATAAATTCAGCGTCTTTCATTAATAGCTCAGTTAGGGGTTTAGTTATCTTAGAGAAATCTTTAATGAATCGTCGATAAAAACCGGCGTGTCCCAAAAAGCTTCGGATTTCTCTAACAGTTTTTGGAGGTTGAAGGTTCTCAATAACTTCGATTTTAGCAGAATCGACTTCAATTCCTCTTTTGGATATAATGTGTCCTAAAACAATTCCTTCTTGTACCATAAAATGGCATTTCTCCCAATTAAGCATTAGATTAACCTTCACACTACGTTCTAATACCCTTTCTAAATTTTCTAAACATTCTTCAAAGCTTTGTCCACAGACGGAAAAATCGTCCATGAAGACTTCCATAATATTGTCCAGAAAATCAGCAAATATTGCCATCATACATCTTTGAAAAGTTGCAGGAGCATTGCATAAACCAAATGGCATTCTTCTATAAGCAAAGGTTCCAAAAGGGCATGTGAAAGTTGTTTTCTCTTGGTCATTAGGATGAATAGGTATCTGAAAGAAACCTGAATAACCGTCCAAGAAACAGAAATGAGAGTGTCTAGCTAAACGTTCCAACATTTGATCAATAAATGGTAAAGGGAAATGATCTTTTCTGGTGGCTTTGTTAAGTTTTCGATAATCGATGCACATTCTCCATCCAGATTCGACTCTTTTAGTTATGATTTCTCCTTTCTCATTTTCGACTACTGTGACACCTCCTTTCTTAGGTACAACATGCACAGGGCTAACCCATTTGCTATCAGATATAGGATATATGATTCCTGCTTCTAACAACTTCATAACTTCCTTTTTCACAACCTCGCTCATAATCGGGTTTAGTCTCCTCTGGTGTTCTCTTGAAGTTTTACAATCTTCTTCTAGCATAATGCGATGCATACAGATAGAGGGACTTATTCCTTTAAGATCAGTGATATTATATCCTAAGGCTGTTGGATATTTTCTCAGAATTTGTAAAAGTTTTTCAGTTTCGGTTTCGCCAAGTTCTGCATTGACTATCACTGGTCGTTCGAGTTCGGAATCTAGGAATTCATACCTTAGATTTTTAGGAAGTGTTTTGAGTTCTAGGGGTGGTTTCCTTAAACATTGTGTAGGATGTGGTGCTATAGCTAAACATTCACTTAGATTACTACTCAGATTTTCATCGAGATTGTCTTTATTTTCAAGCTCAGCTTCTTTTCTACATTCATCGATGATATCCATGAAGTAACAAGTATCTTCAATTGCAGGTGCTTTCAGGAATTGAGAGAGGATAAATTCGATTTTCTCTTCACCTACTTCAAAAGTAAGTTTTCCTCTTTTTACATCTATAATTGCACCGGCTGTAGCTAAGAAAGGCCTTCCAAGAATGATTGGGGTAACTTCGTCCTCCCTTATGTCCATAATAATGAAATCGGTTGGTATATAGAATTGGCCAATGCATACAGGAACATTCTCGAGAACTCCTGCAGGATATTTAATTGACCTATCTGCTAATTGAACGGACATTTTGGTTGGTCTGAGTTCTCCCATTTCAAGTTTCTTGCATATAGATAACGGCATCACACTTATACTGGCTCTAAGATCACATAAAGCTTTATCTATGACAAATTTGCCAATTACACATGGAATAGAGAAACTTCCAGGGTCTTTGAGTTTAGGAGGCATTGTGTCTTGAATAATTGCACTACATTCAGCAGTAAGCATGACAGTTTCATTATCCTCTAGCTTTTTCTTATTGGATAGAATCTCTTTAAGGAATTTAGCGTAGGAGGGCATTTGAGTTATAGCTTCGGTAAAAGGAATTGTAACATTAAGTTGTTTCAGAAGATCCACGAATTTCTTGAATTGACCCACATTCTTAGTTTTAGCTAACCTTTGAGGGTATGGGATATGAGGCTTATAAGGTGGTGGGGGTACATAAGTTTCATCTTTTTGTGTGGTATCTTCATTATTATCTCTCTGATTTTCCTTTTCTTCTTTATCTTTAGTTTCAGATTGTTTAACAGAATTTTGTTGCATAGCTGGGCTATTGTTTCTGGGATCTACAGGTCCATCATACTCTGTTCTGCTTCTTAAGATAACAGCATTTGCATGTCCTTTGGGATTAGGTTGAGGTTGTCCAGGAAATGAGCCAGCAGGAGCAGCAGAAGCCGCTTGTTGTTGAGCTACCTGAGAGATTTGTGTTTCTAACATTTTATTATGTGTAGCTAAAGCATCAAGCTTGTTAGATAATTGCTTAATCTGCTCATTAATGTGTATATTCTGATTTTGAACATCCTTATTAGTCTGGGATTGAGTATTATTGGTTTGGGATTGAGTAGCGATGAAATGCTCTATCATGACTTCCAAATTAGACTTCCTAGGAGCATTAGACGTGTTAGGACCATTATTAGGATGATTTGGAATAGCCTTAGGATAACCAGGTGGTGTAGTAGGAGCTTGTCCAGGTGCGTATAACGTGTTGTTACTCTTGTATGAAAAGTTAGGATGATTCTTCCAGCCAGGGTTATATGTGTTGCTGTAAGGATTACCCTGTACGTAATTCGCTTGTTCAACTGGAACTCCTGTTAAAAGTGGGCTCTCTGGAGCAAGATGTGATTGAATACCACATAAGTCGCAAGTTTGAGCAATTGCAGCAACAGTAGCTGCGGGAGCGGTGGTAAGATTCTCGAGCTTTTGAGTGAGAGCTTCCACTTTAGCGTTGACTTGATCCAGACTATTCACTTCAACCATGGCACCTTTCGTTTGAGATTTCTCTACGCTAACTCTCTCCGTACCCCATTGGTAATGGTTTTGAGCCATGCTTTTGATAAGTTGTCTTGCTTAAGTATATGGTTTATTCATCAGTGCGCCACCAGCTGCGGCGTCTATAGTCAATCTCGTATTATACAAGAGACCATTGTAGAACGTGTGAATGATCAGCCATTCTTCTAAAACATGATGAGGACAAAGTCTAAGCATGTCTTTATAACGTTCCCAAGCTTCAAAGAGTGATTCATTGTCTTTTTGTCTGAAACCATTGATATTGGCTCTGAGCATAGCAGTTTTGCTTGGAGGAAAATATCTAGCCAAGAAGACTTTCTTCAACTCATCCCATGTGGTGATTGAGTTGGAAGGAAGAGATTGGAGCCATGCGCGAGCTCTGTCTCTGAGAGAAAAAGGAAATAGGCACAATCGTATCGCCTCGGGGTTAACACCATTCGCTTTCACAGTGTCTGCGTACTGCACAAACACTGACAGATGAAGATTCGGGTCGTCAGTAGGAGCTCCAGAAAACTGGTTCTGCTGAACGGCGGAAAGAAACGAAGGGTTTAGCTCGAAATCGTTTCGAGCGATAGTAGGAGCAGCAATACTATTATGAGGCTCTGCTTGAGAAGGAACAGCGTAGTCCTTAAGAGGACGAGGAGCAGGAGCAGGTAGATCAGCCATCTTCTTGAGTTCTTCAACGTCAGGAAGTTTGGTCGAAGGAAGGTTGTTGCGTTCTAAATACTCTTGAATTCGTCTTCTTAATCTAAGGTAACGCTCGATATCGTATATAGGTATATGCAAAGGCGCGCCTTGAGAGCGAGTATTTGGCATACACAGAGGGAAAAGAAATAGTTGCTATAGTCTATACTTCGTAATAAAATCACGATATCAACTTAAATAGTTCCCCGGCAACGGCGCCAAAAACTTGATCGCGACTTTATCGTCTAAATTAATCGGGAGACTGCAAGTATATAGCCCTATCGCGTAGTTTTAAAAGATATCGAACCTAAGGAACTATAAATCGAACTAACGTAACCTAAACTACTGTGTAAAGCTATAGCCATCGAATAATTAATTAGGGGAATTTTTGGGTAATAAAACTTAATTCTAATTGAAATAATAATAATGCGAATATCGGTATGTACTTCGTTAACACTAAAGAATCCGGCTTTCCACTGGCTTATTTTCTAAAAATGATAATAATATCTTTTTCAGCAAAAAGTATTTATTCAAAAATCTATTCTCAAACTTTCGCTCTATTGAAGTAAATTATAATTTTAAACTCTGATGTATGCTTTCGCTATCCCATTGATTTTAAAATTACTTTTTGAAAATAAATAAAGTTTAATTGGTTTTAAAACGCTGTCGCAGTCTTTAAAAACAATACCTAGTATCTACTATCTGATTTTAAACCTCAAACTGTCGCTCTATTGGTTTCTAATCTTAGTCAGTTTATTAGCCTCAAACTTTCGCTCTGTTGGTTTCTAAACCTTTTTTTTAACAAAATAAATTAGATAACTAAATCAGAAAAAGTGTTTATTTTATAAAATATAATCAAGCCTATTTGTTCCGGATCCATTCAAATTAACTCGTTACATACCGATATTTAAATAATTTAGCCAGACATACTCATAGAAGCAGACATGAATACATTAAAGGAATTAACATTCGTAAATAAATTCATGGCTAAATAAATATCTCTCATGCAAATAATTAATTAAATAAATTAAAGCGATGTAAATAAGAAACCTGAATTAAATAAATGCTGGAAATAATTCTTGAAGCTTGAATCAATTCGTACAAAATCCCGGTTCTTCAACAGAAATAAAATTTAAGTATTTGAAAAGGAACTGGCTGGAAAATAACTGCTGGAAACTGAATTACAATGGAAAATAATAATGCGGGAAGGTAAATTCTGAAACTGGAAAATAATGCTAAAAACGGCCCTCGATTTTGATTTCCTGATGTCCTTTTATAGTGGTAGAATGTAACCACTTTTTGAGATATTTTCGTACCACTTTTCCCCAAATTTCTCGTTCTAACTGCTTTGAGTGGAGGTGGTCGTCCCGAGATTTACTCATCCACTTGACCACGTTGATACGGGCGCCTCATGTATCATCCTAGGGCCTACGTGGCAGTTGAGACGGACGCCTCCCACTAAGGGGAGGGTCCGAGGCGGGCGCCTCAATTGTAGGAGAGGAGTTGAGACGTGCGTCTCACTCTTGCACGTGCCTTTAGGGCTCTCTTGTTTGCGTGGGCCTGATTTCGTTTGGGCCCAGTTTGGAGATAATAAACCTTTTGATCCATCATTTTTGCTTTGCACACCCCTTTTCTTTATTTCTTGCATATTTAGTCCAATAACTCTCTTAATTTCTTCACTTTGCTCAATTTGTCTAATTAAAATAAAATACCTGAAACAATAAAAATACCGGCGTAATATGGAAATAAAATGAAATAATTAAATAAAAATACTAACATTATTTATGAAAATTAAATCAAATATACTATATAAAATTGTGTTATCAAGTCCACTGGGGAAGGTTAACTTCTGTTGTTCTCCTGCTTGAGGAAAACTCTTGTGGGGAATAGAGTCTAGGAACTTCAGTTGTCTAAGGCCCTACTGAGGAATATCTCTGGAAAAGTTTATCGTTTTCTGGTTGAACTCCAGGCTTCACAGTAACTTGTTGGGGAAGATGAAATTAACTATTTCTCTGGAAATGTATTAGAAGGAGCGTGTATAGGGCTGCTTCAGAATGAGTGTGTGTTAGACTGCATCTGAAAATTGAGAAGGAATCCATGTAAGATTGCTTAAAGATGAGTCAGTGTTAGACCTTATCTAGAGATCAAGAGAAGAAATCCGCGTAATATTTCTTCAGGATGAGTCCGTGTTAGACTGCATCTAGAGATCATGAGAAGAAACCCGTGTAAGATTGCTTCATCTGGTCATGTAGATGGTTTTCCATCTAGTTTCAGGTATTAATCTAAAATTGATCATTCACAGATAGTTGTTCTGTCTGGTTTCAGGTATTAATCCAGAACTTGTTTTTGTCGATTGTTGAGATAGTTATCCTGGCTAGTTTCAAGTATTAATCTCTGACCATAGAAAGAAAGATAGTTTTCTCGTCTAGTTTCGGGTATTAATCTCCAATCTGCTCATGTATATAGTTTTCCTATCCGGTTTCAAGTATTAATCTACAATTGGTTCAAGTAGATAGTTTTCCTGGCTTGTTACAGGTATTAATCTATAATCGGTCGTTCACAAATAGTTGTCCTGGCTTGTTATAGGTATTAATCTGGAACTTGCTTTTGTCGGTTATTGAGATAGTTGTCTTGGCTAGTTTCAGGTATTAATCTCTGACCTTAGAAAGAAATATAGTTTTCTCGTCTGATTTCGGGTATTAATCTTCAATCTTCTCATATAGATAATGTTCCTGTCTGGGTTCAGGTATTAATCTACAATCAGTTGTCCACAGATAGTTGTCTTGGCTTGTTACAGGTATTAATCTGGAACTTGGAAATGTTGGTCACATGGATAGTTTTCCCGCCTGGTTTTGGGTATTAATCTGTGGCCTGCTGAATTTGTTGGTAAACCCGTCTTACTCCGGGAGTTCATACCACTTGGTCGTTTAGATAGTTTCCTCGTCTATTTTTGGGCATTAATCTTTGACCTGCTGTATAAGTTGATAGTGTTTGTATGTATGCTAATTTCAACCTGAAAAGGTAAAACTAGTTTCATGCGATGTCATGATGTATGAATTGCATGATGCTCTCAAAATAAATGAGATTGTGATATATGCATTTGTGCTGCATATGCTATGATGTTTATAGGAATGATGTATGAGTGCAATGCATGAACACGTTCGTTGTTCTGTTGCAGTGCTGTAGAATTAGGAAAAATAGATCCCTGATTGTTGCTGGAGATGAAGAATGTTGGTTTTCAAATTTTGTTGAAGTTGAAATGATGGGAGATAGATTTCCATTGTTTAGAGAAATAAACTCTATTGGGGAAGGAAAACTCCGTGCACCATTTGGGGATTTTGTGAAATCTTGCAGGGGAATCCTGAGAAGCTTGGCGACTTCACTGGGGAATTTTTGGAGCAGTAATTGGAGATTTTTGCTCTGTCGGGGATGTGAGAACACCTGACATCATTAAGCTGTATGATGTGGATATGGCAGCGACTTTATAGTAGGATGCCCTTACCTTTTTACCTACTAGAGAAAGTATCTGCTGGAGAAAGTATCTGCTGGAGAAAATATCTGCGGGGATTTCGTGGATGGCCCTTAGACATTGTCCTGTTTCTTAAAGCCATTAGTGTCTTTCTGTTTTTTATGCGTGTATTTGTAAACAGTAATCACATTTAAATGCATATATTCAAAAATAATCACTGGACGTTTTCGCAAACAAAACAGAAAAATAAAAACAAATAGTTTTGCACTTTCAAAGAGATAATTTTGTATTAATCTGAAGAAATTTTGTACAAGGACACGAACATCCTAGTAAGAGTATGTCGTCGTAAGAATGAAACTAATACAAAATAGTTTACAAAGAAAGAAAAAACAGCTATGTGAAATAATCCCATTGAGTTCCCATTCTGCTATTGCCTTTATGTCTTTTGAGTGTCTCATCTCTTTGCTGCTTGTCCGAAGTTGACTGGATTGATTAGCACCATTTGAGATTGACAATTGATACGGAAAATTGGCTATAAAGTGATCCAATTGGACGTAGTTATACGCTTTAAATCCCTAACTTTTTCCTGGACCGACCTTTCGGGTTTTCAGTCCACCAGGATACCCTTTTTTTGTCCAAGCCGCCTTTTCATGTTTTTGACTTGCCGGGTGTACATATTTTTTTGTATGTATATCCCTAATTTTTGCCCAAACCCTTTTGGTTCTCCAGGATGCCCTTATCTTTTCCTAGGCCAGTCAACCTAGCGAGTCTTTGTTCATGCTTAGTATCTTTTAACTATGTCCGCGTTTACCGGGTGCGAAAGGTCGTCACCATCCATAGTGGTTAAGATCATGGCTCCACTAGAAAATATGTTCTTTATCACAAATTGCCCTTCGTATGTGGAAGTCCATTTGCCTCGGGGATCACCTTGCGGCAGTATGATGCGTTTGATTACCAGATCACCAGCCTGATATACATGACGTCTGACCTTCTTGTTAAAAGCTTTGATCATACATTTTTGATACATCTGACCATGGCAGACAGCCTCAAGCCTCTTCTCATCAATCAGGTTTAATTGGTCAAGTCGAGTCTGGACGCAATCGTCTTTATTTAAACCTGCATCCTTCATGATTCTCAAAGAAAGGACCTGGACTTCAATGGAAAGGATAACCTCCATACCATATACCAAAGAGAAAGGGGTTTCGCCTATTGATGTGCGCACCATGGTACGTTAACCATGAAGAGAAAATGGTAACATATCGTACCAGTCTTTATCTGTCACAATCATCTTCTGTGTGATTTTCTTGATGTTTTTATTAACAGCTTCTATAACTCCATTCATCTTTAGCCGATAAGGAGAAGAGTTATGACGTTGGATCTTAAATTGCGTGCAGAGCTCGATGATCATAGTGTTATTGAGATTGGTACCATTATCCATTATGATTCTTTCTATAATACCGTATCGACAGATGAGGTTATGTCTGATGAATCGGGCCACAACGTTCTTGGTAACAGAAGCGAATGAAGTTGCCTCGACCCACTTCATGAATTAATCAAGGGAAACCAGGATGAAGTGGTGCCCATTAGATGTTGTAGGTATAATCTCTCCAATTATGTCGATCCCCCACATTGCGAATGGCCAGGGAGCAGTCAAGACGTTTAGAGGAATCAGAGGCACATGTACTTTATCAACATAAATCTGGAATTTGTGACAAGTTTGTGAATGCTGATAACAGTCTGCTTCCATAGTGGACCAATAGTATCCTACCCGTAGGACCTTTTTAGCCATCATATGCCCATTAGAATGGGTGCCAAAGGTACCTTCGTGCAAGTCAGCCATAATCTTTTCTGCCTCAATCTTGTCTACACATCGAAGTAAGGTAGAGTCGTGGTTGCGCTTGTAGAGGATTCTGTTACTGAGGAAGAACTCGGTAGAGAACCTTCTAAGGAACTTCTTATCATTGATTGAAGCTCCCTCAGGATACTCTTGGGCTTCGAGATATCTTTTGACTTCATGGAACCAAGATTTTTCCACTACTTATTTAGTATCAATCTCATAATAGTATACTAGTTCATCCATTGTTTCGATAATGATCTGAGGAGCTTCGTTATCCCACCTGACCTTGAACATGGATGACATATTAGCTAGCGCATCTGCTAGTTAATTTTCCTCTTGGGAAAATGCTCAAAGGTAATTTCTTAAAAGTGTGGAATTAGTATCAACACATGCTCTTTGTAAGGGATGTGATTAGGATGCTTCGTGTCCCATTCTCCTTTGATTTTACTAATCACTAGGGCCGAGTCTCCAAATACACTCAAGGATTTAATCCTTAGGTCGATAGCAACTTTGAGACCCATGATGCATGCTTTATATTCAGCCATGTTGTTGGTACAATTGAAACATAGCCTGGCAGTGAAAGGAGTATGACAACCTCCAGGTGATATGATAACAACACCATGTGTAGCAACTGGATTTTTAATCAGAGCCGCCACTATTAGTTTTTATCCTAGGGAAGGGAATCTAACAGAAAACCCTAATTCACAGGCAGAGATTCTAGTTTCCGACTTCATTAGACGAAAGGAAGGTGTTAGGAACCTTTCATCTACCTTGTTCACAAGGATACTAGGTTTTAGGTTTAAGTTTGGGTAAAATAGGGTTTTAAATTTTATTGGGGGAAAATGGTTTTAATTTTTTATAAGGGAACTCGCTACTTTTGATCGTATTCCTACGTATCCTCTTATGAGGAATCAGAGTCCCAATTCGTAGTTCGTATGGGTTTGTATTTTTTAGGGGTCGCAAACGTATTTTGAATTACCTTGCAAGTCAAAATCTGCTTGAAACCCTTTTGCAAAAATAATTGTTTAGATTAATTTTTTGCGAAAAATAGTTTTATGTTTGCTATATGTTTTTTTATAGATATTAATTGCAAAAATTCTTATTAATGCATGACATAAAAAATATTTAATTCAAATAACATAAGAAAATAATATGCAATTTTTTGATGTAAAAATAATTTAAGTGATATAATAAATAATATTAATATTTACAATAAAAACCAATAATTATAATAATAGAAAAAAATAATTGCAAAATCAAGGAAAAAATGATTTTTGAACAAGGGGGTTGCATCTTCTGGTTGTTAAGCCCTAGCGAAAATTTTGGAAAAAGGGATGTTCTGAAAGGGGAAGAAGTTCTGCAGGGTATGCAGGGAAATTGACTGGGTTTTGACCCCAGTCACAGAACTTCTGAAAAGGGGTACTGCTAACTGGTTAGTAAAAAATCAAAACATAGGGACGTCAAACTCTGGGATAAACCCGCTACACATAATTTATGAAAAAGGGAAGAAATAAAGTATATAAGTCTAATGTTGATTATGGACAAGGAAAAATCTGAAACCTGGGTTAAGCCCCGTCAGAAATTCTAAAAGGGTAACTACATCTGAAGGTACGAAATTAACGTGAATCTATGCAATCAGAATATAAAACTATCTACAGTACTATTTTCTATAGTTTCAGCCCTGCATATGTTCTTCTGACCCTACCCAACATGAAAACTGTAAAGAAAAAAATTTAAATTTATTAACCCTTTGGTGCTTTTACTTCTGATTCTGGTGCGTGTTTTGCTGTCCTTTCCCTCTTCTTCTACAAATTCTGGTGATAGCAGCGACAAAAGGTGGAGCGACGGTGATTGAAACTAGGGTTCCAGATATTGGAACCTCAGTTACTCTTCTACGTGTTCTTCTTCTGGGTTTTCCAGAAACTCTTGTGTTCTTCCTATTGTTGCTCCTACTACGTTTTTCTTGTCTTTGCAAACGTTTCTACCAATTCGTCTCTCTTTCTCCAGAAACCTTTCTCCTTTTTTTTCCTCTCGTTTGCTAATTTGCTCCTTTATTTATAGTGTTCAATTTTTGGGCTTGGATTATGGCTAGAGAAAAGATTAAGGATAGAATTAAAAAAGAGCTGATTGGAATTGATACTCTGTGGGAGATTTGATTGAAATTGATACAATGCACGTCCAACAGATTTGGGCTTAGGTTGCTTAGCCTCTGAAACTCTGAGCATGGGCTGTGGAAGATAATTTGATTACGCCCTGGCTTACAATTTTCCTCTGCTAGAAGATCTGATATTTCAGTTCTGTACCAGCACTAGCTTGTGCATGGTTCTGGCTCTGATATGCACAACTTTTTGCGTTTGTTTCTGTACAGAAGTACTTCTAGGATTTGTTTCAGAAGTTCTGTTGGGTCAACGTTTGATCCATACAGCCTAGCATTTCTTCATTTGCAGTCAGGACTTCTCCTTTAATTCAATTGGGCCTAGCGTTAATTCTTCCCCTTTCTTTTGCATACTCTCGAATTTAATTTTCACCCTCCTTTTTTAATAACAACTAAATCTTCTTGTTTTAAAATACACCCCCTTAATCTTGAATAAAGATTATCCATCAAATATTGATGTACCATCTTTAATTAAAATGAAAAAGGATCGCTGAGGTAGGACAAATTTGGGGTATGACATCTTCCCCTATTCAATTATCTTCCAATCGAATAGCGCGAGAAAACGCAGGTCTAGTGCATTTTGATTGGGAGTTTACTGAATACTTGTAATGTCTAAAATTTGTCCGACCCACTCATAAGGTTATGCTGATATAGCATATCCTCATGAGTCTTGAGAAAATAAGCAAAGCCGATGATATATCGCTCACCATGGTTTGAATTAATGTGTTGGATGTGGAAAGTACATTGAGGTTCAGAAACAATGTACTGAGTTTTTGCGAATACGTTGAGGCTTAGATGCAACTTAGTGAGCTGAGAGAGTACATTGAGGCTTAGAGGTAATGTACAGAGATTTGCGAATACATTGAGGCTTAGAGGAAATGTAGTGAGCTGCGAGATTACATTGAGGCTTAGAGGAAATGTACGGAGATTTGCGAATACATTGAGGCTTAGAGGCAACGTAGCGAGCTGTGGGAAGTACATTGAGGCTTAGAGGCAATGTACGGAGATTTGCGAATATGTTGAGGCTTAGAGGCAATGTAGTGATCTGAGAGAGTACATCGAGGCTTAGAGGCAACATAGTGAGATGAGAGAGTACATTGAGGCTTAGAGGCAATGTACGGAGATTTGTGAATACGTTGAGGCTTAGAGGCAATGTAGCGAGTTGTGGGAAGTACATTGAGGCTTAGAGGCAATGTACGGAGATTTGCGAATACGTTGAGGCTTAGAGGCAACGTAGTGAGCTGAGAGAGTACATTGAGGCTTAGAGGCAATTGTGCGGAGATTTTTGCGAATACGTTGAGGCTTAGAGGTAACGTAGTGAGCTGAGAGAATACATTGAGGCTTAGAGGCAATGTACAAAGATTTGTGACTACATTGAGGCTTAGAGGCAACGTAATGATTTTTGGAAAGTACATTGAGGCTTAGAGGCAATCTACGGAGATTTGAGAATACATTGAGGCTTAGAGGCAACATAGTGATCTTAGAGAGTACATTGAGGCTTAGAGGCAATGTACAGAGATTTGCGAATACATTGAGGCTTAGAGGAAACATAGCGAGCTGTGAGATTACATTGAGGCTTAGAGGCAATATACGGAGATTTGTAAATACGTTAAGGCTTAGAGGAAACGTAGTTAGCGGTGAGAGTACGTTGTGGCATAGAGGCAATGTACGGAGATTTGCAAATACGTTGAGGCTTAGAGGCAACATAGTGATCTGAGAGAGTGCATTGAGGCTTAGAGGCAACATAGTGAGCTGAGAGAGTACATTGAGGCTTAGAGGCAATGTATGGAGATTTGTGACTACGTTGAGGCTTATAGGCAACATAGTGAGTTTTGGAAAGTACATTGAGGCTTAGAGGAAACGTACAGAGATTTTTGCGAATACGTTGAGGCTTAGAGGCAACGTAGTGAGCTGAAAGAGTACATTGAGGCTTAGAGGCAATTGTACGGAGATTTTTGCGAATACGATGAGGCTTAGAGTCAACGTAGTGAGCTGAGAGAGTACATTGAGGATTAGAGGCAATGTACGAAGATTTACGACTATGTTGAGGCTTAGAGGAAACTTAGTGAGTTTTGGAAAGTACATTGAGGCTTAGAGGCAATGTACGGAGATTTAAGAATACGTTGAGGCTTAGAGGCAACGTAGTGAGGTGAGAGAGTACATTGAGGCTTAGAGGCAATGTACAGATATTTGGTAATACATTGAGGCTTGGAGGCAACGTAGCGAGCTGTGAGAGTACATTGAGGCTTAGAGGAAATGTACGGAGATTTGTAAATACGTTAAGGCTTAGAGGTAACGTAGTTAGCGGTGAGAGTACGTTGTGGCTTAGAGGCAATGTACGGAGATTTACGAATACGTTGAGGCTTAGAGGCAACGTAGTGATCTGAGAGAGTGCATTGAGGCTTAGAGGCAACGTAGTGAGATGAGAGAGTACATTGAGGCTTAGAGGCAATGTATGGAGATTTGTGACTTTGTTGAGGCTTAGAGGCAACGTAGTGAGTTTTGGAAAGTACATTGAGGCTTAGAGGCAATGTACATAGATTTTTGCAAATACGTTGAGGCTTAGAGGCAACATAGTGAGCTGAGAGAGTACATTGAGGCTTAGAGGCAATGTACGGATATTTGTGAATACGTTGAGGCTTAGAGGAAACGTAGCGAGCTGTGAGAGTACATTGAGGCTTAGAGGTAATGTACGGAGATTTAGGAATATGTTGAGGCTTAAAGGCAACGTAGTTAGCGGTGAGAGTACATTTAGGCTTAGAGGAAATGTACGGAGATTCGTTCATTACTGCATGGAGACTTAGGTAATGGACTACTTTGTTGGGAACTCATCAATGCATGGAGACTTAGATGACGGGTTGAATCGCAGGAGAAGTGTTTTGTTGATTGACCCCTAGATGATTGAGTCGAGGGTAAGATGGTTGGTTTTATGTATGATACATGCGTATGATGTCTGATGTTTGAGATGGGACCCTGGGCATATGTGTATTGTATGAAAAAAATGTATAGTTTAGGTATGCTTTGGATATGCAAAATGTGTGTAAAATGCGTGTATGCATTGAAATGCTATGAAGACTATTTATGGCATTCTCTCCTTTAAACCATTGACTCAGAGTTACCAATCCCCTGGCATTATGTATTGTATCGTCGTAGCTTCATTTTTTCATTGTGAGCATAGACACAGGCGTGGACAGATGCATAGACTTTGTGTTGCAGGTGCAAGCATAAGCGTAGACGTAGACGTAGACATATACATGGACGTGATCATGGATTTTCTTTTGATGTTTTTCTAACCAAAATGCTTTTTGGTGTTTTGTCAAACTCTTTTATTTTTTAATTTCCCCGAAATGATTTCAGGACAATATTCACAAGTAATAATCGTATTATTTTGTAAACAAGTTAGAAAAAAGAAAAACGCAATTTGAAAGATGCAAAGAAACAACTATTTTATTGATTATGCCTCTGAATAGGAGAATGTACAGGATGCAATTCCTTGAAAGAGGTAATTACATAAAATTTCAAAACTATAAATGGAAATGAAAATGATAATTGTTACTGTTGTTTCCCCATATCCTTTTAATAGCCCTTATCTCCTTTGCTTCTGAGTAGTATGATTCAAACTTATTTCTCCCTTCGCGGTTCGTAGTCACAGTTCTTAGACCGTAGTCTTTTTTTTCTTTATTTCTTTTTGAATGATCCCTGATTTTTGCATGGATCTCCCTTTCGGGTTTTTAATCCACCGGGAAATTTTTTATATATATGCCCCTAATTTTTGCCTGGATTGCCCTTTAAGGTTTTCGATCCACCGGGACGCTCCTTTTTGCCTAAGTCGCTCATTTAGAGTTCGAGCTTAGCGAGCTTCTTATACATAGTATTTTTTGACTGCGTCTAAATTTGTCGGATGCGGTAGTTCTTCCTCATCTATTGTTGTGAGGATAAGACCACCTCCGGAGAATGCTATTTTCACTATGTATGGACCTTCGTAGTTGAGTGTCCATTTACCACGTGAGTCGAGGCGAGGCAGCAGAATATTCTTGAGCATTATATCCCCTCTTTGAATATTTGAGGGAAGAATTTCTTGTCGAAGGCTCTCTTCATCCACTTCTTATGTAGCTGACTGTGGCACAGAGCTATCAATCGTTTTTCTTCAATAAGGTTGAGCTGATTGAGCTGTGTCTACACCCATTCTGCTTCTTCCAACTTTGTCTCCATTAGAACCCGAAGTGATCGTATCTCGATTTCAATTGGAAGTACTGCCTCCATGCCGTATACCAGCGAGAAAGGAGTCACGCCTGTTGATGTGCGCACCGAAGTGTGATAGCCATGTAGAGCGAAGGGAAGCATTTCGTGCCAATCTTTGTACGTCTTCAAGATCTTCTGGATGATTTTCTTGATATTTTTGTTGTCTGCTTCGACGGCCCCATTCATCTTTTCTCTGTATGGTAAGGAATTATGATGCTCGATTTTGAAGTCATCGCACAGTTCCTTCATCATTTTGTTGTTTAAATTGGACCCTTTATCGGTAATTATCCGGCTTGGGACCCCGTATCTGCATATGATATTCTGCTTGATGAAGCGTGTAACCACTTGACTTGTCACGTTGGCGTAGGACGCCACTCTACCCATTTGGTAAAGTAATCGATGGCTACCAGTATAAAATGGTATCTGTTGGATGCTTTCGGCTCGATCATGCCAATCATATCAATTCCCTACATTGAGAATGGCCAAGGGGAGCTCATGAAGTTCAGAGGAGTTGGTGGCATATTTATCTTATCAGTGTAGATCTGACATTTATGACACGTCTTTGTGTAGTGATAACAGTCGGCTTCCATTGTTAACCAATAATACCCTGCTAGTAGAATCTTTCTAGCCATGTCATACCCATTTGTATGAGTCCCGAAAGTACCCTCATGGATTTCTCTCATAAGCGTATCCGCTTCTTTCTTCTCCACATATCTGAGTAGTACCATGTCGTATTTTCTTTTGTATAGCACCCCATTAATCAGAAAGAATTTTGAAGCTAACCTTCGCAAGGTTCGCTTGTCAATGATAGAGGCATTTTCCGAATATTCCTGTTTTTCCAAATACTTTTTGATGTCGTAGAACCAAGGCTTGTTTTCCGGTCCTTTTTCAATAGCAAGACAGTGTGTGGGCTCTTCGAAATGTCTAATTCTGATGTGTGGTTCATGATTTTGCCAGGTTACCTTGAACATAGCTGATAGAGTTTCCATAGCGTCTGTCATTTGATTTTCTTCTCGCGGGATGTAGCTGAAAGTGATCTCGGTGATCTTCGCGACTTCAAAACATGATCCTGATATGGAATTAGTTTTGGGTGTTTTATATCCCAGTCGCTATTAACCTGATATATGACTAATTCAGAGTCTCTAAATACTCCGAGGTACTTTATTCTTAGATCAATGGCAGCTTTCAATCCTAGTATGCAAGCTTCGTACTCAGCAATGTTGTTGGTGCAGTCGAAACACAATCTTGCGGTATATGGCTTGTAATAATTTTTTGGAGAATTCAAAACTGCCCTTATGTCGCGCCCTAATGCATTTCAAGCCCCGTCAAAGATGAGTGTCCAACATGCCCCCGATTCTGGTCCTTCATCGGGTCCTGGTATTTCCTAGTCGGCTATAATCGTGACGTCTTCGTCTGGAAAGTCGAACTTCATAGGCTGATATTCTGGTAGCGGTTGGTGAGCTAGATGATAATCTAGTATACTACCTTTGATAGCCTTTTGAGTGACATATTGGATGTTGTATTCTGATAGTAACATCTGCCATCGTGCGATTCTTCTGGTAAGAGCTAGATTTTCAAACACGTACTTTAGAGGATCCATTCTTGCTATTAACCATGTAGTGTGGGTTAACATATATTGCCTCAACCTCTTGGTAGCCCAAGCCAATACACAATAAGTTTTCTCGAGGAGTGATTACCTGGTTTCGCAGTTAGTGGATTTCTTGCTGAAGTAATAAACCGCATGCTCCTTTCTGCCTGTTTTGTCATGCTGTCCCAAAACATAACCCATTGATCCTTCTAGCACTGTCAGATACATGATGAGTGGTCTTCCAGGGACTGGCGGCATTAAGATTGGTTTCTCTTGTAGATACTGTTTTATTGTCTCGAAGGCTGTTTGACAATCATCATTCTATACTATCGTCTGATCTTTTCGTAATAACTTGAATATCGGCTCACATGTGGATGTTAGATGCAATATAAACCTTGAGATGTAATTCAATCGCCCTAAGAAACCACACACATATTTTGTCGTCCTTGGTTCTGGCATCCCTTGTATATCTTTTACTTTGTTGGGGTCCACTTTGATACCCCGCTGGCTTACAATGATACCCAAAAATTTACCTGATCTGACGCCAAATGTACACTTGTTCGGATTTAACCTCAGTTTGAACTTTCGTAGCCGTTCAAATAGCTTTTGTAAATGTATGATGTGTTCCTCCTCCGTATGGGATTTGGCGATCATATCATCTACGTACACTTCAACCTCTTTGTGGATCATATCATGGAATAATGTGACCATTGCCCTCTGATAGGTTGCCCCTACATTCTTGAGAGCGAATGACATTACTTTGTAGCAGAAATTTCCCCAAGGTGTCGAGAAGGTAGTCTTTTCCATGTCTTCGGGTGCCATTTTAATTTGATTATAGCCCGAGAAGCCGTCCATGAATGAGAATAATGGGGATTGAGCCGTGTTATCCGCCAGAACATCTATGTGGGGTAGCGGGAAATCATCCTTGGGGATTGCTTTGTTCAGATCTCGATAATCCACACACATGCGTACCTTGCCATCTTTCTTGGGTACTGGCACAATGTTAGCTATCCAGGGTGGATAATCTACTACTGCTAAGAATCTTATGTCAAATTGTTTAAGAACCTCTTCTCTGATTTTACTGGATATATATGGAGAAGTTCTCCTGAGTTTTTGCCTAATTGGAGAACACCCTTCTTTGAGAGGTAGCTTGTGCACCACGATGTTGGTATTTAACCTTGGCATGTCTTTGTAGGACCAAGCGAATATGTCCACATACTCGTGCAATAGTTTGATCAACCCTTCTTTGACGCTCTTCTCTAACCTTGCCCTTAGCTTGATTTCTTTGGGATCTTCCTCTGTGCCCAGATTAATGGTTTCCACATCCTCATGGTATGGTTGTATGATGTTAGCCTTTCGTTCTATTTCCCTCGTCATTTCCTCAGAGAGTTCCATATCTTCATCATCTTCCTCTTCCGCTTAGTTGATAGGAGCCTCAAAATTGTATGGGTCACAACAATAACATTATTGGGGGTTTTAGGCATGGATCTACACATTTATCATGTTTTCGTGCAGATTTTAGTATATGAGTTTTTGAAAATGCGTATGCAGAGAAAGTATTGCCATTTTTAATTTTTAGGGAATAAATTCAAGAGAAAGACAAGGATCTTCATTGAAAACAAAATATAACTTTTATTAATTATAAATATTGTCTGAAACAAAATGGGGAACCCTTACAAGAAACCCCTGTGCCTCGGGCTTGACACAAGTTCTTTCAAAAACAAGAAAAATTACTTAGGAAAGAAAAAGATCTCGGGAATCTCCACGGCAATCCAACTTTTGAGTTCTTCTCCTGGAGCGCACTCCCTGATAAAGTCTGCTGCCTTTCTGGTGTGAACTTTGTTGGATATCATCGCGATGTGTCCTCCATGCTCTGTTCCCTTATTGATAAAGGTCTCTTGAATCAGAGAGAAGCGTGCTTTGCCTTTTGGAGTAGCTTTCGATGATTCATATCCCAATCTAAAGCGATTCTTCTTCTCAGGGATTTCTGGGAGCTTTCCCCAGCCTTTTGATGCATCATATCCCATGGTTTCTTTCAGATCTCTCTATGATGTCACCTTATGCTTATTACCCTTCTCGACTGGTAAAGTCACCATTAACGCAATTTCCAAGGCTTGGAACGGGGTAGCTATACAGTCTTTGTCGGCACTGATATATCTGTATGATTCAATGTGGCTTACGAAGATATCTTCCTCGCCATTAATTATGATTAATTTCTCTTCCACTAGGAACTTTAATTTATGATGCAGGGTCAAGATGACTGCCCCTACTGCATGGATCCAAGGTCTCCCCAGTAAGAAAGTGTATGTTGGTTCTATATCCATGACCTGGAAAGTGATATTGAACATATGCAGCCCGATTTTAACTGGAAGATCCACCTCTCCTAACACTGAGCTTCGAGAACCATAAAATGCTTTCACTATTGTAGAACTTGGCTTCATCACAACATCATCTATTGTTAACTTTATCAGACTGGACTTTGGCAACACATTGAGGGAAGAACCGGTGTCAGTGAGAACCCTGGATAAATGGGTAGTACCTATTTGCATAGTAATGTGAGTGCCTTGTTATGAGCTCAACCTTGTGGCGTCAATTCATTGTTACTGAAACCTAGGTATGATTCGAATGTTAGGTTTGCTACGACATTGTTAAATTGATTTACCGAAATTCCCTCTGCGACATGAGTTGAACTTAGTACTTTCATCCAAGAGTCTCGATGTGCTTAGAGTTGATGAGTAGTAAGAGTATGGAGATTTTCGCTGGAGTTTAGAGAAGCTGATCCACCACCCTGTAGTCACTTATTTTGATTATATTCAGAAACTCTTCTGCCTCTTGATCAATAAAGTTTTTGCTTGGAGGTTCTGTCTCTTGAATTGTTTCAACCGCTTATTTTCCTTTGTCTTTTATTGGAGCCTCATCTTTCTTCTTTTATGGTTAAGCTCCAAAAATTCGACCTCTTCGGGTTATACCCCCTGTCCCTGCTATATTAGAAATTCCAGGTCCCTGACTTGGTGAGGGCAAACTTTCTTGTTTCACTCCATTAATGTATACGGCCGAGTCATAACTCCATGGAACTGCTTTGTTATTCTCATAAGGGATAGGTGAGGGTCCATTAATCACCATTGTGGCCTTTGGAATAGTTGGTATTACGAGAGTCTTCTTAGGTGCCATCCTTGTGGTCTCCGTTGATTCTTCCCACGAGATCACTAGAGTTTTCTTGTTAAGATTTGGGCCTTGGCAAGGGATTACCAATGACTTCTTTCCTTCAATCGCGGCTACATATTTTGCTTCAGGGTATGGTCTGAATTGGACTATCCCTTGGTCCATTAGCTTTTGCAAAGTTCTTTCGAAGGCTTCATTATGCTCTAACAAGAATCCACATTCGAACAAATATTCCTTCAACAAGTTGATTAGGGTTTTTTCCTGTCTGATTGCCCCAAAATCTGTGACTACTTCAATTGCATTTATTGTTGTCCCACCATGCGGAGGCATAGGGTTTGATTTAATGTTAGGTTTCTCAAAAGTGATGTCCTGAGATTCCAACAAATCCTGCACCTTGTGTTTGAATGCCCAACATTGCTCTATGGTGTGCCCCGGAGAATTAGCAGGATATTCACATTTGGCATCGGTATTATACCTTCATGGTAGTGGCCCGACTGGAGGAGCTAGAGGTTTGATTTCCACCAATGATGCCTTAACCAAGTGTTGTAATAACTGGCTGGGTGGCACAGGGAGTGGATCAAAGTTTCTTTGTGTCCTTTTAAATCTATCTTGCTGCTGCCCTTGCGGAATCATTAGTGGTTTGATGCCCTTGGTTGTGAGGCTACAACGTTAATTTCTCCCTCTTTTCTTTTTGGGTAGTTTGAAGCATGTCTTTTTGGATTATGAGTGGCGTTTGATGATCCCCCTGATATCATCCCACTTTTTATTCCAGTCCCGATTCTTTCTCCAATAGTCACTAGATCTGAGAATCTTGAAGAGATACTCCCAACCATTTTCTCATAATACAGCCCTTACAAAGTTCCTATGAAAATGTCTACTAATTCCTTCTCTAATAGTGGTGGTTGCACACAGGATGCCATCTCCATCCACCTTTGAGCATATTCCTTAAAAGACTCTTCTTTCTTCTGGGACAGATTCTGGAGTTGCATGCGGGTAGGCGCCATGTCTAGGTTATATTTGTAATGCTTTAAGAAGGCATTAGCAAGATCTTCCCATGTTTGAATGTGTGTTTGCTCCAGTTGCATATACCAATCTAAAGATGCCCCACTTAGGCTATCCTGAAAATAGTGAATCATCAACTTCTAATTGTTGGCATGAGCATGCATCTTCCTATAATACATGCATACATGATTTCTTGGACAGGTGAGCCCCTTGTACTTTCAAAAGTAAGATACTTTGAACTTTGGTGGAATTACCACATCAGGAACTAGGCCCATTTTGAAAGGGTCTACCTCGAAGGCCTCGAAACCTTCCATAACTTTTAATCTTTCTTCCAGATCTTTGTACTTATCTGCCACTGATGGATTGTCAACAATGTGAGTACCAGCCGTCTTCAAGGGTGCCTGGTTGGCATCCTCTGGGTCGTGGTCTCCGTATTGTAGGTCCAAGTAATGTCTGTGTTGTTGACTGGGATTTGTAGGGTCCCTGCTTTTGATGGTGGTGGGACAAACCCTTCAGTCTCAGCTTCTTGTTGGGCCATGACGGACTTTTGGAGTCCTGCCTCTGGTTCTTTCCTTAGTTGGTGACTGCTTGATGCACTAATGGTTTGGGCTACTTCTTTGAAAGCTACCATGGGAATCTGGTTCTTCCTGTCAATGATGTTCTTTAGAGCTAGAAGAACTTGGCTCAGATCTCCCTTCATTGAACTCACATCACCCTTTACTTGGTCGAGATCTTATTTGAACGCAGCCTGAGTCTCCTCAATTTGTTCCATTGCTTTTTGCTAGTAGGCCATTGTTTGATACGGAGGCCAAGGAGGTGGAGATCTTCTTATACCAATGGTTTACTGGAGAAATTTTGCGAGAGATGAGTTTTGATATGATATGCAAGTGTTTTATGAATTCATGCATGCAAATGAATGTGTATGAACATGAAATGTCTTATTCACTTAGGTACACGATTATCTTTTGTTTATTATTTTTTTATTTGGTGACTGTCTTTGAAATGGATACGCAAACGAGATACGGAAACAAAATTCCTTTATTGAAAGTAATATAATCCATATATTGAAAAATATTATAACTTTGAATTAAAACTTTTTTACATAAACATAAATGAAGGAAGATAAATCTTCTAGGTGCGCCTGCGATGTGTGCTCTGAAACCATCAACCATTGCTCGACAAAGATGGAGAAAGTCTTCAACATCCTTTGGAAGAGGAACCATCACACTTTCTTCTTCTCTTAGACTTCTAGGGATATCCTCAATAAGATTGTTGGCTAAGAAGATAAGCTTTTCATGTCTTTCTTTGTAATATCGGTACTCTTGATAAAGATGTGGGATTATCTTATGGTTTTCTCTCACTGCTTGGGAGATCTTGACATACTGCTCTTCCCAATACATCTTTTCACCCCCCATTTCCGTATAAAGTCTCCGCTGAATAAGGAAGTATTTTTCGAGACCCTGTAATTCTAGGCATACTTGTTTGTATTCTTCAGTTTTCTAAACCAAGAGTCCTTGTGCCTCCATCCTCTCAAGGCATTCTTTATTCTCTGCTTCTTGGCTGTCTTGCAATCCAGTGTTGAGGTACCTTATTTTCTCTTTTTGGTCTAAGGAAACTTGTGTTAAACCTTGGATCTAGGCTTTTAGGTCTAACTCTAGTACCTTCTTATCATGTGTAGCCTTTTCATACCACCTGGTTAACTTTCCAATTTCAGCAGCAACATCTTCTAACCTTTGGTTGTGGGAATCCAGATTGAAGGTTGCACTTAGCAGCCCTTCGATTGTACGCTTTCGCTTGAGACTCTCCTTCTCCAATGCTTTTTGATCTCTCTCAATTTGTAGGTCCTTGGACTCAAGTATGAGTTGCGTCTACTTCTTCTCTTTGGTTAGACCGCGAAGGTTGAGTTCTAACTCTTTCTTTTCCCTTTGAGCTTGCTTTAGGGCATTTTTCAAATTGCCAACTTCTTCCAAGGATATAGGCGTGACCTCTGGGACCCCTGTCTTGTACCCTGGATCTATCTCAAAGGGAAGCTTGATAATATGTACCCTATCTCTGACCCATCTGGTGTAAGGCTCTCTTTCTACGGTATTCTTTCTTTCAGCTCTCCTCTTATTGACCTTATTCCAAGCCCGGATAACCTTTTTGAGCAACTCTTGGTCCTTTGTACCCATGTCGTGGATGATCAATGGTCGGAGTTGTTCGTCTGTAGGTCTATCTTCTAAGGGATACCCCAGCTGTCGCGGGGCCAGAGTAGGGTTGTAGTTAATACAGCCACGTGATCCAATCAATGGTACATTAGGAAAGTCTCCACAGCTAATAGTGATGTCCCCAATATCTAGCTTCCTTGCATACCATAGTATTGTGTTTACAGTGAGAGACTTTAATTTCTAGGGCCATTCACATTTGGTCAGCTTTGGAATCATATAATCTTCTTTGTAAAGATGGGTCATGAACCAAGTATATAGGAGTGTAATGCAACAATTCAAAGTTCCCTTTCTCTTTTCATACATCACATGTAAAGTGTAATAAATGTCAACGAGTAGAGCAGGAGTTGGATCAGTATTAAAGACTTTCGGGCCCTAAAGTATGCTAATGGCTGCAGGGTCAATATAGTTTGTGGTCCGAGGAAATAAAATTACACCAAATACTAGTAGCCCTAAATAATCAACACAAGACTCCCATTCTTTATAATTAGCAAGTTCAAGTGCCTTAGCTTCCAAGTATATCCTTTTGATTCGTTGTATTGGACCTTCCCATCAGTAATTTTGTACTAACTCAGGGTAAGGGATCCCTAAGCCTTTTGCCAAAACTTTGACTTCAACAGTCTGTCTGATACCCACATAGGCCTTTTCTTTGGAAAAGTTCAGAATTATGTCAAATTCTTCCAGAGTCGGTGCTAGCTAGAAGTCTTGGAAAGTAAAACATCTCAGCGGAGGGTCGTAGAATTGAATAAGGGAAGATACAACATCTATTTGAACATATACTCTGGTCAAGTCAGGGGTATCCCTATAGCGGCGAGCGTACATCTTCAGAGCTCTCTCAGATAACTTCCCCTTTATAGTTTTGATTTCCGAAAGGTCAGGTTGGAAGGCATTGACGCGGAAAAGTTGTTTCCCTTTGGTATCCATTTTTTTTGTTTAGACAATCCCCAAAAAACATGATTTTATTAACTTTCATTTTGCTACCCTGTGAATAAGACAGATAAAAGACGCAATTGATGAACATATGACAAATATGAATGCATGAATGTATGGATGTATGGTTAGTGGCGGGGTTTTGTGGTAAGTACCCTTAGAAGGTAGGTTCCTTAATTTTGACCTATGATTGGTTTACCCTCCCAAAAGGTGGCTTCCTTAAGGGTGTCATGAATAACACCCGAGGGAAAAGGCATAAGGGCCTCCCTTAGGTGGAGCCTCTTTACGGACCGAGACTTTCGTCTCAAAGTTGTGAAAGGTCTCGTCATGAGATTTTAGGTTAAGGCCGTTACAAAGAGTAATGGGTGATCTTCCAAGTCCTACTCGTCAAGAGGATATCTCTCGATAAGTATTCCTTTTTAGGAAGTTCAATGACTCTAGGCGAAGTCGTCACATAAACTCGCAGGGATGATGTACCCCCTTAGCTAATAGACGAACCTTCTTTCTAAGGGTTACATTGAAAATGTTTTGAGAAATAAAAAATCCCACCACACAGTAAATATATGATACAAAGAATTGACAATAGATAAATAAATGCAATAAATAATGTAATAAATAAATAATGCAATAAATAAAAAAACCCAAAGTAAAAACCCTAAAACCTAAAGTTGAAGTCCCCAGCAGAGTCGCCAGCTGTAGAAACTGGATTCTTAATCAGAGCCACCACTATTAGTTTTTATCCTAGGGAAGGGAATCTAACAGAAAACCCTAATTTGCAGATAGAGTTTCTAGGTTTCGGACTTCATTATACGAAAGGAAGGTGTTAGGCACCTTTCATCTACCTTGTTCACAAGGATACTAGGTTTTAGGTTTAGGTTTAGGTAAAATAGGGTTTTAAATTTTATTAGGGGAAAAGGGTTTTAATTTTTTATAAGGAAACTCACTATGATTTTTGATTGTATGCCTACGTATCCTCTTATGAGGAATCAGAGTCCCAATTCGTAGTTCGTATGGGTTTGTGTTTTTTAGGGGTTGCAAACGTACTATGAAACACCTCGCATTTTGGCCGGGAGTAGTGATTGCGGTGATTTTGGCTAAATGCGCAGTAAGTCAAAATCTGCTTGAAACCCTTTTGCAAAAATAGTTGTTTACATTAATTTGTTGCGAAAAATAGTTTTATGTTTGCTATATGTTTTTTATAGATATTAATTGCAAAAAATCTTATTAATGCATGACATTAAATATATTTAATGCAAATAACATAAGAAAATAATATGCAATTTTTTTATATAAAAATAATTTAAGTGATATAATAAATAATATTAATATTTACAATAAAAACCAATAATTATAATAATAGAAAAATTTCAAAGTAAAGGAAAAAATAATAATTTATAGGGGGTTGCATCTTCTGGTTGTTAAGCCCTAGCGAAAATTTTGGAAAAAGGGATGTTCTGAAAGGGGCAGAAGTTCTGCAGGGGATGCATGGAAATTGACTGGGTTTTGGCCCCAATCACAGAACTTCTGAAAAGGGGCGCTGCTAACTGGTTAGTAAAAAGTCAAAACATAGGGACGTCAAACTCTGGGTTAAACCCGCTACACAGAATTTCTGAAAAAGGGCAGACATGAAGTATATAAGTCTAATGTTGATTCTAGACAAGGAAAAATCTGAAACCTGGGTTAAGCCCCATCAGAACTTTTAAAAGGGGAACTACATCTGAACGTACGAAATTAGCGTGATTCTATGCAACCAGAATATAAAACTATCTACAACTCTGTTTTCTATATTTTCAGCCCTGCCTATGTTCTTCTGACCCTACCCAGCATAAAAAGAGTAAAGAAACAAATTAAACTTTTTTACCCCTTTGGCGCTTTTACTTATGATTCTGGTGCGTGTTTTGTTGTCCTTTCCCTCTTCTTCTACAGATTCTGGTGATAGAAGTGATGGAAGGTGGTGCGATGACGATTGAATCTAGGGTTCCAGATATTGGAACCTCAGTTACTCTTCTACGTGTTCTTCTTTTGGGTTTTCCAGAAACTCTTGTGTTCTTCCTGTTCTTGCTCCTATTACGTTTTTCTTCTCTTTGCAAACTTTTCTGCAAATTCGTCTCTCTTTCTCCAGAAACTTTTCTCCTTTTCTTTCCTTTCGTTTTCTAATTTACTCCTTTATTTATAGTGTTCAATTTTTAGGCTTGGACTATGGCTAGAGCAATTATTGAGGATAGAATTAAAAAAGATTTAATTGGAATTGATACTATATGGAAGATTTGATGGAAATTGATAAAATGCACGTCCAACAGATTTGGGCTTAGGTTGCTTAGCCCCTGAAACTCTGAGCATGGGTTGTGGAAGATAATTTGATTCTGCCCTTGCTTACAATTTTCCTTTGCTAGAAGATCTGATATTCCAGTTTTGTACCAGCACTAGCTTGTGCATGATTCTGGCTCTGATATGCACAACTTTTTGCGTTTGTTTATGTAAAGAAGAACTTCTGGGATTTGTTTCAGAAGTTCAGTTGGGTCAGTGCTTGATCCATACAGCCTAGAATTTCTTCATTTGCAGTGATAACTTCTCCTTTAATTTAATTGGGCCTAGTGTTAATTCTTCCCCTTTCTTTTGCATACTCCCGGATTTAATTTTCACCCCTCCTTTTTTAATAAAAACTAAATCTTCTTGTTTTAAAATACACCCCCTTGATCCTGAATAAAGATAGTCCATCAGATATTGATGTACCATCTTTAATTAAAATAAAAAAGGATCGTTGAGGTAGGAAAAATTTGGGGTATGACACGATGCCATTGCCAAGTGCGTTGGAAGCTCCTTCAAAAACCATAGTCCATCGGGATCCTTTTTGAGGTCCTTCATCCAGTCCAGGTTCTTCACAATCAGTTACTAACATGATGTTCTCGTCCGAGAACTCAATATTCATGGATTAGTAGTCATCCACAGCCTGATGAGCTAAATGATCAGCTAATACACTTCCCTTAATTGTTTTCTTGGTTGTATACTTAATGTCGTATTCGGTCAAGACCATTTGCCATCTTGCTATTTTTTTGGAGAGAGCGGGCTTCTCAATGATGTACTTGATAGGGTCCATTTTAGATATCAATAAGGTAGTGTGAGTCATCATATACTGTCTTAGTCGGTGAGCAGCCCATGCAAAAGTGCAGCAAGTTTTCTCGAGCAGTGACTATCTTGTTTCACAGGCGGTAAACTTTTTGCTAAGGTAGTATAAATCATGCTATTTTTTACCAGACTCATCATGCTTCCCCAGCACACACCCATTGAGTTCTCTAATATTGTTAAGTACATGATCAGTGGTCTTCCTTCAACTGGCGGCATCAAGATTGTAGACTCTTGAAGATATTCCTTAATTTTGTCAAAGACGTTCTGGCAGTCGTCATTCCACTTCACTGCTTGATCCTTCTTCAGTAACTTGAATATTGGCTCACAAGTAGTGGTCAGATGGGAAATGAATCTTGTAATGTAGTTTAGACATCCAAAGAATCCCCTAACCTCCCTCTCAGTGCAAGGAGGTGGCATCTCTTGTATAGATTTAACCTTTGCAGGGTCTATTTCAATGCCTTTGCCGCTGACAACGAAGCCTAAGAGCTTACCGGATCTTACTCTAAAGGTGCACTTATTCGGGTTCAACCTCAATTTGTACTTTTTTAGTCTTTCAAATAGCTTATGCAGGTGATCGAGGTGCTCCTCTTCAGTCTGAGACCTGGCTATCATATCATCAACATAGACCTCTATCTCGTGATGGATCATGTCGTGAAACAAAGCTACGATGGCACACTGATATGTTTCCCCGATATTCTTTAACCCAAACATCATAACTTTGTAGCAGAAAGTGCCCCACTGTGTGACAAAGGTTGTTTTCTCCATATCCTCAGGCGCCATTTTGATCTGATTGTACCCGGAGAAGCCATCCATGAAGGAGAATACCTTATGTTGTGCGGTGTTGTCAACTAGAACGTCGATATGGGGAAGCGGAAAGTCATCCTTGGGCCTTGCCCTATTCAGGTCTCTATAATCCACACATATATGTACCTTGCCGTCCTTCTTAGGTACTAGAACAACATTGGGAACCCATTATGGATAAGAGGTTACAAATAAGAAATCGGCATTGAACTGTTACATGACTTCGGCTTTGATCTTTTCTGACATCTTTGGCTGTATACGACGTACCTTTTATTTCACCGTAGGGCTGTCCTCTTTTGTCGGTTGGCGATGGACCATAATATTAGTGTCAAGTCCTGGTATGTCATTTTACGACCAGGAAAAGACCTCAACATAGTCATGTAGCATCTGAATTAACCTTTCCTTGACACTATGTTCCATATCGGCACCTATCTTAACTTCCTTCTTATCCTCTTCAGTACCCAAGTTAACTGTCTCAACTGACTCTTCATGAGGCTGTATTTCCCTTTCTTCCTGTTGTAACAGTCTGGAAAGTTCTCCTGGTACTTCACAATCTTCCTCACCTTCTTCCTCGGCTTGGTAGATCAGATTTTCAAAGTCATAATTGACAATAGCAGAACCGTTATCAATGGGATCTAGAGTTGATGTGGATCTGCAGTTTGATATGTGGGTGTGTGTAAGAGCATAACTGTTTTTGATAAAGTAAAAAGGTAGAAAAGAAAGACAGAGAGCGTAAAATTTGTATGCAAAACATCCAATGATTTATTAATGACATATGAATATGAAGCAATAACCCTCAAAAAATAGACCATTGTGCCTCGGGTAAGACACATGGTTTTAAAGTTTCAATTGTTCAAATATTACATATCCCAAAAAACAAAAAGACAATTACTCTTGAATAAAAGTAATAGGGACAAAATCTTTGGCTTCCCAATTACTGAGTTCACCGCTGATAGTTGGGAAGATCCACTTGTCCATGTTGCAGTCGCTATCACTGTCTTCCAGAGCATTGACTCCATAGTTTCTGATCCGTAGTGGTGGTCCCCCGGTGCGAGCACGGCGAACAACTCTCTGGGCTCCTGAAGTAAAACACAAACCAAATTTCTCATATTTGTAGGGAATATATGGAAGTTGGCCCCAAATGGTACACTCACCTTCTTCAACTCATGCTTTGGCATCCCTTAGAGAATCCATCTTCAGCGGAGGTCTGGTAGTCTTCGGAACACTAGTAACAATGTTAGTCGCAACAACTGTGTATAGAACCTCCTCAAAGTTCTGACAGGGGGTCTCGATGAACTCTCCATCCATTTCAACATACCTGAAAGAGTTCAGGTGGCTCACCATGTATTCCTCCTCCACATGTACTGTGATAATCTTTCCATTGACTAGATACATCAACATCTGATGTAGGGTAGAAGTAACAGCACCATCCCCACGGATCCAGGGTCGACCCAATAAACAGGAATAAGACGCGAGGATGTCCATCACATAGAAGGTTGAGTCAAAAGTCTGAGTACCAAATTTCATAGGGATGTCCACCTCTCCGTGCACCATTCTCTTGGAACCATCGAAGGCCCGCACCACAATGTTAATGGGCTTTAGTGTGAGTCCTTCGCAAGCTAACCTGTCAAGAGAATTCTTGGGTAAGACATTCAGCGATGAACTTGTATCCACCAGAACATGAGCTAGGGTAGTGCCCTTACACTCAATGGGGACATATAGGGCATCATTATGCTTTCTTCCGTTGGATGTCAAATCAGCGTCGGAGAAACCCAATCCATTATCAGCAGTCAGGTTGGCCATGAAATTCTCGAATTGATCATTGGAGGTCTCCTGAGGCACATGGGTAGACTTCAAAATTTTTACCAAAGCCTTAGCATGTGCTTCAAAGCACAAAAGTAAGGCCAGCATTGAGATCTTTGAAGGGGTCTTCCCCAACTTCTCCAGAATGTTATAATCACTCTTCTTTATTATCTTCAATATCTATTCCATTTCTTTTTTAGAAGCCTCAGGAATAACTTCCTTGTGTGCCTTCGTCTGGATAACTACAGTAGCAAGGATAACTACAGTGATAATAGTAGGAGTAGCAATGGGAGTACTAGCAGGAGTAGCAGCAGGGATAATCACAGGAGTAGCAATAGTATTTGGAAAGATCTAGGGAGGGAAAACTCTTCTGCTTCTCGTAATTTTACTAGTCCAAACGATGTTCATGATGTCGGGATCAGTATCTTCAGCAACTTTATCCTCAACAGCATATTGGTCTTGCTTGACGTCATGGTAATAGACGCCATCCCCATAATTCTAGGGAACAACTTTATCAGAGGAATATGGTATTGGCCCAGGAAGGGTGATGATCAAGGGAGAAAACTTGGGAACAGATGTAATCCTGACGGGTATTTTGGTGGAGACCCTGGGAGGATTGTCATAAATGGTAATTATTGAGACATCTTCACACAAACTTCTTTTAAGGGGAACTTTCTCAAACATGATTTCTTTGTTAACCATCAGACGATGGACACCCATCTTTAACAACAAACAACCATTTTGAAGAGACATACATGAGTGGAAGCCTTCAACACAGCCCAGAAGTTAACTGGCTCACAATAGATTCCTTTTAACAGTTGGAAGAGGGGTAGTTAACTCATCCATAGAAAAAATAACCGGTCATCGTCAATAGCATTGGCACCCTGGCCATGTTTGGGCATTGGCGTAGTTATTACATTAGGTGTCTCGGGAAGGTCAAACTCAATCTCCTTCGCTTCGATAAGATCCTGCACCTTATTTTTCAGAGCCCAACAATCGTTTGTATCATGCCCCAGAGTTTCGGAATGGTAGGTGTTGTACCCCAATTTTTGCCCCTAAGATCCCTTCACCATACCATGTTGATTTATCCACAACAAGATCCCACTAGGATTCTTGGTTCCCCTCCCTACTTTGAGCTTTTCTCCTTTTGAGGAATTACAAAGCACCTTAACTTATGTTCCTTTTGTGATCATTAATATTGTTTTGTTTTCTTAATTTAACTAATAAAATGAAATGTTGGTTTGTCTTGCTTGTTATCCATGTAGGTGAAGGGCAATGAGATTTAACAAATTACTCCATGGGTTCATGAGTTTATTTCCATGCCCTAGACAATAAAAGCTTGAGAAGTTCAAACCTCGCCATTGGAGTGGTTTTGGAGGAATTGGCATGGCAAGTTTGTTTTGGTTCATCACATTTCAAGGTTATTGGATTTGACTCAAAAGTACAAGGGGTTGATTGGAGAAGCTGTTATGTTTGGACAAGGCCTTGTTCATATTGGTCACAAGGGAATAGTTCTCTCAAACTTTAAGATATGGAAGTTGTTTTTGTGGCTATGAGTCCTCATTATCATCTTGAACAACTTCTATTCACAAAGCAAGAATATTGGTACAAGAAGTTTGTTCAAACTTGTCAAAGTTCCTCAAGGCATTTTCTTGATCTAGAAGCTAGGGTTTTGAACTTCAAAGGAGTATATCTTGTTCACCTTTTGGTATTTTTGAGTGATATCAAATACATCCTTCTCTTCAAAGGGTTATCAACAAATCACTTCAAAATTTCCAAGGATTTTTCATGTGGAAGAAACTTGGTGAAGAAGAAAGATTACAAATCATCCCGATGAATCTACAATTTTACATAAGTAACTTCAATTGATCATACCTTGGTCAATTTTCATCACCTTGAGTCCATTATTTTTCCATAATGATCTTGAAGATGTTAAATTTATGCTTTCTTTTATATGCAAAGTGAGAAAATGGATGGAGGTTTCCTTAAATATGCAAAAGATTATAGGTCATTTCATGATTTTAGGCCAACTTCAACAAGTCATAACTTGCTCAATTTTTGGAGATTTTATGTGGTTCAAGTTTCAAAATGTCATTCAAGAGATCTACTTCATTCCATCTTTTTTGGTAAAGAGCAAATTCCAAGTGGAAGGCCATGTTTGGATTCAAAATATTATAGGTCATTTTTGAAGAAGAACTTGAAATATTTCTAAGTATGGAAAGTCAACCATTTTTCTTCAACTTTGACTCAATGCAACTTTCAGCTCAAGCATCCATTTTATTCCACTATTTTTCCATTGCAAAGCATGTAACCCCATCTTTCTAAAGCATCAAGAATCATGCCCTAAGACCCCTTGAGTTGGAAATGCCATGGATTTGAATTTGGTAACTTGAAACTGAATTTTCCACAAAGTCAGAATTTTGAAATCCATAATGTGACTTCTAAACACAAGATTTATGCACGTATTTGATTTAAACTTGATTAGCAAACTTTTCAGAAGTGATTAGCACCCCAAAACACAAGATTTGGTTGAGTTTTGATGGAAATGAAGTCACACTTCACTCGTGCTCGACCTTCATTCAATTTCCCTCCAAACATCCTTGTTTCTTCCAATTTTCATTCCTATTCACTTCCCTATAAATAGAGGGTCATCCCCCTTTCATTTCTTCAAGCTTTGAGAGCCAAAAACACCCTGCCAAAACCTCACACGAACCCATCTTTTTTGAATTCAGTTTTTGAGATTTAAGCTCCCTTTCCAAAATTCTTTGTGCATTCATCATCCTTAAGCATCATACAAACTCTCCAGCACTTAAACCAATCAAAACGAGCCATAATTCAAGCTACAAAAGTACAATTTCAAAGCTTCTTCCTTGAACTTCGAAAAGGTAGAATTCTCCACCATTTGGATCCAAATCAAGCACTAATTTATTCTACTCCTTCTCCTGATTCTAATGTTGCTTACAATTTTTAAATCCATTGAGAATTGAGAGAGAAATCTCAAATTGAAGGTGTTCGCTATTTTTTGGGTTTTTGATTCATATCTCTCTCCATACCTTATACAAATTTGTCGCGATGGTGGTGTTATAATCTTCTTGAAGAGATGAATTCAATGATACTAGCCTAGGATCCTACTTTTTCCATTTGAAGGATCTCACAAAATCCCCAATGCACGGTGTTCGGAGGTTGAAGATGGTGACATGTCTCGTCTCAGCCAATGATAGCGTGGCAAACGTTTTAATTTCTTTGGTTGCCCTTTTTCTGATCCTATGTATGTCTCACTAAGGTCCATATCAAGCACAGCGCGTCTGGTCCACTAGATCAGCTTATTAACGCGTTTTTACTATGATCTGATGGTCCGCATCTTTTTGGTTTTATTTTATTTTCTGATTTTATATTTTTTATTTATTAAATTTTCAAAAATTCATAACTCTTTTATTTTTTATCCAAAAATTATGAAAAAATTCACAAAAATACTTTGAATTATTTCTGATTTGATGACCATATTTTCATATTTTTATTTTAATATTTGATATTTTTTGTATTTTTTTGAATCATTTTCTTTCTATTAATTACTTAAAAAATACTTTCTGACATTTTTTATTTCTGAAAAAAATTCATAAATATTATTTGACATATTTTTGACTTTCTGAAAATTTTATGGAATTTTATATTGAGGTTTACTATTTTTGACCTATTTTCTATTTGTTTGGGCAATTTTAAATAGTTTAAAAATAGTTTATGACTTTTAAAAATTACCAAAAATTTTATAAAAATATTTGGATCCATTTCTGATTTTCCTATGGTCTTACTTTTTATTTCTTGATTAATTTGAACATAGTTGATATTTTTCTCTTTATTTTCTATTTTTAAACATTATTTTTTAACCCTTTTGTATATATAAAAATGTGATATTATTTTGTGACTATTTTCTGGTTGATCTTGGGTTAGATTTTGGATCATGAACTTTATTAACATCATTGGATCCATGGTGTTGAGTTTAACTCCACAAAAATGGATGAATGATTTTAATAATAGTTTGATTAAAATTTAATTCAAATGTGGTTTGTATTTTTTTTTCCAATCCCTCTTCATCTCATCCCTTCCTTATTGCACTAGGTGTTGTTCGAGCATGATCTCTATATCATGTCTCAAAACAAATGGTGTATAAATTGCTATTGACCGGCCCCAAAATAGGTGTGACTTCTATATAAGTCCACTTACGATTGCTTAACATAACGCTAAATTTTGTCCCGATTCGAATAAATGATCATTTGTGGCCCAAACTTATGATTGCAAGCCCAAGTATGTTAATTTGATGTCTTTGATCCAATAACCTTGAGATTTATTGTGTGGATGCTTTGGTTCTACCAATCCTCTAATGGATCTACAACACCTTTGGTCAACGCGAATCACTTAAACATTGTTGATCATTAAATGGTACTTATGAGAATTCCAAATGGATGATATACTTGACAAAAAGCAAATGCAGCTTTTTGTGCGGAGGCTTTGGTTCTACCAATCCTATAATGAGTTCCAAATGCAAGCTTCAAGATGGTCATCCAACTAACCAATAATTATTGACTTATTTTACCTTATGTTTTTATTCTTTTTTATGCTTTATGTACCATTTACTTTTAGCATTTACATTTCATGTCATTTTCATCTTTGTTCACTTGAGCATTTATTTTCTTTCCATTTTTACTTTGCTCACTTGAGCTTTTCTTTTCCTTTCTTAAGATACTTAATAATCAACATAAACCCTAAAAAATCTTTAATGGTACTTGGACTATTTGGCTACTATCCTTGGCATTATGGAGCATGGGACTTTTCTTAGACTTAGGATTAAAAACCTTGGCCTATCTTGGAAACCTTATGATCTTATCTGATATTTTTATCTGGAGATCTTGAGGTTTACCTCAAGACATTGGTTTGTTTGTTTGTTTGTTTTGTGTGCAGGTTATTGTGATTACACCCTTTGTTTGTAATCTAGAATTCACTCGTATACAGCCGTTACTCTGCCCAATTTTTATGAAGACTTAATACACTTGAAGTTTTTTTCTCTCAAGAGGTCTAGTATTTTTGCTTGCATGGTTTTAATCCAAAGAATGGGAACTCTATCTTGGCTCATAATGCCAAGTGTTGGCTTCTTGTTGGTTAGATGGTTCTTATCCCTAGCTTTTACCTTATGCTTTAGGATAGCCTCTTATTCTACTCCCATCTTCTTTAATTTCAAAAAATCTTCTCCCTCCTTGTGAAAACCCTTTTTGTTCTAAACTTGAACCACTTTTATAATAAACTCGGACTTATGTCCATGTATTTTCAAAGCATTTTCATAAATAAACCCCAATCAACTTAATAATGCTTGACATTTTTTATGAGAAGAATAAAAGTCAATCTATCTCATTTCAAACCATTTTTGCCACTTTGGCTTTTACTTTAAACTTTTCTCAAAAGATTAAACTCTTGTCAATCCTTGTAGTGATGCAAACAACTATACTTCTACAATATGTAGTGAAGATATATATTTTCCACTTGGGTGTTGAGTGAGGTATTGTTGATTTTAAAATCCAAGCCACATCCTCCACTTTGAGATGATGCAAATTTTCCTTTCTCATGATTGTGGATAGTAGGTATGTTTTTCCACACGGATAATGACGATGATATTTTATCTTATAAAGTTAACCAACACACTTGTGTTTTAAATTTTTTGAAAGAGGAACTACGTGTACCCTGATCCCCTATTGCACGAAAGGTGGTACGTAGGCACTAAAGATTCACAACCGCGGCGGGTGCAAAAATCATAAAAAAATATATTTCTTTTCTCACTTCTACCATCCATTT
Source organism: Vicia faba (assembly GCA_948472305.1). Classification (NCBI taxonomy): domain Eukaryota; kingdom Viridiplantae; phylum Streptophyta; class Magnoliopsida; order Fabales; family Fabaceae; genus Vicia; species Vicia faba. Next base: position 1,559,948,689 of record OX451736.1, read on the forward strand.
TATAAACAATTTTTATAGCCAAAATATACATATTTTTATAAAGAGGCTCTTGCGGAGTACCGTAGATGTTTAGGGTGCTAATACTTTCCCTTTGCATAACCAACCCCCTTACCTTGAATCTTTCCCCCTCTTTTTGGGTTATTCGCTCTTTTCCCATTCCTTTGGAAACAATAAAGCGCGGTGGCGATTTTTATTTTGATTTGTATAAAGTCTAGTCAATCAAATTGCTTAGTCTTGAACATTTCTACCGCTACAGAAAAATGGCGACTTCACTGGGGAAAGATTGACCTCTTGCTGGTCCATCCCTAAGTGGGTTAAGCCTATCTTTGTTTATATCTGTATATGTGTTATTACTTTTTTTTGTGTTATATGTTATATGTAAGTTTGTTTTGATTTTCCTGGTTTTCAGGGTGCTTGGTGATTACTCATAAGTCCTATACCCGGACTTGGGCAAACTTTAAGATATGATGAGCGGTATAGTCATGTTAACTTTGAGGTGGTAATCCCAAAAAAGGAGGCATGAGATCCCCGACTTAGTGGAGGCCCCTTTGACTGTAGTGTCGTTTACCGAGTAATCAGGAAGACGTACTGCTTTCAACCTGAGAGCCTGCTGAAACTGAGGACCGTAGAATACCAAACCCATCTTGGCCTTTTAGGTGTAGTGCGGAAGCTATAACAGAGTAATTTGGAAATAGTTGTCACGCGATACTACGCTCGGACAAGTCTTTCTTGAGAATATTACTAATTACCGAGTTAATTGGGAAGGTAATATTCGTAGGAAGGATGTAGACTCTGGGAACCTCTAGAACCTTGTTCGGCAGGTGATAACTCTAGACCAACACCTTATGGGTAGTACCTTTGACCTCATGCTCGTGACGTTGAGCCTATGAACCCTATATGTGTGATCTTGTGTGTGATTGTTGCATCATGCATCCATGCACTCATAAGAATCTTTTGAAGAAACCATATTTCAAGGGATTTAAAGGTTGACTAGTAGTGAATATCTCAAGTACTTTCTAAGCATGGATTCTGGAAAGAGAAATACCGGAAAATAGAGTTTCAAGGATCCCAAGATAGATGAGTTGATCAGTCTAATTCCCGAGATCGAGTGTTCTGCAAACTTTGGAAAGAAGTATGGATCCATTATTCCTCTCATGAAACTGAAGATGAAGGAAGGTATTCTCTCGACCGTGGTCCAGTTCTATGATCCGATGTATCATTGCTTTACTTTTTCCGACTATCAATTGATGCCTACACTGGAGGAGTATTCTTATCTATTGGATTTACCTGTTATCGATCGTGTTCCTTTTAATGGTTTGGAGGATGAGCCAAAACCACATGAGATTGCTTCTTTGATTCACTTGGGGAAGTCTGTCGACATTAACGCTATCAGGATTTTCATGATTGGAAACCCAGTTCCTACACTGTTGGGTGATGCTTATTACTCTATTCATCTTTGGAATTCTTATCATGGAGGGATGATTATCTGTTGCATGCCTCTGTTGTACCGATGGTTTATCTCTCATATGCCTCAGTCTGATGCTTTTTGGGATGTCAAGAAGGAACCCCGTTGGGCTACTAAGATCATGGAACTTACTCACTCGGATATTGATTGGTATCGTCGAGTTTACCAGGATATAGAGATTATTGACAGTTGTGGTAGTTTCCCCAATGTACCTCTTCTTGGTATAAAGGGAGGAATTAACTATAACCCTGTTCTTGCACGGCGACATCTTGGTTATCCGATGAAGGATAAACCGAATAGTATTCATTTGAGTAGTTTCTTTCTGAAGGAAGGGGAAGACCATAGGGAATCTAGGGAGCATATTGTGAAGGACTGGCGTCACATTCATAAGAAGGGTAGGAAGGATTTGGGACCTAGGAGTGTTGTTTCTTTGGAGCCATATCTTTAGTGGGTTCGATCGAGAGCCATTCAGTTAAAGATGTCGTATACCCGGGAGACACCTATGCCTGATCTGTTTTTAAAGACCACTCATCCTTTATTAGATGATTTGGAAGAGCTGCAACTTGGTTTGGTTAGGATGCAACAGGAAAGGGATGCTTGGAAGAACAAGTTATAGACTTTAGAGAGTTCCTACAGAGCAGACCTGAAGGAGAAAGACGACTTGATTGAGATCCTTGAGAGTCAGGCGGTAGAGTATATGGAGAGGCCAGGGGATTCATTTTCTCCTAAGCCTCAATCAGGTGTTGATCACTTACTTCCTGATTCAAATGATTGGAAAGAGATTGCCATCAGACATGCGGAAGAAAACCAGAGGTTGAAGGCTCGGATTGCCAGGCTCACGGGGAAGCGCCAGCGTATAGAGTGATCTCCATCAGTTCTTTTTCTCAGGATTTTAGATTGTATTTTCCTCTTGTACTTGAGATCATTGAAACTTGTAACCCATTTTGAGTTATTATAATACAAATTTTCAGTATTTCAAAAGCTTTATTACTTTGGTGTTTGCAATATGTCTATAAACTTTAAATCCCTTGAAATATTAAATAATGAAGCAAAAATAATCATATGCATTACATATTATGAATCATATTGCACATATTTCTTGCATTTATTTTGCATATTCAGGTGTCTTACCAAGTTTCTTTACTTCATTCAGCAAGTTAACTCATCACTACAATACTCGGGCTAATTTTAAGAAGAAGATGGACAACTTAGAATAAGAGAATCGCAAGCCGCGCGAAGAAGTTTCTTCTTTGAAGGCCAGCATGGCCAATCTTACCACTCTAATGGAAGCTCTGGTGGCTGCTTAGAATCAGCCACTGAGTGTTCAACCTCAACCAACAAGGGCAACTACTAAAGCTCTGACTGTTCCCATATTTGCTACTCCGGCTGTTGTTCAGAATCGCATGCCTCAAGGTTATCCATGGGGAATTCCAGAGAATTTTGCACCTGAAGGTTTCAATCTTGATACTCCCGTGGTTTAGACTATTGTTACTCCGGCACCTCCTGTGGTGCATGTTGTTCCTGCTGCTCCTCCTTCGGTGAATATGGTTTCGTTCGTTAATGATGATATGTGTCGTCCTTTCCCTCCGCGGAGTGAGGACTTAGGTCTTTATGATAGAATGGATGCCTTTCAAGAGCAGTTTGACAAGATGCAAAGAGAGATGAAGGCCCTCAGGGGAAAGAGCTATTTGGGAAGAATGTGAATAAGCTATGTTTGATCCCGAATGTTAAGATACCTGCTAATTTTAAGGTCTCGGAATTTGAGAAGTATAAGGGCAACCCCTGCCCTCGTGCTCACCTGGTGATGTACGTGAGGAGAATGTCTACTCATACTGACGATCAGCGTCTGCTGATTCCCTTTTTTCAGGATAGTTTGATTGGTGTTGTGTTGAAGTGGTATATGAGTTTGGAAAGCACTAGTATCCATACTTTTAATGATTTGGGAGAAGCATTCGTCAAACAATACAAGTACAATGTAGACATGGTGCCTGACCGTGATCAACTTAGGACCATGGTTCAGAAATACAGGGAATCGTTTAAAGAGTATGCACAGAGATAGCGTGAGGTAGCCGCCCAAGTGATTCCTCCCATGGAAGAGAAGGAGAAGACTAAGATTTTCTTGAAGACGCTGGGTGCTTTCTACTACGAGAGGATGGTAGCAAGCGCGCCAAGTGACTTTACTGAGATGGTAGGAATGGGTATCCGCTTAGAAGAGGATGTAAGAGAAGGCCATTTGACGAAGAGTGAAGGATCTGGAGGTGCGAAGAAGCCATCTTATGGGTTTACCAAGAAGAAAGAAGGGGATGCAAATGTTGTTATATAAGAGAGGGGGTAAATGCTCCTAGAAGGAATTATCAGCGTCATCAGAAATTCGCCTTAGTTACTCCTGTTGTAAGTACAACTCCAACTATCGTTGCTTATCAGAGACCGTCCCAGCAGGGGAATTAAGGGTATAATCAAAGAAGGGAGAGTTATAACCCTATTCCCATGACCTATACAGAGTTGCTACCGGCCTTGATTCAGAAAAAGTTAGTCCAGACACGACCACCTCCCGCTGTACCATCACCATTTCCTTGGTATTACAAAGCATACCAAACATGTGCTTTTCATCAGGGAGCACCAGGGCATAATGTCGAGAATTGTTATCCTTTGAAAACTGAGGTACAAATATTGGTGAAGTATGGTGTTCTATCTTTCAAGGACATGGGACCTAATGTGAAAGATAATCCTCTACCCAAGCAAAGGGAGTAAATGCTGTAAATATGGTGGCCAATTGTCCAGACGAATTTCGGATTTTTGACATTAATCTAGTTAGAGGAGATTTGGTGAAGATGCACGCAGACCTCTGTGATTTAGCTACTATATGCATGACCATTCCGGTTGTGCTATTTGTAGTACAAATATACAAGGTTGCGAGAAGATAAAGGCTGATTTACAGGAAATGATGGATGAGGGCCTCATCCACATAATCAGGCCTAGGGCAGAGTATGAAGAGGAAGTGAATATGGTTTCTGGATGTCCTGGTGAATTCAGAATTTTTGATGTGGTGTATTTGAATGAGGACTTTGTGCAGTTGCATGCTACCTTCTACCATACGGCTGGTTAGGTGGAGCACTAATATGAATCTGGCCTAGTTTGCTGTCGAGATCCCCAAGGATGTTCAATTGTGAAAGAGGGTGTTCAGTTGCTGTTAGATAATGGAACTATTAAGATTACGGGTCACAGGGATGATTATCATGAGGTTGTTATGGTTGAAGTTTGTTTAACGGAAGAAGAGTCAGAGGAAGAGTATGCTTTCGCGGATGAGTATTTTTCTTCAGACGAAGATTTGTTTCCTAGAAATAACTTATTGATGATTGGTTGTGTTGAAGAAGGGGTAAACATCATTGTGCCCTGTTTTAGTGTACCCGCTCATTTTTAAGTGGAGTACCATAGCAAGCCAGTTGTTACCCCATTAGTAATTAGTTTACCAAGTCCTACCCCCTACAAGTCAGATAAGGTTGTTCCTTACAAATACAACACTACAATCTTAGAAGACGGGGTGGAAATTCCCATCCAGCCAATGCTCGATATTGGGAATATAGATGAAAATAGCAGGGTGACCCATAACGGTCGTGTGTTTGCGCCGGTTGTTCGGACAGATGTTGCTGCTGGAAAGAAAATTACTGAGAATGATGAACCTAAGAAGGCAGCAGGAGATACTAGTGGAGCTACGCTAGAGAAAGAAGTGGATGATATTTTGAAGATAATTAAGATGAGAGACTACATAATTGTAGATCAGCTACTGCAGACTCCTTCAAAGATATCTATCTTAGCTTTATTAATGAACTCCTCTGCTCATAGAGAATCCTTGATGAGAGTACTGGATCAAGCTTTTGTGGAGAGTGACATGCCAATAGATCAATTCAGCAGCGTAATTGGAAACATTACGTCATGTAATAACTCGAGTTTCTGCGATGATGACTTACCAGATGAAGAAAAGAATCACAACCTGGCCCTCCACATATCTATGAACTGCAAGAATGATTCACTATCCAATGTGCTAATTGATAATGGATCTGTGTTGAATGTTATATCGAGGAGTACTCTCATGAAGCTGAAATACCAAGGAACACCTATGCGCCCGAGTGGCATCATTGTGAAAGCATTTTATGGGTCGAGGAAATCTGTCATCGGTGAAGTGGACTTACCCATCCATATAGGACCATATTTCTTCCATATAACCTTCTAGGTCATGGACATTATTCCCGCGTATAGTTGTTTTCTAGGAAGGCCATGGATACATGAAGCAGGGGTTGTCACTTAAACTTTACATTAGAAGCTAAAGTTTGTTCGTGAAAGGAAGGTAGTGATTATAAGTGGGGAGCATGCATTATTGATATCTCATTTGTCCTCCTTCAGTATTATAGAAGCGGATGAGGCTGCTGTTGGAACCCAGTTCCAAGCCCTATCCGTTGACAACATAAGGAGAAATGAGAATTCCATGGTCTCTCTAAAGGACGCGCAGTAGGTTGTGCGCAATGGTTATAATGCACTTTGGGGGCGAATTGTGGATCCACCCGTGAATAAGAACAGAACTGGTTTGGGTTTCTCTTCGAAGAATGGAAGAGTCGAAGGTTTGAAGTCAAAATATACTATGAGAAGCTATCATGATGTTTTCCACAATGGAGGTTACCTCCATCCAACTGATTCTGACGTTAATGCTGTTGAAGAGGATAAAGCAGAGCAGGAAATGTCGAATTATGTGACACTTGGAGTCAGGGTTCAGAACTGGGTCACCATTAATGTTCCCTCTTGCACACATATTTCAAAGTAATTTGATTAATCTTTTTTTTCTTCTTGAAAGACTTTCACTCTGCCCAAGGTGGAAGTATTAATGTTGTAGGGCTTATCTGTTTGTTGTGACTTTTAAGATCATTAATAAAAGTTGACTTTATTTCCCAAATTGTGTTTTTATTTTTTGATTTTTTCATGGAAATGGTAATAAAAAAAACCTTTCAAAATAAATAAAAACTAAAATTTAATCTGCATGATCACTTGTTATATGTGCCAGTTTCTAAAAGCAATCATAAATCATATGTGCAGATTAATTAAAAAACCCGTTGAATAAAATGACCCCGCACCCTCTCCCAACTTTGAATGTCCTGTGTTTGGGGCTGAAGAAGAAGATTATGATGAGATTCCAGAAGAGGTCTCACGGTTGCTTGAGCACGAGGAAAATACCATTCAACCATATAAAGAGCCTTTGGAAGTGATTAATTTGGGTTCAGAAGAAGATCCGAAGGAAATTAAGATTGGAGCATTGCTGCATCCTGATGTGAAGAGCAGGTTGATTGAGCTGTTTAAAGAGTATGTGGATATTTTTGCTTGTTCTTACCAAGATATGCCCGGTCTAGACACAGATATTGTCAAGCACCATTTTCCGTTGAAGCCAAAGTGTCCGCCAAATAAACAAAAGTTGAGAAGAACTCACCCATATATGGCTGTAAAGATCAAATAGGAGGTTCTAAAGCATATTAATGTTGGTTTTCTTGTGACGTCAGTGTATCCTCAGTGGATTTCCAATATTGTCCCAGTACCGAAAAAAGACGGAAAAGTCCGCATGCGCGTAGATTACAGAGATCTAAATAAAGCTAGTCCAAAAGATGATTTTCCATTGCCTCACATCGACATGTTAGTGGATAGAACAAAAAAATTCAAAGTATTCTCGTTCATGGAAGGATTTTCCGGGTATAATCAAATAATAATGGCTCTAGAGGACATGGAAAAAACAACGTTTATCACACCCTATGGAACATTCTGTTACAGAGTGATGCCCTTCGGGTTGAAGAACGCTGGTGCAACGTACCAGAGGGCTATGACAACCCTATTCCATGTTCTGATGCACAAGGAAATTGAAGTATATGTTGATGATATAATTTCCAAATCCCAGACTGAAGAAGGGCATATAGAAGATTTATTGAAGTTGTTTCAGTGTTTGAGGAAGTATCGTCTCTGCTTGAATCCAAATAAATGCACCTTCGGTGTTCGATCGGGGAAGTTGTTGGGTTTCATTGTTAGCCAGAAAGGAATTGAAGTTGACCCTGATAAAATCAAAGAATTGAAAAGCAAGTAAGAGGTTTCCTCGGGTGTTTGAATTATATTTCCAGATTCATTTCCCACATGACTGCAACATGTGAACCGGTCTTTAAGTTGTTAAAGAAAGATCAAGGTTGTGTATGGATGGATGATTGCCAAAGGGAATTTGAAAGTATTAAAGAATATATGCTTGAACCTCCTATCTTGCTCCCTCCCATGGAAGGAAGACCTTTGATTATGTATCTAATAGTGTTAGATAAATCCATGGGTTGTATTCTAGGACAATAGGATGAAACAGGGAAGAAAGAAGTCGCCATTTATTACCTCAATATAAAATTCACCGATTGTGAGCCGCGGTATTCCATGCTGGAAAAAACATGTTGTGCTTTGGCCTGGGCAACAAAGCGTTTGCGGCAGTATATGTTGAATCATAATACTTGGTTGATCTCCAAAATGGATCCAATCAAGTACATTTTCAAAAAGCTTGCTCTTACTGGGAGAATAGCTTGCTGGCAGATGTTGTTATCTGAATATGATATCGAATACCGCACTCAAAAGGCTATTAAAAGTTGTGTGTTGGCAGATTATCTTGCTCACCAACCAGTGGAAGATCACCAGTCTGCAGATTATGAATTCCCCGATGAGGATGTGATGTTCCTGAAAGTGAAAGATTGTGATGAACCATTACCTGGGGAAGGTCCTGACCCTGAATCTCGTTGGAGTATGATATTTGATGGAGTTGTGAACGCTTATTGTAAAGGAATTGGTGTTGTGATTGACACTCCTCATGGATCGCACATTCCTTTTACTGCAAGGTTAACATTTGATTGCAACAATAATATGGCAGAATACGAGGCTTGCATCATGGGTCTCGAAGAAGCTATTGATCTCAAAATTAAAATTCTCAATGTGTATGGTGATTCAACTTTGGTAATAAATCAGATTAAAGGAGAATGGGATACTCTTCACCCCGACTTAATCCCTTACAAAGATTATGCTAGAAGATTGTTACCCTTATTTAATAAAGTTGAATTTCATCACATTCCTAGATATGAAAATCAAATGGCGGATGCTCTGGAAACTATGGCTTCTATGTACCAAGTGAATACTTGGAATGATATACCCCGAATTACGGTTCGACAGCTGGATAGGCCCGCTCATGTGTTTACAGAAGAGGAGGCAGCAGATGAAAAACACTGGTATTATGATATCAAGCATTTTTTTCAGACTCAGGAATACCCGATTGGTGGGTCTAAGAAAGATAGAAAGACATTGAGAAGATGGGAAGGCAGTTTCTTCCTCAGTTAAAATGTGTTATACAAGAGAAATTATGACATGGTATTGCTCAGATGCATGGATAGACACGAAGAAAACATGTTGATGCTTGAGATTCATGAAGGTTCATTTGGCACTCATGCCAATGGATATTCAATGGCTAAAAAGATGCTAAGGGTAGGTTACTATTGGCTGACAATGGAATCTGATTGTTACAAATTTGCAAAGAAGTGCCATAAATGCCAGATTTATGTAGACAAGGTCCATGTACCTCCAACACTTCTCAATGTGATCTCTTCCCCATGGCCTTTCTCTATGTGGGGTATTGACATGATTGGGATGATAGAACCCAAAGCTTCAAATGGGCACCGTTTTATCTTGGTAGCAATTGATTACTTCACCAAGTGGGTGGAAATTGCTTCATATGCCAATGTTACCAAGCAGGTGGTTGTGCGCTTCATTAAGAATAACCTTATATGTCGGTATGGTGTGCCGAGCAGAATTATCACTGATAGTGGATCGAATTTGAACAACAAGATGATGACAGAACTGTGTGAAGAATTCAAGATTGTCCATCACAATTTATCTCCATACAGGCCAAAGATGAATGGGGTTGTTGAAGTTGTTAATAAGAATATCAAGAGAATTATCCAGAAGATGGTTGTTACTTATAAGGATTGGCATGAAATGCTCCCTTTTGCTCTACATGGATATCGAACATTTATCCTCACTTCAACAGGAGCAACCCCGTTCTCCTTAGTGTATGGAATGGAAGTTGTACTCCCAGTCGAGGTAGAGATTCCCTCGTTGCGTGTGATAATGGAAACCAAGTTCACGGAGGCTGAATGGGTCTAGAACAGGTTTGACCAATTGAATTTGATTGAGGAAAAGAGAATGATAGCTTTGTGTCATGGATAGTTATATCAGAGAAGAATGAAGAAAGATTTTGATAAAAAGGTTAAACCTCATGAATCCAGAGAAGGCGACCTCGTGCTCAGGAAGATCATGTCTTTCAACACTGATTATATGGGCAAGTGGACTCCCAATTTAGAATGCCCATATGTTGTCAAGAAAGCCTTCTCTGGTGGTGCATTAATTCTTGAAACTATGGATGGCGAGGAGTTCCTACGTCCCATGAATGTTGACGCAGTCAAGAAATACTTCGCCTAAAGAAATAAAAGAACAGTTCGCTAAGTTGAAAACCCGAAAGGGCGGCTTAGGCAAAAAGGAGTGTCTCGGTAGGCCGAAAACCCAAAAGGGCGGTCTAGGACAAAAATTAGAGACATAAACAGGATAAATTTCCCGCTAAGTTGAAATACCGCAAGGGCAGCTTAGGCAAAAGTTAGGGATTTTCTTGGAAAGTAACTATGTCAGACAAGACTTGATCGTTGAAGCAACAATCTTCTCGGATCCTCACCATACTTCAACAAAAGCTGCTGCTCAGGATTTCAAAAGTTGTTAGGGGGATAATGGTCATTGTATCTCAATGTATCTTTTCCATTATGTATTACCATTTTCCAAACTTTGTAATCATCTATGGAGTCTCGCCATTCGCAGACTATCGTTCTATTAATAAAATTCAAGATTTTACCCAATTCTTTGTATTTCTTATTTTATTTAGCTAGAAAAGACTCCATTTATTACTGATAATAATTTCCAAAGCAAAGAGATTAAATAACAAATTTGATTTTTCAAAAAAAAAGAGATTTATACAATTTACTTTTACTTTGATATTTGCGATGAAACAATGACAACAAAAATGGTGATCACGGGAATGGACAAACTCCAGTTGATTTGAGAAGTTTTTGTTCCCCCCGAGAAGGGATACTCGGGTTGTTTTCTCCGTATTGGATTTATGGTTCTGGTATCCTCGGTCAAGTTTGGATTTGTTTCTCCTCTTTTCTGAGTATTTTATAATGTGAAGTTTTAATCCGCGTTTTTCTCCAGTTTAGTGGGTCTGAATTCCCCAAAGAAGTTTGATTGTTTCAGTGTCAGTCTTCTTTATTTGAGACTGGTCTTGCAATCTCCAGTAGGCATGTTACTTTTGAAATAACACTGGTTTTCTGATGAAGCCTGAAGAAGGATGTTCTACCCCGGTATCTATTTGATTTGTCCACCTCCGGATTTTGTTTCTCCTCGGTAAAGTTAAAAGCAGGAAGTAGGTTTGGTTTCCGCAGCTGGCCTTTACCTTTCTTGGAATGATCATCTTGGTTGAAGCTTAACCAAGTGTTGTTAGTTCCCGAGGCAGTTTTGTCTGGTTGTTCCCCATGCTGTGTATCTGCTTTGTCAGCATGCACACGATAACACTCATACATTCATACATGCATCATGTATAGCTAAAATTTACAAATCATTGTTCATTGACATTTGTTAATATTTTTTTTGACATATAACCCTGTTTTGAAGAGATAAGTTACCCTCTTTTCATTAGAGCGCCAGTCTTAAGCAGAAAACGCACAATCTTTTAATTTCTCTACTGAGTCGTCCCTTGTAGAGGATTTTTGCTTTAGCTTTCCTGTACAATTCCTTGTTTGGACGGATCTTGTTTTCCCTCTTGAGTTTATTTCTCCAAGGATGTATTCAGGTTAACTGTTTCATTCCAGTTTATTTCTGGTTTGGGTCTGTGGCTCCCCGGCGATATTATTTACTTTGGAATTCTGAAAAAACTTCAAGCTTTGGTCGGTGCATTTATTTTGCACAAGAATACTTTATCCCCTTAGCGAGAATATCATGGCATCCCCCCAGGAAGTCATACCTCTTTCCCCAAAAAGTCATTTCTTTTTACAATCCTCTGTGACCGTAAAATGGCAAGTTCTCTTTATTTGAGACGACTCATGTATTATCCTTTCCAGGCAGAGTGCCTCGGTTAAAGAAGAAGTTAAGACCCATTCTAGGAGAAACACCAGAATCTTGGGTAAACTTGTTATATTTTTTCCATCTTCAATGAATGTCGATAGCTCATCATTAGTGAACAGCGGTGATATGATATATTCTCTTTCTACCTTCAGTGAAAGTTGGAAGACCATCGGCAACGAACGTCGATGTTTGTTATCTTTTTTCTATCTTCAGTGAATGTTGATAGTTCATCGTCAGTGAACGGAGGTGATATGATATATTCTCTTTCTACCTTGAATGAAAGTTGGTAGACCATCGGCAGTGAACGTCGATGTTTGTTATCTTTTTTCTATCTTCAGTGAACGTCGATTGTTCATCGTCAGTGAACAGCGATGATATGATATATTCTCTTTCTACCTTCAGTGAAAGTTGGTAGACCATCGGTAGTGAACATCGATGTTCGTTATCTTTTTGCTATCTTCAGTGAACGTTGATATTTCATCATCAGTGAACGGCGGTGATATGATATATTCTCTTTCTACCTTCAGTGAAAGTTGGTAGACCATCGGCAGTGAACGTCGATGTTTGTTATCTTTTTTTTATCTTCAGTGAACGTCGATAGTTCATCGTCAGTGAACGGCGGTGATATGATATATTCTCTTTCTACCTTCATTGAAAGTTGGTGGACCATCGTCAGTGAATGTCAATGTTTGTTATCATTTTGCTATCTTCAGTGAACGTCAATAGTTCATCGTCAGTGAACGGCGGGTATGTGATATATTCTCTTTCTACCTTCAGTGAAAGTTGGTAGACCATCGACATTGAACGTTGATGCTTGTTATCTTTTTGCTATCTTCAGTGAACGTCGATAGTTCATCGTCAGTGAACGGCAGTGATATGATATATTATCTTTCTACCTTAAGTTTAAGTCTGTAGACCATCGACAGTAAACGTCGATGCTTGTTATCTTTTTTCTATCTTCAGTGAACGTCGATAGTTCATCGTCAGTGAACTGCGGTGATATTCTATATTCTCTTTCTACCTTCAGTGAAATTTGGTTGACCATCGGCAGTGAACATCGATGTTTGTTATCTTTTTGCTATCTTCAGTGAAAGTCGATAGTTCATTGTCAGTGAACGGCAGTGATATGATATATTCTCTTTCTACCTTTAGTGAAAGTTGGTAGACCATCGGCAGTGAACGTCGATGTTTGTTATCTTTTTTATATCTTCAGTGAATCTTGATAGTTCATCGTCAGTGAACGGAGGTGATATGATATATTCTCTTTCTACCTTCAGTGAAAGTTGGTAGACCATCGACAGTGAACGACGATGTTTGTTATCTTTTTGCTATCTTCAGTGAACGTCGATAGTTCATCATCAATGAACGGTGGTGATATGATATATTCTCTTTCTACCTTTAGTGAAAGTTGGTAGACCATCAACAGTGAACTTCGATGTTTGGCATCTTTCTCTCTGCCTTCAGTAAACATCGGTAGCTTCGCCTTCAGTATAAGTTGGTGTGTCCTTTGACCATTTTACCATCCTCTCTGATTCAGTTCTTTGGGTCCACCAAGGATTTATTTTCCTGGTGAGGGTGCTCCTTTGTTTCTTCATTATTGTTACATCCTCAGTGTTGTTTTGCGTCTCTCTGGTCCTGTTCATATGCATTCATGATCATAAGCATTTCCATGGTATCTTAGGGACAAAAATAGGGTTTGTTTTATATTTAAGTATCTTCGATCACGTCGACACGAATATTCTTAACCTTTGTATCTTCGGATAGGAGAAACTTAAATAAGGGCAGTTGTTGTACCCCAATTTTTGCCCCTAAGATCCCTTCACCATGCCATGTTGATTTATTCACAACAAGATCACACTAGGATTCTTGGTTCCCCTCCCTACTTTGAGCTTTGCTCCTTTTGAGGAATTACCAAGCACCATGACTTATGTTCCTTTTGTGATCATTAATATTGTTTTTTTTTCTTCATTTAACTGATAAAATGAAATGTTGGTTTGTCTTGCTTGTTATCCATCTAGGTGAAGGGCAATGAGATTTAACAAATTACTCCATGGGTTCATGAGTTTATTTCCATGCCCTAGCCAATAAAATCTTGAGAAGTTCAAACCTCACCATTGGAGTGGTTTTGGAGGAATTGGCATGGCAAGTTTGTTTAGGTTCATCACATTTCAAGGTTATTGGATTTGACTCAAAAGTATAAGGGGTTGATTGGAGAAGCTGTTATGTTTGGACAAGGCCTTGTTCATATTGGTCACAAGGGAATAGTTCTCTCAAACTTCAAGATATGGAAGTGGTTTTGGTGGATATTAGTCCTCATTATCTTCCTCGACAACTTCTATTCACAAAGCAAGAATATTGGTACAAGAAGTTTGTTCAAACTTGTCAAAGTTCCTCAAGGCATTTTCTTGATCTAGAAGTTAGGGTTTTGAACTTCAAAGGAGTATATCTTCTTCACCTTTTGGTATTTTTGGGTGATTCCAAATACATCCTTCTCTTTAAAGGGTTATCAACAAATAACTTCAAAATTTCCAAGTAGTTTTCATGTGGAAGAAACTTGGTGAAGAATAAAGTTTACAAGTCATCTAGATGAATCCACAATTTTACATAAGTAACTTCAATTGATCATAACTTGGTCAATTTTCATCACCTTGAGTCCATTCTTTTTCCATAAAAATCTTGAAGATGTGAAATTTATGCCTTCTTTTATGTGCAAAGTGGGAAAATGGATGGAGGTTGCCTTAAATATGCAAAAGATTATAGGTCATTTCATGATTTTTGGCCAACTTCAACAAGTCATAACTTGCTCAATTTTTGGATATTTTGAGTGGTTCAATTTTCAATATGTCATTCAAGAGATCTACTTCATTCCATATTTTTTGGTCAAAAGCAAATTCCAAGTGGAAGACCATGTTTGGATGCAAAAGATTGTAGGTCATTTTTGAAGAAGAAGAACTTGAAATATTTCTAAGTATGGAAAGTCAACCCTTTTTCTTCAACTTTGACTCAATGAAACTTTTAGCTCAAGCATCCATTTTATTCCATTCTTTTTCCATTGCAAAGCTTGTAACATCATCTTTCTAAAGCATCAAGAATCATGCCCTAAGACCCCTTGAGTTGGAAATACAATGGATTTGAATTTGGTAACTTGAAACTGAATTTTCCACAAAGTCAGAATTTTGAAATCCATAATGTGACTTCTAAACACAAGATTTATGCGCGTATTTGATTTAAACTTGATTAGAAAACTTTCCAGAAGTGATTAGCACCCCAAAACGCAAGATTTGGTTGAGTTTTGATAGAAATAATGTCACACTTCACTCGTGCTCGACCTTCATTCAATTTCCCTCCAAACTTCCTTGTTTCTTCCAATTTTCATTCCCATTCACTTCCCTATAAATAGAGGGTCATCCCCCATTCATTTCTTCAAGCTTTGAGAGCCAAAAACACCCTGCAAAAACCTCACACGAACCCATCTTTTTTGAATTCAGTTTCTGATATTTAAGCTCCCTTTTCTAAAATTCTTTGCGCGTTCATCATCCTTAAGCATCATACAAAATCTCCAGCACTTAAACCAATCAAAACGAGCCATAATTCAAGCTACATAAGTACAGTTTCAGAGCTTCTTCCTTGAACTTTGAAAAGGTAGAATTCCCCACCATTTGGATCCAAATCAAGCACTAATATATTCTACTCCTTCTCCTGATTCTAATGCTCCTTACAATTTTTAAATCCATTGAGAATTGAGAGAGAAGTCTCAAATTGAAGATGCTCGCTATTTTCTAGGTTTTTGATTCATATCTCTCTCCATACCTTATAAAAATTTGGCGCGATGGTGGTGTTAGAATCGTATTAAAGAGACGAATTCAATGATACTAGCCCAGGATCCTACTTTTTCCATTTGAAGGATCTCTCAAAATCCCGATTGCAGGGTTTCTGGAGGTTGAAGACGATGACATGTCTCATATACACCAATGATAGCATGCAAAACGTTTTAATCCTATGTATCTCACTAAGGTCCATATCAAGCACAGCGCGTCTGGTCTACTGGATCAGCTTACTAACGTGTTTTGACTATGATCTGATGGTCCGCATCTTTTTTATTTTATTTTATTTTCTGATTTTATATTTTTTATTTATTAAATTTTCAAAAATTCATAACTCTTTTATTTTTTATCCAAAAATTATGAAAAAATTCACAAAAATACATTGAATTATTTCTGATCTCATGACTACTTTTTCATATTTTTATTTTAAGATTTTATTTTTTTTGTATTTTTTTGAATCATTTGCTTTCTTTTAATTACTTAAAAAATACTTTCTGACATTTTTTAATTCTGAAAAAATTCATAAATATTATTTTGCATATTTTTTACTTTCTAAAAATTTTATGGAATTTTATATTGAGGTTTACAATTTTTGACCTATTTTCTATTTGTTTGGGCAATTTTAAATAGTTTGAAAATAGTTTCTGACTTTTAAAAATTACCAAAAATTTTATAAAAATATTTGAATCCATTTGTGATTTTTCTATGGTCTTACTTTTTATTTCTTGATTAATTTGAATATAGTTGATATTTTTCTCTTTATTTTCTATTTTTAAACATTATTTTTTAACCCTTTTGTATATATAAAAATGTGATATTATTTTGTGACTATTTTCTGGTTGATCTTGGGTTAGATTTTGGATCATGAACTTTATTAACATCATTGGATCAATAGTGTTGAGTTTAACTCCACAAAAATAGATGAATGATTTTAATAATAGTTTTATTAAAATTTAATTCAAATGTGGTTTGTATATTTTTTCTCAATCCCTCTTCATCTCATCCCTTCCTTATTGCACTAGGTGTTATTGGAGCATGATCTCTATATCATGTCTCAAAACAAATGGTGCATAAATTGCTATTGACCGGCCTCAAAATAGGTGTGACTTCTATATAAGTCCACTTATGATTGCTTAACATAGCGCTAAATTTTGTCCTGATTCGAATAATGATCATTTGTGGCCCAAACTTATGATTGCAAGCCCAAGTATGTCAATTTGATCTCTTTGACCCAATAACCTTGAGATTCATTGTGTGGAGACTTTGGTTCTACCAATCCTCTGATGGATCTACAACACCTTTGGTCAATGCGGATCACTTAAACATCGTTGATCATTAAATGGTACTTATGAGAATTCCAAATAGATGATATACTTGACAAAAAGAAAATGCAATTTGTTGTGTGGAGGCTTTGGTTCTACCAATCCTCTAATTAGTTCCAAATGCAAGCTTCAAGATGGTCATCCAACTAACCACTAATTATTGACTTGTTTTACCTTATGTTTTTATTCTTTTTTATGCTTTATGTACTATTTACTTTTAGCATTGGCTACTATCCTTGGCATTATGGAGCATGGGACTTTTCTTGGACTTAGGATTAGAAACTTTTGCCTATCTTGGAAACCTTATGATCTTATCTGATATTTTTGTCTGGAGATCTTGAGGTTTACCTCAAGACATTGGTTTGTTTGTTTGTTTTGTGTGCAGGTTATTGTGATTACACCCTTTGTTTGTAATCCGGAATTCATCCGTATACAACTGTTACTCTGCCAAATTTTTATGAAGACTTAATACACTTGAAGTTTGGTTCTCTCAAGAGGTCTAGTATTTTTGCTTGCTTGGTTTCAATCCAAAGAATGGGAACTCTATCTTGGCTCATAATGCCAAGTGTTGGCTTCTTGTTAGTTAGATGTTTCTTATCCCTAGCTTTTACCTTATGCTTTAGGATAGCCTCTTCTTCTACTCCCATCTTCTTTAATTTCAAAACATATTCCCCCTCCTTGTGAAAACCCTTTTTGTTCTAAACTTGAACCACTTTTATAATAAACTTGGACTTATGTCCATGTATTTTCAAAGCATTTTCATAAATAAACCCCAATCAACTTAATAATACTTGACATTTTTTATGAGAAGACTAAAAGTCAATCAATCTCATTTCAAACCATTTTTGCCACTTTGGCTTTTACTTTAAACTTTTCTCAAAAGATTAAACTCTTGTCAATCCTTTTAGTGATGAAAATAAGTATACTTTTACAATATGTAGTGAAGAGAGATATTTTCCACTTGGGTGTTGAGTGAGGTATTGTTGATTTTAAAATCCAAGTCATATCATCCACTTTGAGATGATGCAAATTCTCCTTTCTCATGATTGTGGGTAGTAAGTATGTTTTTCCACACGGATAATGACGATGATATTTTATCTTATAAAATTAACCAACACACTTGTGTTTTAAACTTTTTGAAAGAGGAACTACGTGTACCCTGATCCTCTTTTGCATGAAAGGTAGTACGTAGGCACTAAAGGTTCGCAACCGCGGCGGGTGCAAAAAATCATAAAAAATATATTTCTTTTCTCACCTCTACCATCCATTCTATATAACAGTTTTATAGCCAAAATATACCGATTTTTACAAAGAGGCTCCTGTAGAGTACCGTAGATGTTTAGGGTGCTAATACCTTCCCTTTGCATAACCAACCCCCTTACCTTGAATCTTTCCCCCTCTTTTTGGGTTATTCGCTCTTTTCCCATTCCTTTGGAAACAATAAAGTGTGGTGGCGATTTTGATTTTGATTTGTATAAAGTCTAGTCAATCCAATGGCTTAGTCTTAAACATTTCTACCGCTACAGTAGGCACATCGAGCATTTGGGTTGTAGAGGGGGGATGCAGTATTAGGGTTCTTAGGAGCCTACTTTAGGTTACCAGGTTGGACTTCAGCAGGTGTGGAAAAATCTGGGATAAGGTCATGTTGATCTGGGTAAACTATCTTCTAGGCGCATCGGGCCTGTGCTGATTGTTTTATTGTTGGCTCGATGCCTGATTGGAAATCATAACAAACCCCTAATGTCAGACGACGTTCAATTTTGTTCTGATTTCTTTGGTTATAAATAGCACTTACCTTCTTCTTTCCAGTGAAAGGTTTCTTTGTTGTACTGGAGGATGCATCTCTTTGGATTTTACCATTTTTGATGCCAGCTTCTACCCATTCACCAGTCAGTATCAGTTCAGTGGACCCAGCAGAAGAGCTTCCAATCAGATGATTAAAGAACGGACCAGACAACGTTCCCAAGAACATGTCCACCAGCTCTCTATCAGACAAAGGAGGATGGACTCTTCCCACAAGGTCTCTCCATTTTTAGGCATAATCTTTAAAACCTTCGTCGGAACCCATAGACATACTTTACAATTGTGTATGAGTTAGGGCGAGTTCAGCGTTATATTCGTACTTCTTGTAGAAAGCAGTAGCTAGATCTTCCTAATTACGAATGTTGGTTCTTTCCAGTTGATAGAACCAATCCAGCTGAGCCCCTGCCAAACTTTCCTCGAAGAAATGTACCCACAGATTCCTATCAGTAGTATGGGTTGAATCTTCCTGACATATGACCTTAAGTGAAGCTTAGGACAGGAGACGCAGTCGTACTTGGCTAAGGTGGGGACCTTGAATTTCTGCCGGATGACCACCCCTGAGATCAGTCCTAGCTCTTCAAAATCCATCCCGGGTACCCTTTGGATCTCCATAGAATTGAGACGATCCTCCAACTGTTTGTATTTATCATCAGTAGAAGGATACTGCTCCTCAGAATAGTCAGCTTCATCTCCTCAGACCCTTGGTTGTTATTTTCTTCTGTTGGCTTCTCCTCTTGATTTTCCCCATCATTTGACGGGGTTGCGAAATCTAGAGCTCGCTTAGCCGGTCCTCTAAACCTTCTTCCGAAATTCAATACACCAGTTGGTTTCTTTGCCTTTTTGGTCTTCTCCTTGACGATAAGAGCCTTCATATCTTCTTTCCCCTTAGCTAGAGCCATGAACATTTTCTAAAACTGAGTGTTTTGAGCTTGAAGATCCTTAATTGTCTGTTCAAGAGCCATTTCTTTTGCTAAAATAAACAACGAAAAGAATAAGAAATTTGTCACGAAATACCTGCGATGTAATGACATGCATGATATGCTTATGAAATGTTTTCAAGGACTTTTAAATTTGCTTAGATGAAGAAGGAACAAACATTAATTGCATTCATAAGTTTTAATGATTACAATGATGCCTCTTGGGATTACAATGAAAGAAACAAAGATAAAACAAAAATTCCTAAACCAAACAGGACTCAGGCTTCCCATGAGCGCATCCTCTTTGGTGCAAAATAGGCATTCAAACTCTATTCTTCACGCAGTTTCCTTGTAAGCTCCAAAACCTTTTTCTCGCTTGCGTAGAACTGGGTTTCAAAGGTGTCTCGTTCCTCTTTGAGTTGAATCCAAGATCTTTGCAGTTCCTCGAGGGTAGTCAGCATGTCAGGATGGAGAATAGTATGAGGTACATCTGCCTCAGTGATATGTTCCATGATGATAGGTAGGATGGTGGGGTAAGGCATCATGATATTTTGAGTGCATGCTCGCACCCACTTAAGATAAGGCTCCAAAGGGATGGAGTTCTTATGCCCCAATGTCTTGCTATCCACTCAGGTCACCATGCCCCAAGCTCGGATGAACCTCTGGCGGTACCCTTGGACATTATTCTCATAGTCAAATGCAATTCCCTTAATTAATGCATCATGAGGACCATCCATCCTAGCATACCCAAACTATCGCAACGCCAAACAAGGGTTATAAGTGATTCCTCCCTTAATGCCTAGGAGAGGGACATTAGGGAATTCCCCACAGTGATCAATGATGGTAACGTCTTCCACAGATTGAGGACACTAGTGAATATCCGAATGCGTGAGAGACATCAACCTATTAGACCACCTCATGCCTTGCTCATTCTTCAACACGGATCGGGGTAGGTGCGAAATAAACCACCTATCCAACAGAGGAATGCATCACATGAGGGTTCCTCTTCTCTTTATAGTGCGAGTATGAAAAGAGTGCAGAATATCTCCAAGTAAGGTAGGCACCAGATTACGAGACATGAAAAGTTTGACCGTATTCACATCTATGAGTAGGTCCGGATTAGGTAACAGTACCATCCCATAGATGAGAAGGGCCAATACCTCTTCAAAGACTTGTAAATCCAGGGTATCCCAAAAATACTAAGCTTTCTCAAACAAGAACTTGGCTAGAAACCCTTTGATACCGCTTCTTGTTTCCCAATTTGCTACAACATCGGACCGTTGTAGATACAGGGCTTGAGCAATTTCTTCAGGATTTGGGTATCTTTCCATACCGTTGAAGGGTAATTGATTGAGAATAGGCACACCCAATAACTGAGAAAACTCTTCCATAGTAGGCACCAACTGGTAATCGGGAAATGTAAAACAATGATGTAAAGGGTCAAAGAACTGAAAGATAACTTTCACCATGTCTTCATCAGGGCTTAAGGTGACAAAACTAAGGAGTCGACCATGTCTTTTGGTGAATGGGGAATTCTTAGGAACCCTTGACCCCAACTCTTTGAGTTGAGGAGGCACCCTTACGAGGTTGACTTGGATAGTATTTCTGCAAATAGGAGTCATGTCATATAAAACAGACACAAAGATAAGTCCTAAAAGTCCATGAAATTGTTAGTGTGATATGCCAATGTTATGATGTTATGTACAAACAAATATATACAATCACACAAATAGATCCTTAGGTTTAGGCTTGCACGGATTCCATAGGTAAGTACCCTCTTGAAGTTTAGTTGGTTCAATCTCTCCTATTAATAGTAACAGGGTTCTAGGGGGTCTCAATATCACTAGTCTTTCTTCACCAGGCATTGTTTCAGCGCAAGCCTCTTTATTAGAGAAGAAATATCCCTGAAGTCATATCTCAGTGAGTGTAGTATCGAGTATCAACCAACTTTAGATTGCACCAAAGTCGGCTATCTCACTACTTCATAATGTCCAAGTTGTTCAATTAAAGGTTCTAAGGTCATTTGGTGCTTCGTGACACCACACAACGACCCCGTATTCTCTTTGACTACTCAAGGACTACCGATACCAACAAATGTGCCACACCAATGTAGCTATCATTTCAACCGTGTAGGTATACCCCGCGTAGTCCCCACGATCTATCGCAACTTACCTAAAAGGTGCCCCAGATCTGGGTGTAGGATCTTTACAAGAATAGCCCAACAAAGACTCAAAGATAAAGCAAGCAAAGCATACAAGGAAAGAAACTTAAAATGATGAATTAAACTCTAAGGTAACCCCACTTTTTATAAGTAAACTCCTCATCAGAGCTGCCAGTTCTTTAATACGGTAGGAGAACTGACTATTATACTGGTTTTGCGTTTGTATTCGCAAATGTTACGATAAGCAAGAGTCGCCACCGACTTTTCTATTATCCAACAAAGGAAAGGGTGAAAAGAACAGAAAAAGACCTTTCGAGAGTTTTTTGAGTAAGGGGGGGGGGGGGGGGGTAGATTATGGAAAGGGAAGGTGTTAGAACCCTTTTCATCTATAGTTTTCTATGGGCTCTTAGATGCTTAGCTCATTTGAAAAATACCTTGTGCTTTTTGTGTGTTTTGAAAAGTATTTTGAAAATTCCTATGATAACTCTTGTATCAGTCTTTAAGAGTGTTGATAAAGCTTTTGAAAATGTTTTTGAAAATTGTTTTGTGTAAGTGTTAAAATTTATTTTTTGAGCAAACATCTAACATCTATCTACTTTTACTCAAAAGGTTGTTCTTTTCCTCCTTTCCTTTAGACAAGGCTAGCCTACTATTAGTGAGTAGGTAGCCATAGTTGTTTGGATGTATGAGGGACATTCGTGGGTCATCGTACAGTCATAATTGCAACCTATGCTTTAGCAATTTGTTTAAGGGACTAGATCATTTACCGAAAGGAAACACTGTAGGATCATCGAGGGACTATGATTTTTTTTTATTTAAGGGTCTTTGCTAAAGCGTCCCTACTTTCGAGGGACATGATTGTTTAATTTCCGAAGGCAACCAAAGTGGGAGTACCCTAGAGGTGTATATGTACAAGTGTGTTGTATTCAGTTATTTTTGTCTTTTTTGTTAGGTTTGCTAGCGTTTTGTTTTATTCTTGCCATGCAATCCTATTATCATACATCTAATAGTTAATATTATACAAAAAATAAAATGCGGGAATATAAATCCTACGCTATTACAAAGCTTCGGGGAGGGGGATTATTACATGTCCAAACTTTGGGGAAAAAGAAAGAAGTAAAATAAAAGAGTCCTAATTATAGTCTATTACAACCAGTAAGAAGATACAATAACATGACAACGCTAAAATAAAATTGCGTGCGACTTGGAAAAAGACGTCTAAAACCCCATGGAATAAAAATATTTTGTTTTGTTATTTTAATTTTTTGTTTGAGAAAAAGGATGTTAAAATTAAATAATTAATTAGTTCAGAAATTGACTTAATTAATAAAAATCTAATCCTAATTTTTATGATGATTTTTTTTATTTCATTGTTGATTTAAAGAGGGACACTAATAAAAGAAGTAAGTAACACAAATAAAATAAAAATACAAGAAAGCAAGTCTTTTGATCCAAAGAAAAGGCAGCTTTTTATCCAATGAAGGGTGTCATCCTTTGATCCAGGGAAAGATGTGGCCTTCCATCCAGCAGAGAATATTGTTGGAGGTGTATGCTGTACTCCTGCAGGAAATTTATTAGAGAAAATAATATAAAAATCCAGACTTGGGTCTAATATAGTCTTAGATTCGACAGCCTGTGGCTGCATAATCCTAACTCGGATCCTCTGGGTCTGAATCGAAAGCTACTCCGTCCGTCTTACAGCCTCATGAACCCTGAGATTCGAAAGAAAATATGGATCATTCCTGAGCCATGGCACGATCCCAACCCATGCGCTTAATGTTGCATGTATCACATGAAACAAATCACAAACATTAGCAATAATATGAATGTATAATTACCATGAATTTAAAAATTGCATGCTTAGCTAGTTTGAGATCAAAAATAAGTTATCAACGGACAGATTGTGTGAGTGATTCTCCAGTGTATGTTGGGCATGCCTAGTGCTTGGGAACGCCTCTTGTAAACTTCAAGAAGTGAGTGGAGCATTGTTGAAGATTGCTTCGATTTGGATCACTTATGAGATTTCTGATAACTTTGGTATGGTTTATGAGGCAGCGTGCGCGTGTAAGGTAATATATGTGTGTAGTTTATGGGCGTATGTATGCAGTATCTACCCCCTGGCTTGTAGAAATGGTATGTATTTATAGGAGATGGGGAGAGGGTCATAACATAGAAATGGCAAGGGGCAGCCATTAACTAGGCTTTGAAGGCCAAATTAGACACATTAAGGGATTTCCTTTTTTGGTGAGTTCCTACCCCTTTGGGATTTGGGATGAACCTGGACACATTTGGCTCCTTCGAATTCCCTCAAGCCTTGCTTTTCGATTGGCCCAGGGTTTCCTCCTTCAAATGGATCCAATTCTCATCATTGGGGCCCCTTCGATTGAGCCCATATTCAGCTAGCCCAAATGGAATCTCTTTTCTGCCAGTCGAAACTTCTCTTGGCAACTCCTTCGAATGAAATTGTGCATGATACTTAGGCTTAGCAACATGTTGGCTTTTAGCCAGCAAACATCTTGGACTAGGACTCGGCATAAAACAAACTGGTTTCTTACAATAATGTAACCTTCAAATGGACCCATTGTAGGTCCTTCAAAGGCACCATTTGTGTGTCCTTTGAATGGACCAAATGTATGCCATTTGAAGGCACCATTTGTGTGCCCTTTGAATAGATTACATGCACCTCTTGTGCATTCTTCAAATGGGCTACCAATGTGTTCATAATGTAGAAATCAAGTGCTTTGTGAAACGAAAGTAGGCTTGAAGAGGAAACTTTTGCTTTGTGAATCAAAGGATAGTTGAAGAGGAAGCCTCTGCCTTGTGCGTTGAAGATAAGAATCTTGAACCAATACTCATCAAAAGGAAAAACAAGCTTGTTTCCCACAATTATGTATCCTTCGAATGGACTACATGTATGTCCTTCGAAGGCACCATTGGTGTGTCCTTCGAATGGACCTTACTAGGTATTAAAATGTGGGAAACCGTAGAGTCAAAGCTAGCATGAGGGAAGCCAACTGCTTAATGAATCGAATCACATATGAAAGGAAGCCACTACTTTATGGGTGCTATCATGAAGGGAAGCCATATTCTTGCACATTGGAGGAAAGTCCAGAGGAAGTCATTTTCTTGTGGGTTGAAAGCAAACACATAGGCAAGTTGAACGGGCCTTGGCCTTATGGATCGAAGGCAAGTCTGAGGCAACCTTTTGTCTTGTGAATCTAAGACCAATGAAAGGGGCTTTTTGCCTTGCAGTTTGAAGGCAAGCTGGTGGGCCTTTTCCTTGTGAATCCAAGGCAAGCATGAGGAAGCTTTTGCCTAGTAGACCAAAGGCAAGCATGAAGAGTTGTACGTGTTCTGATGGCAAGCTGAAGGGGCCTTTTGCCTAGTGGAAGCTTTATGAATTAAGCTTGATTGAAGGACACTCAGCGCCTAATCGAAGCTTGTATGCAGGAGTCTATTGTTGGTGAATCGAAGCAAGCTTGTAGGGGGTTCTTGCCTTGTGCACTGGAGGCACGCATAAAGGGAGTATTTTCCTAGTGCGCTGAAGGCACGCACAAAGGGAACTGTTGGAATGATACTTGTGGGCCAAACATGCTCGAAGTATGCCAAATACCCAATCGAAGCTTACTAATCAAAACATGATCGAAGAGTGCCAAACGTCCCATCAAAGTACCTTGTTCATATGCCAATCGAAAAACACTTGATTATCTTCAAAATTTTATATTTTCTCTAAGCAAGTGCTTGTAACCACCATGAAAAAAAGGGAGATTTTGGAAAACATGAGAGTACAAATTTTGGTGTATAAAAGATGCCCCTGTTCAATCTTCTTAAACTTGAAGATATAGATTGGCTTGTTTGCCTTTTGTGATCTGAAGGTGGAAGATGATTGAACACTAGAGTGTCCAAAAATTTGCACTTGCATGATATGATGATTGACTATGTAGGGAATGGGCTTAAAGATTCCATTTGGAGAAGATGACTGAAAGTTGTCGGAGATGGGCTTAAAGATGCCATCCAAAGTAGATGTTGACTTCATAAGAGGTCTCTTTATGGGGAATTCTTATTCCTGCTGTCTAAGGAGGATTCCACCAGGGAAGGTTGATTTATGTTGTTCTCCTTCTTGAGGAAAACTCTTGTGGGGAATAAAGTCTAGGAACTTCAGTTGTCCAAGGATCTACTGAGGAATATCTCTACAAAAGTTTGTTGTTTTCTGGTTGAACTCCAGGCTTCACAGTAACTTGTTGGGGAAGATGAAATTAACTTCTTATCTGGAAATGTATTAGAAGGAGCCTGTGTAAGGCTGCTTCAGGATGATTTTGTGTTAGACTGCATCAGGAAATTAAGAAGGAATCCGTGTAAGATTGCTTCAAGATGAGTCTGTGTTAGATCGCATCTGGAGATCATGAGAAGGAATCCGTGTAAGATTACTTCAGGATAAGTCCGTGTTAGACTGCATCTAGAGATCATGAGAAGAAACCCGTGTAAGATTGCTTCATCTGGGCATGTAGATGGTTTTCGTGTCTAGTTTCATGTATTAATCTATAATAGGTCGTTCACAGATAGTTGTCTTGTCTGGTTTCAAGTATTAATCCGGAACTTGTTTTTGTTGGTTGTTGAGATAGTTGTCATGGCTAGTTGCAGGTATTAATCTCTAACCTTAGAAAGAAATATAGTTTTCGGTCTAGTTTCGGGTATTAATCTCCAATATGCTTATGTAGATAGTTTTCCTGTCTGGTTTCAGGTATTAATCTACAACCAGTTCATGTAGATAGTTTTCCTGGCTTGTTACAGGTATTAATCTACAATTGGTCGTTCACAGATAGTTGTCCTGGCTTGTTATAGGTATTAATCTGGAACTTATTTTTGTCAGTCATTGAGATAGTTGTCCTGGCTAGTTTCAGGTATTAATCTTTGTCCTTAGAAAGAAAGATAGTTTTCCCATCTAGTTTCAGGTATTAATCTCCAATATGCTCATGTAGATAGTTTTCCTGTCTGGTTTCAGATATTAATCTACAATCGGTTCATGTAGATTGTTTTCCTGGCTTGTTATAGATATTAATCTACAATCGGTCGTTCACAGATAGTTGTCCTGGCTTGTTATAGGTGTTAATCTGGAACTTCATTTTGTCAGTCGTTGAGATAGTTGTCCTGGCTAGTTTCAGGTATTAATCTTTGTCGTTAGAAAGAAAGATATTTTTCCCGTCTGGTTTCGGGTATTAATATTCAATCTTCTCACATAGATACTTTTCCTGTATGGTTTCATGTATTAATCTATAATCGATTGTCCACAGATAATTGTCCTGGCTTGTTACAGGTATTAATCTGGAACATGGAAATGTTAGTCACATGGATAGTTACCTCTATAGCACTTGGCCTGCGCCTAGAAGACAAGCTTGTAAATCTGCCTCCATCGCCGCCCACTTTCATTGACATCGACAATTGTCGGGCTGGCCACTTGATTAAGGTCACAGGAGATGGTAGGTATAACCTTATGGTGCATAACAAGGTAGTTCCTAGTTTCATTTTTCCAAACATTGCACTTACTGATATCACAAACATGGGAAAGTGGCTTTATGAACTTCATGCTCCTGCACCTGGAGATAATGCACAGAACGACCAAGGGAATGCCCAACCTGATGAAATGGAGCAAGAAATGGAATAATGAGATATTGAACAACAATCTCCATCGAAAAACATTGCAAGTACGTCCACAAGACCCAGAAGAAGACGCGAAAGAGTACCAACCTCAAATGATGATATTATGGATGCCATCATGCAACAAGACGAAAGGGTGCAAGCTATGAAGATCAATCAAAATGCAATGATGCAACTTATGCTAGCTATACAGATTCCGCAACAGGAATATGACGAAAGATGAGCGTCGAGCTGCAATATTAATCGAGAAAATGGCAGCCTTAACTGTACGCATGGATAGTTTTCAAGATTATATACACCATGTAGTTATTCCTCATCCTTTGGGTACACGTGGACGAGCACGAGGGCAAGGAAGAGGACGCGATAATGAGCAAGAATAGATTAATTTTTACCTCTCTTCCCATTTCCTTTTTGTTTTTAAGCAGTGGGACATTGCATGTTTCAAGCTTAGGGGAGTTAGTTAGTTTAGAAACTATTTATTTCCTTCTAAGTAGATCTTTCTTTCCCATATGTATTCCTTGTAATCAAAAACATCTTTGTACTTTCGAGTTCGTTTATGCAATTTTTTTGCTATTATCTAATTTCCCCACTTTCTTGAGCCATAACAAGAATTTTGTTCGTTACTTGCATAACATGAAGTATTCGAATATATGATACGGTGGCAGAACTGACTGTTTAAACATTGGTTTTGCATTTTTTGTTTGCAAATGTTGCGGTAAGCAAGAGTTTCCAGCGACTTTTCTTTTATCCAACAAAGGAAAGGGTGAAAAGAACAGAAAAAGACTTTTTTCGATATTTTTTGAGTAAGGGGGTAGATTATTGAAAGGGAAGGTATTAGAATCCTTTCCATCCGTAGTTTTCCACAGGCTCTTAGGTACTTGCTCATTTTAAAAATTGTTTGTGTGTTTGTGTATTTTGAAAGACTTTTGTTTGATTTATGGTAACTCTTGTATCAGTCCTCAAGAGTGTGATAAAGCATTTTTGAAAATAGTTTTTGAAAAGTGTGTAAGTGTGAAAATTTCATATTTGAGCAAGTACTTAAGAACAGTCTACCTAATCGAAAAAGGATGTTCTTTTCCTCCTTTCCTTTAGATAGTGCTATCCTACTATTAATGAGTAGGTAGCCCTATCGTCGGATGTTGAGGGACAATCAAAGGGACATTTTACAATCACGAAGGCACCTTGTGGAGACGCTTTAGCAATTTTATTTTAGGGACTAGATCATTTACCGAAATGAAACTGTAGGGTCATCGAGGGACTATGATCTTTTTTTATTTATGGATCTTTACTAAAGCGTTCCTGCCTCATGACTGTTTTATTTAAAGGCAACCAAAGTGGGAGATACCTTAGAGGTGCGCTTGTGCATATGTGTTAAAATCGGTTATTTATCTTGCATTATTAAGTTTGCTAACGTTTTAATTTTCAGTCTTATCATGCACGCCTAGTTACTAACAGTTAATATTGATAGAAATTTAAAGTGAGAAAATTTAAATCCTAGACTATTACAATGCTTTGGGACAATTACATAAAAAAGTGCAAGAAAATAAAATGCAGAATTTAAATCTAGACTATTACATCCCATAAAAAATTAAATTATTTATATAAAATGCGAGAATAAAAATAATGCGCGCGAAATAAATATTACTTCTAAAAATCCTAAGAAAAATTCTAAGTAAACAAGAAAAATCTTTTTGGTTATATTTTTATTTATTTCAAGAAAAATAAATAAACTAAATCTAAATTTAATTTAAGAAAATAAATATTGAATGAAATTAATCTAATTCTAATATTTTTGCATTTTTTATTAAGAAAACATTTGAAATATAAATTAAATCCTAAATTCTAGTTCATTTTAAAATAAGAAAGCAGTTAAAATTTAATTAATTAATTAATTAAAGCAATTCATTATTTTAATTATAAAAAAAAAGTCTAAGCCTAATTTTTTTGTGAGTTTTTTTCATTATTTGCTTAATTAAGTAAAGAAGATAAAAGAAATTTAAACATTACAAAAAAAACTAGATGGGCCTGAGATAGTAGAAAAAAAGTGGGGGTGTGGTTGTTGAATTTGCTGGCCCATGAAGGGAGAGGCCCAGATTTTCTTCTGGATCCAATATGGATTGGTCTTGTTAGCATATGGTGAGCCTGCAAATGGAGTACGCTAGATCTGATCAGATGGATATCTGATGGCACATGTCTGATGGTGTATAATGCACATCTAGCAACGAGGAGCACCTGATCTACATGAAACAAGTTAGAAAATATAAAAATGGAGCTTACTGAGGTGTTTTATGATATTTCAGGGCTTGGTAATGATTGCATTTGGAACTTTTGTTTGGACTGAGGAAGGCTGGAACCTGAAATGCGAATTTTACAACTTTGATATTTTTTGCAAAATTTGTAGAGCTTTTCCAGAATGTATATCATGTGTCTTGAAGCTTTCCAATGTGTCCTTTATATAGAGAGGAGGGATGAGACAAGAGAACAAAGGTAATAACAACCATAAACATGTGTTTTTAAAGCCATGAATGATGTTTTGTAACTTTGCGAAAGACATGGAATGTTGTCCTTTTTGAATTTGAAGGATTGTGGACATTGCTTGCCCGAAATTTTATGGGCCTAGGCTGTCCAAAACATCAACCCAAAGCTCAAAGCCCATTTCCAATTATTTTATACATTTTATTTTATATTTATTTGAAATAAATTAAAATAAATATGAACAAAATAGTTAGCAAATTCAAGGCATGGCAAGAATAATTTTAGAGGTCCTCTATAGGCTTAAGAAGATGTTTGAAGTCCAATAAATTAAGCCATTGACCTAAAACTTCAAGTTTGCTCAATGCATAATTCTTGAAAATTCTCAAATTTTCCCAACTTGGGCAAGCCATAACTTCGTCATTTTTTATCTCATGATGATGATCTTGGACATTTTGGAAAGACCAAGATGTCGACTTAAATCCCTCTTTTGATCAATTTTGCATTTTAAGACTTTATCTATATGTAAATGGTCTTGACAAAAAGTGCCTTTTGTTGACTTTCTGAAAATGACCTGTAATGTATAAGCTTGTATCTTTCAAATGGTGCATTTATTGGACTTGAGGGCTGAAGAGAAGTTGTAGGGAATTGAATTCTCTTAAAAATGAGATTTGGTTGGGGGAAAATGGATGAAGTATTAGAAAGTTATGTCTGGTCAAAATTTGGTTGACTTTTCCTATAGAAACCCTAATTAGCAATTCTTGACTTCTGATGAATTAGGAGCATTTCTTGAGGAATCATGATCAACCCTTGATCAAATGATGGATATCACTTCAAAATGTTGATTTTGACCAAAAATCTTGAAGTTTGAATGTATATAGGCCACAATTGACTTTTGACCTAGTATAGTTGATTTTCCGACATTTGAGCAATTGACTGAGCAAACTTGTAGTGCAAGGCATGAAATTTGTCACGGGGGAGAATTTGGGGGTTCATTGCCTTAGGAGGAGAATTTGTCTGGTTAACTCTTAGTCATCCTAGGGCAAGTTAGGGACCTCAATGGGCATGTCTTGAGTGAAAATGGGAGGGAAAATTTTGGGGTACAATAGCTGCCCTTGTTTAATCTTCTTAAACCTGAATATTTAGATTGGCTTGTTTTCCTTTTGTGATCTGAAGGTGGAGGATGATTGAACACTAGAGTGCCCAGAAATTTGCACTCGCCCTAAGTGAGACTGCTGGTGAATAATATCGGGAATGGGCTTTCAGATGCCATTTGGAAAAGATGATAGAAGACTGTCGGAGATGGTCTTAAAGGTGCCATCCAAGGAATATGATGGAGAGTCGTCGGAGATGGGCTTAAAGATACCATCCAAAAAAGATGTTGACTTCGTAAGGAGTCTCTTTGTGGGGATTCCTGTTCCTGCTATCTGAGGAGGAGTCCGTTAGGGAATGCTTTATTTTAGGGGAATAGAGTCTAGGATCTTTGGTTGTCCATTACTCTACTGGGGAGTCATCTCTTGACTGAAGAGATGGAAGTGAACTGCTATCTGGTCAGGATCCATGTTTCACAGTGATTTGCTGAGGATAATAAGGTTGACTGCTATCTGGTCGTATTCTAGGCTTCACAGTGACTTATTGGGGAAATGAGATTAAACTATCATCTGGTCATACTCCATGCTTTGTAGTTTCTCCAACTGGAATAGAAATCAGAAAAATCTTAGTGTCGACTTAAC
The DNA here is from genome assembly GCA_948472305.1 of Vicia faba. Taxonomy (NCBI): domain Eukaryota; kingdom Viridiplantae; phylum Streptophyta; class Magnoliopsida; order Fabales; family Fabaceae; genus Vicia; species Vicia faba. The sequence continues at coordinate 1,559,980,250 of OX451736.1, forward strand.
TGAACCAGAGAAAGGATCTACCTGAAAAGAAACAGTAATAAATCAATGGTCGATTCGAACTGAACCAATAGACGTCTTGAATTATCTTTGACTAGATAAGAATCAGAAAAATCTTAGTGTCGATTTAACTGAACCAGAAAAAGGTCTTGGATTATCTTCAACTGGAATAGGAATCAGAGAGATCTTAGTATCGATCTAACTGAACCAGAGGAAAATCTTGAATTAACTTTGACTGGAATGGAAACCAGAAGAATCTTAGGGTCAATTCATATGAACCAGATAAAAGTCTTGGAATATCTTCAACTGGAATAGAAATCAGAGAGATCTTAGAGTCGATCTGACTAAACCAGAGAAGGTCTTGAATTAACTTTGACTGGAATGGAAATCAGAAGAATCTTAGGATCGATTCGACTGAACCAGACAAAAGTCTTGGAATATCTTCAACTGGAATAAGAATCAGAGAGATCTTAGTGTCGATCTGACTGAACCAGAGAAGGTCTTTAATTAACTTTGACTGGAATGGAAATCAGAAGAATCTTAGGGTCGATTCAACTGAACCAGACAAAAGTCTTGGAATATCATCAATTGGAATAGGAATCAGAGAGATCTTAGTGTCGATCTGACTGAACCAGAGAAGGTATTTAATTAACTTTGATTGGAATGGAAATCATAGGAATCTTAGTATCGATTCGACTGAACCAGGTAAAAGTCTTAGAATATCTTCAACTGGAATAGAAATCAGAAAGATATTAGGGTCGATTTGACTGAACCAGAGGAAAATATTAAATTAACTTTGACTGGATAAGAATCAGAAAAATCTTAGTGTCGATTTAACTGAACCAGAAAAAAGTCTTGGATCATCTTCAATTGGAATAGAAATCAGAGAGATCTTAGTGTCGATCTGACTGAACCAGAGAAGGTCTTGGATTAACTATGACTAGAATGGAAATCAGAAGAATATTAGCATCGATTCAACTGAACCAGACAAAAGTCTTGGAATATCATCAACTGTAATAGAAATCAGAGAGATCTTAGTGTCGATCTGACTGAACCAGAGAAGGTCTTGGATTAACTTTGACTGGAACGGAAATTAGAATAATCTTAACATCGATTTAACTGAACCAGAAAAAGGTCTTGGATTATCTTCAACTGGAATAGGAATCAGAGACATCTTAGTATCGATCTAACTGAACCAGAGGAAAATCTTGAATTAACTTTGACTGGAATGGAAACCAGAAGAATCTTAGGGTCGATTCATATGAACCAGATAAAAGTCTTGGAATATCTTCAACTGGAATAGAAATCAGAGAGATCTTAGTGTCGATCTGACTAAACCAGAGAAGGTCTTGAATTAACTTTGACTGGAATGGAAATCAGAAGAATCTTAGGATCGATTCGACTGAACCAGACAAAAGTCTTGGAATATCTTCAACTGGAATAAGAATCAGAGAGATCTTAATGTCGATCTGACTGAACCAGAGAAGGTCTTTAATTAACTTTGACTGGAATGGAAATCAGAAGAATCTTAGGGTCGATTCAACTGAATCAGACAAAAGTCTTGGAATATCTTCAATTGGAATAGAAATCAGAGAGATCTTAGTGTCGATCTGACTGAACCAGAGAAGGTATTTAATTAACTTTGACTGGAATGGAAATCATAGGAATCTTAGTATCGATTCGACTGAACCAGGTAAAAGTCTTGGAATATCTTCAACTGGAATAGAAATCAAAAAGATATTAGGGTCGATTTGACTGAACCAGAGGAAAATATTGAATTAACTTTGACTGGATAAGAATCAGAAAAATCTTAGTGTCGATTTAACTGAACCAGAAGAAAGTCTTGGATCATCTTCAACTGGAATAGAAATCAGAGAGAACTTAGTGTCGATCTGACTGAACCAGAGAAGGTCTTGGATTAACTTTGAATAGAATGGAAATCAGAAGAATATTAGCATCGATTCAACTGAACCAGACAAAAGTCTTGGAATATCATCAACTGTAATAGAAATCAGAGAGATCTTAGTGTCGATCTGACTGAACCAGAGAAGGTCTTGGATTAACTTTGACTGGAACGGAAATCAGAATAATCTTAACATCGATTTAACTGAACCAGAAAAAGGTCTTGGATTATCTTCAACTGGAATAGGAATCAGAGAGATCTTAGTATCGATCTAACTGAACCAGAGGAAAATCTTGAATTAACTTTGACTGGAATGGATACCAGAAGAATCTTAGGGTCGATTCATATGAACCAGATAAAAGTCTTGGAATATCTTCAACTGGAATAGAAATCAGAGAGATCTTAGTGTCGATCTGACTAAACCAGAGAAGGTCTTGAATTAACTTTGACTGGAATGGAAATCAGAAGAATCTTAGGATCGATTCGACTGAACCAGACAAAAGTCTTGGAATATCTTCAACTGGAATAAGAATCAGAGAGATCTTAGTGTTGATCTGACTGAACCAGAGAAGGTCTTTAATTAACTTTGACTGGAATGGAAATCAGAAGAATCTTAGGGTCGATTCAACTGAACCAGACAAAAGTCTTGGAATATCTTCAATTGGAATAGGAATCAGAGAGATCTTAGTGTCGATCTGACTGAACCAGAGAAGGTATTTAATTAACTTTGACTGGAATGGAAATCATAGGAATCTTAGTTTCGATTCGACTGAACCAGGTAAAAGTCTTGGAATATCTTCAACTGGAATAGAAATCAGAAAGATATTAGGGTCGATTTGACTGAACTAGAGGAAAATATTGAATTAACTTTGACTGGATAAGAATCAGAAAATCTTAGTGTCGGTTTAACTGAACCAGAAAAAAGTCTTGGATCATCTTCAACTGGAATAGAAATCAGAGAGATCTTAGTGTCGATCTGACTGAACCAGAGAAGGTCTTGGATTAACTTTGACTAGAATGGAAATCAGAAGAATATTAGCATCGATTCAACTGAACCAGAGAAGGTCTTGAATTAACTTTGACTGGAATGGAAATCAGAAAAATCTTAGTATCAATTTAACTAAACCAGACAAAAGTCTTGGATTATCTTCAACTGGAATAGAAATCAGAGGGATCTTAGGATCGATCTAACTAAACCAGAGAATGTATTTTGAGAACATCTTTCTGAAGAAAATTCTGAAATAGCCCTTCATCATACGTAGCTTTTGAGAAAACTACCAGGTCACGTAAGTAGTCAATGGTGTTTGTTGATTTGATCTTTCCTGAAAACAGTAAAGAGTTAGTCGTATGCAATGTCACTATGTATGAAATGCATTGTGATGATGTTCTCAAAATAAATGAGATTATGTTGTATGCGATGTGTATGCGCATGCCATGATGTATGAATATGGGATGCTGTTGTGATATTTCTTAGTCTGGGAAAGTAAATCCTTGTCTACTGCTGAAGAGTATTGGGAAGCTGAATCCTTCATTTCCGTTGGTGTGATGAATGGAGATGATTTGCTGGGGATTTCCTCTTTGTATCTGAGGATATTCTGCCGAGGATTAACTCTTCTTGAGAATAACTCTATGGAGGGAGATGATTCTTTGTTAGAAGGCTTTTCCGTAGTAGAGACATAAACTCTGTTGGGGAATAAGCTTCCACATTTAGAGAAATAAACTCTACCCGGGAGGAGGTTTTATGAACTGTTTGAAATTATAAAGCTCGACTGGGAAAACAAATTTTAGCTCTCTGAAGGATCTTTACTGGAGGAAGTAATTCCTTCTAGGGGAAGGAGGAGATCAAAACTTTGGTAATTTCTTCTCTGTGGGGAACATAGATCTCACGTGGTCGTATGCTGAGGACGTAGTGGTGACTTTGCATTAGGAAGTTTCTACCCTTATACCTACTGGAGAAAGTACTTGCGGGGGCTTTATGGATGGTTTGAGTGTCGTCCCAAATCATGAGGCGCTGGGTAAATGTTGATCAGGATGATAAGTCTTCTACTGATAGGAAAGTGACAAGATGACGGGACATAGTTGTACGCTTTAATCCCTAACTTTTGCCTGGACAACCCTTTCGGGTTTTCAGTCCACCGGGATACCCTTTTTTGCCCATCCGCCTTTTCAGGTTTTTGACTTGCCTGGTGTACAGTTTTTTTCATATGTATATCCCTAACTTTTTCCCAAACCTTTTTGGTTCGCTGGTATGCCCTTATTTTTTCCTAGGCCTGTCAACCTAGCGGGTCTTTTTCTTGCGTAGTCTTTTCTGACTATGTCCACGTTCATCGGGTGTGGAGAATTGTCACTGTCCTTAGTAGTAAGTGTTGTCACACTTCCAAAAGGTGTTTGTCTGATCGTACATGATTCATTGCTGGAAATCATATCCAATGCCCCAAGTGATTCAGATGGAGTTCTGCCCCTGGCTATTTTGCATTTTTGAGAGATTCCTTGAACCTTGACTTGACTGCCCCAGATCATATGGACACCATGTTATGCCCCTTGGTTACGAATGGCCTATCACTAGAATGTCTTTCCATCTAAGGTGATTCTATCCAATGAGAAGATTTATGTTAATCGAATATCCGTCGTGCGAATGTCTCTACTGTTGAACAAATAATCGTATGCAAATAATGGTATTTTAAGAATGCAAAGCTTATATCTGTCTTGAAGTTTGAAAATTCATTTTTAGTAAAGAAACAAATTTTGTAAAATTTTTATGTCAGCTCAGGATTTATAGCGAACCTTACAGGAGTCAGGATACCTTTTGTAACAGTATGCTTTTGAACTAACCCATGCTTCAGCTAGGACTTTTAAGGTTATAACTTGGTATGGTTCATGGTTTCAGAAAGAAAAAAAAAGGGCAAAGGCTCAAAGTTTATTTGTATCCACCCGTTCTTCGTGATGTTCTTCGATCATATGCTTAGTTAATTGTGCGTTCAGATCCCAATTGATTATGGCATCTTGTCCTTGATGTTCTGGTGATGGTTCGGATACTGAAAGTTTATTTTGAAGAGGCAGTCATTTTTGTAATCTGCTTTTTGTTGAGGATTTGTAGCTGCCTCTTTTTTTATTATCCCTGCTTTTTCCTGAACTGGTTCTTTTATGATTACAGTCAGCGGGATGCCCCAGTTTTTTCTTAAGTTTCATTCATAGGTTTTGACTTAGCGGGCTTTTATTTTGAGAGATAATGACCGCCGACTTTAATAATTATGTGGAACCATCACCATATTTTGATTTGGAAGGACGTCTTCGATGCTATTCATTGTGTACGAAACGGAAAATTGCGACTGAATGCACGTCTGAATTGACTGAGAAACTACCCTACACCAGGTTATAATTAAGGGTTTTAATTTGTGTGAAAAGAAAAACTCATACTTCTTTGGCTCAAAGGGGTTGACTAGGGATTTTCTTCCTTATAACTCCACTATTTAGGATTTGAAACAATGCATGTACATCGTTAGCGGGGTCTGTTCAAAAGCATATTGTAGAGATTATGATATCATTTTCGTCATCCTCCCTCTAAAGGCTTAGAGCTTTTGATCGTGAGTTGAATATCACAAAAAGGAAAACAGTTTAAATATAATGAATATGAATGAATTGATTCAGAATAGACATATGCAATGCATTGATAAAGTAACAAGGTTTGACATGAATAAATGTTCAAACAATCAAAAGAAAATTACAAATTGAAAATTCTAATGAACAATAGCTTCTTCGTCTGATCTTGTCACCTTAGATGGCGTGCCTTGGAGGGATGGCAGAAGAACTCATCCTGACCATCTTGTTTAAACTCCAGCACTCTTTAATCAATCATGTTTTAAATTTTATATTTCAACATCCAACAATCATCGGTATCATACCCTGGACTATTGGAGTGATATGCACATCTTGCATCAGGATTGTAGTTAGGGGAAGAAGTCTTGGGATTCGGAGGAGGCCCTATCAACGTAACCAGATTCATCCTCAACATGTGTTATAAAGCTTGAGACATCGGCATGTTGAGTTTGGTAAACTTCCTCTTGGGTGTATCCGGCTTACTCTGATTAACCCGTTGTTTTTGGCGAGGTTGTTGTTGGACCCATGATGTGGTAGAAATTTGAAAAGGTCCACTCTTCACCAAACCAACCTCTTGTCTTCTTGGAGGTTGATCAATGACTTGGTCCCCAACCTCGACTATTTACTTCACACAATTTTATCTGTCTTGATGAAGCTTGTTGACAATGCCTCTCAGCTCTTCTTGTACCCGGGATAGGCCTTGGATAAGATCCATTTTCCCTATCATCTGGGTTCTCATTGCTTCAACCTCAGCTTATAGTTGTTCCAACTGTTTGTCCTTATTGTCTTCGGGATTTTTCCTGGCCAGGTTCCCAGTGAGGAGTGCTTTCAACTCTTCCTGCCCCTTGGATAGGTTTAGGAACATTTCCATGAATCGAGTCTCTTGAATTTGGAGATCTTCGTTGTCTTGTTTGAGAGCCATTGCTGATATAAATAGCGAGAACATGAGAGACCTGTTATTAAACCTGCTTATGCAATGATATGGGTGATATATGTATGCAATGTTTTCAAGGATTTCTAAGACTTAAAATTGCTTAAACAGAAAGAGAACAAACTTTAATTGCATTAAGAAGTTTTATCAATCACAATGATGCCTCCTGGGCTTACAAAGGAGATAACAAAGCAAAAATACCTCTCTAGGCAAAGAGACTCAAGCTTCCGACCGGCGCATCCTCTTTGGTGCAATGTAAGAGTTTATACACTTCTCCTTGTGAAGTAACTTGGTGAGATCTAAAACCTTCTTCCCGCTGGCGTAGAATTGGGTTTTGAAAGTATCCCGTTCTTCATTGAGTTGGATCCAGGATTTCCGTAGCTCCTCAAGGTCAGTTGGCATGTCAGGATGAAACATAATGTAAGGAGTGTCTCCCTCAGCAATTGGCTCCATAATCACAGGTAAGATGTGGGGTAAGGAATCATAAGACATTGAGTACGAGGTTGCACCCATTCGAGGTAAGGCTCAAGAGGGATGGAATTCTTGTTCCCCAGCGTCTTGCTATCAACTCTGGTTATCATGCCCCAAGCTCGAATGAACCTCTTGCGATAACCATAACATTATTCTCATAGTCAAATGTGATTCCCTGGATGAGTGTGTCGTGAGGACCATCCTTGCTACCATAACCAAACTTTCGCAACGCCAAACAAGGACTATAAGTGATTCCTCCCCTAATGCCTAAGAGATGGACATTAGGGAATTCCCCATAGAGATGAATGATAGTGATACTCTCTAAGGATCGGGAACACCAATGAATATTCGAATGTGTAAGGGACATTAGCCTATGAGACCATCTCATACCCCGCTCATTCTTCAAAATATACCAAGGTATGTGCAAAATAAACCACCTAGCCAATAGAGGAGTGCAACACAGAAGGGTCCCTCTTCTCTTTATAGTGTGAGTATGCAGAGAGTGTGGAATATCCCCAAGTAAAGTAGGTACCAGATTATGAGACAGAAAAATATTAACTACATTCATATTTATGATTTGGTTCATGTTAGGGAATAATACCATCCCATAGATGAGAAGGGCCAACACCTCTTCAAAAGCTTGTAAATCCAGGTTATCCCAAACATAGTGAGCTTTCTCGAATATAAACTTAACTGGAAATCCTTGGACACCTCTTCTAGTTTCCTAATTTGCCACTACATCAGACCGCTGTAAAGACAGAGCTTGAGCAATCTCTTCAGGCTTTGGGTCTCTTTCCGTACCATTAAATGGTAGCTGATTAAGGATAGGTACCCCCAATAACAGAGAAAACTCCTCCATAGTAGGCACTAACTGGTAATCAGGAAAATTGAAGCAGTGGTGCAACGGGTCAATGAACTGAAAGAGAACCTTTAAAATTTCTTCATCAAGGTTTGAAGTGACCAAGTTGAGAAGGCGACCATGTTTTTAAGTGAAGGGAGAGCTTTCAAGAATCCTTGATGCTAAGTCCTTGAGTTGAGGAGGTACTTTCACAAGGTTGATTTGGATAGTGTTCCTGCGAGCGAATGTCATGTCCTACAAAACAAGACAAAGATAAGCCCTAGAAAATCCTTGAAATGGTTAGTATGATATGCCATGTTATAATGTCATGATTATTCCAGGAAATCACATATATAGCAAGCACAAGAAAATCACACAAAAACCTTAAGTTTAAGGCTTGCATGGATTTTAAGGTCATACCCTCTTGAAGTTGGATTGGTTCAAATTGTCCTATAAATAGTAATCGGGTTCTAAGGGATCTCAATATCACTGATCTTTCCCACAAGTTTCGTTCGATAGGCAACTGAATCGCAACCAAACAAAACTCAAGAGTTAAATCTCAATCAGTGTAGCATGGAGTATCTTCCGACTTTGGGAATACACCAAAGACGGCCATCTCGCTACATTCTAATGGCTAAGTTATTTAATTAAAGGTTCTAAGGTCAGTTAACGCTTTATGACATAACACAACGGCCCCGTATTCTCCTTGATTAACTCAAGGGCTACCGGTACCAACCAAAGTGTCGTATCAACGTAACCATCACTTCAACTGTGTCGGTATACCCCCACACAGTTTCCATAATCTATTGCTACTTACCTAACAGGTTTCCCCAGATCTGGGTGTAGGATCTATAGTAACCCAAACAATACCCTTAAAATAAAGCAAACAAAAAGTCAAAGGAGTAAAATGATCTAAACCCTAAGGTAAACCCCACTTTATTTATACTCTCCAGCAGAGTCGCCAGTTCTGTGATACAATGGCAGAACCGACTATTTAAATACAGGTTTTTTGTTTTTTGTTTTTTGTTTACGGTAAGCAACAGTCGCCACCGACTTTTATTTTATCCAACAAAGAAAAGGGTGAAAAGCATAGAAAAATACCTCTTTCGAGATTTTCTAAGTAAGGGGGTAGATTATGGAAAGGGAAGGTATTAACACCCTTTCCATTTGTGGTTTTCCACGGGCTCTTAGGTACTTTCTCATTTTAAAAAATGTTTGTGTGTTTGTGTGTTTTGAAAGATTTTTATTTGCTTTATGGTAACTCTTGTATCAGTCCTCAACAATGTGATAAAGCATTTTAAAAAATAGTTTTTGAAAAGTGTGTAAGTGTGAAAAAATCAGATTTGAGCAAGTACTTAAGAACAGTCTACTTACTCGAAAAAGGATGTTCTTTTCCTCCTTTCCTTTAGATAGTGTTATCCTACTATTAGTGAGTAGGTAGCCTTATCGTCAGATGTTGAGGGACAATCGAAGGGATGTTTTACAATCACGAAGGCACTTTATGGAGACGCTTTATCAATTTTCTTTTAGGGACTAGATCATTTACCGAAAGGCAACTGTAGGGTCATCGAGGGACTATGAATTTTTTTGATTTATGGGTCTTTACTAAAGCGTTCCTGCCTCATGACTATTTTATTTAAAGGCAACCAAAGTGGGAGATACCTTAGAGGTGCACATGTGCATACGTGTTAAATTCGGTTATTTCTCTTGCATTATTAAGTTTGCTAATGTTTTAATTTGCAGTCTTATCATGCACGCCTAGTTACTAACAATGCTTTGGGACAATTACATAAAAAAGTGCAAGAAAATTTAAATCCTAGACTATTACAATGCTTTGGGATAATTACATAAAAAAGTGCAAGAAAATAAAATGCATAATTTTAAATCTAGACTATTACATCCCATAATCAATTACATTATTTATATAAAATGAGAGAATAAAAATAACGCGCGCGAAATAAATATTACGTCTAAAAATCCTAAGAAAAATTCTAAGTAAACAAGAAAAATCTTTTTGTTTTATTTTTATTTATTTCAAGAAAAGTAATTAAACTAAATCTAAATTTAATTTAAAAAAATAAATATTGAATGAAATTAATCTAATTCTAATCTTTTTGCATTTTTTATTAAGAAAATATTTGAAACATAAATTAAATCCTAAATTCTAGTTTATTTGAAAATAAGAAAGCAGTTAAAATTTAATTAATTAATTAATTAATTAAAGAAATTCATTATTTTAATTAAAAAAAGTCTAAGCCTAATTTTTTTGTGAGTTTTTTTATTATTTTCTTAATTAAGTAAAGAAGATAAAAGAAATTAAAACATTACAAAAAAAAACTATATGGGCATGAGATAGTAGAAAAAAAGTAGGGGTGTTGTTGTGGAATTCGCTGGCACATGATGGGAGAGGCCTAAATTTTCTTTTGGATTCAATGTGGATTGGTCTTGATGGCATATGGTGAGCCCGCAGATGGAGTGCACTAGATCTAATCAGATGGACATCTGACGGCACATGTCTGATGGTGTATAATGCACATCTAGCTATGAGGAGCACCTGATCAACATGAAATAAGTTAGAAAATATAACGCCATGGGCGACAAATATACATAAGTTCAAAGTAAATATACATATAAAACCCAACAAAATAGAAATACATAGAAAGGAGAAGAGATAAACCACAAATATTTCGGTTTGTCAGCGCTGATTGATGAGTAATCCATCCCAGATCATCCGTATGCAAGCTTCAATGTTATTTTCTAAGCTAGCCCTATCCAAAAATGAAGGTTGACGGAGTTGGGATGAAAAATACCCAAAACCATACCCAAAAAAATATATTTTTACACCTAAATACGTATTTTTGACTGTCCAGGATTTCTCGGCTACCAAAAAGCGTCGCCCGGCGACCAAAAATAGTGTTTTTCCCATGCTACAGCTCTCCTAGCATCGCCCGGCGAAAGATGACAGCAAGTTGAAAAATAAGCACAACATTCTGCATTGTTTCAGCCATAACTTTTGAACCGTAACTCCTATTTGTGCTCGGTTCGAAGCGTTGGAAATATTATTCAATGCTCATTCTAACAATCACAAAATGTCAACCAAATTTACGATTTCTTATTCTTTGATTTTGAGCCTTATTCGTTGACGAGTTGCTCAAAATCCCGCGTTTGAAGCCGTGTCTTTGATACTTTATTGCTAATGCTCTAAATATGCATCAATACCTATAAAATGAATAGAAAAACATCAAACGGTACACTATGTACACAAAAAACAATTAAACCTAAACTAAACAAATTTACACAAAATTCGGGATTATTCAACAATATTAACAAACAAAAAGTCGATAAGTGCAACAAAAAGTATATACAAAAATAGCTATAATTTGCACTTATCAAAATCTCCCTAACTTGAACTATTGTTTGTCCTCAAACAAAGTCAAATAACATAAAGAACAAAGAATGATAAATCAAAGAATCACAAATCAACAAGTTTTGAAAACGGAAAACAAATGCAGTGGTTCAAATGAAAAACGGTACACATGAAGAAACATATTTATCACTAAACTACGACGATAACATAAACATGAAACAAATGCTAAATACAAAGAATATGCCAAACATTCTAAAACGATACTTGTTCACAAATGAATCATACCTAGCAAACATAATCATTGGTAGATGAAAAACACACAAAAATAGGGTATTTTCACTCATCCAACAATCTTGCAAACAATAGACTAAATTATGCATTCATCCAAAAATTTACATTGAAAATATAAAAGCAAGAATCTCAAGGGCTTTTCAAGGTTGTAACGTGGCTTGGTTAACAAACAAGTGATAAGCCCAAAAGTTAATCGAAACAAAAACTTGCCTAAACCTAAGGGAGTAATTACTTCCACAAAGTTTCAAACAATAGAATTTCAATCAAAATTCTTCTTCATCACAAGTTCCACACCAACACACATCACTTATTAACACAACATTATTCCATACTCTTTTTTGTTTTTATTTTTTCAATGCTTTTTCAATTTTTCTCTTTCTTTTTCTATATTTTCTATTTCACTTTTTTTTCCTTTCCTTTTTCTTTTCTTTTTCAACCTTATAGCAATCACAACATAAGCACATAAGCATTCCTCTCTCGAACTTGAATTCAATCATCATCATAATGTGAATACTCCCTACTTTCTAAGGAAAGGTAAAAATTCAACTATAAATCATAGTTAAGAATTCAAGAAAACAAGGAATCAATATCCATACGAAAAGGGAAACTAAACACTCATAGACAAGCATTTAGCAAATACAACATGGATATCGACAAAAAGCTCAAAGGGGTTACTAATGATCACACACTCACAAGGTGAATTGACTATTTACCTAGGTAGTTATGCTCAAAATGGAACAAAAAATGCCTTGATCACTTTCTTGCATTCATACAATCAACACAAATAAAATATTAAACATGATAAAATCTAGTTAAAACAAGAATTGTGGTCTCCAACATATGTGAACAATGGAAAGCTACCTCACAAAAAGGATGGGAACTAAAGTAATTCATAAATGAACAAGTATACAAAAGAATGAATGGCATAAAAATTGCAAAAAGTATAAGTATTATGAATATGCTAAAGTATATAAAGTGATAAACACGTACCTTGAACGTGTAGAAACTCTAACAAAATCATTACGATGCATTTGCAAGTCGAAACGGTCAAACTTGACAAATCACCTCAATATTCTATAATTTACCGGATCAAAACTTGAGTCAAAATAAAAACAAAAGAATTAGAAAAATAATACTCCTACAAAATTTCAATGTACAAAATTTACAATATATACAACGAACAAAATTCCTTAAGCTAAACACGACAAGCTTTTAGAAAACACAAATTAACATAACAGAACAAATACAAATAACAATATGAAAACCGGGTGAAAATGAATTAACAAGTTGAAAAATGAAGATTTGAAATTCAGAATATTTCCTTGTTTCAACTTGTTAAAGCACAAATCACAACACACATAAATAAATACAAACAAACATGCTTATTTTATGTCGTAAGCTCGGCACCTTTATTGTGCGAGCTAGTAACCTCCTCTCATCATGCCATGGTATTGTCACACCGTGCAAACCTAAAGAAAGTGTCCTAACAATCACACAACAAACGTTATAAAAACGAGACAATTCATAACAATACGTGAAAACAAAGAAAAAAAATATATGCACAAGTATCATATACAAGTTAATGTACAATTTATATACAACATATACATTAATTACAAAACTCAAAAACAAAAGAATTATCGCAATGCAAAAACAATAGAACCAATCTCCAGCAACAGCGCCATTTTGTTATAGCGGTGTAGCGGAAAGAAACAGATGTTTTGGAAATATTTATACGAGAATTTATCGTGTCCACATAGATTGGTTATTGAATTTCCGTTCAACAATTCTCTCGTTAATGAGTTTGGGGATAAATGGGTTTGTAAAGAAAATGTTATCAACAGAAAATAAATGTTAACAAAAGTAAAAAATAAGGAAGAACTTATCATGCCTGTTTATAATCTACTCATCACAAACTTAAATCTATCAACCAGTTACATTCAACCTAACAATACTCATCAATGTCACTACGTATCACTCACAACCTAAGTCATTTCTAACCCAAATCGAGAGACCGACTGTATCACCAAGGAAATGAGCTCTCTACCTCCTCAACAACACAGAAGACAACTATGTAATCGCACTGACGATCTCTCAGTACAACATAACTACACAGAGGCATTAAGCTCTGATACCCAAGTAGATGTCATCTCTAAATCTATCTCTAGAGTTTAGAAACTAACAGAAAAACCATCCTAGATAAGAATCTAAGCAGTATATGTATATAACAACTCAAATCCCTAGCACAGAGCAAAAACTTAAGATAATAATCGACAAATATTTGTAAAGAAAGTTTAATATAACGACATGGGCGACAAATATACATAAGTTCAAAGTAAATATACATACAAAACCCAACAAAAGAGAAATAAATAGAGAGGAGAAGAGATAAACCACAAATCTTCCAGTTTTTCATCATTGATTGATGAGTAATCCACCCCAGATCATCCGTATGCAAGCTTCAATGTTGTTTTCTAAGCTAATCTTATCCAAAAATGAAGGTTGATGGAGTTGGGGTCAAAAATACCCAAAACCATACCCCAAAAATGTGTGTTTACACCTAAATATGCATTTCTGACTGTCTAGGATCACCCGGCGACCAAAAAGCGTCACCCAGCGACAAAAATGTGTTGCCCGACGATCAAAAACAGCGTTTTTCCCACGCTACAGCTAGCCTAGCGTCGCCCAGCGACCAAAATTTTCGCCCTGCAAAAGATGACAGCAAGTTGAAAAATCAGCACAACATTCTGCATTGTTTCAGCCATAACTTTTGAATCGTAACTCCGATTTGCGCCCGATTCGAAGTGTTGGAAATATTATTCAAATCTCCTTCTAACAATGAAAAAATATCAACCAAATTTATTATTTATTATTCTTTGATTTTGAGCCTTATTCATGACGAGTTGCTAAAAATCCCGCGTTTGAAGTCGTGTCTTCGACACTTTATTGCTCATGCTCCAAATACGCATCAATACCTATAAAATGAATAGAAAAACATCAAATGGTACACTATGTACACAAAAACATAATTAAATATAAACTAAATGAATTTACATAAAAGTTGGGATTATTCAACAATATTAACAAACAAAAAGTCGATAAGTGCAACAAAAAGTATATTAAAAAATAGCTACAATTCGCACTTATAAATGCTATATTCAATGGAATTGACAAGAACGTTTTTAGATTAGTGAACACATGTGAAGTAGATAAGGATGCCTGGGGGATTCTTCAATCTACCCATGAAGCCACATCCAAAGTGAAGATGTCAAGACTTTAGTTGCTCACCACCGTATTTGGAAATCTGAGAATGAAGGATGATGAAAGCATTAATGACTTCCATATTAATATCCTTGAGATTGCTAATTCTTCCAGTGATTTCGGAGAAAAAATTCCATAAGACAAATTGGTGAGAAAGAAGCTTAGGTCTCTTCCCAAGATATTTGATATGAAAGTGACTGCCATAGAGGAAGCACAAGACATTGACAAAATGAAAGTGGATGAACTTGTTAGATCACTTCAGACATTTGAATTAAGCATCAATGAAAGATCTGAAAAAAAATAACAAAAGCATAACTTTTGTAACCAATACTGAAGATGAAGAGGAGGACTGTAATCTGGATACAGATGAAGGAATATATAATGCCTTAATTATGTTTGAAAGACAGTCTAACAAAGTGATAAAAAGGATGGATAGGAATCCAAGATCAAATGTCAAGAACATCTCATCTGACATCCTTAAGTCAAATGAGTTTGGAAGAAAAAGGGCTGGAGAAAAATCCACTCAAGGGAAGGGAATACAGTGTCATGGATGTGAAGGTTTTAGTCACATTACAGTTGAATGTCCTACATATCTCAAGAAACAGAAGAAGAATATATCTGTTACTTGGTCTGAAGAGGATTCTGAGAGTGATCTTGAAGAGGAATCTGCAAACTATGTTAAAGCATTGACAGGAAAATATGTGTCTCATGAAGATTCTAGTGTTGGTGAACTAACCTTTGATGAGCTAGCTGCCTCATACAATGAACTGTGTCTCAGAAGTGCATAAGTTTTCCTAGAAGGGGAGAATAAAAAAGCACTCATAACCCAGTTGAAGGCAGAAAGGAAAGAGCATTTGAAAACTATTTCTAATCTGGAAAGTGAAGTGACTTCTCTAAATTCAAATCTTGATAGAGTGGTTAAATCTCTCAAGATGATGAATAATGGTTCTGACACATTAGATGAAATTCTTCAAATGGGGAGAGTCACAGGAGACAAGAGTGGTCTAGGGTTTAATGAGAAAAAGGAACCTGTTTCATAATAACCTTCATCAAATTCCACTCATGCCAAGTCTAAACCAAAGATGTCAAATCAAATGTCTGAACATCATGGCAAGAAAATACATCATGGTAAGAAAAAATGTACTTACACCAGAAATAAATCCCAGCCCTGGAGGTGTCATCACTGTGGAAGGTTTGGTCACATAAGACCTTTCTATTTCAAGTTGCATGGTTATCCTAAAACTACTCCACTTTCCAAGACTGATCAGATCTCTCAAAATAGCAAAAAGAAGAAACATTGGGTTCCCAAGTCTAATGTGTTAGAACATAGTTTAATTCTACAACCCTCATAAGAGTTTTGATGATAACAAACACAAAGAACAAATATGCACTCTAAGTTTGAGTTTTATGTTGCACATAAGTTCTGACAGAAACGACATCAGAAGTTAAGCCACAGAAGCACTTAAGCTAAGTAATCAGAATGTTCTGAAGTATGATGATCAGAATCTGCACTAAAGAGAAAGATATCCCGATTCTGAATAGAAGTCCAACACACTAACAAAACCTTACATTTCTGACTTCCTAAGTTCTGAAGCAAAGCAGCATGTAAGATTCCTAAGATCTGAAGCGTTACTTTTCCATTAAGGCAGTATCATATGCAACGGCTACATTCATACAAGGATTTTCTCAGTATGGAAAGTGCATTAAGTTTCAATTCAACCCCCTTCTTGTGTTTTCACTTCTTCAATTGGCATCAGAGCGTCTGGTTATGAGTTCATACAATTAACCGTGTCAGCACAACATCCAATCTTTAGAAAAATACTATGGTGGGACCAAGCCAAAACATCAGCAATGACTATCACAATGACAAGGACAGAATCAACGGCTAACCTCCAGTCTTTGATGGAGAAAATTTTGACTACTGGAAAGATAGAATTGAGAGCTTCTTTCTGGATCATGATGGTGACTTATGGGATATGGTAATTGATGGATACATGCATCCAGTGGATGAAAGTGATCAGAAGATAGATAGAAAAAGAATGTCTAGCCAACAAAAGCGTGACTTCAGAAACCATCATAAGGCCAAAACAATTCTTCTCAGTGCCATCTCATACTCAGAGTATAAGAAGATCTCAAACAAAGAGACAACTAAAAACATGTTTGACTCTCTAAGAATGACGCATGAAGGCAACATACAAGTTAAAGAAAACAAGGCCCTTGCGCTCATTCAGAAATACGAAGTGTTCAAGATGGAAAATAGTGAATCCATAGAAGCAATGTTCTCAAGGTTCCAGATTCTAGTTGCTGGGCTGAGAGTTATTGACAAAGGGTATTCTACTACTGATCACGTAAATAAGATCATCAAAAGTTTACCAAACCAATGGAGGCCAATGGTCACTTCTCTTAAGCTGGCTAAAGATCTCAACGAGATATCTCTGGAGGAACATGTTAGCTCCCTCAAAAGCCATGAGATAGAGCTAGAAGATGACGAGCCTCAGAAGTAAGGTAAGCATTTAGAATTAAAATCTAACAAAAAACTTGATTCTAATTGCAGGCTATGGAAGAAACCTCTGATGGATCCTCATTAGAAGAAGACGAATTGTCTCTTCTCCTTAGAAGGGTCAATCAATTGTGGAAGCAGAGGCAAAGAAAATTCAGAAACTCTAGAAGATCAGTGAATCAGAATGAATCCTCCTCCAGATAAAGAAAGTCTAAGACCTCCTCTGGACACAGAAGGTCTGAAGCTTCTTCTGGTCACAGAAAGACAAACAACAGAGACATCATCTGCTATGAGTGCAATGAACAAGGGCACTACAAAAGTGATTGTCCAAGGCTTCAGAAGGAGAAGCCCAAAAAGAAGTTCTTCAAGGAGAAGAAGAAATGTCTCATGGAAACATGGGATGATTCAGATACTTCTGATGCAGACTCATAGTCAGATGATGAAAGAGCCAACATTGCTCTTATGGAAAATGTGACAGAAGACAGCGAAGCATCTGGGACAGACTTAGAATCAGACACAAAAGAGGTTTTTCCTGACTTCACTGTTAATTTTACCAAAGTTGAACTAGGAGAAAGTCTGAGTGAAATTCTGGAAAGGTATCAGCAACTCAGTCAAATTCAAGAACCTGAAAAAGGATCTTGCTTTTGACTCTGAAGAAACTGAGAGTCTTAGATTAGAAAATTTTGGGTTAAAAGAAAAGATTTCAAAACTATAAAATGAGTTACAAAACTCTCAGAAAGAAATAATCACAGAGGCTCTTAATAGTGCTGATAAAATAAAAAGAATATGATCATAACTTTCAGAAGTTTCTGGCTAAAAACATAGATAGAAGCAAGATGGCTACAATGATCTATGGAGTTAGCAGAAATGGAAGAAAAGGAATAGGATACCAAGGTAAGGTATCTCCACCTAAGAAAGTCATGGACCTAGTAATTCAACGCAAACCGCTAAAATCTCACTTCACTTTTGGGCACACACATGATCTGAAGTACAATAGCAATGATTATTCTGCCAAACCAAAATTCAAACAAAATTTTGGTAAAACTAAAAAACCAGGACCCAAAAAGATATGGGTACCTAAGGACAAAATTATATATGTAGCAGATATCTTTAGCAGCAAGGCTAAAACACCAGTCATGGTACCTAGACTTTGGATGCTCTCGACACATGACGGGAAGAAAGAATATGTTCCAAAGCCTGGAACTTAAACATGGAGGATACGTGGGCTTTGGAGGAAATCAAAGAGGGAAGATCATTGGCTCTAGAATAGTAGGTAATGGTAATCTTCCTTCTATTAATAATGTGATGTTAGTTGATGGATTGATGCATAACATGTTATCCATAAGTCAATTAAGTGATAACGGTTCTGATATAATCTTTAATCAAAATTCATGCAAAGCTATTAGTCAGAAAGATGGAACTATCCTATTTAATGGAAAGAGGAAAAACAAAATTTATAAGATAAAACTTTATGAACTAAAGAGTCAGAATGTAAAATGTCTTCTTTCTGTTAACAACGAGAAATGGGTCTGGTATAGAAGATTGAGGCATGTTAGTATGAGAAGAATATCTCAAATTAACAAACTCAATCGTGTCAGGGGACTTCCTAATATGAAGTTCAACTCAGATGCTCTGTGTGAAGCATGTCAGAAAGGCAAATTTTCAAAACCCGCTTTTAAAGCAAAAAATGTTGCTTCCACCTCTAGGGCATTAGAACTTCTGCACATAGATTTATTTAGACCAGTGAAAATTGCGTCTGTTAGTGGCAAGAAGTATGGGTTAGTGATCATAGATGACTATAGAAGATGGACATGGGTAAAGTTCTTAACACACAAGGACGAGTCACATAATGTGTTCGTTGCTTTCTGTAACCAAGTTCAGAATGAAAAGGATCTTAGAATTGTCAAAGTCAGAAGTAATCACGGTGGAGAGTTTGAAAACAAAAAATTTGAAATACTTTTCAATGAAAAAGGCATCTCGCATGACTTCTCTTGTCTTAGAACTCCCCAACAAAATGGAGTTGTAGAACGAAAGAACAGAACATTGCAAGAAATGGCCAGAACCATGATCAATGAGACTAACATTGCTAAGATTTTCTGGGCAGAAGTAATTAACATAGCGTGTTACATTCAGAATAGAATCTCTATAAGACCTATTCTGGAAAATACTCCATATGAATTGAGGAAGAACAGAAAGCCCAACATTTCTTATTTCCATCCTTTTAGATGTACATGTTTTATTCTGAATATTAAAGATCATCTAAACAAGGTTGACTCTAAAGCACAGAAGTGTATTATCTTAGGACACTCTGAACGCTCAAGAGGGTAGAGTATACAATACAGAAATGCTGATTGTTGAAGAGTCAATCAGTGTTAGATTTGATGATACGCTTGAACCTCAAAAGTCAAAGCAGAATGAATCTTTTGCAGATATAGAAGTTGAATTCACAGGTGCTGAAGGCAACTCATCAGAAGTTCCCAACAGAGACGCTTCAACAACATTAGAAGGAAATGTCACAAACATTCTAGCACCTTCTGTTGATCAACTTCAGAAAAGGTTATCCATAAGCAGCATAGCTCACCCTGAAGATAAGATTCTAGGAAAGAAGGATGATCCAATCAGAATAAGATCAACATTCATAAATTCTGAAGAATCCCTCATGGGATTGGTATCTCTGATTGAACCAACAACAATTGATAAAGCTCTTCTGAACAACGACTGGATTCTGGCAATGCAGGAGGACTTAAACCAATTCACCAGAAATGAGGTATGGGATCTGTTTCCCAAACCAAAAGGATTCAACGTCATTGGAACAAAGTGGGTGTTCAGAAACAAGCTGAATGAGCAAGGAGAACTCATCAGAAACAAAGCACGACTGGTTGCACAAGGTTATAATCAGCAAGAGGGGATAGACTATACTGAAACATTTGCTCCAGTCGCCAGGTTAGAATCTATCAGACTCTTAATCTCTTTTTCTGTAAACAATGGAATCACTCTATATCAGATGGATGTCAAAAGCGCATTCTTAAATGGTTACATTTATGAAGAGGTATATGTGCACCAACCCCCTGGGTTTCAAAATTCTAGACACCCAGAATTTGTTTTCAAACTAAAGAAGTCACTTTATGGTCTGAAACAAGCTCCCAGTGCTTGGTATGAAAGACTAAGTAACTTTCTGTTAGAAAAGGAATTTACCAGAGGGAAAGTGGACACAACCTTGTTTTGCAAGACATTTAAGAATGACATTTTAGTTTGTCAGATTTATGTAGATGATATTATATATGGATCTACTAAACCTTCTATGGGAAGAGAATTTGCTAAGTGCATGCAGGTAGAGTTTGAGATGAGCTTGATGGGAGAACTTAAATTCTTTCTGGGCATTCAAATCAATCAGACTCCAGAAGGAACTTACATTCACCAGAGAAAATACGTCAGAGAACTTCTGAAGAAATTTGACCTCTCAGAATGTAAGCCATCAAAGACTCCAATGCATCCCACGTGCATTCTGGAAAAGGAAGAGGTAAGTAAAAAGGTAGAGGAGAAGATATATAGAGGTATGATTGATTCTCTCCTTTATCTGACAACTTCAAGACCTGATATTTTATTCAGCGTCTGTTTATGAGCTAGATTCCAATCAAATCCTCGAGAATCTAACTTAACATTAGTTAAGCGAATTTTCAAGTATCTGAAAGGTACTACTAACTTGGGCTTATTTTATAGAGAATCCAATGAATACAGCTTAGTAAGATATTGTGATGCTGACTTTTCTGGAGACAGAGTAGAACGTAAAAGTACTTCTGGAAGCTGCCAGTTTCTGTGAGACAACCTGATCTCATGGACCAGCAAGAGGCAGTCCACATTTGCATTGTCAACAACAGAAGCTGAATACATTGCAGCTGCTGGATGCAGCACACAGATGCTCTTGATGAAAAGTCATCTTGAAGACTTCAACATTTTTGAGAGTAACATTCCTATTTTCTGTGATAATACTTCTACAATTTATTTATCCAGAAATACCATTTTTCATTCTAGGGCTAAGCATATAGAAATAAAATATCATTTTATTAGGGACTATATTCAGAAAGGAATTCTCTCTTTAAAATTTATTGACACAGACCATCAACGGGCTGATGTGTTTACAAAACCCTTTTATGAAGATAGATTTAATTTCATTCTGAAACATCTCAGCATGAAGTTATGTCAAGAATAAGAAGTTTTATTTGCATAATCTAACCCTCAGAACTTTTTTTTTTCTGTGAACATCTGATCAACTTGTCTTCGGAAGTTAGGAGTACAGTTGCTTCAGAATCTAACTATGAAGATCTGAACCTTTCATTTCAAAGATAGAGGCGTGCAATTCACACCATCAAAAATCTGTCATCCTCTCACAAGTTACCTTTTGAGGCTGAACACGCGTTCAAAATCTGAAGGGTCTAAGGCTCTGATTGGATGCATTGAGACACTTGTCAATGGTAATTGTTCAGTATCTACACGTTATCCCCTAATTCCAGGTTTCATAATTTCAGTATAATCATTACTTATTTTCTCTTTCTTACTAATTAAGTTTTCAAAAGTGTTTATAAACTCAATTTCACTATTTCATTCACCTCTTACTGCATCCATTATTCTATCCCGCTCTCATTTTTGCAAAAACTCCTTTTCTCAGTTTTCTTCAACAAATCCGTGTGAACAATGGCATCCTCATCAAGCATCAAAAATATCAACAGTGCTCATGGTTCTTTTTAAACAGAATAGTATGAGAAACCTATAAGAATGTTGCTCACTCCGATAGATAATCTTGAAGTTATATGTGAGTTGATCATTGATTTTAAGAGTTTAAAGGAAAATGGGTTTGATTTGTATGAAGATGTGACGGCTCAGGGATGAAACAGATACTTTAATCGTCTGTTGGGTCCAGTATTTCCTATTCTTGTTAAGTAATTCTGGATGCATGCTACTTCATCCAACCATCAGGTTACATCATATGTTATAGGGAAGAAGATAGTGATTATAGAAGACTCGATTGGTAAACTTATTGGGTACAATGGCGGCGGAGTCAGATGCATTGATATGGCTGACAAGTGTTCTGACCTAAAATCTATTGCTAGGGTCATTTTCACTTCTGGACAGCCATCCAGCAAGATAAGAGACTTGAAAGTTTATTACAGAATCTGGGCCAAGATCATTCTGGGTTGCATAAATCACAGGAAGCCTACAAGCTCTCCTGATTACATCAACATTGATCAGCAGTTTCTGTTGTACTTCATTGCAAAGAAGACCAAAATAAATCTTCCACACCTGCTCTTCAATCATCTGAGAACAAGTATGAAGGAAACAAGGGAAGAAGAAAGAACAAAGAGGGATTGGATTCCTCTAGGAAGATTGATTTCTGACATTCTGACGGAAAACAGGCTGATAGAACATCTGACAGAGGCTCAGGAGATCAGCACTCTGGAAGCAAGTGCTGGGAAACCACTAAATGCCAAGAATCCGAATAAAATGAAGATTATTGAAAGCATTAAGAAGGAACCAACAATTTCTTCTCATGAAGTAATCACGTCTAGGAGAATCCCTCTCAAGGATTTTCCACTCTTTTCTGAGATAGATGCCTCTCCAGAGATCGTGGTCAGATACCTTGAAGCTTGCAAGGAAGATGGAACTATTCCAGAACTCAACATTCGTGACCTACACAAGCCAGCTCCAGATGTTATGCTGAAGAAATCCAGAAAGAGGAAGGCAACGGGAGAAGGATCCTCTCAGAGGACACCCAAAGCTACGAAAAAGAAAGGTAACACATCTTTTGTTTCTGTTGTAGAATCTATAGTTTTCACAACATCTGAAACAGTTCCCCCTCAACCAACAGAAATCCCTCACCACAAACATTTGAGGATTTTGACATAGAGTTTGATCCATTTGTAACTCTTGGAAGTTTCTTAAATGAACCTCACTCCCCTAATCCAAATCCAAAACAAAATCAACCAGAACTTGCAAGAGCTCTATCTGATATTGAACTTTTTGACCAATGCTTTCTATCACCAATCCCAGAAAACCCAAACCTCCACTCCCAACAACCAGAAAATCCATACCATCATTCTCCACAACCAAAACATCCAAATCCCAACTCTCCTCAACCAGAAAATGAAAACCCTCTCACTCCTCAAACTGAAAATCCAAATTCTGAAACACCTGAACCAGAAAATCAACACGCTATCGCAAACCAATCAGAAGACTCCCTTACAGACTCTGATACTACTACCCTAATTCCAGGAATAATCAAACCTCTTATGGTTCGTTTACCTCTCTCCATCCATGATATTCCAGAAATACCTTCACCGTATGATTCCATACCACCAAACATTCCTCACTCACCAATCCTAATTTATGATTCTCCTACTCCCTCACCAATTAATCGTCTAGCTGATCATCTTAGAACTGTCATTGATCTAGAAGCACTGGACCATCTAGCTTCAACCACAAATAAAATTGCCATTCCCAAACCCAAACCAACCTTAACCAAAACATATGTTGGTAAGAACTTGTGGATTTTTGAAACAGAAATACAGGAATGAGTTACTTCTTGGAAAATGCTTCTTGGAAAGAGCACAAACCTTCAGAAGCCACTGAACCAGGTTCTGTTAGTCACCCTCTGACTACTGCTCCAGAAAAGGAAATTGCAACAGCAGAAGTAGTTGAATCAGAAGATGTTGTAGAGTGTTCTGAACGACTTGCAACCTCTGAGGAAACACCGGCTACGTCTTCGGTCATGCGAACTCTGGAAAAGTTGGAGAAGGAGAATGCTTTAATCCACGCAAGGTTGGATAAGCAAGAAGACACAAACAAATAAATAAGGGATATATTGGATAAGCAAGAAGACACTACCAAAGAAATCAAGGATATACTAGGAAAGCAGGAAGAATTAAGAAATCATATTAAGTGCTTGCTGGAACTGTTGTTCACACGACTTCCCCCTCCATCTTATATTTTATTTTAAATTGTTTTCTGTATTCTTAATCTTATCTTCTTTGTTTCTGAAAGATGTCATTGCATTCTATTTTCAATACAAATCATCATTTTTTACTCTGATAATTTATGATTATATTTCTTTTTGTTACCTCACAAAAAGAGGGAGAACGTAAGATATTTTCAATAACAGCTTACCGAGACTAAGTCTCAAACATTCTGAAATACCTTAACTTCTTATTTGTTTTCTGAAAGCCTAAACAGGAACAAATTCTGACATAGACAAGAGGAGATACATCAAAAGCTCTGATAAGAAGGAATTTCAGGGAAGTATCTTATCTCTATCTGAGTACTCAACTCAGGGGTAGACTATCTTAAGCTTTTTGTTCTGTAATTTTTTATTGAAAAATCCTAGTTTTTATCATCATCAAAAAGGGGGAGATTGTTAGAACATAGTTTGATTCTACAACCCTCGTAAGAGTTTTGATGATAACAAACACAAAGAACAAATATGAACTCTAAACTTATGTTTTATGTTGTACAGAAGTTCTGACTGAAACGACATCAGAAGTTAAGCCACAGAAGCATTCAAGTTGAGTAATCAGAATGTTCTGAAGTATGATAATCAGAATCTGCGCTAAAGAGAAAGATATCCCGATTCTAAACGGAATTCCAACACACTAACAGAACCTTAAGTTTCTGACTTCCTAAGTTCTGAAGCAAAGCAGTATGCAAGATTCCTAAGATCTAAAGCTTTACTTTTCCATTAAGGTAGTATCATATGCAACGGTTATATTCAGACAAGGATCTTCTCAGTATGGAAAGTGCATTAAGTGTCCATTATCATGTTTCCACTTGGAAATAATTATCACGCCTATATCAAAAAAGTTCAAAGGGTAAATCGTACACGATTTCATACAACTGCTCTATACAATCTCAAAAAGCTGCAAAAAGTCATATTCATACTATACTCAATTTGTGTAATACATCACGGTAGTGATACAGTTTTTGTAACGAAAAACAAACAGTACAAAGTAAACCTTTTCTTTTGATTAAGTTATTTTCCTTGAGATAAACCAGTTTATGGTTGTACTCAAGAAGACTTTAGCAGTTGTCAAAGTAGAATTATAATCAGTTTGATTAGTGAATTAAGTCCTCGTTGGAGAGAGGAGAAATCACCTTGGCGGGTGGACTGGAGTAGTTTGAGATCAAGCGAACCAGGATAAAAGTCTCGTGTATATTGCTTTTGATTTTTAAGTTTCAATTCAACCCCCCCTTTTTGTGTTTTTCACTTCTTTATAATGTTGCTAGTTTTATAGATCATACCTCTCTTAGAGTATCAACCACAGATGACTGGTACTTTGATAGTGGTTGTTATAGACACATGACAAGTGTCAAGAATCTATTCGTAGATATCAAATCTCATTCTACCAGTTATGTGACTTTTGGTGATGGAGCCAAAGGTGAAATCAAAGGAGTTGGAAAGCTAGAATGTTCAGGAGCCCCAAAACTTTACAATGTGTTACTTGTTAAAGGGTTAACAGCCAACCTAATAAGTATAAGCCAACTATGTGATCAAGGATTCAAAGTTAACTTCACCAAGGCATAAATACTCGTTTGCAATGAGAAGAATGAAGTTATTATGAAAGGTATCAGATCTAAAGACAACTGTTATTTATGGGTTCCCCAAGAGTTGAGCCTCTCCTCAACATGTGCTTTAGCCAAAGAAAATGAAGTTAAATTGTGGCATCAAAAAATGGGACACTTGCATCTGAAAGGAATGAAAAGAATCATATTTATTGAAGCCGTGAGAGGGATTCCTAAGTTCAAGATAGAAGAAGGGAGAGTATTTGGTGAATTCCATATTGGAAAGAAAACTAAGATGTCACATCAGAAGATCCAACATCTCACTACATAAAAAGTTTTGGAACTTCTTCACATGGACTTGATGGGACCTATGCAGGTTAAAAGTCTTGGTGGGAAGAAGTATGCCTATGTTGTTGTACATGATTTCTCTAGGTACACATGGGTAAGTTTTATCAGAGAAAAAATAGAACTTTTGAAGTGTTTAAAGATCTCTGTCAAAAACTTCAAAGGGAAAAAGATAGTCATGTCATCAGAATTTAAAGTGATCATGGAAAGGAATTTGAGAACAATAAATTTGCTGATTTTTTCTATTTTGAAGGAACCAGTCATGAATTTTCCTATCCTATTACTCTTTAGCAAAATGGGATTGTGGAATGCAAAAACAGAAACCTTCAAGAATCTTCCAGAGCTATGATTCATGCTAAGAAGTTACCCTACCACTTTTAGGTTAAAGCTATGAATACTACATGTTATATCCATAATAGAGTCACTCTAAGGAAAGGCACCTCAGCCACATTGTATGAAATATGGAAGGGAAGAAAACATGTTGTCAAATACTTTCATGTTTTTGGATGTAAATGTTACATCTTAGCAGACCGTGAACAGAGAAGGAAGATGGATCCCAAGAGTGATGAAGGAATATTCCTGAGTTACTCTACAAATAACAGAGCTTATAGAGTCTGCAACTCCAGAACCAAGTTTATGATGGAATCCATAAATGTTATTATTGATGATAGAGGGTGGATTGATGAAGAATATGTCTTAGAAGATGTTAGAACATCTTTTTCTGATATTCTAACAGAATCCAATGACATGAGTATTGATTCTAATCCACCTCAAGAAGATATTGAGTCCATTCATCTCAATAAAGGGCCTTCAATTAGCACTCAGAGAGATCATCCTAAGGATCTTATCATAGGAGATCTAAATAAAGGAGTTACTACTAGATCAAGAGAAGGGATATCAAACTCTTGCTTTATTTCAAAAATTGAGCCTAAGAATGTCAAATAAGCCTTAACTGATGAGTTTTGGATTAATGTTATGCAAGAAGAGCTAGAACAATTTAGTAGAAATGAAGTTTGGGATCTTGTTCCAAGGCCTGAAGGGATAAATGTGATTGGCACTAAATGGGTGTACAAGAATAAATATGATGAAAAATGGGCGGTTACTAGAAATAAGGCAAGGTTAGTTGCACAAGGATACACCCAAATTGAAGGAGTTCATTTTGATGAAACCTTTCCTCCTGTGGCCAGACTTGAATTAATCAGACTACTCTTGGGAGTTGCTTGCATTCTGAAATTTAAATTGTTTCAAATGGATGTAAAGAGTGCCTTCTTAAATGGTTATCTGAATGAGGAAGTCTATGTAGAACAACCTAAACTATTTTTTTATCCAAGCCTTCCTAACCATGTGTACAAATTGAAGAAAGCTCTGTATGGACTGAATCAGGCTCCAAGAGCTTGGTATGAGAGATTGATAGAATTTCTTGGTGAGAATGGATATAGGAAAGGTGGAATAGACAAAACTCTTTTTGTCAAGGAAGAAGAAGGGAAGTTCATGATTGTACAGATTTATGTTGATGATATTGTGTTTGGTGGGATGTCAAATGAGATGGTTCAACATTTTGTTAAGCAAATGTAGTCAGAATTTGAGATGAACCTTGTTGGTGAATTAACCTACTTTCTTGGTCTGCAAGTTAAACAAATGGAAGATTCCATATTCTTATCTCAGAGAAAGTATGTGAAGAATATAGTAAAGAAATTTGGGGTGGAAAATGCCAGTCACAAAATAACACCTCCTCCCACACATCTGAAGTTCTCTAAAGATGAAAAAGGAGTAAGTGTGTATCAAAGTCTTTACAGAAGTATGATAGGCAGTCTTCTATACCTCACAGCTAATAGACCTGATATTGCCTTTGTTGTAGGGGTGTGTGTTAGATATCAAGCTGACCCTAAAGTTAGCCATGCCAACCATGTGAAGATAATTCTTAAATATGTGAATGGGACAAGTGACTATGGTGTGATATATTCTCATGGATCTAGCCATGCCTTAATTAGTTATTGTGATGCTGATTGGGAAGGAAGTGTTGATGATAGAAAAAGTACATCAGGAGGATGTTTCTTTCTGGGAAATAATCTCAGATCTTGGTTCAATAAGAAGTAAAGTTGTATGTTTCTATCCACTGCTGAAGCTGAGTATATTGCTACGGGAAGCAGTTGTTCTCAGTTGGTTTGGATGAAACAAATGTTAACAGAATATAATGTAAAACAAGATGTCATGACATTATTCTGTGCCAATCTAAGTTCCATAAATATATCAAAAAATCCTATTCAAAACAGCAGGACCAAACACATTGATATCCGTCATCACTTCATAAGAGAGCTTGTGGAAGAAAAGATTGTTGCCTTAAAACATGTAGCTACTGAATTACAATTGGCTAACATTTTCACTAAGGCTTTGGATGCAAACCAGTTCAATAACTTAAGAGGAAAACTAGGGATCTGCTGCATATGTGAGGGTTTGTAGCAATTAAGGGTGTGTGGGAATATCATTAAAGTGATATTATATTATGTATGTTTCCAACAAACCAAATTTTATAAGCAATCATTTCAAGACTTTCTCAAATACTCTCCCACTCGCTACGACATTACCTCTTTCTATTTTCACAACCTCTTCATTCTCCTTTACAGAAAAAGAACCATTTCTATTCTCCATATCACTGTTAAAAACTTTTCAAAGATGTCACAACATCATGCTTCGTTTCCCTCAAAATTCTCTTCCAATGAAGCCAAGGCTTCTAGTTCAAAGACTGTCAACCATCATGAGGACCTCTCCCTTGATAAATTCTTGGTCATCGCTCCCCTATCAACTATGCCACCTCTTGAAAAGAAGGTCAAGAAACCCAGATCATCCCATGCAAAAAAAATCCAAAGAGGAGGTTAACACTTCTAAAGGTAATGCTTCTACTGCTACTAATGATAGGTCAGAAGAAGACATTGTTAATGTTGATAGAAGTATTAGAAGGCTGGTAGATAGGGTGTTAAATAAAGGTTTTTTTGTACCTGGGATTTCTACTCCTCTTGCCCGGATGCCTGCTCAAGCTGACAAAAGAGTTGGTCCTCAAAATACTGCTGAATCATCTGCCTTAAAGAAAGATGTTGCTGAAAGTGGACTTGGAAAGCTTGCTACTTCTATTCTAGAAGAAGTGGAAGCAAATGTTGAGAAAGATATTGAGACATCATCTGCTGAGAAGGACTTTCATACTAAGGAAGATGTTGTTGGCTCCAAAGCTGCAGAGAATCAAAAAGCTGAGAATGTGGTTAATGTTGATGAGCTTTCTGACAATGAGCTCATTTCTAATATGGTGCTTGGAATTTCGAAAAGGCTCAAGACTAGAAAAATAAAGACTGTGGATGTCACACCCCCTGACAAGAGCATCAAGAATAAGACTATGAATGGTCCCCTAAAGCCCTGGAGTAAAGTGGTTCCTCCCTCCAACAAAAGAAAAGTTAGGTCTGATGACTACTCAGATAACGATGAGGATAATGTCTAGAACATTTCCCCTGTGAAGAGATATAGAAGTAAGAAGAAAGTTGCATTAGTAGACGAAGCTGAATCTGATTATGATGTCGAGGAAGATGTACAAGACATCTCTCATGTGAAAAATTCTACAAGCAAGAAGCTTTCTGTTAGGGTAACTGATGCTCTTCTTGACAACATTTCCTTCCATTCTGTTGGGAATTCTGAAAAGTGGAAATATGTATTTCAAAGAAGAATTTCCCTTGAAAGAGAGTTGGGAGCTGGTGCACTGGAGTGTAAAGAGATTATGTAGCTGATTTCTTTTGCTAGCTTGATGGAGACTGTCACCAGGTTTGCAAAATTTTATGAGACTCTTGTTAAGGAATTTATTGTTAATATTCCTATTGAGTGTGTTGATCATAAAAGTAAGGAGTATAGGAAGGTGTTTGTTATAGGTATGTGTATAGAATTTTCCCCTGCTGTCATCAATAGATTTCTGGATAGGTCTAAAGATGATTATTGTGAGCCACAAGTAACTGATAATTAAGGGTGCAAAGCCATCACTACAAACCAAGTGAGTGAGTGGCCCGTGAAGAATAAACTTCCTGTTAGCAAGCTAAGTGTTAAATATGCTATCTTGCATAGAATTGGAGTTTCTAACTAGGTTCCTACCAATCATACCTCAACCATTATAATTGTCTTAGGAAATTTTATCTATGTTGTTGGAAATAAGAAACTATTTGATTATGGTGCTTACATTTTTCATCAGACTATTAAGCATGCAGGAACATGTGCTACCAAAATGCCTATTGCCTTTCCATATATTATTTGTAGAATTATTCTTAATCAACATCTTGGAATTATGAGTGGTAATAATTTAGTTTGCCAGAGGGAGTCTTCTCTGATCCTTCACTTTAAGTCGTTTTCATGAAAACATGTCCCAGAAATTATTTTAACATATACATCTTCTGAAAACAAGAACTCAACCAAGGATAACATGATTACTGAATTAAGGGAAGTCTGCAAAGAACTTGATAATGTAATCAGAGTTATCTCATCAAGAAAACTAATTTTTGAAAAGATGATCAAGGAGCTGCAGTAGGACAATAATTTTGATGATAGAGTGAGCACTGAAGGAGGAGATTCTGATGATGAAGGAAGTTCTGACTCTGCCAAGTCTACTGGTCCTGAAGAAAGTTAGACCATTTGCTGTTTATTTATTTTGACCCCTTTGTTCCTTTTTGGCACTTATATGTGCTTGACTCTTGGATTCTATGGTCTGTACTTATTTGGCATATTCTATTACTTCTATTCTCTTGAATGCATGTTTTATTTGGCATATTATGTCTAAAAAGGGGGAGAGAAACTGACTGACCTCTGACTGACGGACCACTGACTGAGGGGGAGCTTAATGTTTGATGGGGAGCCACATGTCTCTGAAGATGTTCTTACATCTTCCTCTGCTAATAGCTAACTTAGTTACTTTGTTTGCTAACTGCTAACTGAGTTTTGTTTTTGCTTGTGTTGCTGCTCTGATAATGTGCTCAAATAATGTTTTAGCCAAAATTTGCCAAAGGGGGAGTTTGTAAGTGCTTGTTGGCAGCAATTTTGGTAAAACAATGACTTGACAATGTCTTTCTCAATTCCTTGACATTTGAAGCAAACTGGTTTTGAATGATGTCAAAGCAGATGTCTTGACATCTGTCTCTTGATCTGAACGTGACTTCATATTTGTTTACAATATGATGTTTCCTGTTTTTATGCACGCAATTATTCAGGATTTGTGACTCATAGCTTACGAAAAATATGGAGGAATGTTTTTCGATTTGTATTATCTTTATGGATTATATCTTGGCCTGTTTTCATAGAAATATTCAAGGGATTGGAATATTTGTGTTTCACCCTAAGCCCATTGTTGCGCCTTTATAAGGACTTGTATCCTTATTCTTTTTACCGCAACTTTTGAAGAAGAATATATTCTTTCTGTTTTAGAAGTCTATGTCTTTTTAATTGTAATACACTCTAAGTATTGGTTTAGTACTTGAGTTGTAATTTGAGTTGTTAATTGTGGATCATTCATAAGGCTTTAAATATTGAATGATTGAAGTCTTTAAAACTTAATATTTCTGTTGTTCCTCACTGTTAGTGATTGAAGGGATTTGACGAGGGCCTCATATTGTAGCGGTAGAAATGTTGAGACTAAGCCATTAGATTGAATAGACTTGTACACATCAAAATAAAAATCGCCTATGTGCTTTATGGTTTCCAAAGGAATGGGAAAATAGTTAATAACCCAAAAGAGGGGGAAAGATTCAAGATAAGGGGGTTGGTTATACAAAGGGAAGGTATTAGCACCCTAAACATCTATGGTACTCCGCAGGAACCTCTTTGTAAAATCTATATATTTGGCTATAAAATTTTGTATAAAAATAGATGGTGGAGGTGAGAAAAGAAATATTTTTTTAATGATTTTTTCACCCGCTGCGATTGCGAACCTTTAGTGCCTACGTATCACCTTTCGTGCAATAGGGGATCAGGGTACACGTAGTTCCTCTTTAAAATTTTAAAACAAGTGTGTTGGCTAATTTTTTGAGATAAGACATCATCGTCAATGTCCGTGTGGAAAACATACTTACTACCCACAATCATGAGAAAGGAGAATTTGCATCATCTCAAAGTGGAGGATATTGCTTGGATTTTAAAATCAACAATGTCTCACTCACCACCCAAGTGGAAAATATCTTTCTTCACTACACATTATAGAAGTATAGTTGTTTGCATAACTACAAGGATTGACAAGATTATAATCTTTTGAGAAAATTTTAAAGATAACAGTCAAAGTGGCAAAGTGGTTTGAATGAGATTGGTTGAATTTTAGTCTTCTCAAAAAAATGTCAAGGTATTGTTAAGTTGGTCGAAGTTTATTTATGAAAATGTTTTGAAAATGCATGGACCTAAGTCCAAGTTTATTATGAAAGTGATTCAAGTTTAGAAACAAGAAGAGTTTTCAAAAGGAGGGAGAAGATTTTTGAAATTAAAGAAGATGGGAGGAGATGAAGGGACTATCCTAAAGCATAAGGTAAAAGCTAGGAAGAAGAACCATCTAAACAACAAGAAGCCAACACTTGACATTATGATTCGAGATAGAATTACCATTCTTTGGATTTAAACCAAGCAAGGATACTAAACCTCTTGAGAAGACCAAACTTCAAATGTATTAAGTCTTCACAAAATTTGGGCAGAGTAACGGCTGTATACAGATGAATTACAGATTATAGACAAAGTATGTAATCACAATAACCTGCATACAAAACAAACAAACAACCCAGTGTCTTAGGGTAAACCACAAGAACTCCAGACAAAATATCAATTAAGGTCACAAGGTCTCCAACGTAAGTCAAGGT
Source organism: Vicia faba (assembly GCA_948472305.1). Taxonomy (NCBI): domain Eukaryota; kingdom Viridiplantae; phylum Streptophyta; class Magnoliopsida; order Fabales; family Fabaceae; genus Vicia; species Vicia faba. Next base: position 1,560,013,155 of record OX451736.1, read on the forward strand.
TTCTATTCCTAAGTCCAAGAAGTCCAATACTCCATAATGCCAAGGATAGTAACCAAATAGTCCAAGTATGATTAAAGTTTTTTTATGGTTCATGTTGATTATTAGGTATCTACAAAAGGAAAATAAAAGCTCAAGTGAGAAAAATAAAAATGACATAAAAGTAAACGCTCAAGTGAGCAAAGATGAAAAATAGCATGAAATGTAAATGCTAAAGTAAAATGGTAAATAAAATAAAGAGCATAAAATAAAATCATACAATAAAGTCAATTGTTAGAAGTTAATGGTTAGTTGGATGACCATCTTGAAACTTACATTTGAACCTCATTAGAGGATTAGTAGAACCAAAGCCTCTCAACAACAAGTTGTATTTGCTTTTTGTCAAGTATATCATCCATTTAAGAATCCTCTAGGTAATATTTAATGATCAATGATATTTAAGTGATCCGCGTTGACCAAAATTGATGAAGATCCATTGGAGGATTGGTAGAACCAAAGCTTCCTAATAATGAATCTCAAGGTTATTGGATCAAAGGGTTCAAACTAACATACTTGGGCTTGCAAACATAGGTTTGGGCCACAAATGATCATTTTCTCGAATTGGGACAAAATTTAGCGTTATGTTAAGCAATCGTAAGTGGACTTATGTAGAAGTCGCACCTATTTTGAGGCCGGTCAATAACAATCTATGTACTTCATGTTTGGATAAATGATATAGATATCTTCATCCTATAACATGTACACAAATAAAAAAAGAAAGGGATAAGATGAAGAGGGGGGGATGATAAGCTAATTTGGATTACTACCTCAAATTTCTTTTATCTTTAAATTCAATCACTCGTCTCAATGGATTAAAGTACTAAACATATCATTAATCCAAATCACCAAAAATGAATTTAATAATTCACTCTTTGGTAGATTTGAATTAATGAACATTTATCAAACTTCATCTACACCCAAAGTCCATTGAATTTAAAGAGAAATTGGACATTTAAAATTGCAATCCAAATCAACAATCAAAAGGAGTGAGTATAAAAAGATAGATGGGTCAAAATAGCCCCAAAACAAGGCAGAAAAAGAATTTTGTGACTGTTAGAATCGATTGCACTCTGGCAGTAATCGATTGCATCAGTGCTTTTTTTCAAAAAAAATAGTAAAATTCTTCTGTGACAATCGATTGCGCTGTGAGTGCAATCGATTTCACCCTGTGAAAAACAAAAAATCAGCATTTTAAAAGGCCAAATTCTTGTTCAAACTTTCCATCAAATACCTTATGATCATGAATTTAATTGAGCACGAAAATTCCATCAAATTATGAGAAAATAGCACCAATGGAATCACAAAATAATGCTCAATGAATCAAATCCAAAGATCAACAAGAGATCACATTGTGAAAGATGAAAAATCCAACTTCCCAAAGGTAGATCTAGAGAATTATTAAAACAACTTCAAGAATTTTCTTCAATTTAGCCCCAAGAATCAATTTCTCAAGCTTGGATGTATAGAATTGATGAATAAAAAGTGTTTGGATGAAGGTTTAGCTCAATGATTAGTAAGCTTCAATGCAAAGCTTACTAACTATTTTTGAAAATGGAGCTTTGAGTGAATTTGGTAGATGGAGGAAATTGAGAGATTTTTTAGCAAGGTGAATTTGGCTATCAAAAGCTTCAGATTTGAATGAAATGAGGGCTCTATTTATAGAGTTTAGGCTTGGGACTAGTGGTGGTTTGAAGTTTGCTTTGGGAAATGAAATTAGGCTTGGAAATTAATTCTTGGAGACAAAATTTAAATTAATGATATATCTTTCAAAAAATGAAGAAAAATATGGGTCCAAAATTGACAAGCTTGAAATTGCTGATTTTTTTCAAAATTTCACTCTGTGCAATCGATTGTACAGTGAAAATAAATGAAAAATTTTTAATTACTTTTTTCTTTGCAAATAGAGATTTTAGGGAAATAATATCGGAAAACCTTATTTGTCAGATGCTTTGACTCAGTACCTACAAAACATAAATACTCAATGACAAATTTATTTTTTTGTATTTTATTTAGAAGTTAGTCTACAACACATATGCAATATACACAACTAAGGTGCTTGGAGATCCCTCAAGATCAAACTTAAAGATAGGAGCTAGAAAAAGAGGAAGAACCAACTCTAATGTGATCTTGTTATGATCAAGTTGAAATGATATGATAGGGGAATCTTAGGGGCAAAAATTGGGGTACAACACATACCTAGGTGTGTCTTAGGTAGTAGTATTGCACGGGTAGTGATTAAGTGATTAGATCATAAACTGGTTTTTTATTGAGGGTCTATGAATTGATACTATTTAATGGACTTGTCCCTGGCTTGGTAGCCCCTAGAGTAGGTGTTTTTGTACACCGAACTGGGTTAACAATCCCTTGTGTTTTTAATACTTTTAATATTGTTGCATTTTATATTGTCCTCAGATATTTGTGTCGTGACATCTCCTTCGACATCACATATCTGATACCATAATTTCAATTGTGTCAAGTGTTGGCTTCTTGTTGGTTAGACGATTCTTTTCCCTAGCTTTTACCTTAAGCTTTAGGGTGGTCCCTTCATCTCCTCCCATCTTCTTTAACTTCAAAAATCTTCTCCCTCCTTTTGAAAACTCTCCTTGTTTTCTAAAACTTGAATCGCTTTCCCAATAAACTTGGACTTAGGTCCATGCATTTTCAAAAATATTTTCTTAATCAAATTTTAATCAACTTAATCATACTTTGACCTTTTTTGAGAGAAGACTAAAAGTCAATCAATCTCATTCAAACCATTTTTTCCATGTTGGCTCTTATCCTTAAAATTTTCTCAAAAGATTAGACGCTTGTTTATCCTTGTATTGATGCAAGCTACTATACTTCTACGATATATACTGAAGTGAGATATTTTCCACTTGGGTGTTGAGTGAGGCTTTGTTGATTTTAAAATCCAAACCACATCCTCCACTTTGAGATGATGAAAATTCTCCTTTCTCATTATCGTAGGTTGTAGGTATTTTTTAAGGTGAACTACGAGTACCCCGATCCCTTATTGCACGGAAGGTGGTATGTAGGCACTAAAGGTTTGCAACCGCGGCGGGTGCAAAAATTATAAAAATACTTCTTTTCTCACCCCCACAATCAATTTTTATATACAACATTTATAGCCAAAATACACAAATTTTCAAAGAAATTCCTGTGGAGTACCATAGATGTTTAGGGTGCTAATACCTTCTCTTTGCATAACCAACCCCCGAACTTAGATTCTTTACCCTTCTTTTTTGGTTATTCTCTCTTTTCCAATTCCTTTGGAAACAATAAAATGCGGTGGCAATTTTTATTTTATTTATGCGAGTTAAGTCAATCCAATGACTTAGTCTCAACATTTCTAATGCTACAAAGTCAGGTTCTCCTTCCCATCACCATTGTTGTTGTTCTTCTCGCCAGAAGGATCCTTAGGGTTAGTTTGAGGAGAAGAATCCTTTTCCACCTCCTCAATATCCACAAGGCGGCCATCCTGCACCACCTTGAAGTAATACATATATGAAAAATCCAAGTTGGGAAGAAGGCACAGTATATGGTTCTTAACCCGTTCAAAAACTTCATCTCCAGCAGAGAAGAGATTCACTTTAGACTTATTGAGAGATTCTTTTAGCTCGTCGGTGGTAACATTTAGTTCATCATTTGTAGTCTTCTCTACCTCCAACCTTTCATTGAGCTGGGTAAGTGAAGCCTTGCTCTCGGACTCCATAGTTTCCCTCCGCTCCTTCTCCTTGTCCAAGCTTTTCTCCAAGCCTGATAGCTTCCCAGTCTGAGTCTTCTGAGTTTCCTTCATTTGGGTTATCTCATCCTTGAGCTTCAACTCCGTCTTCTCATAATTATAACTAGACTAAAAAAGGCCACAAGTCAGAATCGCACACCTCATAAAGTAAGAATTGAGGTTTTGTGTCATCTTTTATCGACCTATGGTCTTGACCTTATAAACGTCTTTAGTGGCATTAAGATGGTTATAGAGGAAGCGAAGTCCATCAAAGTTGTTGGACAAGTACTTGAATTCCCCGGACGCTTGTCCGTCTCTACGATCTCTCATCAAAGAACTTATTTCCATATCGGCCCGATAAGCGTCACCACTCATAAAAGTCTTCAACTTCTTTGGAGGGCCTTGTTGTACCTCCTCCTGAATAGATGGAGCAGAAGTTTGTGGCTCAACCATGCTCAAAGTAGCCTTAGAGCATGCAATCTTCTGCCTCTTAAAAGTTCAGGTTTCTAAAATAGCAAGATCAGACTTGTCCATAAAAGATCCCCCTCTCCCCTTTCGGAAAGCTCTGGCTTCCAACATCAGTTTCTTCTGCTCAGCTACACAAATATTTGTCATCTTATCTACAAAGAAAGAAAAAACATAGTGTGAGCATCGTCAAAAGTTTTGCATGATTTATAAATTAGAAGTAAAAAATATTACCAAGAAAAACTAGGATATGTTTGTTGGTTAGGGGCCACAAATCCTTAACCTTCATCATTCGGAAGGAGTCAAGTACGTTCAAATCTTAGACCTCCAAGTCGCTCAGCTTGTCAAAATTAAAATTAGGGATGGGTGAAGGATCCCGATTTCAAATAAAAGGGAAGTGTGGGTGCCCGTCTAAAGTGTACAATACCTAAAGACATCTAGGCCCACACTTTACCTTCAGAAACTAATTCGTGAAACCCTTATAATTTGAGGTGTATACTTGGAGAAAAATCTTATGGGGAAGACCGTTGATTTGGATCCAAGAACACTTCTCGGCCCCTTTGACCTCAAAGAAGGAGAAGAACAGACCCACTATAGAGATGATGTTCATCACCTCACAGACTATTTCAAAAATCTTTATAAAGCCCCAATTGTTGGGGCGAAGTTGAAAATGAGTGACATTCATGGTCTTCAGTATGTCCACATTGAAATCAGAAAAGGGTATACGGACCTTAAAGTCCTCTAAAACACCAAAATAAAAATAGAAGACTTCCTCATCGGTGACCTTCTGGAGAAGAATAAATACCCGTTCTCCAGAGACATGTGACTCTAGAATAACGTCATCTTTGTCTCTGGTCGATGAAATGTTTATCAGAGACCATAGTTTGGAGATCTCTTCATCGTTAAGCAAGATGTTCTTGTACCCTATAACTTCAAGGTTTAATGGGGAAGACACTTCCATCAAAACCTCTACAGAACCCAAGGGGGAAGAATCAGAGTCAGAATAACTCAAAGAGGTGTTGGCACGACCATAAACTTTCCTTGTGATTCGGTTAAAATCCTTTTGACCTAGGGTACCCTTAACCTCCCACATGCATTGATTCCACAACTCCTTCCCCTCTTCAGCATTTATGGGTTTTATAATATTTCACTCATCATCTCATTCTCTTATGGTAACCATTATCTAAAGATAAAAGCAAAGAAAAAAGCAAACATAAAGTGAAAGAAGAAAGGGAAAAATACCTGGAATTGATGAACACATGGGGAATGTATACACTTTCTATAGAGTTGTAACATTTCCAAATGCTGAGATGAAAAAGGAAAGATAGAAATAAGGTTTTAATAGGGCCCAATGAACAGTGCATTGGGTAGGGAAACGTCACCCAATGAACAAAGACTTAAGTAAAAGTCATCATTGCACTATAAGAGAGAAGATGCAGAACCTTTCATTCTATGACACATATGCAAAGTTAAAGTCGGGTTATAATCTGGTCTAGACCTTAATACTTTGTGTCTTTCATGATCGAACACTGCATCCTTGCAGAAAGAATTTGAATTCAAGGGGCTTATGTACATCTCGGAAATACTAATCCTGACCGGGTCATGAAGTTTTCTGAAAAGAGAAGAAGACCAGTGATTGGATCATGATAATGAGGGGTACCTGGAAGGAGGTGCAACTCGTCTAAAGGTACTGAACAACAATCCTTATTTTTGGGTAGAAACCAATATGCGCCACCAACCCTGATGACACTCGTAACCGAAGTCACCTACCCATAACCGATCAACAACCCGACTCATTAATGACTATAAAGGTCGTTGGCACATTAAACTCATCATTACGTATCTTTGAACACCTTTATTCATGGTGACGACACATATTATACAGTTATGAAGCCCAAGGACCACATCTTGATGGAGGCTATTAAATGGCACTAAAGGAGGAGTATATAAGGGGCTGCCACCAGAGGGATAAGCAAGACATCCATTCTTGGGACAATACGCATCAATATAGTAGCTTCCAAATCCCTAAATACTCTATAGAAATCTAACCATTGCGGTTGTCCCTATACCTATAGGGAAACTACTCGCTTATTGTTCCTACGCAAGAGCAATATATATATATATATATATATATATATATATATATATATATATATATATATATATATATATATGTGTGTGTGTGTGTGTGTGTATGTGTGTGTGTGTGTGTGTGTATTATAATCCACTACTTTATTGATCAAAATATAAAACTTAATAAAAGATGTCTCAAATTATCTTTTAATTGTCTCACCCTTATGGTGACAATGTTAGCAAAATTTTATATTTTTGGATCTTGATATCATGATTTACATGGTGTTATAATTTCTATAATAAAAAGTAAGAACGTACCCAGATCCATATCAGTGATACTTATTTTGTTTCTCGATTCATGATTCCAATTATTCTCTCCTCTCTTCCTTCTTCCTTACGTTTATCCTTGACGATGAAGATACCTTTTGTGTATTTATGAGAAAATGAGAAGGAATGAGAAAATTTGGTGTTGCTTTCCTAAATGTGCTCTTTTATAGGCACTCTATTCCAATAGTCACATTTTATCCCAAGAGTCATGTCCCAAAATTCATGAAGAGAGAGAAGAGGGATTTAAATTTTGAATTTCAAAATAAAACCCCATTGACTTAATTATCCATGTACCAAAATGATCTACACATTTAGGTATATTTCATTTAATCCAAATATTGTTTATATGAGTCATACCCAAAAATTAATCCAACAATCTCCCACTTGACTCATGTGACAACTTGATGTTTCAATCTTATACTATAACTGTGCACCATTCATTAAAATCACCAAGATATTATCTTTAATGAATTGAAATGATCATATCATAGTGGTCACAAATTATTCACCAACTTGATTCCTTTTATGTATCGCTAATAGATTCAATTTAAATAACTTTAGGGGATACAATAATGTGTCTTTCATGTCTTTTCAAAGACACACTAGTCACCACATATTAACAATAACATGTATGACATAATATGGATGTCCAAACTCAACAGAAACATAACCTTAATTGAATTTGCAAGTGTCATACAATACAAACATTAAACTGTACTTGTATATATACCAATTTTATTAAAATGTTAACAACGACTTTTACAAAATTCCCATCCTTTCTACATGGCTAACAAATGTTTTAGGCGGTAAACCTTTAGTTAACAGATCCACTATTATTAAATTATTTTATCAATATGTTTAGATAACACTTTTGTTTCTGCACTTCATCTTTCAATAATAAGTACTTCAATTTCATGTGTTTATCACCCTTTTAATACTCATCATTCGTAGAGAATACATCTGCAGATTTATCAAAATAAATCCTTAGTGGCCTAACTATACTATCGATAATACCAAGCCCTAAGGTATAATTCTACAACCACAATGACTGAATTGTGGCCTCAAAGCATGCCACAAATTCTACCTCTATAGTTCAAGAAGTAAGTATAAACTATTTTTCCATTCTTCCATGATATTATCCTCCAGTCATAATCAAACATACCTAATTATGGGTTTCCATGAGTCCATACATTCCATAAAGTTTAAATCTGAAATAGTCAATCACTCCAGGGTGATATAACCTTCTATATGTAAGCGTTTAATCCTTGGTACCTTATGAGCACCTAAGATCATTCTTTGTAGCTTTCCATGACTTATCTGAACAAGACTAGATCCTCATCAATGCCCAAGTCACTTTCATGATCAAGTGAATAATTATCTGTTGTCTCTTTATGTTGCATGATGAAAACACAACTATATGAACACCAACATGAAGAGATTCTTTAGGTGAAGAAGATTCTTCACAAGTCTCCAAAATATACACTTTATTTGATTTCTCACTCCCACTGAACTGACCATTTCAATAAAGCGAGCATTACTAAACTCAATTATTCTCGTACTATGATCATGACAATGAAATTTATATATTTTCATGTGGATTATTATACACCTTTACTTTTGATCGATATTTTTTTCCTTCCTGTCCATAATTCATAAGAAGTTTTAGGAACTATCTTGTAAAGAATCCTATTAAAGCAAATATGCAACGGTCCTTAATGTGTACGTCAACAATGATAATGGTATTGTAATACGGTGGGAGAAATGACTTTTACGTTTTATTGCAGATATGCATATAGCTAGAGTCACCACCGACTTTTCTTTTATCCAATAAGGAAAAGGTGAAAAGAACAGGAAAGACCTTGAAGATTTTGAGTTCGGGGGGTAAGATATGAAAAGGGGAGGTGTTAGCACCCTTTTCATCTGTAGTTATCTACAGGATCTTAATCACTAGCTCACTTTTGAAAATTTATTTTTTTTATAAGTGTTTAAAAATATTTTGAAAATCCAAAGTATGACTAACTTTGTGACGGCTCTTGTATCAGTCCTCAAGAATGCGTACAAAGTGTTTTTAGAAAATATTTTGAAAGTGTGATGTGTAAAAAATGTTGTTCAGAAAAGTTGTGAGCGAGCGATTAACAAACTTACCCATTCAAGGTTGTTCTTGTTATTTCCCTTATCCTTTAGAGATAGAACTATCCGTAACATTAGTTGGTAGGTAGCCCCGTCTATTTGGATGTGAAGGGTCAATCTAGGGTCATCGTATGGTCGTCGAAGGAAACTGATAAGGATACTTTAGCAATTATCATAGGGACAAGATCATTTGTTTGTAGGCAACATTGAAGGATCATCGGGGGACTATGATCTTTTATTCGAAAGGATATTTCTAAAGTATCCAAATTTTCAAGGGACATGACCATTATTCCGAAAGGAAACGAAGAGAGGTTACCCTAAAGGTGTAAGTTGCAAAGTGTATTTGGTTCAGTCATGTTTATCTTGAAATTAGGGTTTTTCTATCAGTTGTTTTTATCTTGCCATACAAACCCTAGTTACTAGCCATTAAATATGTACAGAAAAATAAAGTACAGAATGTAAAGTCCTACGTTATTACATGGCTTCATAGCAGTTACATAAGTATAGAGAGTACGGGAAATAAACCCTAAAACTATTACATCCTGGAAGCAGATACATAATAGAAAAAAGTGTGAAAAATATAAAGCTACACTATTACAGTTGAACGTGCCCTATACACTTGATCTAAGAAATGTAAATAAATGAGAAAAGAAGATAGAAAAAAAAACAAAAGAAGAAGCTTGAATGTTTGTTAGGGTTTTTTTATGAAAAATTGTTTAAATTGATAATTAATTAAATAAAACCTAAAATTCCAATTAGTTAAAAAAGAATATTAATTAAAAAAAATTTAAAAAAAAAAGGTTAATTAAAAAACTAAACCTAAATAATTATGGTTTTTAGAAAAGGGTTTATTTTAGGTTAGTTAAAAATAAATTTGGTTAAAAAAGAATTAGGGTTAGCCAAAAAAATAATTAGAGGAAGAAAATTAAGGAAAAACAAGGATAGAAAACAAAACTAACACAAATGCCAGGGGTGGGTGTTGAACTCGCCCCTTTGCCTTCACAACAACATGGCTTGCCACTACGCCTGGCATGTGCTGGTGTTTGGAGAATGGATTCAACTTAAAATGTAATAAACCTGTAAAGATTGAAAAAATATGAAAAAAACATCAAAAGACAGGGATCGAACCCACACCCTGATAGACGAATGATCTACGCGCGCTTCCTTGACCTTGGGGTAACTGTTTCATCTGGTATTATTATGAAATCAAACAAATATAAAATAAACCCAAATGACTGGGCCAGAGAGACGCTGGAGACCTAGCTTCTATCGTCTTCTCCGGCGAGCATGTTTCTTGTTTCTTGCAAAATAGAACATGTTAACAATCCAAAGGAACCCTACCCTCCTGATTTGACCATTGTGAGTTCAATGATGGCCATGGTTTTTCCTAATTCTCCATGTATGATGAGATACGAAGCAAAGACGGTAAATCAGTTCAAACATGGAAATGCATGATTCGATTGTTATGGGACTCATGCGATGGGTCTATCCTGCGTAGTTACACCTCAGAAGCATGTTAGAAATGTTAGTATGCATCAAAACATAATAAAAACAAAAATATGAATTTCATACAAATTTATAAATCAGTGAGGCATGTGTGCGATTTTCAGGCTCTTAGGATCATCAAGATCGATCCATACTTACTCTGTACTGCCTCAGGGATTAATAGGAACGGGTATTTGGCTTTGAGGAAGACTGGAAATAAGGGTTTCGATTTGCCCTAGTTTTGACAATTTTTTTGAAGTTTTTGGAAGGTGATATCTTGCAAGGTTTTGTGTCGTCTTGTAGTCTAAATGTGAGGAATATATATAGAGGAAAATCAGGTCAAGAAGAATGGGCTTGGACCTTTGTATGAAAACTTTGATTTTTTATTTAAATTAATTTTGAATTTTAAAAAATAAAATCAAAATAAATGGAATGAAAATCAAAGGGGTGTATAAATAGATTCAGAGGTTCAATATGAGGTTTAAGACACATTTGGACCTTGAAAGATAAGCCCAGTAGCCCAAAAATTCAAGTTTCATCAATTTGGGTTTCATGCATTCTCAAAATTGTCCAACTTGTGCAACTCATAACTTGCTCAATTTTTATCATATGAAGGTGATCTTTGACTTTTTGGAAAGCTCAAGATGTACCCTACAATCTCTATGTTGATCATTTTTTATTTGAAGACTTTATCTTGATGTAAGTTTCCTTGAAAAAAAGTGTCTTTTTGTTGACTTTTGAAATGACCCTATAATGTTTTTTGCCCATATCTCTCAAATGAAGCATTTTTTGGACTTGAGCTTAGAGGGTAAAAGTTGAAGAAAATTGAATTTCCTTCCAAATGAGATTTGGTTGATAAAAATCTGATGAAGCATGGGAAAGTTGTGTCTGGTCAAAGTTCAGTTGACTTCTTCTTAAGAAACCCCTAATTTGGTAACTTTTGACTTTTGGTGAATTGATAGTTTTCTTGATGAATCATGATCAACCCTTGATCAAATGATGAATGTGACTTCAAAATATTGATGTTGACCAAAAATCTTGAAGTTTGATTAGATGTTGACCATAATTGACTGTTAACCCTATACATTTGATTTTTAATCATCTGAGAAATTGACTGAGCAAATTTGTGATGTAAGGCTTGAAATTTGACATGAGGATACCTTGATATATATGAGAAACTATGAAGTCCACTTGAGGCATTAAAAGTCCAATTTCCTCTGAGAAAACTAAAACCCTAATTATAGGCCACTGCCTAGGAGGATAATTCGTCTGATCAATTCTTAAATAGTTTTGAGTACTTGAGCAAGTTAACTCAATTTGTCTTTCAAAAATGGGAGGGAAAATTTTGGGGTATAACAGCTGCCCCTGTTCAATCTTCTTAAAACTGAGGAGTTAGAGGGGCATGCTTACCATTCGGGATCTGAAGGTGGAAAAGGGTTTAACACTTAAGTACCCGGAAATTGACACTCGCCTGTGCATGAAGTAACGCTTGTTGGTTGATTGTTTTGCTGGAATGGGATTAAAGATGCAATTCGGAGAGGTGATAGAGTGTCGTCAGAGATGGGCTTACAGATTCCATCCAAAGTAACCGTTGATAGGAGTATCAGAATAATGATAATCAATGTATAAGCAATGTATAAGCAATGATAATCAAAATTATGGACATAGTCAGCTTCCTAAACATGATATCTACATATTTTCTTCACAATGTATATACAAATGATGCTTGAATGAAGAGTTCCAAGTTTGAAAATCTTAACTCTTCGAGTGAAACTCGAATGACTTCTACACGACTTCCAGAAATGGTTTGATGATGGATTAACCTTGCCTGGACCTCCTTGAAGCTATCCCAATTGTTATAATGTCTTGTAGCTTGCCCAACTGCTCTAGACAAGTCAAGCTGCAATGGTGGATTTTGAAATGGTGGAAGAGGAAGGAGGAGTTACATAAGTGGTTTAAGGTTGGGGTAGTTTCTATGTGGTATATGGAAGCTTAGTGAATCACAAGGCCAAAAATCGCACGAATGGATTTGAGATTTTGTGTATAAAGCCAGGATGTGCCAAGTTTTATGCTTGTGTGCAGGTTCTGGGTTTTTGAGAGTTTGGGAGTTGATCCGCTGTCGCGCGCGGAACAAAACGAGTATTTTGTAAAACGGTAATATAGCGAAAAATGGCTCGAATATCGTTCTCAAGGATTCTTGAAATATTATTAACTAACTGAAATCGAATTAAAGGGGGGGTTTGGTTCGATTATAGGCAAATAAGCTGATTATGAAAAGTGATTATAAAATAAGTTGTTTTTGATATGAGTGATTATAACAAACAGATTCACTGCCTCGGTTCGTACCTATCATCGACTGTAACATTATAATCTTCTAAGCGAAGTTTCTATCCTATTTGATTACAGTATCAATTAACAAGCGCGATTGACACTATGAGATACATGTTCCTATGGCCAGATTAAGCATACGGTTAAAAGTGACGCAAATTAACAATTAAGCAAAGTCAATCGCGATTAAAATTTGGGAACATTTATCAATCAAATTAAATCAACAATGTTATATGAAAATCAAATTAAGCAAACAACAATCTCATAACATAGTTGAAAGGAATCGAAATTAAATTGCAAATGCTATAACAATCTCAAAGTTGGAACCTGAGTACAGTAAATCCGTCAAAATGGTTTTAGTTCTCCATTAATTCGTACAAAGTTTTCTCTTTTTTTCGTGAACAGTGAATGGGATCCCCAAAATTCTGTAGCATCTAGGTAAAAACTAAAAAGAAACAACCCAACTGGGTCGGATACAAAACTCAGGCCTAAAACAAATGACCCAAACTTAAATATAAAATATTGCAACTTCAACGACTTTTTCAACCTTGCTATAGCCCGAATCAGCATCTGGCCATAACTAGAAAGTTGTAGGTATTTTTCTTATCTTTCCAACCAATATTAGAACTCCTCAATCCGATTCCCATAGCTCCAGTTATGAATTTTTCCGAGAAAGCTGCAGTTGCTGAAAATAAAATACGAAAATTAATTAAATGCAAAAATAAAATAAATTAGCAAAACATATTAAAACATAAAAATAAACACAATAAACTAAAGAAATATATTAGTACAATTGTGGAAGGATGTGCATCAAAATGCACTGATCAAATTCCCCCACACTTGAACTTTTGCACTCCGAGCAAAATGTAATCAAAAGAAACGCAAAAGCATCATCAATTACTCATCCTAGGCTACAAATTCATCTCCGGTCAAGATTGCATCAACAGGTACTAGTCTCGTACACTAAGGATATCATAGGAACACTAGTCTTACCTCCTGAATATACAAACCAATATGAATCATATTATTATGCAAAGGCCTAACTTACTCATCCTCCTTTTTGCTCTTTTGTATTCAGGCGCAATCACATTAAGCCCGTTATCTCCACACACTCATAGAAAAGCGATCGGTTAGTGACTCTGATCCTTTTTTGCACGGGGTTCTGGTACTTACATGGCATAACCCTTTGCTTACTCAGTTGCAGTTGCGGGGGATCGGACCGTAATCCGCCCTACCAAGTTCAACACCAGAAACCGCTGAACTAACTAACAACGAGTCTTATTCTCGGAAAAAAAAGTTTGTAGGCACTACGACCGTTGGGTTAAGTGACCGAGTGAGGGTCACCAAACTTAGAAGGTGCATTGCTTTTTTTCTTTTTCTTTTTAAAACACTTTTTTTTCGGAACACTCACTTATATTCATCGGCTTCCTTGCGTAGAGTGTGTGAGATGGTGCTGACTGCTGAAATAAACTACTCAAGAGCTATTAGAGAGTGAGAATTCAAGGCTAATACATAATAAGAATTCAAATAAATTTCCATATGCAGAAGACAGTGTTAAGACGATACCGATCTTGTGAGCTTTTCCCAAGTCTCCACAAACATAACCTCAAATTAGTCTGCAATCCAAAACTTTCAAATAGATGCATTTTATTTAATTTTTTAACAAAAACAACTGAAATTAAAATAAAAGCAATGAAAAAAAATGATTCCCTCCCCCACATTTAAAACAAGCATTGTCCTCAATGAAAGGACGCAGTTATTAAAGTTGAGAGAAAGGAATAAGAACTCCCTGATCAAGTTGCAATGTAGTTAGGCGCTTCCAAAGAAAGCTCCTCTATGCTCACATCTTCAGGTAATGAACTTTGATGAAAAAGCTTTAGGCGCTGCCCATTGACCTTGAAAACTTTGCCAGTACCTGTACTTTTAATTTCTACTGCACCATGAGGAAAAACATTAGTGACAACAAAAGGACCAATCCATTTGGATCGAAGTTTCCCAGCCATAAGCTTAAGGCGAGAATTATACAATAAAACTTGTTGCCCTACAGAGAATTCCTTTCTAGAAATCATCTTATCATGGAAGTGATTAGTTTTTTCTTTATAAATCCTAGAGCTCTCTTAAGCCTCTAGTATAAGCTCTTCAAGCTATTGTAATTGGAGTTTTCTTTCAATACCTGGTTGTTGCATCTCCAAATTATAACTTTTCACCGCCTAGTAAGCACGGTGTTCTATCTCTACAGGAAGATGACATGCCTTACCAAAAACAAGTCGATAAGGAGACATCCCAATGGGTGTCTTGAAAGCTGTTCTTTGAGGTCAAAGTGCGTCTTCTAGACGGCGACTCCAGTCCTTCCTGTTTGGTTGCACCATTTTCTCTAAAACCTGTTTGATCTCTCTGTTTGAGATTTCAGCTTCCCCATTTGTTTGTGGGTGATATGCAGTAGAGACCCTGTGCACAACTCCATACTTTCGGAGCAAAGCTTCCATGGTGCGGTTACAGAAATGAGTGCCTTGGTCACTTATGATAGCACGCGGGATTCCAAACCTGCAAAAGATATTAGACCTGACAAAGTCTACAACAACTCTAGAATCATTAGTCCTGGTGGGGATAGCTTCCACCCACTTTGAAACATAATCAACAGCAAGTAAAATATATATAAAACCAAATGATACAGGGAAGGGACCCATGAAGTCGATTCCCCACACATCAAATACTTCACAGAAAAGCATCGGTTGCTAAGGCATTTCACTCTTTCGAGTAATGTTTGTACCTGCTATCTGCCACTTTTTACAAGTGCGGAAAATATCAAAAGCATCCTTAAAAATAGTGGACCAAAAGAAACCTGAGTCTAGGACCTTCCTTGCAGTCCTTTGAGGGCCAAAGTGTTCCCCGACTTGAGATGAATGAGCAAAATTCAAAATAGATTCAATCTCATAGTCAGGGATGTAACACCCCAGTTTCAATTATTTGATTTATTTAAATTGGGAAATTATTTTATCAGAATTAATAAAATAAAAAGGAATTATTTATTTTGGAATATTTGAAGAAAATAAAAGAAATAAGAAAACATTGGGTTTTTAAGTTATTGGGCTTGGATGTCGTTAGTAAAGAGTGGGGGTGCAAAAGAAATAAGGATATGTTTGGAACTCAAGTTATTTTCTCATTATTCACGATAACACAGAATTTGGGATATTTGGGAAGCTGAGCTCTGAAGGTGCGAAGAACGAAGATCATCGCTCAAAGAACTCAAGCTGCAATTTGATAAGGTAAGGGGGGCTACTACTCAATTTACATTTGCTTATGGGTTTAGATGCAATTGGTTGGGTAATCGTAGGATAATCCCATTTTCTCTGATGTTCTTAGTGATCGATAACTTTAGGGTCGAATTTCGTTAGAAAAGATTAGGTTCCCTAAAGGTTGTGAATCGATTAAGAAATCAATCCCTATTGTTGATTTAGATCGAAATTGTATGATCGTGAATTTACCTTAGGTGTTCTAGGGATAACCTTGATGTTATCAGATTTCCCCAAAAGGACGAATAATCACTTTTAAGGTTACTATGATAATTGTTGGTAATTATGAAATTGATGTGTTTGTTTTGAGTTATACAAAATCGATGTCGTTAGGTACCGAAATGCGCGTTTTGGCTGGTATTTTTCGCGTTTGGCTGCTGTTCTGAGCCGCTGCAGGTTCAGGAAAAATCTGGCTCGCGCTCATCAACACGGGCCGTGTTGTTTCACACGGGCACCCGTGTTGATCCACTGTGTTGCCAAAAAAATGTGTTTCCAGACACATTTCAACACGGGCCGTGTTGATTCACACGGGCACCCGTGTTGATCCCCTGTATTGGCAAAATAACGTGTTTTCTGGACACATTTCCACACGGGCAGTGTTGATTTACACGGGCACCCGTGTTAAACCTCCTGTGTTGGTTTCTGAACCTTGTTTTATGTGCTTTGTTGTGATGTACAGGAATGATTTTGTTTAATGTGCAGTGTTTGTTAGTTTTGAACATGCTGCTTAATGATATGCATAGTGTTGATTGATGCTTGTATCGAATAACGTTTGAATGTTATGATACCAACACTACGTAGACTTTATTGTCATGCTTTTAGATGATGTTATCAAGCATGAAATATCATATAACCTGTTATGATTGATGTTGTTGATGTTGCATGATATGTTGATTGATGTTAATAGTATGCTGAGTGTTACATACTTTACATATCATGTTGCATTTGTTAATTCCCATTGTGTGGAATTAACATGGTGGCCAATATACGTGTCCGCGATTTAATGGAACGTTGAGGTGGTAGCCGTGTCTGCGATATAATGGAACAGTGAGTTATCCGTGACCCGAGATTTAATGGGGCGGTAAAATGGTACCACATGCATGGGTGTGTTGCATTATATTGAATATAACATGAATGGAGGATTTTCCAATGTTGTATTTAATTGATTGTATGCATGTATTGTTGCTGAATTGTTAATGATGTTTGATGTTAATTATAAGCATGAAAAGTAAGATATTATGAATATATGAATTGTAAAGGTTTTTATAAACTATGAAACTTGCTAACTGCTTGGGTGATGCTTATGGTTTCCTGAATTGATTGTTATGAACGTATAATCAAATGTATAATTGAGATGCTCACCCTTACTATTGAATATTTCAGATTGAGGAGCTTCGTTCAGGTGCTTGGCGAAGGCTTGTTGTTTCTAGTTTATTTCCTTTTAAGTATTGTCCGGGTCATGCTCTGATAGTTGTAACTCCGGGAACGTTTGTTTGTCGAGCTGCTTTAGTCAGACTCGTTTATTCCTCATGTTGTTATAATACGATGTTGATATATTCCAGGTGTTAATCCCTGATGATTTTGAAAATATTATAACATTAGTTTTGTTAATTAAATTATTCCGCTGTGTAAACATGTATGAGTTGCTTCTATGTTATGCATGACAGGAACTTGTTTTCATTAAAAGAGAATTGTGACATCCTCGTTAATACATGTACTCTGAAAATATGATTTTAATTATTTGCGAAATTGTTCGGGGTTTTAGAGGGTGTTACAATAGTGGTATCAGAGCATAGTCGGTCGTTGCGACCAGAGTCTTGAGTCAGTCATCCCTTTTGTATGCGATTAGTGTAAGGTAACACTGTCGATACTGTATTCTAATGAGGAGTATGTTTTAATCCTCAGGAATATGGCTGGAAGAGGTAACGGACGAAATGATGCTGCACTCGCTGAGGCTTTGGGGATGTTAGCTGGTGTACTTGCTGGAAATCCAAATGCAGGCGTGATTGGTGCTGATAGGCAATTAGGGAATTTCCAAAGGAACAATCCTCCGTTGTTCAAAGGTACACACGACCCTGAAGGTGCTCAGAAGTGGCTGAAGGAAATCGAAAGGATTTTCCGTGTGATTGATTGTGCTGAAGATCTGAAAGTCAGATATGGTACGCATATGTTGGCAGAAGAGGCCGATGACTGGTGGGTTGCAACAAGGACTGAAATGGTTCAGGATGGAGAGGCACTGACTTGGGCTAACTTCAGAAGGGCTTTTCTGAGGAGGTACTTTCCTGAAGATGTTCGGGGAAGAAAGGAAATTGAGTTTTTGGAGCTTAAGCAGGGCAATCTGACTGTTAGTGAGTATGCTACTAAGTTCACTGAGCTGGAAAAGTATTATGCACACTACAACAATGATGAGGCTGGAGAATTCTCTAAATGTATCAAATTTGAGAATGGTCTCCGAGATGAGATTAAGCAGGGAATCAGGTACCAGCGTATTCGTAGGTTTTCTGATCTGGTGGATTATAGCAGGATCTTGGAAGAAGATATTACCAGGACTAGGTCGTCTCACTCTCGTGGGGCTGTTGATAAAAGAGGAAAGCAACATATGGACCGTGGCAAGCCATATGGTAGAGGTAACCAGAAATTAGGTGGATGGAAAAGGCCTAGTGGGGGAGATTCTAAGGCTCCTATCAGATGCTACAGGTGTGGTGAGTTGGGTCATCATATTCGAGATTGCAAGAGTGATGAGAAGAAGTGCTATAAATGTGGGAAGACTGGTCATTTGTCTATTGATTGCAAAGGGAAGTCTGTCACTTGTTATAATTGTGGCGAAGAAGGTCACATTCGTCCGCAGTGTCCTAAGCCTAAGAAGGATCAGTCAGGTGGAAAAGTGTTCGCTTTGTCTGGATCTGAGACTACTCCAGAGGATCGATTGATTAAAGGTACGTGTTTTATTCATGGCACACCTTTAGTTGCGATTATTGATACTGGTGCAACTCATTCTTTCATTTCTTTGGATTGTGCTGAGAGGTTGAAACTGGACATATCTGGTATGCGAGGTAGCATGGTTGTTGATACTCCTGCATCGGGTTCAGTGACAACTTCACTTGTATGTAGGAATTGTCATATTGAGATTTTTGGTAGAGGTTTCGGTATGGATTTAGTGTGCCTACCGCTTGAACAAATTGATATTATCCTTGGGATGAACTGGTTGGAAGTCAACCGGGTTCATCTGAACTGTTTTGCTAAGACGGTGATTTTCCCAGAGGCAGTTGGTGTCGAGAATTTGACTATGACTGCTAGGCAGGTACAAGAGGCAATGGAAGACGGTGCTAATGTGTTTATGTTACTTGCTTCATTAGATGCAACAGGAAAGGTCAGGAGTGATGAATTGCCAGTGGTGTGTGATTTTCCAGAAGTCTTTCCTGATGATGTTGGTGAGTTACCTCCTGAGAGAGAAGTGGAATTTTCTATAGATTTGATTCCTGGTACGAGACCGGTGTCGATGGCACCATATCGTATGTCTGCATCCGAGTTGGCTGAATTGAAGAGTCAGTTGGAAGATTTACTGGAGAAGAAGTTTATTCGTCCAAGTGTTTCGCCTTGGGGTGCTCCAGTATTGTTGGTTAAGAAGAAAGAAGGTTCTATGAGACTGTGTGTTGATTACAGGCAATTGAACAAGGTAACCATTAAGAATAGGTATCCATTACCGAGGATTGATGATTTAATGGATCAGCTAATTGGAGCCAGTGTATTCAGTAAGATTTACTTGAGATCTGGATATCATCAGATTCATGTGAAAGCGAAAGATATTCAAAAGACTGCTTTTCGAACGAGGTATGGGCATTATGAATATTCTGTTATGCCGTTCGGAGTCACTAATGCACCTGGTGTTTTCATGGAATATATGAACAGGATTTTTCATCCGTATCTGGATAAGTTTGTTGTGGTTTTTATTGATGACATTCTGATTTATTCCAAGAATGACGAAGAGCATGCGGAACATCTCCGAATTGTGTTAGAGTTGTTGAAAGATAAGAAGTTGTATGCAAAGTTGTCCAAATGTGAGTTCTGGCTGAATGAAGTTAGTTTTCTTGGACATGTGATTTCTAAGAATGGTATTGCGGTGGATCCTACGAAAGTATAAGCAGTATCTCAGTGGGAAGCGCCGAAGACTGTTTCTGAAATCAGAAGTTTTCTTGGTCTTGCAGGTTATTACAGAAAGTTTATCGAAGGATTCTCAAAGTTAGCATTGTCGTTGACGAAGTTGACTCGTAAAGGACAAGCGTTTATTTGGGATTCTGATTGTGAGAAAGGCTTCCAAGAATTGAAGCGGAGATTGACTAGTGCTCCTATTCTGATTTTGCCGAATCCGGTGGAATCTTTTGTGGTTTATTGTGATGCGTCTCTGATGGGTTTAGGTGGTGTTTTAATGCAGAATCAACAGGTAGTTGCGTATGCTTCGAGACAGTTGAAGGTTCATGAAAGGAACTATCCTACTCATGACTTAGAGTTGGCAGCAGTTGTGTTTGTCTTGAAATTGTGGAGACATTATCTGTATGGTTCGAGATTTGAGGTGTATAGTGATCATAAGAGTTTGAAGTATCTTTTCGATCAGAAAGAGCTCAATATGAGGCAAAGAAGGTGGTTGTAATTTCTCAAAGATTATGATTTTGGTTTGAATTACCATCCTGGTAAGGCAAATGTGGTTGCAGATGCTTTGAGCAGAAAATCCTTGCATATGTCTATGATGATGGTTCGTGAATTGGATTTAATTGAACAATTCCGAGATTTGAGTTTAATTTGTGAAAGTACTCCGAAGTGTGTTCGTTTGGGTATGTTGAAACTTACTAGTGGTATTCTAGAAGAGATCAGGATCGGGCAGAAATCTGATGTTAATTTAGTTGATAAATTGACATTGATCAACCAAGGTCAAGGTGGTGAGTTTAGAATTGATGAAAATAATGTTATGAGATTTGGCGATAGAGTTTGTGTTCCTGATGTTGCAGAAATCAAGAAGAGTATATTAGAGGAAGGACATCGCAGTGGAATGAGTATTCATCCGGGTGCCACGAAAATGTATCATGATTTGAAGAAATTGTTTTGGTGGCCGTGAATGAAAAAGGAAATAGCTGAATTTGTGTATGCATGTTTAATCTGTCAGAAATTGAAGATTGAGCATCAGAAGCCGTCTGGATTTATGCAACCGATGTTTATTCCAGAATGGAAGTGGGATAGTATTTCTATGGATTTTGTATCCGGGTTGCCGAGGACTCCTAAGAATTGTGAAGCGATATGGGTTGTTGTGGATAGACTGACTAAGTCTGCTCATTTTATACCGGTGCGAATGGATTACTCAATGGAGAGATTAGCACAGTTATATATTGAGAAAATAGTGAGTTTGCATGGAGTTCCTTCTAGTATTGTGTCAGATAGAGATCCGAGATTCACTTCGAAATTTTGGGAAGGATTGCAGAAGGCTTTAGGTACTAAATTGAGGTTGAGTTCAGCTTACCATCCTCAGACTGATGGACAGACGGAGAGGACGATTCAATCATTAGAAGATTTATTGCGCGCTTGTGTTTTAGAGAAGGGTGGAGCTTGGGATAGCTATTTGCCATTGATCGAATTTACTTATAACAATAGTTACCATTCGAGTATTGGTATGGCTCCGTTTGAGGCATTGTATGGTAGACGGTGTAGAACGCCTTTGTGTTGGTATGAATCTGGAGAGAGTTCAATAATTGGGCCAGAGATTGTTCAGCAGACTACTGAAAAGATCGAATTGATTCAAGAGAAGATGAGAGCTTCTCAGAGTCGTCAGAAAAGTTATCATGATAAGAGGAGGAAGAATTTAGAATTCAGTGCTGGAGATCATGTGTTTATGAGAGTTACTCCGATGACGGGTATTGGTCGAGCGTTGAAATCTAAGAAGTTGACTCCGTGTTTTATTGGTCCGTTTCAGATTACGGAGAGAGTTGGAGAAGTTGCTTATCGTATTGCTTTACCTCCGAGACTTGCGAATTTGCACGATGTTTTTCATGTTTCTCAGTTGAGGAGATACATTCCAGACCCATCTCATGTAATCCAAATAGATGATGTACAGGTGAGAGATAACCTGACAGTAGAAACATTGCCTATGAGGATAGAAGATCGGGAAGTGAAACAGTTAAGGGGTAAAGAGATAGCATTAGTGAAGGTTTCTTGGGGAGGTCCAGCAGATGGAAATATCACTTGGGAACTGGAGAGCCAGATGATAGGGGCTTATCCGGAACTGTTCGTCTAAGGTATGTTTTCGAGGACGAAAACTCTTTTAGTGGGGGAGAGTTGTAACACCCCAGTTTCAATTATTTGATTTATTTAAATTGGGAAATTATTTTATCAGAATTAATAAAATAAAAAGGAATTATTTATTTTGGAATATTTGAAGAAAATAAAAGAAATAAGAAAACATTGGGTTTTTAAGTTATTGGGCTTGGATGTCGTTAGTAAAGAGTGGGGGTGCAAAAGAAATAAGGATATGTTTGGAACTCAAGTTATTTTCTCATTATTCACGATAACACAGAATTTGGGATATTTGGGAAGCTGAGCTCTGAAGGTGCGAAGAACGAAGATCATCGCTCAAAGAACTCAAGCTGCAATTTGATAAGGTAAGGGGGGCTACTACTCAATTTACATTTGCTTATGGGTTTAGATGCAATTGGTTGGGTAATCGTAGGATAATCCCATTTTCTCTGATGTTCTTAGTGATCGATAACTTTAGGGTCGAATTTCGTTAGAAAAGATTAGGTTCCCTAAAGGTTGTGAATCGATTAAGAAATCAATCCCTATTGTTGATTTAGATCGAAATTGTATGATCGTGAATTTACCTTAGGTGTTCTAGGGATAACCTTGATGTTATCAGATTTCCCCAAAAGGACGAATAATCACTTTTAAGGTTACTATGATAATTGTTGGTAATTATGAAATTGATGTGTTTGTTTTGAGTTATACAAAATCGATGTCGTTAGGTACCGAAATGCGCGTTTTGGCTGGTATTTTTCGCGTTTGGCTGTTGTTCTGAGCCGCTGCAGGTTCAGGAAAATCTGGCTCGCGCTCATCAACACGGGCCGTGTTGTTTCACACGGGCACCCGTGTTGATCCACTGTGTTGCCAAAAAAATGTGTTTCCAGACACATTTCAACACGGGCCGTGTTGATTCACACGGGCACCTGTGTTGATCCCCTGTATTGGCAAAATAACGTGTTTTCTGGACACATTTCCACACGGGCAGTGTTGATTTACACGGGCACCCGTGTTAAACCTCCTGTGTTGGTTTCTGAACCTTGTTTTATGTGCTTTGTTGTGATGTACAGGAATGATTTTGTTTAATGTGCAGTGTTTGTTAGTTTTGAACATGCTGCTTAATGATATGCATAGTGTTGATTGATGCTTGTATCGAATAACGTTTGAATGTTATGATACCAACACTACGTAGACTTTATTGTCATGCTTTTAGATGATGTTATCAAGCATGAAATATGATATAACCTGTTATGATTGATGTTGTTGATGTTGCATGATATGTTGATTGATGTTAATAGTATGCTGAGTGTTACATACTTTACATATCATGTTGCATTTGTTAATTCCCATTGTGTGGAATTAACATGGTGGCCAATATACGTGTCCGCGATTTAATGGAACGTTGAGGTGGTAGCCGTGTCCGCGATATAATGGAACGGTGAGTTATCCGTGACCCGAGATTTAATGGGGCGGTAAAATGGTACCACATGCATGGGTGTGTTGCATTATATTGAATATAACATGAATGGAGGATTTTCCAATGTTGTATCTAATTGATTGTATGCATGTATTGTTGTTGAATTGTTAATGATGTTTGATGTTAATTATAAGCATGAAAAGTAAGATATTATGAATATATGAATTGTAAAGGTTTTTATAAACTATGAAACATGCTAACTGCTTGGGTGATGCTTATGGTTTCCTGAATTGATTGTTATGAACGTATAATCAAATGTATAATTGAGATGCTCACCCTTACTATTGAATATTTCAGATTGAGGAGCTTCGTTCAGGTGCTTGGAGAAGGCTTGTTGTTTCTAGTTTATTTCCTTTTAAGTATTGTCCGGGTCATGCTCTGATAGTTGTAACTCCGGGAACGTTTGTTTGTCGAGCTGCTTTAGTCAGACTCGTTTATTCCTCATGTTGTTATAATACGATGTTGATATATTCCAGGTGTTAATCCCTGATGATTTTGAAAATATTATAACATTAGTTTTGTTAATTAAATTATTCCGCTGTGTAAACATGTATGAGTTGCTTCTATGTTATGCATGACAGGAACTTGTTTTCATTAAAAGAGAATTGTGACATCCTCGTTAATACATGTACTCTTAAAATATGATTTTAATTATTTGCGAAATTGTTCGGGGTTTTAGAGGGTGTTACAAGGGACACATCTCCTAATTACCTGATCACTACCAAACTTCCAAAGATATGGATCATCCCAAACATAATATTTGGCATCACTCTTGAGTTTGTGAATCTGTGACCTAGATGCACCTGTAGGAAAAACACCAGCAACAAGATAATTAACAATATCAGCAAACCAAGGAGTAATACCATGCACAAGTAAAAGTTTCTCATCAGGAAAGTCATCCTGGATGGGAAAAGGATCTTCATCTCGCTCTATTCTACTCAAGTGATCATCTACTAAGTTCTCAGCTCCACTTTTGTCTTTAATCTCTATATTAAACTCTTGGAGCAACAACATCCACCGAATCAATCTCAGTTTTGCATCCGGCTTCTTCAACAAGTACTTCAAAGCTGCATGGTCAGTAAAAACAACAACCTTGGAACCTAGCAAATATGATCTGAATTTATCAAGAGCAAAAACAATAGCTAGAAGTTCTTTTTCAGTGGTAGTGTAATTTGACTGTGCAGAATCTAAAGTCCTAGAAGCATAGTAAATAACATGGGCAGCCTTGCCAACTCTTTGTGCAAGGACAGACCCAACAGCACAATTAGAGGCATCACACATGATCTCAAAAGGGAGGGTCCAGTCAGGAGGCTGGATGATGGGAGCGGAAGTCAATGCTTTCTTCAAGAAGTCAAACGCTTGTTTGCATTTGTCATCAAAGGTAAAAGTGACGTCATTCTTCAACAAGTTTGAGAGCGGAAGAGCTATCTTGCTGAAATCCTTGATGAAACGCCTGTAAAAACCTGCATGACCAAGAAAAAAATGAATCTCGCGAATGCAAGAAGGGTAAGACAGTGTGGAAATAACATCAATCTTAGCAGGGTCAACAGAAATTTCTTTTTCATAAGTTATGTGACCAAGATTAATTCCCTGCTTAACCATAAAATGGCATTTTTCATAATTTAAAACAAGGCCAATCTCGAATCATCTCTGCAAAACTAAGTTCAAACTATTCAAACATGCATCAAAAGAAGAACCATAAACAGTGAAATCATCCATAAACACTTCCATGCAATTTTCGATAAATTCAGAGAAAATACTAATCATGCATCGCTGGAAAGTGCTAGGAGCGTTGCAAAGACCAAAGGGCATCCTCCTGTAAGAAAAAGTGCCGAAGGGACAAGTGAAAGTGGTCTTCTCTTGATCTTCTGGTGCAATATGGATCTGAAAGTAACCTGAAAAACCATCAAGAAAACAGTAATGTGATTTACCAGCTAGCCGTTCAAGCATTTGATCAATGAACAGCAAAGGAAAGTGATCCTTTCTAGTCGCTTGGTTCAATCTCCTATAATCAATACAAACTCTCCAACTGTTCTGAACTCTAGTGGGAACAAGTTCATTCTTCTCATTTTTCACCACTGCGAGTCCAGACTTCTTAGGCACAACCTGCACTAGACTTACCCATTTACTGTCAGAGATAGGATAAATGATACCTGCTTGCAAGAGTTTGGTTACCTCTTTCTTCACAACATCAAGAATCAAAGGATTAAGCCTCTTTTGGGGCTGCCTTACTGTTTTTTCTCCATCCTCAAGTAAAATCCTGTGCATGAACATGGACAGACTAATACCAGGAAGGTCGGCTAATGTCCATCCGATTGCCTTCTTGTGCTTTTTCAGAACCTGCAAGAGTTTATTTTCTTGATCGAGATCAAGGTTAGAAGAGATAATAACAGGAAGTTTTTCGTTATTCTCCAAATAAACATATTTCAGATTTTCCGGAAGTTGTTTCAGCTCTAAGGACGGGGGCTGCTCTATGGATGGAGCATTTAGGGCAGCCGGGATGTCAAGGGTATCAACTGTAAAAACATTTTCATTAGCAATAACTTCACTGGTGGGAAACACATCATCCTGCAAGGCAGCCTCTATTTCAGCACACACAACACACAAGTTATTGTCAGTACAATAAGAACACAAGTAAACATCATCAAATCCAGATAGAGAAGGAAAATCAATGGAAAATAAATCAGAACAAGTGTCATCGACCAATTCCGAAATTAATTCGATGTGAAAAACCGAATGCTCCTCCGAAGGATGTTTCATGGCATCAAAAATGTTGAATTTCGCGACAATGTCACCAAATTCCATGGACATGGTTCCATCGTCAAAATCAATCTTTGTTTTTTCCGTTTTCATGAATGGTCTGCCTAAAATGATGGGAGTTCGGCTGGACTTTGTTTCTCCTTCCATGTCTAGAATGTAGAAATCTGCAGGAAAAATCAAATCGTTAACTTGAACAAGGACGTCTTCGACTATCCCGGTGGGGCGGGCATTGCTCCTATTTGCCAACTGAATGATTAGACCTGTATGCTGCAGAGGACCGAGACAAAGGTTATTATAAACAGAAGATGGAATAACATTAATGCCCGCTCCCAAATCAAGCATGCAATTATCGAATTTACTATTCCCGATGGTGCAAGGAATAGCAAATGTTCCTGGATCCTTCTGCTTCTGTGGTAGAACCTGAGTGGTGGTGAGGGCTGAAACTTTTTGCTCACCCACAACCTTTTCGGATGAAGGCTTAGGCTGAATAAAAGCAGAAATATTTCGGCCCAAGTTAACTCTTTCACTTCCCTTAATCCTTCTTTTATTGGTACACAAATCCTTCAAAAACTTCGCATACTTCGGAACCTGTTTAATCACATCAAGGAGCAGAATATTTACTGCAACTTTTCGAAAAACATCCAAAATCTCTTTTTATTTCTCTCCTTCCTCAATTATTTTATTTTTCAGAATTCTATGTGGGAAAGGAACTGGTGGCACATAGTCTCTTTTTGTAATTCTTTCAGTTTCCACCGCAATAGGAGAAGGTGGAGAAGGTTCAGATGAAACAGATTCAAAAGGTGAAGAAGTAGAAGGTTCAGATGTTACCTCAATATTTTTCTCAGGGGCTGTTCCTGCTACCTTTCCAGATCGCAAAGAGATTGTGCTAACATTGGCATTAGGACCACCATTCGGATTGGAAATAGTTTGGGCTGGAAGTTGGTTCGAACCTTGGGCTTGCATGTTATTTATTTGAGTAGCAAGTTGTCCCATTTGCGTGTTTAAGATCTGAATGTTAGAATCGGTCCTTTGTTGGAACTGAAGGTTGTTGACAGCCATTTGTTTAACAAGATCCTCTAGGGATAGTCCGGAAGGTGCAGGGGAAGCCGGTTGAGGTGGGTTCTGTTATTGGCTGGTTTGTGGATTTCCATATCGAAGTTGGGATGATTCCTCCAATTCGGATGATATTTTTTGGTGGACAGGTCAGGGATGTTACTGTACCTGTTTTGGTTGTAAAGGTTGGCTGCATAAGCTTGGGGCAGCTCAGTGATAGATTCATCTCTCAGAATGGGACATGTATCAGTCGGGTGCTCAGGGGAAGTACAAATACCACACAGAGTTGATGTTTGAGTTTTTGCTACTGCTAGTTGTTTGACTAATGTTGTGAGCTCATCAATTCTGGTCTCTAAAGCTTTGTTGGAAGAAGAAGCTTAAATTTGATTCACTCCCTTGCTTTGTGCAGAATTGTCTCTAGTGGTAAATTGCTGAGAATTAAGAGACATATTCTCTATTAGAGATTTGGCAGCAGCTGGAGTTTTATCAACAAGTGCTCCACCACTAGCAGCATCAAGAATGTTTCGGTCCATCGGTATCAACCCCTCATAAAAGTACTGGATGAGTAATTGCTCGGTGATCTGATGTTGAGGACAGCTGGATACCAAGTGCTTGAACCTCTCCCAATACTCAGTGAGTGACTCATTACCTTGTCTGATACCTCAAATTTCCTTTCTTATTGAGGCAGCTCTAGAGGCAGGAAAATATCGCTCTAAAACACCTTTTTCAGCGCATTCCAGCTTGCAATTAAATTTGGCTCGAGGTAGTACAACCAATCCTTTGCTGCACCCTGCAATGAAAAAGGAAAAGCTCGAAGTTTGATGTGATCTTCAGTGATCCCTTCAGGCTTCGATGGTGTAGATCATACAACCTAAAACTCTTTCAAATGTTTGTGCGGATCCTCACCTGCAAGACCACTAAACTTGGGCAACAAGTGTATTAAACTCGATTTTAATTCAAAAGGAGCAGCAACATCATCATAATCAATACACATGCCATTATAATTTATATCAGGGGCAGCCAATTGCCTTAAGGTTCTTTCGTCAGCCATATCAATAACAACTTCAGAATCAGAATCAAACAGATAGTGCAAGTAATCAGAATCAGCCTCAGACTCAAACTCAATTGTGGGTGGTGGACTAGTGTTAACTTGGACTCTCCTACGTTGTGTGTGCAATTTTCTTTCTACTTCAGATCAAAAGCAACAAGCTCAGGACAGCAGGACCTAGTAGTCAGGACTAAAACGCAGCAATGGTAACAAAGCCCAAAATACCAACAATGTCCCTAAAAGCAAAAACAAACACAAAGAAGGAAAACGATTAAATTTTTTTCAAAAAAATAAACTGAACACGAAATTCTTCTAATGGGCGAAAAATAGAATTTTGATAATTTTTTTGATTTTTTCTGACTCTATGAAAACAGTAAATAAATCATAAAAAAATAGGAAAATGATGAATTTGGGAAATTGAGACTGAAAAACCGGATGGTCAAGGCAGAATTCTAATCGGATGCGATTTACCCAAAAACCGATTTTTTTTTACTATTTAGACTCTACAACGCAAATTGGATGAAATCGCGATGAAACTAATGCCTAGACTCAAAGAAACTGACCTTATGACTCTAAAAACAACTAATAATACCAAGAATCCCCGGTAACGGCGCCAATTTGATCCGCTGTCGCGCGCGGATCAAAACGAGTATTTTGTAAAACGGTAATATAGCGACAAATGGCTCGAATATTATTCTCAAGGATTCTTGAAATATTATTAACTAACTGAAATCGAATTAAAGGAGGGTTTGGTTCGATTATAGGCAAATAAGCTGATTATGAAAAGTGATTATAAAATAAGCTATTTTTGATATGAGTGATTATAACAAACGGATTCACTGCCTCGGTTCGTACCTATCATCTACTGCTAACATTACAATCTCCTAAGCGAAGTTTCTATCCTATTTGATTACAGTATCAATTAACAAGCGCGATTGATACTATGAGATACATGTTCCTATGGCTGGATTAAGCATACGGTTAAAAGTGACGCAAATTAACAATTAAGCAAAGTCAATCGTGATTAAAATTTGGGAACATTTATCAATCAAATTAAATCAACAATGTTATATGAAAATCGAATTAAGCAAACAACAATCTCATAACATAGTTGAAAGGAATCGAAATTAAATTGCAAATGCTATAACAATCTCAAAGTTGGAACTTGAGTACAGTAAATCCGTCAGAAAGGTTTTAGTTCTCCATTGATTCATACAAAGCTTTCTCTTTTTTTCGTGAGCAGTGAATGGGATCCCCAAAATTCTGTAGCATCTAGATAAAAACTAAAAAGAAACAACCCAACTGGGTCGGATACAAAACTCAGGCCCAAAACAAATGACCCAAACTTAAATATAAAATGCTACAACTTCAACGACTTTTTCAACCTTTCTATAGCCCGAATCAGCATCTGGCCACAACTAGAAAGTTGTAGGTCTTTTTCTTAGCTTTCCAACCAATATTAGAACGCCTCAATCCGATTCCCGTAGCTCCAGTTATGAATTTTTCCGTGAAAACTATAGTTGCTGAAAATGAAATACGAAATTAATTAAATGCAAAAATAAAATAAATTAGCAAAACATATTAAAACATAAAAATAAACACAATAAACTAAATAAATGCATTAGTACAATCATGAAAGGATGTGCATCAAAATGCACTGATCAGAAGTGTTTGAGGATTTTTCAACACACAAGAATTTGGCCCCTTTAGCTTGTAAATGGCCTCTCTATTTAAAGAGAAAAGGTTTGAGAAGTTAAAGTAATCAGATTTGCAAGATAACAAATTATGGTTTGGTTGGAATGAAAATATCAAGTTATGTCAATTCTTTCATGATCCCAAGATGAAGTACCAAAGTTGCTAGTATAGATGGGTTACATTCCATGATTTATGGTGGAGTATAATCAGAAGTAAGCAAGGTATATGCATAAGATAAATTTTGTACCAAAAAGCTTGCTTTTCAAGAATAGCAATGGTGCCTTTATGCCATAGATGGAAAGATATTTTGGACAATGGCTCAAACACTTATGTAATATCTCAAGAGCAGGTGTAAGAATTAAATTATGGTGAGATTTGCAAGTTAGAAGGCTTACAACACAAGATTATGCAGTATAGCATATGGATTTGATCAATGTTCTTCAAAATTTTGTCTTCAACTTGATTCCTTCTACAAAGATCTTGAATCTCTGTAGAACTTTGATCTTTTTCTTACTATGATTTTCAACAAGCATCTTGAATCTCTTAAAGATGTAGAATACTCCGTCCTTTTGTTTTGATCACATAGATTCACAACTTTCGACCAAACTCATCAACAAACAAAACAATATTTGTTTCCACCAATTGGATGTTCTTCGAATGGACCACATTAATCTGAATGTACCACTTTGAGTATGAAAGATGATCTCATTGGCATATTCGAAATGAAAGAGTTTCTAGATTGCTTTCCTACTAAACAAACTTCACAAAGTTTTCTTAGGCATCACAAGACTTGGAATACTAATAACCATTTCTTGAGTAATCAGTTGATTAAGTGGTCGAAAGTTCAAATTTCCAAACTTCAAATGACACAACCAACTATCCTTGTGGTCGAACTATTTTCAAACATTGAACTTCTGTCGAATTGATCATTATCTTAAATGTCCTATTTTTCGATAACGAAGATTTTAAGACCAAATTGTTCTTGGTGTCTAACAATCTCAAAACTCCATCTTTCGTGACAAATGAGAAACTTTTTTCGACTAGTTGTCCAACACTTAGCAAGTTGCAATTTATTCCAGGTACATATAGCACATCTTTAATCATAAATTTTCCTCCATTACTCATTTGAAAGACTATGTTGACAGTACCTTCTTCTTGCAATGAACTATTATCGGAAAGTTTTTTTTTTTTAATTGTGATTCATAGTGTCGAAACTCTATGTGTCGAAGGGTTTAGAGGTGGATCGAAGCAAGTTGCTCGAAGGAAGCCATTGGCCAGTCGAAGCTTGTGGATTGAAGCAAGCATGAAGATAGATAACAAGTCAGCTATCAATCTGGCGAAGAACCCAATAGTACATGGTCGAAGCAAGCACATCGAAATGAGGTTCCATTATCTTCGAGAGCAAGTAGAAGATGGGAAGATGAATTTGGAACACTGCAGAACTGAGAATCAGATTGCAGACATCATAATGAAGGAAGTGCAGGTCGAAGTATTCATAAGACTAAGAACCATGATGAATATATATTGTTTAGACACAATGAATTAAGTGGTATGTTAAATTGTAATTTACAGTGTCAAAAATATGTTTGTTGAAGGGTTTAGAGGTGGATTGAAGCAGGTTGCTTGAAGAAGCCATTGCCCAGTAAAAGCTTGGGGATCGAAGAAAGCTTTCTCTTCTTCAACTTGTAAAAAATATCCCAACCACTCCTTTCGACCAGTCATGTGGTACGAACAGCCTGGACCAGATTTTGAATTTGACATGGTTATCTACAACTGCACACCTTTTTTTATCTGCTTTTCCCTTTCGATAGTTTCCTCTTCCTCCTTTCGAGGATTCAGAAGTTCCATCTTCGACCTGATGCTTGAGATCCCAATATGATCCATGGAAACTATATGGGGAATTAAAAGTCCAATTATACTTATGTAAACTCAAACCCTAGTTTTGAGTCATCAATGTTTGAGGAGGTATCTTGAGCTAATCAAACCTTGTGCAGTCTTGAACCAATAGAGATCTTGTGAGAAAATTATTGAGAAATGAGAGGGTAAATTTTGGGGTACAACAGCTGCCCCTGTTCACTCTTCTTGAACCTGAAGAGTTAGATTGGAAGATCCGCCTTTCGTGGCTTGAAGGTGAATGATGATTGAACACTAAAGTTCCCAGAAATTTGCACTTGATGATGTATTGATTTGGGAATGGGCTTATAGATGCCATTTGGAGGGATGATGGTAGAAACTGGAGGAAACACCAACATGGATCTTTGGTCGATTCATATTGAAACTAGATGTCTTGCCTGTCTTTAACTGGGAGAATTAATTCTGGTCCAAAAGAGGTCTTTATTCGCCTGTCTTTAATCTGGAAGAAATGAATCTAAACAGAAGAGGTCTTTGTTCGCATGTCTTTAATCTATAAGAGATAAATCTAACCAGAAGAGGTCTTCATTCACCTGTCTTTAATCTGGAAGAAATGAATCTTTAATCTGGAAGAAATGAATCTAACCAGAAGAGGTCTTTGCTCGCCTGTCTTTAATCTAGAAGAGATAAATCTAACCAGAAGAGGTCTTTGTTCACCTGTCTTTAATCTGGAAGAAATAAATCCATCCAGAAGAGGACTGTTGATTGATGATTGATTTTGTTTTTGCGAGAGAAAGGGTTAGTTGCATACAAATGTATGTATGGTGTAATGATGTTCTCAAAATAAATGATATTATGCCATATGTATTTGTGATATGATGTATGAACGTGATATGTTTTAATGAAATGCATTTTTGTCTGGAAAATAAATCCTTGACAAGTGTTGGGGAACCTTGGGAAGTTTAAATTCTAGATTGCCGTGGGGGATGAAGAATATGTGTATCTTCAAGTTTCTCTTAGAATGATTCTGCTGGGAAATCCTGTTTTATTGAGAAGAAACTCCGCTAAGGAATATTGACTTTGCTTGAGAAAACTCAGTGGAGAGTGTTGATTTCTTCTTGGGAACCGGAATTCAGGAGTTTTAGTTGTCTGTCTCTTTGGTGGGGAATTATCTCTTGAAAGTTAGCTGTTATCTGGTAGAATTCCAGGATTTTCAATAACTCGCTAGAATAGTGGCAAACTCTACTAGGGAAGAGGAGTTTTATTAGTGATTTGTAAAAATCAAACTGTTATCTGGTCGGGTCTAGGTTTCAGCAACTCGAACTGTTAATTGGTCGAGTCCAGGTTTTGTAGTAGATAGAGAAGTTAAGTTACTATCCGGTCGGGTCCAGGCTCTAGCCACTTGAAATTGAGGTTTACTATTATCCGGTCGGGTGCAGTCTTCAGCAATTTGAACTTGAGATCAACTGTTATTTGGTCGGGTCTGGGTTTCAGTAACTCGAACTGTTAACTAGTCGGGTCCAGGCTCTGCAGTTGAGGGAGTTAAACTAATATCTGGTCGGGTCCAGGCTTTAGCAACTAAATTTGAGAATTACTGTTATCTGGTCGGGTCCAACTTTCAGAAATTGGAGTTGTTATCTGATCGGGTCCAGGCTTTAACAACTATTATCTGGTCGGGTCCAGGTTTCAGAAATTGGGGATATTATCTGGTCGGTTCCAGGCTTCAGAATGTTTAACTGGTATCTGGTCGGGTCCAGGCTTGAACTGTTGACTGGTCAGGTCCAGGCTTAAGAAATTTAAGAAGTTAAACTAATATCTGGTCGGGTCTAGGCTTTTAGTAACTTGGAATTGAGGTTTACTGTTATCTGGTCGGGTCCAATTTTCACAGTAAGTTAAGAGTAGGATGAAGTTGAACTAGTATCTGCTTGGGTCCAGGCTTCGTAGTAACTTGCTTGAAAGGATGAAGTTGATTGTTATCTGGTCAGGTTCCAGGCTTTACAATAACTTTCGGGGATAACAATGAATCTGTTGACAACTTCACTGGGTATTAGGGGTTGTAGTCCCTTGATTTGTAATAGTCTATGAGGAAAAATCCAAGCTGGGGAATCTGTGGTTTATTGGGGAAATAAACCCTGTTGAAGAGGATATTTGATGAACTGCTGGGGAGGAGATTTTTTTTAGTAAGAATTCCATAAGGCTTCCTTTTAAGACCAACTCAGCTGAGGAAAGGATTTTCTGGAGATTGAAACTTTGGCTGGGGATTTTATGAATCCAAATTTGTGGGGATAATGTTATTGAAATAACTATGAGGATATCTAAAATGCATTTAAGGAGATGCTTGTCATTGTTTTTAAGCATACATTTGTTAAAAGTTTAATCATGTTTATATGCATATGTTCATTCAATTTTAGTCATTGGACACTTTTGCACTCAAAATAGAAAAGGCAGAAAGTTTGCACTTCAAAGTATATTTGTATTGATGTTTTGCCCATGAATAAGTGTTTTTGTACAAAGAGACCAAGATCCTAGTAAGAGGAAATCGTCAAAAGAATGGAAAGAATACAAAGTGAAAACAAAATAATAGCCATGTGAAAGTGATCTTATTATGTTCCAACCCCACTATTGCCCTTATGTCTTTGAACATCACCCCTTTCCGTTGAGAGGAGTTGATTGGATTGATCTTGGACCATTAGAACTTGGACCTCGGTAATAAAGCTGGCTGTAGAGATCCCATGGGACATAGTCATACGCTTTAATCCTTAACTTTTTCCTGGGCCGCCCTTTCGGGTTTTCAGCCCACCAAGATACCCATTTTTGCCCAAATTGCTCTTTCAGGTTTTCGACTTGTCGGGTGTACAATCTTTTGCATATATCCCTAACTTTTATCAGAACCTCTTTGGTTCTCCAGGATGCCCTTATTTTTGCCTAGGTGTGTCAACCTAACAGATCATTTTATGCGTAGTATTTTTTAACTATGTTTGCATTTACGGGATGTGGTAAGTCTTCGCCGTCCATAGTAGTCAGCATCAAGGCACCACCAGAGAAAACTTTCTTTACAACAAATGGTCATTCGTAAGTGGGAGTCCATTTGCCTCTGGGTCGCCTTGTGGAAGAATGATGTGCTTTATTACCAATTCTACAGCATGATATACTCGAGGCTTGATCTTTTTGTTGAAAGCCTTAATCATACGCTTTTGATACATCTGGACATGACAAACAGCAGCCAGTCGCTTCTTGTTAATTAAGTTTAACTGATCTAACCTAGTTTGAATCCATTCATCTTCACCTAAATATGTTTCCTTCATTATCCTTAAAGAGGGAATCTGAACTTCGACAGGTAAGACAGGTTCCATGCCATAGACCAAGGAGAAAGGAGTTTCCCCAGTTGACGTACGAGCCGAAGTATGGTAGCCATGGAGAGAAAGTTGTAACATCTCATGTCGGTCTTTGTAACTTACAACCATCTTTTGCACAATCTTCTTGATATTTTTATTGGAAGCTTTCACTGCGCCATTCATTTTGGGTCTGTACAGAGAAGAATTATGATGCTTGATTTTGAAATGAGTACAAAGTTCCGTAATCATAGCAATGTTGAGGTTGGTTCCATTTTTAGTGATGATCCTTTCGGGGATACCGTAACAACAGATAAGTTTATGCTTGATAAACCTGGCTACAATGTCTTGGTGACTCAGGCATATGAGGCATCTACGACCCATTTGGTGAAGTAATCAATGGCAACAAGGATGAAACGGTGTCCATTTGAGGCAGTAGGTTTGATCTCTCCAATCATATCAATGCCCGACATTTCGAATGGCTACGGAGCAGTCATGACATTTATAGGAATAAGAGGTACATGGACCTTGTCGGTATAGATTTGACACGTGTGGCAAGTCCTTGAGTGATGATGACAATCAGTTTCCATTGTGGACAAATAGTAACCAGCCCTCAAGATCTTGTTGGCCATATTGTGTCCACTAGAGTGGGTCCCAAAGAGGTCATCATGCATATCTTCCATAATTTTCTTTGCCTCCTTCTTGTTCACACATCGGAGTAGCATAAAATCATGGTTGCGCTTGTATAGGATTATGTTGCTTAGAAAGAATTTGGCTGAAAATTTTCCCAAGACTTTCTTATCATTGACGAAAGCTCCTTCAGGATATTATTGTAGCTCAAGATATCTCCTCACCTCATGGTACCATGGTTTCTCTTCGTCAATGTCAAGCTCATAGCAATGTGTAGGTTCATTAAATCTTTTGATTGTTATCATAGGAGCTTTGTTGTCCTATTTGACTTTGAACATGGAAGACATTGTGGCCAAAGCGCCGGCTAACTGATTTTCCCCTAGGGAAATGCTCAAAGGTGATCTCTTCGAAGCATGGAATCATAGTTAAAACAAGCTCCTTGTAAAGAATCAAGTTAGGATGCTTAGTGTCCCATTCTCCTTTGACTTGACTGATCACTGAAGCAGAATCTCTGAATACATCCAAATGCTTGATCCTTATGTCAATAGCAGCCTTCAAACCTAGAATGCACGCCTCGTACTCAGCCATGTTATTCGTACAATCGAAGCATAATCTATAAGTGAAAGGATTGTGACAACCTTCAGGAGAAATTATTACAACACTAATTCCATTGCCCAAAGCGTTGGAAGCCCCATAGAAAACCATAGTCCATCGGGATCCTTGTTCAGGTCCGTCATACGGTCCAGGTTTTGCACAGTCAGTCACTAACATGATATTCTCATCCGGGAAGTCAAAGTTCATAGATTGATAATCATCAACAACTTGATGGGCCAAATGATCTGTCAATACACTTCCTTTGATGGCCTTTTATGTTGTATATTGAATATTGTATTCAGTCAGAATCAATTGCCATCTAGCTATTCGTCCGAAGAGAGCGGGTGTGATACGGTGGCGGAACTGACTGTTATATTGGTTTTGCGTTTGTATTTGCAAATGTTACAGTAAGTAAGAGTCGCCAGCGACTCTTCTTTTATCCAAATAAAGGAAAGGGCGAAAAGAACTGAAAAAGACCTTTCAAGATTATTTCTGAGTAAGGGGGTAGATTATGGAAAGGGAGGGTGTTAGCACCCTTTCCATCCGTAGTTTTCTACGAGCTCTTAGATGCTTAGCTCGTTTGAAAAATACCTTGTGCTTTTTGTGTGTTTTTAAAAAGTATTTTGAAAATGCCTTAGTGCGGCGATTTTCTTTATGATAACTGTTGTATCAGTCCTCAAGAGTGTTGATAAAGTATTTGAAAATGTTTTGAAATGTTTTGTGTAAGTGTGAAAATTTGTTTTTGAGAAAGCATCTAACAACTATCTAGTTTTGTTCAAAAGGTCGTTCTTTTCGTCCTTTCCTTTAGAAAAGGCTAGCCTACTATTAGTGAGTAGGTAGCCATAGTCGTTTGGATGTATGAGGGACATTTGCGGGTCACCGTACAATCATAAAGGAAACATATAGAGACGCTTTAGAAATTTTGTTTAAGGGACTAGATCATTTACCGAAAGGCAACACTATAGGGTCATCGAGGGACTATGATCTTTTGATTTAAGAGTCTTTGCTAAAGCGTCCCTACTTTTGAGGGACATGACTGCTTTATTTTCCTAAGGCAACCAAAGTGGGAGTACCCTAGAGGTGTATATGTGTAAGTGTGTTGTATTCAGTTATTTTTGTCTTTTTTGTTATTAGGTTTGCTAACGTTTTACTTTATATTCTTATCATACAATCCTATTACCATACATCTAACAGTTAATATGCACAGGAATGAAATGCGGGAACTGTAAATCCTACGCTATTACAAAGCTTCAGGGAGGGGGATTATTACATGTCCAAACTTTAGGGGAAAATAAAGAGCAGAAAATAAAGTCCTAATTTTAACTATTACATCCAGGAAGTAGATACAATAATATGATAACGCTAAAATAAAATTGCGCGCGAATTGGAAAAGGCGTCTAAAACCATATGGAATAAAAATCTTTTGTTTTGTTTTTGGTTTTCATGAGAAGAAAATAAATTGAGAAAAATAAAATTAAACCTAAATTCTATTTTTTTTTAATTTATTTTGAGAAAAAGATGTTAAAATTAATTAATTAATTCAGAAATTAATTTAATTAATAAAATCAAATCCTATTTTGTATGATGATTTTTTTTATGTTATGTTAATTTAATGAGGGAAACTAATAAAAGAAGTAAGTAACACAAAAAAATAAAAATACAAGAAAGCAAGTCTTTCGATCCAAAGGAAATGCAGTTTTCGATCCAATGAATGGTGTCATCCTTCGATCCAGGGAAGGATGTGGCCTTCGATCTAGCAGAGAATATTTCTGGAGGTGTATGTTATACTCCTATAGGAAATTTATTAGAGAAAACAAGATAAAAATCCAGACTTGGGTCGAATCTAGTCTTGGATTCGACAGCCTGTAGCTGCAATAATCCTAATTCAGATCATCTGGGTCTGAATCGAAAGCTACTTCATTTGTCTTACAACCTTATGAACTCCGAGATTCGAAATAAAATATGGATTGTGCCCAAGCCATGGCACGATCCCAATCTTTGCGCTTAATCTTGCATGTAGCACATGAATGCAATCACAAACATTAGCAATAACATGAATGTATGATTATCATGAATTTAAAAATTGCATGGTTAGCTAGTTTGAGATCAAAAAAAAGTTACCAAAGGACAGATTGTGTGAGTGATGCTCCAGTGTATGTTGGGCCTGCCTAGTTCTTGGTGTTGAACCCTAAAATTTTCCCTCTCACTTATCAAGAATTTGCTCACAAGATCTCCTTGGGCTCAAGACTGCACTAGGGTTTGATCAGCTCAAGACACCTCCTTAGGCACTGATGACCAAAATTAGGGTTTGAATTTTCACAAGTATTTTTTAACTATCAATGTTTCATATGACTTTCATGGACCATTATGGACCCCCAAGATTACTCATGTCAAGTTTCAAGCCTTGGATCACACTTTTGATCAGTCAATTGAACAGTTGACCTAAAAATCAACTGTATTGGGGAAAAAGTCAACCATGGCCAATTTAAAGTCAAATCTTATAATTTTTTATCCATATAAACATTTTAAACCCATATGTATCATTTTATCAAGTTTGGACCATAATTCCTCAAGAGATTTGATCAAATCCCCAAAAGGGCAAAATGGTCAAAATTAGGGTTTTGACTAGGAAAGGGCAATTTCTGATTTTTGACCTAGCAAATGGTCAAGTGGTTTAAGGCATGATCTCAAGATTCCAATTGCATCATTTTGACCTAATTACATGGTTCAAAACATTGCAAGTCCATTGGATTGACAGATGAATTTTGTAGTTAACTTATCAAAAGTCAAATGTATACTGAAAAGTCAAACTTTGACTTTTTGGTCAAATTCAAGTGCCAAAGATCATAATTCATCAAAACATGTCAAAATATGAAATGTATTCATCAAGAAATCAAAAAGTCAAGATTTCATTTTGAAAAGTCAAAATTTCTAAACTATGAAATTTTTCTAAGTGTTGGAAATTTCATGTTTTTTCATAACTTTGAGCCAAATTTTCACCATGATGCAAGATGATTAAAGAAAAACTTCCAACATGAAAGTTTTAGATATCCATAAAATATACTACTTTTCTTTACACAACTCCTTATAAAAATGCTTGGATCTCAAGTTATGATTTTATGAACATAGGGTCTTGAAACTAAACACTTAGTGAAATTTTGCCCTAATTTAGCCAGGATTTTGACCTAACTTCATGACACTTTTCACATAGTTCCAAGGGGAATCTTCAAAAGCAATTCAAAGATGGGTTGTATAACACATTTCAAGCTTTCCGAAATATCCAAGAACTCCTTGATATCATTCTTGAGTAGGGAGAATCGAAGAGATGAAATTAGGGTTTTATCACTTTAATTACAAGTCATTTTAGTGATGAACAAAATTCAAATTCAAGTTGTGATGCATTAACTCTACCTTGCAGGCCTCAAACTTGTTAGACACTCCATAATTAATGGTTTACACAGCTGTTAGAGGCCTCACTTCAAGCATTCAATGCTTGGACATGCTTTATATCCATTTTTGGAAGAAAGGTTACATTGCTATTTTGATAAAGTGACTTTTAGTACAAAATTTGTTCTTGAGCCTTGCACGTGTTCTCTTCTGATTAAACAGGTCCTATAACTCATGAGAAATGTTTTAAACACTTACAATTAACCATCCCATGCTTGTACCTCTCCTTGAAACTTGTTTCCCTCTTTTCTTTAAAATCAAATAACCTAGATAAAAGCTAGAAACTTGTACTTCTGATTATCCAAAGCTCTCAAACACTTTTGTTTATACATACACAAACCATTTGACACAAAGACATGAATTCTCAAGCCTTGAAAGAATCTAGAACTCAGAATCACACTTCACACTTCCATTTTCACATAAACTGACCAAAAACTTGAAACTCATAATCTACTCGTGCGTTTCTTGGCCTTTTGGTTTCTAAAGTTTCTAAACATCATATAGAGTTGATCCCACACCCTGTTATAGAACTGTAACACCATTAACACCATCCTCCATTTCCAAAAATAGAGCTCTGTACATTGACTTCTCCAAACCATTTCATCCATTCATTGCTCAAGCTAATCATCGCATTAGCTTCCTGGGTCCTCAAGGAAGCTAACCTGATCATCACCATCACTTGAAACAAGCTCAAACTCAAAACACGATTTCCGGTTTTGAGGTAAGTTTTCTAATCTTGGAACTCTTCATACATGCAGCATCAATAGTTTATTTGTGAATAAAACATGTAGATATCATTTCCCTGAAGCTAACTATGTCCTTAGTTTCCATTAATTTTGCTTGAGCTTAGAGAATTTTGAAACTGAAATTTCTGAAATTTTTAGGTTTCAGATTAGGGCCATTAAAATTCTTGCTTATCGTTGATCCATAGTTTTAATACTTTACATTTTGGAATCGTGAGAAAATTTGTGACAAGTTTCATGTTTACAGTTTTCATTTTTAATGAGAAATGAGCAAGTTATAGTAGGTCTGGATGGAGGTTGAAGATGAAGTCTTCAGGGGGCGTTTTTCCTTACATATTTATTATTTCATTTGTATTAACGGATGTATAGCCACCCCAGTGGTAGAAGCGCGCGCATGTCACCTATGGCACCTGGGTTCGAGCCTTAGTAGTACCCTTTTGCATTTTTTCATGTTTTTTTGCAATTCTGACCTTTTTTGTTTGGCAGGCGCTGGGCCCTTTGGGCCTGGTTCATTTTTGTTTTTGCTAGCTGACTCCCTTACTGACTTTTGGCACCCCCTGGCCCAAATTATTTTATTTATTCCTTTTTTTAATTTTTTTAATTTTTCTTTTCTTAAAAATATTTCCTAAATATTAAGCATCATAAAAATATAAGAAAACGATATATGTTTATATTTTGACTTATTTTATTTTATTTTTCCAAAAATAAAAATATTTTTATTTATTATACTTTATTTATTTTATTAAGTAAATCTTATAAACTTAATTAATATTACTTTATTTATTTATTTTTCTTCACACCATTTAAAATATATTATTTTAATATAAAAAAGACTAAAAATATTTTATAATACTAAAAATATTTTCAAGATAAAAAAATACTTTTCTTAAACTTATTTTCTTTTGATTAATTAATAGAACTAGGTTTCCATTTAAAATATTTTCTTAACAAATTCAAACTTAATTAATTATTTTCTTTATTTAATTAGGTTAAGACAAAAATGTTTTTTCATGAAAACCAAACAAAATTTCTTTTCTTTACATTTTGCATCCTTGTACATTTATTCATTTTTATACTTTGTATTTATTTATTTCCTTGTATATTCATGCCAATTCAATATGGTTGTAATAGATTAATTAGGGTTTAAATTCTTGCAATCCCCATTCAACTTGTACACCCCCTCCCCACAAATGTTGTAATAGCGTAGTAACTTTAAATTTCGCAATTTATCGCTTTTATATAACATGCTAGTAATTAGGGTTTCTATGGAAAGACTAAAACCAATGATTAGAAAACCCTAATTCAAGACAAAAACAAGCATGAAAATGATACACTTGCACACAAACACCTCTAGGGTTATTCCACTTGGTTGCCTTATACAAAATGGTCGTACTACGCATGTGAGATGTCTTAGCAAAAACAAGCAAAAATACAAGACCATGGTCCCTCGATGACGCTATCTAAGTTGCATTACAAATGATCTTAGTCCCTGAAAAAGAATGCTAATTGCTAATCATGGTCATACGATGACCTACGCCCGTCACGTTTACATCCAATGATAGGGTTGCTTACCAAATCAATGGTAAGACAACAATGTCAAAGGAAAAGAAAATGAACAAGAAAGAAATTTGAGTAGGTAAATTGCTCATAATTACTTGCTCCATTTCAAAACAAACATCCTTTCTATTTTCAAAACAATCACATACACTTTCAAACATCTTACAAAATTGAAAACATTCTCAAAAGATCAAACACCTTTGTATACATTCATACGAACTAGAATCATCACAAAGATTGCCTAAACAATGGCCTCTTTACAAAATACTTTCAAAAAACCACACAAAGCAAAATTTCAAACAAAAAGCAAGTGATCTAGCAAGTAACTAAGAGCCCATGGAAAACCATGGATGAAAAGGGTGCTAATACCTTCCCTTTTCATAATCTACCCCCCGAACTCAAGAAATAATCTCACAGGAAAGACCTTTGAGATTGTTTCTTGAGTTCGGGGGGTAGATTATGAAAAGGGAAGGTATTAGCACCCTTTTAATCCATGGTTTTCCATGGGCTCTTAGTTACTTGCTAGATCACTTGCTTTTGTTTAAAATTGTGCTTTGTGTGGTTTTTGAAAGTATTTTGTAAAGAGGCCATTGTTTAGGCAATTTTTGTAATGATTCTCGTTCGTAAGAATGTATACAAAGATGTTTGATCTTTTGAAAATATTTTTAATTTTGTAAGATGTTTGAAAGTGTATGTGTTTGTTTTTAAAAATAGCATGGAGGTTTTGTTTGAAATTAAGCAAGTAATTAGGAGCAATCTACCTACTCAAATGTCTTTCTTGTTCATTTTCTTTTCCTTTGACATTGTTGTTTTACCATTGATTTGGTAAGCAACCCTATCTTTGGATGTAAACGGGACTGGCGTGAGTCATCGTATAGCCATGATTAGCAATGTTGCAAGGTATCCTAGCATTCTTTTTGAGGGACTAAGATCATTTGTAAGGCAACTTAGATAGCGTCATCGAGGGACTATGATCTTGTATTTGCTTATTTTTGCTAGGATACCTTACATGCGTAATATGACCATTTTTGTAAGGAAACAAAGTGGGTTTACCCTAAGGGTGCTTGTGTGCAAGTGGATTTATTTTCATGCTTTGTCATCTTGAATTAGGGTTTGCTATTTGGTTGGTTTTAATCTTTCCATACAAAACCCTAATTACTAGCATTTGTATATAAAGCGATAAATTGCGGGAACTAAAATTACTACGCTATTACATCATTTAGGGAATGAGGTGTACAAATTACAAATGGGGATTTGCAAGAAAATAAATCTATTTATCTATTACAACCATATTGAATTGCATAAGTATACAAGGAATGAAATGAATATAATATACAAGTATAAAAGGAAAATAAATTGATTTATTTTGGATTTTTGTTAAGAAAATGTTTTGGCCTTAATAAAATTA
The DNA here is from genome assembly GCA_948472305.1 of Vicia faba. NCBI lineage: Eukaryota > Viridiplantae > Streptophyta > Magnoliopsida > Fabales > Fabaceae > Vicia > Vicia faba. The sequence continues at coordinate 1,560,056,887 of OX451736.1, forward strand.
AAGGGTGATGGTCAATTGGTCCAAATTAAATTTAGGGAACTAAACCTAATTCTTAAAAGAAATAAAATTGATTTAGAAAAGTATTTTTTAGGTGTTTTTTTGTGAATTTAATTAAAATACAAAAAGGTTAATTAACCAAAATAAGCCTAGGTTCTAAATTTATTTTTATTTTTCAAGAAAATAATAAAATAATATATAATAGTCAAGATTTATTATCTAAGTATATATAAAAAAAAAGAGGAATTAATTTATTAAAGAAAATTTTTTTATTTTTTATTTTTGATTTTATAAGACAAAATAAACTAAATAAATTTAAAGATAAAAAAATATTTTTGGATTTTTATTAATAACTATAAAAAATATTTATTAATAGTAATAATAATAATATTAATAATAATAATAAAGATAATAAAGAAAATAAAATAAAAATAAAATATGAAGAGAAAATCAGGGAGGTGTGAAAATAGAACAGGGAGTTAGGAAGCAAAAAACAAAAAAAAAGAGTCAGGCCCAAAGGGCCCAGCGCCTGTCAAACAAACAAAAAAAAGGGTCAGAAAATGTAAAAGTGACAAAATGGTCACGCTGGGGCTTGAACCCAGGACCATGGGGTGAACAAGCGTGCACTTTACCACTGGGGTGGCTATACATCCGTTAACTTGTATGAAATAATAAATACATAACACAAAACGCGCCTTAACTGTACTTCATCTTCAACCTCCAGCCAAAGGATCTGTAACTTGCTCATTTCTCAACCATTTGCAAAAATGTAAACATGGAAATTGCTCCATTTTGTCACACGAATCCTACCATATAAATATCATAAACTATAAATCAAAGATGAATGAGAATTTTTAACAGTACCAAATTCTGACCTAAATATTTCAGAAAGTTCAAACTCAAAATTCTTCTAGCTCAATCAAAATAAATGAAATCTATAGATATGTACAGCTTCAGGGAAATGATGTCTATATTTTATCTTCACAAATGCAAGCCTAACAATGCCAAAGTAATGAGATAGAAGTTTAAGAAAAATATCTCAAAACTGGAAATTGTGAAATGGATTTGAGCTTGTTTCAGGCAGTGCTGATGATCAGGTTAACTTTCTTGAGGTCCCAGGAAGCTAATGCAATGATTAGCTTGAGCTGAAAGTGGCTGAGGAGCTCTGGAGAAGTCAAGTTGCAGACCCCTGTTTTTCAAAATAGAACTTGATAATGGAGGTGTTACAGTTGAGTAAATGGACTTTGGATGGTTTGTATTTGATGTTTAGAAGCTTTTGGAAGTGAAAGGCCAAAGAACGCACGAGGGGATTTGGAGTTTGGTATGTAAAGTCAGAATTTGCACAATAAAGGTGTTTTGAGACAATTTTGGCTAGAGTGAGTTTGAGTGAGTTTGAGGGTCTTCAAGCTCGTGTCCTAGCTCACAAATAGTGCTTCTATTTATAAGCAACAAGTTTGGAGACTTGTTGTTGATCAGAATTTGAAATTACATGTTTATGCATAACATGTGATTTTTTAGAAAACAAGTTTTAATTCCTTGTGTACTTGCTAAGATAGAGTGGTTATGCTTTAAACACACTTGCTTATGACTTTGTAGATGAAGTGTGATCAGAGGGAACAAGTTAGAGGCTCAAGAATGGACTTTATGCATAAAGCTTGCTTTTCAAGAATGGTATTGTCAACTTTCTTCCCAAAATGGCAATGTGAATTAGATAAAGCTTAAATCACTTGGATTATAGCTCAAAAGTTTGTGTAATCCATTAATTATGGATTTAAAAACAAGTTTGAGGCCTGCAAAGCAAAGATTATGCAGCCTAACATTGATTTGGTTCATGTGTTCATCCAAAATGACTTGTAATTCAAGTGACAAAACCCTAATTTCATCTCTTCAATTCTCCCTACTCAAGAATGATCTCAAGGATTTCTTGGACATTTTGGAAATCTTGCAATGTTCTCTACAATCCATATTTGAATTGATTTTGATGATTACCCTTTGAACTATATGAAAAAGTTCCATGAAGTTAGGTCAAAATCCTGACCAAATTAGGGCAAAATTTCACTAAGTGTTTAGTTTCATGACCCTATGTTCTTGAAATTATAACTTGAGATCCAACACTTTTGGAAGAATTTGTGTGAATAAAAGTTGTAGATTTCATAGATATCTACAACTTTCATGTTGGAAGTTTCTCTTGAATCATCTTGCATCATGGTGAAAATTTGGCTCAAAGTTATGAAAAAACATGAAATTTCCAACACTTAGAAAAATTTCTAAGTTTAGAAATTTTGACTTTTCAAAATGAAATCTTGACTTTTTGATTTCTTGATGAATAAGTTTCATATTTTGACATGTTTTGATGAATTATGATCTTTGGCACTTGAATTTGACCAAAAAGTCAAAGTTTGACTTTTCAGTATATAGTTGACTTTTTATCAATTGACTACAAAATTCATCTGTCAGTCCAATGGATTTGCAATGTTTTGAATCATGTAATTAGGTCAAAATGATGCAATTGGACTCTTGAGATCATTCCTTAAACCAATTGACCATTTTCTAGGTCAAAAATCAGAAGTTGCCCTTTCCCAGTCAAAACCCTAATTTTGACCATTTTGCCCTTTTGGAGATTTGATCAAATTTCTTGAGGAATTATGGTCCAAACTTGATCAAATGATACATATGAGTTTAAAATGTTGATGTGGATCAAAACTTATGGGGTTTGACTGTAAATTGGCCATGGTTGACTTTTCCCCAATATAGTTGATTTTTAGGTCAACTGTTCAATTGACTGATCAAAAGTGTGATCCAAGGCTTGAAACTTGACATGAGTAATCTCGGGGGTCCATAATGATCCATGAAAGTCATATGGGGCATTAGAAGTTCAAAAATCCTTGTGCAATCTCAAACCCAAATTTTCAGTCATCAGTGCTTGAGGAGGTGTCTTGAGCTGATTAAACCCTAGTGCAGTCTTGAGCCCAAGGAGATCTTGTGAGAAAATTCTTGATAAGTGAGAGGGAAAATTTTGGGGTACAACAGTGTCCCTAAACATGAACCAAACAATTAGAGTTAACAAAATGGCATGTATATTCAGTTTCAAAGTTTAAAGCCCTTACCAACCGGTGATGTTTGGAGGCAGTGATTCAAGGTGTTGCACGCCTTGTGAATGGTCTGGACACCTTCCTGGGAACCTCAAGGATGGAGTGGTGAGGTTTATTTGGCACGAGGAAGCTTGCTCTGTCAGTTTTGAATTTTCATAATTTTGGAACTTTGAGAATTCGTGTGGTTGTTTTAAGGAAATGCGTGTGTAGGCAAAAATGTTTTCGTGGCAATGTTTTTGTCTCCCAATGGTTTTTTTTCTGCCTTGGCAATGTGTATTTAGATATGTATTTATAGAGGCCAGTGGTGAATGGAAATGGCAAGAAATAGCCATTAATCAGGCTTTGAAGGCAGAATTGAAAGCCTTAAAAAGGTTGCCTTTTTTTTTGGATTTTCTACCCTTTTGGGTTTTGAATGAACCTGGACAGGTTTCACTCCTTGACTTCTTCTAATGCCATAAAGCCTTGTTCTTAGATTGGCTCTGAGTGGCTTCTTTTGATGGCTTTGGGCTTCAATTCTATTTTCTCACAGTTTCATCCCCATGGCTCCTTCGATTGAGTCCATCTACGTTAGTTGTTTGACCTGGAAAATTCTCCTATTAGCCCAATCGAACACTTCATTCTGGCTAGTCGAAGCTTCTTTTGTTATTTCCTTCTAATGTAATTGTGCAGGAGGCTTGGCTTGGTATCATGTAGGACTTTGTAAGCAAGCATCTTGACCCAGAATCATCAAAAGACAAAACAAAACTTGTTTCCAACAATTGTGTGTCCTTAAAATGGACCAATTATATGCCCTTCGAAGGCACCACTTGTGTGTTCTTAGAATGGGCCACCAATGTATGTCCTTCAAATCAACAAAATTCATGTTATTCGAATGGACCTTTAGAATGTTTCTTCGAATGGACCATATTATGTGTCATAGTGTAGAAACTGTATGTTGAAGGGTTTAGAGGTGGAGTTAAAGCTAGCATGAGGGAAGCCACTTTTGTGTGAATCTAAGAACGCATGAAAGAAGTTCTTTCCTTGTGAATCGAAGGCAGGCCTTGAGGATGTACTTGCCTTGTGAATTAAAAACAAGCCTGAAGGATGTACTTTCCTTATGAATCGAAAGCAAGCTGAAGGATGTACTTGCCTTGTGAATCGAAGGCAAGCATGAAGGAAGTGTTTTCCTAGTGAATCGAAGGCAACCCTGAATGATGTATTTGCCTTGTGAATTGAAAGTAGGCATGAAGGATGTACTTGCCTAGTGAAGCGAAGGAAAACCTGAAGGATGTATTTTCCTTATGAATTGAAAGAAGGCCTGAAGGATGTACTTGCCTTGTGAATCAAAAACAAGCCTGAAGGATGTACTTGTCGTGTGAATCGAAGAAATCCTGAAGGATGTACTTGCCTTATGAATCGAAGCAAGCACAGAGGAAGCCTTTTCCTTGTGGATTAAAGGCAAGCTGGAGGAGGCCAAAGTCCAATCGGAGCTAGGGAAATCAAAGTAAACTTGAAGGAGACTAAAGTCCAGTCGAAGCTTGGGAAATTGAATCAAACTTGAAGGAGGCCAAAGGCTAATCGAATTTTGGGAAATTGAAGAAAACTTGAAGGAATCCAAAGTCCAGTCGAAGCTTGGGAAATTGAAGATTGGAAAATCAAAGCAAACTTGAAGGAGACCAAAGTCTAGTCGAAGCTTAGGACATCGAAGCAAACTTGAAGGACGCCAAAGTCCACTCGAAGCTTGGGAAATTAAAGCAAGATTGCTTTTCTTTGATTTGATGCTTGAAAGCCCAATATAATCCATGAAAATTATATGGCGCATCAAAAATCCAATTGTATTTGTGCAAACTTGGACTTTTGAAAATCCTTGTGAGAAAATGTTTTGAGAAAAGAGAGGGCAAATTTTGGGGTACAATAATGGTATTTGCTCTGACCAGCCCCGAGTTTAGCAGGAGTAGAGCAAGGACGCCTGACGTTGTCGTCCTTGAAATTAGTACTAGCATATTCCGCTAAGATTCACTCGCGGGAAGCTATCAGCAGAGTGTACTCAGTAAATCACCCCGCAGGCCCTCTTTGCTCGCGAGTATCCTGTGGTTTGTCATCCCTCCTTTTTTCGCTCGTTCGTCGAGGAGGGCCGAAATCTTGTTGTCACGGATTGGTTGTTAATTCACGGTTCCTCGGGTCCCTGGCTCTATTGGCCGCTTCCATTTCCTCATAGTCCATATAGGCCCCAGCCCTCTCGAGGAGAGCATCGAATGTCCGAGGTGGTTCGATGCCAACGAATTTTTTGAACTCCGTGCCTGGGAGGAGTCCCCTCTCGAGCAGGTATCTCTTCATATGATCGGTGCAGGGGAACTGGATGGCCTCGCGGTTGAATTGATCAATGAACTCCTTGAGGGTCTCGTCGTTTCTTTGGACGATGGCCTCGAAGGTTGCCTCAATCTTCAGATGTCGACGTGAGGTCGTGAATAAACTGATGAACTTTTTTTTAATTCCTCCAGGAGGTAATTGACCCTAGGGCAAGGCTCTTATACCATTACATCGCAGCTTTTCTCAAGGTCATGGGGAACAACCGGAATTTGATAGGTCCCCCGACGTTATGATAATTCAGCATTTCCTCGAACCCGTCGATATGGTCGACTGGATCGACAATACCGTCGTACTCCTTAAGACGGGGAGGTTTCTCCATACCCGGGGGAATTAGTGCCTCCATAATAGCTTATGATAGGGAACCGCGGGGGTCATTTTTTTTTGCTTCTGTCCGGAGATCGAGAAGGAGACCTGTTGTAGTGGTGGTCGTGATGACGGCCCTGGTCGCGCGAAGGATTCCTCGGGCGGTGTGGTCGTTGGTCGTTTCCCCTGTTCCTGTTTCCAGGGGGTCTCTACTCTTGATGCGGGGGGAAGTGATCTCGTCTCCCCGTATCTATGGGCTAATCCCTCTCCAATGCAGGGTGTCACCCGATTGGTTGAGGAGAGGGGCTTCGAGAGGAATCCTGTCTGCGTCTCCGCATGGGAGATTGGGGACGGTCCTCTATCTGACGAGGAGGAGGAGATTCAGGCCTCATATGTCTTCTGAGGGCTCTCCGAGAATATTCGAGCACCCTTAATTGTCCCCCTTGCGAAAAGATCAAGTAGTTCATTTGATTTATTGCCACGAACAGTGACCTGGTCGTGGCATCAGCATCTGCAGGAACGGGGACCTCCTATAACACCCCAATTCTACCCCAAGAAATTATGCAAAATAAATTAGAGTTATAAAATTTCAATCATACAAATGAATCGGGATGTCACAAATTCTTCTAACAAATTCATTGCATTCATCGTGGATATATAACACATTTTCAAACATCGGATGAACCATCAACGTAACATCTTTAATCAAATAAATCAGCATCTATGCAGCGGAATTCTTAATAACATCTCTAACAACAAAATAGCAACTTCAAAATATCTCATATTTAATGATAATCAAATTAAAATTCAACAACTGAAAATAAACGATCAAAAATCAGCAAACGTTCATCCCCCTGAGTGTTACATATCAGAGCAATGACACTGACTCGAACTATTGAAGGTATACAACCTTCACTCTCGATTACCTGCACGTTACCGACATAAGGGCAACATTCAAATAGAAGGGGTGAGATATCTAACAATATAATAAAGCGCATGATAATTAATATATTAAATTAGATCAACATCATCACCACTTCTCATCTCATAATCAACACAATCTCAACAATAATATGCATTCATCAACATCAAAATACACTTCTTTAGGAAATCGTATAATGCGACTCAATACTATGCAAATGCATGTGGTACCATTGGAGCAGAACTCCCATATCAAAAATTTGCCAATTAATAGAGGCATCAACAAGGCATAGCCTTCATCTGAAAATTTTCCAATCCAGGCCATCTCAACGAGCATAAGCTCCATCTCAAAAATGCAATGTATGCGACACAACCATGAATGTAATGATAATACCCAAGTTAACAACATCTCAAATCATCTCAAAACATCTTAATTTATCATCTCAAAACATCTCAAATTATCATCTCAAAACATCTCAAATTATCATCTCAAAACATCTCAAAATAACATCTCAAATAATCAAAATAATTCATCAAACGTCATTTATTTATAAATCATCAAACATCATTTATTTATTAATAACTTCTCATTTATAACTCAACAGTATTTTAGTTCCACAATAAATCAACACTGTCATTCTGTAACTCTAAATTCAAGACCATCACTTTCCTACTGTTATAGCTCAAACAGCAACTCCTAAACATCTATGTTCATCGCTCTGCACAACATAATGCAAAGGCCATCCAACTTCTGACCATGCAACCTCTAACCAACGTTATTTCTAAGTACACAACTTCTGACTAATGCAACCTCTTATTAGATGCAACTTCTAATCATTATAATCCTCTGACTACCCAACCTATGACCAGATACAACTTCTGATCATCACATCTTCTGACTAGCCCCATCTTCTGACCAGGTACAACTTCTGATCATCACATCTTCTGAATAAAGCAATCTTCTGACTAATACAACCTATGACCAGATACAACTTCTGATCATCACCATCCTCTGACTAACCACATCTTCTGATCCATACCACTCCTAACGTCAGAACTTCTATTTTCTAGTAATTCAACGCAACTTCTAACATCAGAATTTCTACCTTTCACTAGGCCACGCAACTTCTAACACCTACGTCTAGCATCAGATTTGCTATCTTTTCTTATCGTTATTGTTTTAATTCTTTTGCCTGTTATCAACATAATCAGGAACAGTACGCCTAACACCATCCCTAATTAATTCATTATTCTAGACAGCAACTTCTGATATTCTTCACGCCTAATTCTGCGTTTTCATTACTGCTACATTCAACATTTTCCATCACTGCATCTCACCACGGTTCCATAACTAAGCCCTAAAACTTAATCTAATCAAGACAATTCATCACCCATAATTAACATATGATTCTACATCATTTTAACAGCATCAAGACATCAATATCCATCTAAAATTCATCAAATCTTCATCATACATCATCATATACATCTAATTCAAGAACAAGACAACAATTACCACTAACCCCACATACCAATCATAATAAACCCAATTATAGTGTTAGAACCCCACCCTTACCTTGGATTGAAGGCCGCTCTACAATTTCCGGTTGGATTCACGTTCTTGTCGTTTTCCACTCTCTAGCAGCTTGCACGTTCTCTTCCAAATCCTTATTTCTTTCTACTGCTTCTTCTTTCTATTCCTCCTAACAAATAATATAATAACCCTATTATTCTATTATCTCCTTATTGGGCTTAAAACCAATACACCCCCTTATTGCTTCTACTCTCTCAAAATAAGCCCACATTAAATAATATTACACTTTTTAATATTATTTCTCCACATCATATTATATCTCTAATATTATTTCTCCGCTTAATAAAATAAATCCAATTAATTATAATACAACTTCACAAATATTCCAAAAATAATTTAATTAAATAATTAATTAAATTACGGACGTTACAACTCTCCCCCACTTAGAATATTTTCGTCCTTAAAAATTTACCTCAATTAAACAATTCAAGATAGGAGTCTCGCATCTTGCTCTCCAACTCTCAAGTCATGCTTTCACCAGTAGCTCCTAGCCAAACCACTTTAACCAAGGAAATCTCTTTGCCCCTCAGAGTCTTCATTTCACGATTCGTGATCCGTACAGGCATCATCTCCATCGTAAGATTATCCCGTACTTGCACATCGTCCATATGAATCACATGAGATGGATCTGAAATATACTTCCGAAGTTGCGACACATAAAACACATCATGAAAATTCGAAAGATTAGGCGGTAAAGCCACTCTATAAGCAACATTCCCCACTCTCTCTGAAATCCGATACGGTCCAATAAAACGAGAAGTGAGCTTCTTAGACTTCAATGCTCGCCCAACACCAGTCACAGGTGTAACCCTCAAAAACACATGATCACCGGCTTGAAACTCTAAATCTTTCCTTCGCTTGTCATGATAACTCTTCTGTCTACTTTGTGAAGCTTTCATCTTTTCTCGAATCAACTTCACCTTCTCGGTAGTCTCACGAACAAGTTCAGGTCCAAGTACTACACTTTCACCAGATTCATGCCAACATAACGGAGTTCTACATCTTTGACCATACAACGCTTCAAAAGGTGCCATCCCAATACTAGAATGGTAACTATTATTATACGTGAACTCTATCAAAGGAAGATAATTATCCCATGAGCCTCCCTGCTCAAGAACACATGCCCTCAATAAGTCTTCCAACGATTGAATCGTCCGTTCAGTCTGACCATCTATCTGAGGGTGATACGCTAAACTCAACCTCAACTTAGAAACCAACGCTTCTTGCAAACTCTTCCAAAAATCAGGAGTAAATCTCGGATCTCTATCTGACACAATGCACAAAGGAACACCACCCAGCTTCACAATCACACTAATATAAATCTCAGCCAACTTCGACACTGGAAAACTGATGTTAATAGGAATAAAATGAGCTGACTTCGTAAGCATATCAACAATCACCCAAATCGAATCATGTCCTCTTAAAGTATTAGGAAACCCTGTCAGAAAGTCCATTGAAATGCTATCCCATTTCCATTCTGGAACTTCCAATGGTTGCATCAATCTTGCATGCTTCTGATGTGCAACTTTCGACTTCTAACAAGTTAAACATGCATACACGAACCGAGCCACGTCAATCTTCATCCCAGGCCACCAAAACAAACCTTTCAAATCTTGATACATCTTCGTAGCTCTTGGATGAATACTCAACTTACTTCTATGGCTCTCTTCAAGTATCACTTTCTTCATCTCAGCATCATTAGGAATACAAATCCGATTACGAAACCTCAATACACCCTGCTCATCTAGCTTAAAATTACCATTCTCAGATTGATAAATCCCAACCATCAAATCTACAAGTTTCACATCCAACTTCTGAGCTTCTCTGATATTGTCTAAAAATTCATTATTAATCTTCAACATACCCAACATAACACTTTGTGGAGTAACCTTGCAAACTAAGCTCATATCTTTGAACTGCTCAATCAATTCCAACTCTTTAATCATCATTGCTGACATGTTTAAAGTCTTTCAACTTAACGCATCAGCTACCACATTCTCTTTTCTTGGATGATAATTCAAACCGAAATCATAATCCTTTAGCAATTCTAACCATCTTCCTTGCCTCATATTCAACTCCTTCTGATCAAATAAATACTTTAAGCTCTTATGGTTACTAAACACTTCAAATCTAGAACCATAAAGATAATGCCTCCAAATCTTCAATGCAAAAACAACTGCAGCAAGCTCTAAATCATGCGTAGGATAGTTCTTCTCATGAGTCCTCAACTGCCTCGATGCATAAGCAACTACCTTACCATTCTACGTAAGCACACCTCCTAAACCCATATTAGAAGCATCACAATAAACCACAAAAGGCTCTCCCAGATTAGGCAACGTCAAAATCGGAGCCGACGTCAACCTCTTTTTCAATTCTATAAAACTTTCTTCGCAATTAACATCCCACACAAAATCTCTACCTTTACAATTCAACTTAGTCAACGGGAGTGACAACTTAGAAAACCCTTCGATAAACCTTCTATAATAACCAGATAATCCCAAGAAACTTCTAATCTCAGTAGCTGACTTTGGAGTTTCCCATTGCAACACAGCATCAACCTTTGATGGATCTACAGCAATGCCACTACCATAAATCACATGACCAAGAAAACTAACCTCTTTTAACCAGAATTCACACTTGGACAGCTTTGCATACAACTTCTTCTCTTTCAAAATCTGCAATACTACTCTTAAATGCTCAGCATGCTCTCCTTCTGACTTAGAGTAAATCAAAATATCATCAATGAACACCACTACAAACAAATCCAAATAAGTATGAAAGATACTATTCATATATTCCATGAATACTCCCAGCGCATTAGTAACACCGAAAGGCATCACCGAATACTCGTAATGTCCATAACGAGTTCTGAAAGCCGTCTTCTAAATATCTTCATCCTTCACTTTAATCTGATGGTAACCCGACCTCAAATCAATCTTACTAAACACACTAGCATCCACCAATTTGTCCATCAAGTCATCTATTCTTGGAAGCGGATACTTGTTCTTAATCGTCACTTTATTCAGCTATCTATAATCAACACAAAGCCTCATACTTCCATCTTTTTCTTCACCAATAACACTGGAGCACCCCACGGCGATACACTTGGTCTTACAAACTTCTTCTCAAGTAACTCTTCCAATTGCTTCTTCAACTCTGACAACTCAGATGCAGACCTCCTGTATGGTGCCATAGACACAAGTCTGGTACCAGGTACAAGATCAATTGTAAATTCAACTTCCCTCTCCGGTGGTACATCAGGAATCTCGTCTGGGAAAACTTCAGGAAATTCACACACTACCCGCAATTCCTCAATTATATCTTGAGTCTCTACAGATAGCGACGCCATCAACGAAAACATATGTGCTTCCTCTTGCATCAACTTCCTCAACTGTCTAGCAGACAACAAACCATCTTCCTCTTCTTCAGGAGTAGAAAAATTCACAGACTTGTCATAACAGTTAATATGAACACAATTATGCTCTAACCAGTTCATACCAAGAATCACATCCAAACCTCTTAACGGAAAACAAATCAAATCAACAACAAAGTCTCTGTCAAAGATCAACAAGGGACACTTAGCACACACAAAAGAAGTAGTCACCGACCCCTTGGCTGGAGTATCGACGACCATTTCTCCATCCAAAGAAGATAACATAAGACCCAATCTTTCAACATAATCAGCAGCAATAAAACAATGCATAGCACCAGTATCAATAATAGTAATTAAAGGAGTACTATTAATGAAACATGTACCTCTAATAAGTCTGTCCTCAGCAACTGTCTGATCCTTAACCAAAGAAAACACTTTACCACTTACCTGAGCCCTCTTCGGTTTCAGACACTGGCTACCAATGTGCCCTTCTTCTTTACAGTTGAAACAAACCACACTCTTTTGCTCACACTCAGACACAACATGTCCGTTCTTGCCACAACAGAAACACCTCTTCACTTCAGTAGTGCACACATTACTCTTGTGTCCAGGTTTCCTACACTTAAAACAAATCACACCAGTAGGAGTATCTCCCCCACTAGTCCTCTGTCCATGAGCAACTCTCTGTTTACCCTTACCAGCTGGGCCATCATAAGGTTTACCACGATTCTGTGGGTGCTTACCCGTCTTCTCACTAATAATCTTGTAATGAGCATTATTGTCGTCCTCATAAATCCTGCAGCTATCAACCAAATCAGCAAAGACACGGATTTTCTGATATCCAACTCCTTTCTTAATCTCCGGGTGCAACCCATTCTCAAATTTAATACACTTTGAAAATTCAGCATTTTCCTCAGTGTAATGCGGATAAAACTTAGCCAACTTAGCCAACTTGGCAACATACTCAACAAATGACAGATTTCCTTACTTCAGCTCAAGGAACTCAATTTCCTTCTTACCACGGACATCTTCAGGAAAATACTTTCTCAAAAACTCCCTACAGAACACACCCCAAGTGACATTCTCACATGTAGCTTCCAACTTCCGACAAGTCTCTAGCCACCAGTCATCAGCCTCGACTGCTAACATATGAGTCCCATAACGAACCTTCTATGCTGAAGTGTAGTCCATCACGCGAAAGATTCTCTCAATCTCTTTCAACCACTCCAATGCTCCGTCAGGATCATATTTCCCCTTGAACGTAGGTGGATTCTCTCTCTGGAAGGTCGCCAAGCTACGAGATCCAGCATTCTCGTCAGCATTGGATGATTTTCTATCGCATGAGCCATTGCTTCTAAAGCAGCATCAAGAGCAGCATCATTCCTTCCAGCCATCCCAACTTCTCACTACAACATAAACAACGATTAGAAATCAAATTAACAATACTCAATTGTTAGACAACTATGACTCAACGACAAGGTTGTACCAACCTTTTGCTCTGATACCAACTTTGTAACACCCCAATTCTACCCCAAGCAATTATGCAAAATAAATCAGAGTTATAAAATTTCAATCATACAAATGAATCGAGACGTCACAAATTCTTCTAATAAATTCATTGCATTCATCGTGGATATATAACACATTTTCAAACATCGGATGAACCATTAACGTAACATATTTAATCAAATAAATCAACATCTACGCAGCGGAATTCTTAATAACATCTCTAACAACAAAATAGCAACTTCGAAACATCTCATATTTAATGATAATCAAATTATAATTCAACAACTGAAAATAAACGATCAAAAATCAGCAAACGTTCATCCCCCTGAGTGTTACATATCAGAGCAATGACATTGACTCGAACTATTGAAGGTATACAACCTTCACTCTCGATTACCTGCATGTTACCAACATAAGGGCAACATTCAAACAGAAGGGGTGAGATATCTAACAATATAATAAAGCGCATGATATTAATATATAAAATTAGATCAACAGCATCACCACTTCTCATCTCATAATCAACACAATCTCAACAATAATATGCATTCATCAACATCAAAATACACTTCTTTATGAACTCATATAATGCGACTCAATACTATGCAAATACATGGGGTACCATTGGAGCAGAACTCCCATCTCAAAAATTTGCCAATTAATAGAGGCATCAACAAGGCATAACCTTTATCTCAAAATTTGCCAATCCAAGCCATCTCAACGAGCATGAGCTCCATCTCAAAAATGCAATGTATGCGACACAACCATGAATGTAATTGTTGTACCCCAAAATTTTCCCTCTTATTTTATCAACATTTCTCATCACAAGACTTTTTGAACTCAAGATCAAGCTAGGGTTTGCTCTGCTCAAGACATCTCCTTGCACTGTTGACCTAAATTAGGGTTTGAGTTTGCACAGGGATTTTTGGATTTATAATGCTCAAAATGGCTTTCATACTTCATGTTGGACTTACAAGATTACCTCTACCAAGTTTCAAGCCTTGAATCAAATTTTTGCTCTATCAATTGGATAGTTGACCTAGAAATCAATTGTATTGGGAAAAAGTCAACTGTGGCCAAATTACAGTCAAACCTCATAAATTTTGACCCACGTCAACATTATAAGCTCATATGAACCACTTGATCAAGTTTGGACCACAACTCCACATGAAATTTGATCAGATCACCAAAAGGGCAAAATGGTCATTTTTAGGGTTTTGACTGCACAAGGGCAATTTCTTATTTTTGACCTAGCCAATGGCAAATTGGGTTCAAGTATGGATTCAAGGACTCAATGGCATAATCTTGACCTATTCACAAGGTTCAAAAGATCTCAATTGCATTGGATTGACAGATGAATTCTTCAGTCAACTGATCAAATTTTAATTGTACACTGAAAAGTCAAACTTTGACTTTTTGGTCAAAATCAAGTGCCAAGGGTCATTTTTCATCAAAATATGTCAAAGCATGAAACTTGTTCATCAAGAAACCCATTTTTGCAAATTAGGGTTTAAAGTTGAAAATTTTCATAACTTAGAATTTTTCTAAGTTATGAAATTTTCTTAATTTTTCCTAACTTTGCCCAACATTTTCACCATGATGCATTTGGATTCAAACAAAACGGCCAACATGAAAGTTGTATTCCTCCACAAAGTCTACAACTTTGATTCACAAAGTTTTCCCAAAAGAAGCTTGGATCTCAAGTTATGAGTTTTGGAACAAGGGTCCCTAAAACTTTTAACTTAGTGAAATTTTGCCCTAGTTTAGGCAGGATTTTGACCTATCTTCATGGCCATTTTTAACAAAGTTACACTTGGAATATAAAATTTCATTTCAAATATGGATTGTATAGCATGTTTCAAGCTTTCCAAAATGTCCAAGAACTCTCCAAACTCATTTGTGGTTAGGGAGAATCGAGGGCTTAAAGTTGGCAAAAACTCACTTTTCATCCATGGCATGTTCATTGTGATACAAGTTGCAAATTCAAATCAGCTTGCTTTGCACTAGATTACAGGCCTCAAAACCATTCCACACTCAATAATTAAGTGCAAAACCATTGGTCTAAGGCATTGTTTTGGTCATTAGAGCATTGCACCTTGGATTAATCCCTAAATAGAAAAAACAACATTACCATTTTTGCTTAAATCTTGCTTTATGTCAAAACTGATTTCTTGAGCATTGGTCCATATCTCATGCAGCAAATCAAATCCACAAATTGGAGGGGCCAATGGCAAAGTGTGCAAGGTGGTGGATAGCCTGTACAGGCCTGCTACACATCATTTCTCATGTTTGCTTAAAATACAAGAAAGATATCCAAAACACTAGAACTTGAACATCTATGAAAACTAACTTGTACAAGCATTTGAAACATCTTTCTCACATCCCCTTGAACCAGAAACATGACCCTTTGAGCCCTCAAACATCCCATAGCTCAAAATCACCTTCCATTGGCAAAACAGGGCAGCATCTGCATCTTGACTTCCATAGCACAATTTGCTCGTGCGTTTTTCCCCAACCTTGTTCAAATACCTTCCATTCAATCCATCCAAGCTATCCCAAACCTTAAACACCAATTGTAACTCAATTTACAGGGTTTTCCATTTTCATTTTGAGCTTGTGCAGGTTGAGTTCTGTAGGCTTGTTCAAGTGCATTCAAAGCAAGCTAGGCATTGGAGAAGGTCAAGTGAAGTTCAAGCAAGCTCCCAGACATCTCAAGCCTTGTTGAAAAGCTCCACATTGCCATACACGAAGTCAGCTGAAACAGGTTTTTTATCAACTTACTATCTCTATATTTAGGAACATTTAGACTTAGGTTTGTGAATAAGAAATGTAGTATTCATTGCCATGAAGCTGTACATATGCTCAGTTTTCATTTTTATTAAGCATGCTAAGAGAATTTGATCCATGAACATACTGAAAAAATTAGGTTAGATTTTAGGGCCAGAGAAATTCTCTCTGGTCTTTGAGAGTTAGGATTAGCTTTTTATATGGTTAGATTCGTCTTGAAAAGCTCTACAACTTTGATGTTATGTGTTTTTGCAATAGAGCTCGTATGCAGGATCTAGCAATTGTACAGGGCGCGCGCGAAATTTTGGACAAAGGTTGAAGATGAAGTCTGGCTTGGGCTGGGCTTTTCTTCTTTTGATTTTGACACCCTCATTTGCTGAATACACCCCCTTGGCCCATTTCTTCATATTTTTATGTTTTGTTATTTTATTTTCATTTCTGATTTTATTTTATTATTTCCAAACATAAAAAATACCCAAAAAAATATTTTATAATTTTTTACATTTATTTTGCATTTTATTTCTACTTTTTTCTAACATAAAAAACAATTTAATTAGTATATATATATATATTTCTATTTTATTAAAAACTTGAAAATAATATAATCCTTTTATTTTTATTATTTTATTTACACTCAAAAATATTATTCGAAATATATTTTTATCTTGTATATATTTTATTTTATTTTTTACATATTTAATATAATTAATATATACATACTTTTATTTTATTTTATTAGATACTTTAGAATAAAAACATAAAAATACTATACTTTTATTTTTATTATTATTTATACTTAAAAAATACTTTTTCTAAATATATTTTATTTTTTTACATACATTATTTTATCTTATTGTATATAAATAATATAATTAATATATTTATTTTCTTAAATAAAATTAGGGTTTTGCCCTTAACCAAAAAATAATGTTTTCATTTATTTCTTTCTTTTTTACATTAAATATTTTTACATACATAAAAAATAAACAAAACATTATTTTACATATTTATATTATTTTTTCATATTTATTTAATTGATCATTTAAATACTTGTCCATTTATTTATTTTGTACCAATTATTCAATTTGGATGTAATAGTAAAATTAGGGTTTTAATTTCCTGTCAAATAATCCTCATTCAAAAATTGTATCCCCCTTCCCATAATCATGTTGTAATAGTGGTAGATTTATTTTACGCATTTACGCTTTCAATTATGCCATGATTAGAGATTAGGGTTTGTATGCAAAAATCTAAAATCAACAAATAGCTTGACTAATACAACGACAAAAATGCATGAAAATAATAACATAATGCACACTTGCACCCCTAGGGTTTCATCCACTTGTTGCCTTAAAAATGGACCATGTTATGCATGTTGAGTACTTTGGCAAAACAAAAACAAAACAAAAGATCATAGTCCCTCGATGACGCTATCTTGGTTGCCTAAACAAAATGATCAAGTCCCTCAAAAAATTGTTAAAGATACTTAACACAATTGCTATCATGGTCCATACGATGACCCGCGTCTGTCCCGTTTAACATCCTAATACAAGGTTGTTTACCAAATGCAATGGTAAAACAACACTGTCAAAAGGGTTAAAAATGTGTAGGAAAGATATTTGAATAAAATAGGGTAGATCACTCTTAGTTACTTGATCAAAACTTGCAAAACATCCTTGCTATTTTCAAACACACCTCACAACACAATTTAAAAACATTTCCCAAATCAAACTTTCAAAACATTGAAACACCTTTGTATACATTCAAACAAGAATCATTATAAAGGTTGCCACAACGATGGCCTCTTTTTAAAACATCTTTCAAAGCCACACACAAAGCACCATTTCAAACAATTAAAAAGCAAAAGCAAGTGATCTAAACAAGTAACTAAGAGACCATGGATAACCATGAATGAAAAGGGTGCTTGAACCTTCCCTTTTCATAATCTACTCCCCGAACCCAAGAAAACATCTCGAAGGTATTTCCTGTGCTTTTTGACCTTTCCTTAGGATAAAATAAAAAGTCGGTGGCGACTCTTGCTAAACTGAAACATTTGCGAACACAAACGCAAAACCTCAAGTCAGTTCTCCCACCGTATCACAGAACTGGCGACTCTGCTGGGGAAAAAATTTAAAAGTGGAGTAACCTTAGGGTTTAGATCGCCTTTGCATTCTTATCTTGTTTGCTTTGATTGCTTTACATTTGGTCCTATTGTTTGGGTTTGAAATCCTCTACCCAGATTTGGGAAACATTCATAGGTAAATAGCAATACGTTGTGGAAACTGTGTGGGGTATACCGACATGGTTGAAGCAATAGCTATATTAGTGCGACATATTTGTGGGTGCCGGTAACCTTTGAGTCAATCAAAGAGAAAACGGGGCTGATGAGTGATGTCATGAAGCACTAATGAACTCTTAGAACCTTACTTGACCATCTTGGCCTTTTTAGGGGTAGTGAGATGACCGGCTTTGGTGCAGTCCGAAGTTGGTAGATACTCGATACTACACTCATTGAGGGTTGTTTTCTTGGAATATTTTGGTCGCCAGTTAAGTGGCTAAACTAAAACAATGAACACAGAAAATAATCCAGCGATATTGAGCTCCTTAGAACCCGGTTACTATTTATAGGACAGGTTGAGCCAACTAACTTCAAGAGGGTACTTACCTATGAAACCTCATGCAAGCCTGGAACTAGGATCTTGTGTGATTTGCTTGTATATATGCTTGTGCATACATCATGAACATCATGAAGCATCATGTGCATCCACTAACCATTTCAAGGGTTTGGATCTTCATCTTTGTTCTTGTTTTGTAGGTAATGGAATCTCTTCGCAGGAAAACAATTCAAGTCAACCTTGTGAGAATCCTTCCTCAACTCAAGGAGCTTTCTTCCAAAATTCCAGAGAATTCTCCTTTCAGTGAAAGACATGGTAGACTTCTCAACTTGGTCAACTCCAACATTGAAGAAGACATGGTGAAAGTTCTCTTCCAATTCTTTGACCCCCTACACCATTGCTTTACATTTCCTGATTACCAACTAATACCTACTTTGGAGGAATTTTCTCAACTCCTGAGGATTCCTATTCTCCATCAACTACCCTACAACGGTACGGAAAGAGAACCAAAGCCTGAAGATGTTGCTCAAGCCTTACACTTGCAACCATCTGATATCAAAGGTCATTGGGAAACCAGAAGTGGTGTCAAGGGTTTCTTGGCAAAGTTTCTGTTTGAGAAGGCACAAGACTGCTGGAATTCTCTAGATCTACAAGCTTTTGAGGAGATTATAGCACTTCTCATTTATGGGTTGGTCTTGTTCCCAAACCCTGATCAGCTTATAGATGTGAATCCTGTCAAGATTTTCATATCTCGGAATCCTGTGCCTACATTGCTTGGGGACATCCTACACTCATTTCACACACGAACAATGAGGAAAAGAGGTGTTCTAATGTGATGTACTCCTCTTCTAGCAAGGTGGTTTATTTCTCACCTTCCCCAATCAATTTTGAAGAATGAGCAGGGTTTAAGGTGGTCACAACAATTGATGACCCTCACACATTCTGATGTTCATTGGTGTTCTCGGTCCAGAGAAAATGTCATTATCATTGATTGTTGCGGAGAATTCCCTAATGTCCCACTACTTGGCATTAGGGGAGGCATTACCTACAACCCCTGTTTAGCTTTGAGGAAATTTGGGTATGCCCGAAGGGATGGCCCTCATGATATGCTGATTCCTGACTTAGTTTTTGACTTCGACAACGACGCTCAAGGACTTTGACAAAGGTTTATCTGAGCTTGGAGGATGCCCAACAAAGTGGATAGTAAGACACTGGGGCACAAGAATTCCATCCCCCTTGAGCCTTATCTCAAGTGGGTACGAACCCGCGCCCAGAGTCTTATGATGCCTTACCCCCACATTCTCCCCGTGATCAAAGAGCCTGTTATGGAAGGAGAGGTTCCATACACCCTCCTACATCCAGACATGCCAACATCATTGGAAGAATTGCAAAAGATTTGGATACAGCTCAAGGAAGAGCGGGACACTTTTGAAGCCAGCTTTTATGCCAGTGAGAAGAAGGTTTTGGAACTTACCCACCGACTTCACGAAGAGGAGACTCTTAACACTTACATCGCACCAAAGAGGATGCGCAATGTATTTTTACATTAAGAATTTTGTAATATTTTGCCCATGGGGCATTTATGTACTAACAAATTTCTTCTTATTAATATGACGTGTGTTCTTTTTGTTTGCAACAACTTTGAATTTCTGAATCCTTGAATGCATTACATGAATACATATCATTCATCATATACATAAATAGGTCTTCACACCAGGTTTCCTTATCTTTCTGCTGTTTATTTCAGCAAGATTGATATAGAGCAGACGGTCAAAGATCTGCAATCACAGAATTCGCAATTCCAACAACTCCTCATAACCTTGGCAAAGGGTCAAGAGGACCTTAAAGCACTGTTGGAGAAAGAGAAGGAAAAAGACAAAGAGAAAAAGAAGAAAAGGGCTGGTGTGGCCACTATGGGAAGAAGGTTTGAGAACCAAGCTAGAAGGGTCCTCGAGTTCCCATCGACGTCTGACGAAGGGGTTGGTAAAGGTAAGGGAGTTGCAATGCCCTCCGAGTCTGAAGCTGAAGAGGAAGAAGAAGAGGAGGAGGAAGATTACTCTGAGCAGCAGTATCCTCCTGCGGATGATAAGTATAAAAATCTAGAAGAACGGTTGGCGGCCATGGAAGTACAAAGGGTTCCCGGGCTGGATTTTAAAGAACTAGGGTTGGTTGTTGGGATCATCATTCCCCCCAATTTCAAGGTGCCTACATTTTCCAAATACGACGGTTTGTCCTGTCCGAAAATGCATCTGCGGTCCTACATCAGAAAGATCCAACCTCACTCTTCTGATAAGGATCTGTGGGTTCACTTCTTTCAAGATAGTTTGTCGGGTACGCAATGGGACTGGTTCTATCAACTTGAGAGATCTGATGTTCATAACTGGTAAGATTTGGTTGTTGCTTTCTATCGACAATACCAATATAACGCAGATTTAGCGCCTACTCGTACCCAACTACAGAGTATGGATATGGCCTCTAATGAAGGATTCAAGGAATATGCCCAAAAGTGGCGAGATTTGGCTGGAAGGGTGCAACCACCATTGTCGGATAGAGAGTTGGTTGAAATGTTTTTGGGGACCCTGTCAGGTCCATTCTTTAATCACTTAATTGGGAGCTCATCTGCAGGGTTCACCGAATTAATACTTATAGGTGAAAGGGTCTAAGCTGGCATTAAGAGTGGTAAAATTCAGAAGGATGCAGTTTCTTCCACTGCTGTCAAGAAGACCTTCCCAGCCAAGAAAGAAGCTTCTGCTGTTTACTCCCAGAAAAATCAAGGGAGAATGGAGCGCCGACCAACGGTGGGGGCTGTGATGATCCAGAACTCCTCAGCCGATCAACCTCAAAGCAGTCAACCTAGACCTAATCAGCAAAGGGCAAAAAGGCCACAACGGCAATTCACCCGGATCAATATGACACAGGCTTAGGTCCTCCCTCACCTGTTAAAGTTAAACCTTACCAACTTGAAAGAAGCGCCGAAAAACCCAAATACCTCTTCTCCCTATTATCATTCAAATGCAAAATGTGCATATCATTCGGACAATGTGGGGCATGATACCAACAACTTTTGGGCCCTTAAAAACAAGATCCAAGATTTGATAGATGCCAAGGAGGTAGAGTTTGATGCTCTTGAAAAACCTAATGTGATATCCGCTCCTATGCCAAAACATGGTCATAATGTCCATGTTATTGCAGAAGATCTTCATGTTACTGCCGTTGATGACTTAATGACTCCATTACCAATGATCAAGATGAATCCGTTGAAAGCCGGGATTTTCCCGAGCTGTGAAAAAGATTGTTACTTTTGTTCAACCTTGCAATCTGACTGTCCGTTGTTGAAATCAGGCATCCAACGCCTGATGGATACTCAAGAAATCCTCTTTTAGAAAACTCCTGTTGATACTATTACTCATGTTACTCCTGTTACTCCTGTTACTCCAATCAATGATATTGCTATAATCACCATTTCCGACAATCTTTCCAAGACCTACAAAAGGCCTGTTAAGATTACACCTGATCCAAAGTTTGTACCGCTGAAGATTACCATGTTGGGGCCTATCCCATATAAGTCCAACAAGATGATACCATGGAACTATGGAGGAGATATCTTCTACCATGGTGTCAAGCAGATTGAATCAGCCGAAGAGAATTACGATAAAGAAACTCATGATGTAGGAAATATTGTAGGGACGAGTAATATAACTCGTAGCGGAAGAATCTTCTCTCCGGAGATTGCTCCTCCAAGGGCAGTCTTCGGATCCTCAAGTGCTCTTGTGCCTATCAAGATATATGTGCGAAGTCCAGTGATCGAAGATATTGTTACTCCCTAAGTTGAACCCTCTGCTGTTATTGCTGATAAAGGTAAGGGAATCGAAGAAGCGCCCATCAGGACGAGGGCTCAGACTTTGGTTATTCCCGAGACCACCCAAAAGGAAATGGAGGAAATCTTAAAAATAATTAAGAAGAGTGACTATGATGTCGTAGAGCAGCTGGGGCAAACCCCTTCAAAAATCTCTATGCTGGCTCTATTGCTCTGCTCCGAGGCTCATGCCAAAGCCTTGATCAAATTCCTGAAGACGGTGCACGTACCTCAAGAAACATCTGCAGGCCAGTTTTAAGAGTGTGTGGCTATCCTTACAGCCGATAATGGTCTTGGCTTCTCTGATGCCGATCTGACGTCCAAGGGAAGAAAGCATAATGATGTGCTGCATGTTTCGGTAGAGTGCAGGGGGACCACACTTGCTCATGTTCTGGTTGATAACGGTTCATCTTTAAATGTCCTACCAAAGAAAGCATTGGACAAATTGGACTGTGAAGGTTTGACCTTAAAGCCCAGTAATATCATTGTTAAAGCCTTTGACGATTCTAAGCAGATGGTTCACGGAGAAGTGGACATCCCAATTAAGGTAGGAATAGAAATTTTCAACTCTACATTTTATGTTATGGACATCTGTCCTTCGTATTCATGCTTGTTGGGAAGGCCATGGATCCACAACGCTGGGGAAGTCACTTCTTATCTACACCAGATGCTCAAATACCCGGTCCAGAGTAAGATCATAACAGTTCATGGTGAGGAGGAGTATATGATAAGCCACCTTAACTCTTTCCTCTATGTGGAGTTAGATGGTGAATTCATAAAAACACCTTTCCAACACTTTGAAGAGGTTTCTCCTGAGGTTGCGGTAGCCAAGACAATGACTGATGTGCCCATCATTACCAAGCTTGTATCCCAGATGTCATCCCTCAAAGATGCAGAGGCTGTAGTCAAGGAAGAAGGAAGTACAATATGTGGTCAACTGCCAGATTTTCCTCACAAGATAGACAAGTTCGGATTCGGTTTCACTGTTGCTAGCCAAAAGGTTGTGCGTCGCTCCCGGGCTAGAGGACCACCCTTAAAGATCACTCACCGTGGATTTCATGCTTTAGAAGATGATGATGAAGAGGGAAACTTTGAAGATTGGATCTTTCCAACCATTGAAGGAGGACTGAACAACTGGGAGGTGAAAGACTTTGTTCCCATTACTTTCATCAATCAGTAATTTATCTTTTGAACATTTCATGTTTGGTCTGTAATAATTATTAAACAATCCGTACACTCTTTTCGCCTTATGCCTTTCCCGGGGCACATAGGTCTATTTGTAAGGGTTTTGATTCTTCATTTTCATATGCCATTTTTAATGAATCATGGACGTTTTCATCTATAAACTTTTGTGTTCATTTTCTTTCCTTTTACATTTTATTTTGTTTAAGGATGGTTATCCCTTACACACACCCACACTCACAAAATGCAGGTACCCATCCACTCCAGATTCCATGGGTGACTATTCTGCTTTGGCCTTCAGTGACTCTGAAGATTTGGTCAATCATGCCGAGTACGAAGGTGATGAAGATTGTGAAGTGCCTGGAGAGTTGGCTAGACTTTTGCAACAAGAAGAAAGGGTTATTCTGCCCCGTGAAGAGTTGTTAGAGACTATCAATTTGGGAACAGAGGAAGACAGAAAAGAGGTTAAAGTGGGTGCCAACCTGGAGCCAAATGTCAAAGAGCATTTAGTTCAACTGCTGAATAAATATGTTGAGATCTTCGCCTGGTCCTATGAAGACATGTTGGGACTGTATACAGATATTGTGGTTCATCGTCTCCCTACAAGAGAAGACTGTCCACCAATCAAACAGAAAGTCCGCCGAATGAGGCCCGACATGTCCGAGAAGATCAAAGTTGAGGTGATGAAGCAGTTCAATGCTGGCTTTCTGGCTTTTACTTCCTATCCATAATGGGTTGCTAACATTGTGCCCATGCCTAAGAAGGACGGCAAAGTCAGAATGTGTGTGGACTACAGAGACCTAAACAGGGATAGCCCTAAAGATGATTTTCCACTACCACACATTGATATCTTAGTTGACAACACAGCTCAACACACAGTATTCTCTTTCATGGACGGATTTTCAGGGTACAACCAGATCAAAATGGCCCCCGAAGACATGGAGAAGACTACTTTTGTTACGCAGTGGGGTACCTTCTGCTATAAAGTGATGCCATTCGGACTGAAGAATGTCGGGAAACCTATCAGCGAGCCATGGTAGCCTTGTTTCATGACATGATACATCATGAAATTGAAGTCTACGTAGACGACATGATAGCCCATTCACAGATAGAAGAAGAAAACCTCGACCATCTGTAAAAGATGTTTGTCAGATTGAAGGAGTATAAGCTCAGACTGAACCCTAGCAAGTGCACTTTCGGAGTCAGGTCTGGTAAAATTTTGGGATTCATCGTCAGCAACAAAGGCATTGAGGTTGATCCTGCCAAAGTCAAAGTTATATGAGAATGCTTGTCCCCCGCACTGAAAAGGAGGTCAGGGGTTTCTTGCGACACCTAAACTACATTGCAAGGTTCATTTCTCACCTAACATCCACCTGTGAACCAATCTTCAAGCTGTTGAAGAAAGATCAGGTGGTTGAATGGAACGATGATTGTCAAGCTGCTTTCGATAAGATCAAGGAATATTTGCTGGAACCTCCTATCTTGATGCCACCCGTCGAAGAAAGACCTTTAATCATGTATATGATTGTTTTGGATAATTCAATGGGGTGCGTACTGGGCCAACATGACGAGTCTGGCCGAAAAGAGCATGCCATTTATTACCTTAGCAAAAATTTTACCGAATGTGAGACTCGTTACTCACTGCTCGAGAAAACTTGCTGCGCTTTGGTATGGGCTGCTCGCCGGCTAAGGCAGTATATGTTGACACATACCACTTTGCTGATTTCTAAAATGGATCCGATCAAGTATATCTTCGAAAAGCCAGCTTTATCTGGAAGAATCGCTAGATGGAAAATGATCCTGACTGAGTATGATATCCAGTACACAACCCAAAAATCTATAAAGGGGAGTGTATTAGCTGACCATCTAGCTCATCAAGCCGTCGAAGATTACCAATCTATGAGGTTCGACTTCCCTGACGAGGACATTATGACATTGGATAACATTGAAGGTAACGGACTGTATGACGGACCTGAACAAGGATCCCGATGGACCCTATACTTTGATGGTGCTTCAAATGCACTTGGAAACGGTATCGGCGCGGTACTTATTTCTCCAGAAGGTTGACATACACCTTTCACTGCTAGAATCTGCTTCAGTTGCACCAACAATATGGCCGAGTATGAAGCTTGTATCTTTGGTCTCAAGGTTGTGATTGACCTAGGAATCAAATCTTTGGTTGTATTTGGGGACTCAGCTTTGGTTATCAGTCAAATCAAAGGAGAATGGGACACTAAACATCCTAATCTTATCCCATACAAAGAACATGTCCTGACATTGCTGCCTCATTTCGAGCAGATTACCTTCGAGCACTTCCCGCGAGAAGAAAATCAGTTGGCAGATGCTCTAGCCACAATGTCTTCCATGTTTAAACTCAACTGGGATAATGATGCTCCCCAAATCACCATCGAGCGAATGGACGAACCTGCGCACTGTCATGAGATTAATGCCGAAGAAGTAGTGGAACAACCTTGGTTTCATGAAATCAAAAGATATCTCAAGACTCGAGAATACCCTGAAGGAGCTTCAGTCAACGACAGAAAGTTCTTAAGGAGATTTTCTGCCAAATTCTTCCTAAGCAATGGTATCCTATACAAGTGCAGCCATGATTGTGTTCTGCTTCATTGTGTGGACAAGGTTGAAGCTGAGCTGATCATGACTGAACTGCATAGTGGCACATTTGGCACCCATTTAAGCGGACATACGATGGCTAAGAAGATTCTAAGGGCAGGCTACTACTGGTCTACCATGGAAGCTGACTGTCATCAATATTCCCGTACTTGTCACAAATGCCAAGTCTATGCTGACAAGGTACATATTCCTCCAGTCCCTCTCAATGTTCTAACAGCTCCTTGGCCATTCGCAATGTGGGGAATCGACATGATTGGAGAGATCAAGCCTACGGCATCCAATGGACATCGCTTCATCCTGGTGGCTATTGATTACTTTACCAAATGGGTCGAAGAAGCTTCCTTCGCCTCCGTTACAAAGAATGTGGTTGCCCGCTTCATCAAGCAGAACCTCATATGCTGGTATGGTATCCCCGACAAGATCATCACGGACAACGGTACAAACTTGAATAACACTGTGATCACCGCTCTGTGCGAGCAGTTCAAAATTTAACATCACAATTCATCTCCCTATC
This sequence comes from Vicia faba, assembly GCA_948472305.1. NCBI lineage: Eukaryota > Viridiplantae > Streptophyta > Magnoliopsida > Fabales > Fabaceae > Vicia > Vicia faba. The sequence goes on from OX451736.1 coordinate 1,560,083,610, forward strand.
GGCCAAAGATGAACGGTGTTGTTGAAGCTGCGAACAAAAATATCAAGAAGATCATTCAAAAGATGACGGTCACCTACAAGGACTGGCATGAAATGTTACCGTTAGCTCTACACGGATATTGTACCACGGCGCGTACTTCAACCGGGGCAACCCCTTTTTCTTTGGTATATGGCATGGAAGCTGTTTTACCTATAGAGGTTCAGATTCCTTTCTTGAGGATTATGAAGGATGTTGGTTTAAGTGAAGACGATTGGATTAAGACCCGACTTGATCAACTTAATTTGATCGACGAGAAGCGACTTACTGCTGTTTGTCATGGTCAGACGTATCAAAAACGGATGATCAAGGCTTTCAACAAGAAATTTAGGCGTCAGGTATATCAAGTCGGAGATCTTGTAATCAAGCGGATCATCTTGCTGCAAAGTGATCCCAGGGGCAAATGGACTCCTACTTACGAAGGACCATTTATGATCAAAAACATCTTTTCTGGTGGGGCTATGATTCTAACCACCATGGACGGCGACGGCCTACCGCACCCTACAAACATAGACATAGTCAAAAGATACTACGCATAAATGACCCGACAAGTTGAAAACCCGAAAGGGAGACTTGGGCAAAAATGGGCATCCTGGTGAATCGAAAACCCGAAAGGGCGGTTCAGGAAAAAATTAGGGATAAATAAAAAATATGTACACCCGGAAAGTTGAAAACCCGAAAGGGCGACTTGGGCAAAAAAGGGTTTCCCGGTGGACTGAAAACCCGAAAGGGCGGTCCAGGCAAAAGTTAGGGAATTAAAGCATATGACTATGTCTCGTCGGATCACTTTAAGGACAATCTCTTCACGGACAAGCTCCAGGCTTCTGATCAATCCAATCATCTGTGAACGAAGCAACGAATGGACAAGATACTCAGAGTTATGAAGGCTATAGCAGAATGGGAACCCCATGGAATTGTTACACATAGCCATCTTTCTTTGTATAATTTTTTCTCATTTTTATGACAACATCCTCTTACTAGGATGTCTGTCTCCTTTGTACAAAATACTTACACAAAGTTAATACAAAGATACTTCAAAGTGCAGAAATTTGTTTGCCTTTTCTTTCTTTTTACACCTGTGTTTTATTTGAAAACGTCCAATGATTTATTAAAATGAGCATATGCATTTGAATATAATCACTGCCTACAAATAAAACAAAATGAAGAAGGATAATTACTGATAGGTTGAAAGTATAGGAGAACGTCTTTTAGGCTATTCCAAAAGAAATCCCTTACGGTATGTCATTCATACCCTCAACAAAGTTAAAACCTTAAAATACATATCCCCAACGGAGTTAAGTTTCAAAATCGCCATCAGAGCTAAGTTTCTAAACTCCCGATTCCCAGCGGAGTTCTCCTCAAACAACAAAACAGGAATCCCCAGTAGATTGGCATACAACCCAAACTCCTGATTTCCCCAGCAGGATAAGCATTCTCCCCACAGAGTTATTTCCCAGCAGAACGAATATTCTTGTTCTCATTTCTCCAGTTGAAGCCTCCTAAATTTTAATTCCCCAGTAGAGATCATCAGAGTTTTCCTTATTCTCCAAGAAAGTCATGAAGGATTCTCAATTCCTCGCAGAATTTGTCAAAATTCTTGTTAATCCCCACAAGTCACCGAGGATTTTCAATCCCCAACAGTGGTACAAGGATTTCTCATTCTCAACAGTCAAAGATTTTAAATCTCTAATAGCAGTCAAGGATTTATTTTCCCGGCAGCAGTCAAGGATTTCATTATCTCCAGTTATCAAGGATATATTTTCCTCAGCAAGACAGCTAATCATCTTACATGTGCATACATTACATTCATATATCATAAACATTAATAAAGCACATTTTATTGCGTCATACATATCATGTAACATAACTTTATGTTTTAGCTAACATTTTACCCTTTTTAGGATAAGATTTAAAGCTACCTTTAACAAATATTCAAAGATTTCAGATACAGTACGGATACGCTCCAAGACATGGAAGTCGTTTTGTTACTCATTCGGGTCTCTTATTCAGATACAGTATGGATACACCCCAGACACGGAGGTCATTCTACTACTCATTCAGACTTCAACAATCGGATACAGATTGGATACGCTCCAAGACACGAAAGCCATTCTATTTCTCATTCAGATTCAACTATCAACTTCAAGTTCAGATACACTCCAGACACGGAAGTCATTCTGTCACTTGTCCAGATCCCAGTTACAGTACGGATACGCTCCAAGACACGGAAGTTATTCTGCTACTCATACAGATCTCAACTTCAGATACAATACAGATACACTCCAGACACGGAAGTCATTCTGTTATTTATTCAAGAATCAAATACAGTTATAGCTCGGATACGCTCCAGACGCAGATGCCATTCCTTTTCTCATACGAATCCAATCTCTAGATACAACTCAGATACGTTCCAGATACGGATACCATTTTGATAATCATTCTCCTGATTTTCAACAAAAAAATCTTGGATGGAATATTTTAAGCCCATCTCCAGCAAGATTCTACCATCTCCAAATGACATCTTTAAGCCCATTCCCTCAGTTACATTTTGACGAGTGCAAATTTACGGGCACTCTAGTGTCCAATCCTCTTTTACCTTCGATTCACGAAAGGCCAAACTCGCCAATCTAACTCTTCAGGTTCAAGAAGATTGAACAGGGGCAACTGTTGTACCCCAAAATTTGCCCTCTTATTTTATCAACATTTCTCATCACAAGACTTTTTTAACTCAAGATCAAGCTAGGGTTTGCTTTGCTCAAGACATCTTCTTGCACTATTGACCTAAATTAGGGTTTGAGTTTGCACAGGGATTTTTGGATTTCTAATGCTCAAAATGGCTTTCATACTTCATTTTGGACTTACAATATTACCTCTACCAAGTTTCAAGCCTTGAATCAATTTTTTGCTCAGTCAATTGAAGAGTTGACCTAGAAATCAGTTGTATTGGGGAAAAAGTCAACTGTGGCCAAATTACAGTCAAACCTCATAAATTTTGACCCACATCAACATTATAAGATCATATGAACCATTTGATCAAGTTTGGACCACAACTCCACAAGAAATTTGATCAGATCACCAAAAGGGCAAAATGGTCATTTTTAGGGTTTTGACTACACAAGGGCAATTTCTGATTTTTGACCTAGCCAATGGCAAATTGGGTTCAAGCATGGATTCAAGGACTCAATGGCATCATCTTGACCTATTCAAAAGGTTCAAAAGATCTCAATTGCATTGGATTGATAGATGAATTCTTCAGTCAACTGATCAAATTTTGACTGTACACTGAAAAGTCAAACTTTGACTTTTTGGTCAAAATCAAGTGCCAAGGGTCATTTTTCATCAAAATATGTCAAAACATGAAACTTGTTCATCAAGAAACCCATTTTTGCAAATTGGGGTTTAAAGTTGAAAATTTGCATAACTTAGAATTTTTCTAAGTTATGAAATTTTCTTATTTTTTCCTAACTTGTCCCAACATTTTCACCATGATGAATTTGGATTCAAACAAAACTTACAACATGAAAGTTTTAGTCCTCCACAAAGTCTACAACTTTGATTTACAAAGTTTTCCCAAAAGAAGCTTGGATATCAAGTTATGATTTTTGGAACAAGGGTCCCTAAAACTTTTAACTTAGTGAAATTTTGCCCTAGTTTAGGCAGGATTTTGACCTATCTTCATGGCCATTTTTCACATAGTTCCACTTGGAATCTAAAATTTCATTTCAAATATGGATTGTAGAGCATGTTTCAAGATTTCCAAAATGTCCAAGAACTCTCCAAAATCATTTGTGGTTAGGGATAATCGAAGGCTTGAAGTTGGCAAAAACTTATTTTTCATCCATGGCATGTTCATTGTGATACAAGTTGCAAATTCAAATCAGCTTGCTTTGCACTAGATTACAGGCCTCAAAACCATTCCACACTCAATAATTAAGTGCAAAACCATTGGTCTAAGGCATTGTTTTGGTCATTAGAGCATTGCACCTTGGATTAATCCCTAAGTAGAAAAAGCAACATTACCATTTTTGCTTAAATCTTGCTTTATGTCAAAACTGATTTCTTGAGCATTGGTCCATATCTCATGCAGAAAATTAAATCCACAAATTGGAGGGGCCAAGGGAAAAGTGTGCAAGGTGGTGGATAGCCTGTACAGGCCTGCTACACATCATTTCTCATGTTTGCTTAAAATACAAGAAAGATATCCAAAACACTAGAACTTGAACATCTGTGAAAACTAACTTGTACAAGCATTTGAAACATCTTTATCACATCCCCTTGAACCAGACACACGACCCTTTGAGCCCTCAAACATCCCATAGCTCAAAATCACCTTTCATTGGCAAAACAGGGCAGCATCTGCATCTTGACTTCCATAGCACAATTTGCTCCTGCGTTTTGCCCCAAACCTGTTCAAATACCTTCCATTCAATCCATCCAAGTTATCCCAAACCTTAAACACCAACTGTAACTCCATTTACAGGGTTTTCCATTTTCATTTTGAGCTTGTGCAGGTTGAGTTTTGTAGGCTTGTTCAAGTGCATTCAAAGCAAGCCAGGCATTGGAGAAGGTCAAGTGAAGTTCAAGCAAGCTCCCAGACATCTCAAGCCTTGTTGAAAAGCTCCACATTGCCATACACGAAGTCAGCTGAAACAGGTTTTTTATCAACTTCCTATCTCTCTATTTAGGAACATTTAGACTTAGGGTTGTGAATAAGAAATGTAGTATTCATTGCCATGAAGCTGTACATATGCTCAGTTTTCATTTTTATTAAGCATGATAAGAGAATTTGATCCATGAACATACTGAAAAAATTAGGTTAGATTTTAGGGACAGAGAAATTCTCTCTGGTCTTTGAGAGTTAGGATTAGTTTTTTATATGGTTAGATTCGTCTTGAAAAGCTCTACAACTTTGATGTTATGTGTTTTTGCAATAGAGCTCGTATGCAGGATTTAGCAGTTGTACAGGGCGCGCGCAAAATTTTGGACAAAGGTTGAAGATGAAGTCTGGCTTGAGCTGGGCTTTGCTTCTTTTGATTTTGACACCTCACATTTGCTGAATACACCCCCCTGGCCCATTTCTTCATATTTTTATGTTTTGTTATTTTATTTTCATTTCTGATTTTATTTTATTATTTCCAAACATAAAAAATACCCAAAAAAATATTTTATAATTTTTTACGTTTATTTTGCATTTTATTTCTACTTTTTTCTAACATAAAAAACAATTTAATTAGTATATATATATATATATATATATATATATATATATATATATATATATATATATATATATATATATATATATATATATATATATTTTATTAAAAACTTGAAAATAATATAATTATACCTTTTATTTTTATTCTTTTATTTAGACTCAAAAATATTATTCTAAATATATTTTTATCTTGTATATATTTTATTTTATTTTTTACATATTTAATATAATTAATATATACATACTTTTATTTTATTTTATTAGATACTTTAGAATAAAAACATAAAAATACTATACTTTTATTTTTATTATTATTTATACGTAAAAAATACTTTTTCTAAATATATTTTATTTTTTTACATACATTATTTTATCTTATTGTATATAAATAATATAATTAATATATTTATTTTCTTAAAGAAAATTAGGGTTTTGCCCTTAACCAAAAAATAATCTTTTCATTTATTTCTTTCTTTTTTGCATTAAATATTTTTACATACATAAAAAATAAACAAAACATTATTTTACATATTCATATTATTTTTGCATATTTATTTAATTGATCATTTAAATACTTGTCCATTTATTTATTTTGTACCAATTATTCAATTTGGATGTAATAGTAAAATTAGGGTTTTAATTTCCTGCCAAATAATCCCCATTCAAAAATTGTATCCCCCTCCCCATAATCATGTTGTAATAGTGGTAGATTTATTTTACGCATTTACGCTTTCAATTATGCCATGATTAGAGATTAGGGTTTGTATGCAAAAATCCAAAATCAACAAATAGCTTGACTAACACAAAGACAAAAATGCATGAAAATAATAACACAATGCACACTTGCACCCCTAGGGTTTCATCCACTTGTTGCCTTAAAAATGGGCCATGTTATGCATGTTGAGTACTTTGGCAAAACAAAAACAAAACAAAAGATCATAGTCCCTCGATGACGCTATCTTGGTTTCCTAAACAAAATGATCAAGTCCCTCAAAAAATTTCTAAAGATACTTAACACAATTGCTATCATGGTCCATACGATGACCCGAGCCTGTCCCGTTTAACATCCTAATACAAGGTTGTTTACGAAATGCAATGGTAAAACAACACTGTCAAAAGGGTTAAAAATGTGTAGGAAAGATCTTTGAGTAAAATAGGTTAGATCAATCTTAGTTACTTTATCAAAACTTTCAAAACATCCTTGCTATTTTCAAACACACCTCACAACACAATTTAAAAACATTTCCCAAATCAAACTTTCAAAACATTGAAACACCTTTGTATACATTCAAACAAGAATCATTACAAAGGTTTCCACAATGATGGCCTCTTTTCAAAACATCTTTCAAAGCCACACACAAAGCACCATTTCAAACAATTGAAAAGAAAAAGCAAGTGATCTAAACAAGTAACTAAGAGCCCATGGATAACCATGGATGAAAAGGGTGCTTGAACCTTCCCTTTTCACAATCTACTCCCCGAACCCAAGAAAACATCTCGAAGGTATTTCCTGTGCTTTTTGACCTTTCCTTAGGATAAAATAAAAAGTCGGTGGCGACTCTTGCTAAACGGAAACATTTGGGAACATAAACGCAAAACTTCAAGTCAGTTCTCCCACCGTATCACAGTAATGATAACACCTAAGTTAACAACATCTCAAATCATCTCAAAACATATCAATTTATCATCTCAAAACATCTCAAATTATCATCTCAAAACATCTCAAATTATCATCTCAAAACATCTCAAATAATCAAAATAATTCATCAAAATTCATTTATTTATAAATCATCAAACATCATTTATTTATTAATAACTTCTCATTTATAACTCAACAGTATTTTAATTCCATAATCAATCAACACTGTCATTCTGTAACTCTAAAGTCAATACCATCACTTTCCTACTGTTATAGCTCAAACAGCAGCTCCTAAGCATCTACGGTCATCGCTCTGCAAAACACAACGCAAAGGCCATCCAACTTCTGACCATGCAACCTCTAACCAACGCTATTTCTAAGTACACAACTTCTGACTAATGTAACCTCTGATCAGATGCAACTTCTGATTATTATAATCCTCTGACTATCCAACCTCTAACCAGATACAACTTCTTATCATCACATCTTTTGACTAGCCCCATCTTCTGACCAGGTACAACTTCTGATCATCACATCTTCTGACTAAAGCCATCTTCTGGCTAATGCAACCTCTGACCAGATACAACTTCTGATCATCACCATCCTCTGACTAACCACATCTTCTGACCCATACCACTCCTAACGTTAGAACTTCTACTTTCTAGTAATTCAACACAACTTCTAACATCAGAATTTCTACCTTTCACTACGCCACACAACTTCTAACACCTACGTCTAGCATCAGAACTACTATCTTTTCTTATCGTTATTATTTTAATTATTTTTCCTGTTATCAACATAATCAGGAACAATACGCCTAACGCCATCGCTAATTAATTCATTGTTCTAGACAACAACTTTTGATATTCTTCACGCCTAATTCTTCATTTTCATTACTGCTACATTCAACGTTTTCCATCACTGCATCTCACCACGGTTCCATAACTAAGCCCTAAAACTTAATCTAATCAAGACAATTCATCACCCATAATTACCCTATGATTCTACATCATTTTAACAGCATCAAGACATCAATATCCATCTAAAATTCATCAAATCTTCATCATACATCATCATATACATCCAATTCAAGAACAAGAAAACAATTACCACTAACCCCACATACCAATCATCATAAACCCAATTATATTGTTAGAACCCCACCCTTACCTTGGATTGAAGGTCGCTCTACAATTTCCGGTTGGATTCACGTTCTTGCCGTTTTCCACTCTCTAGCAGCTTGCACGTTCTCTTCCAAATCATTATTTCTTTATACTGCTTCTTCTTTCTATTCCTCCTAACAAATAATAAAATAACCCTATTATTCTATTATCTCCTTATTGGGCTTAAAACCAATACACCCCCCTTATTACTTCTACTCTCTCAAAATAAGCCCACATTAAATAATATTACACTTTTTAATATTATTTCTCCACATCATATTATATCTCTAATATTATTTCTCCGCTTAATAAAATAAATCCAATTAATTATAATACAACTTCAAAAATATTTCAAAAATAATTTAATTAAATAATTAATTAAATCACGAGCGTTACACCTCCTGGAACGCGAGCGGATGGTAGTTCTGGAGAGGACGACGGTGGTCTTCAAGCCGCCGGGACAATGATAACGAACATGCAGTCATCCCATCTATGTACTCCGAGGGGTCGGGCATGCCGGTGTTGTTATTGTTGTTGTTGTTTCAGGCGTTGGGGCAAGCGGGACCGGTATTGTTGATGTTGGTGTCGTGGTTGGCAATGTTGTTATTGACATCGGAGAGATGGACATTCGGGTTGTTTTCTGCCGTGTGATCAGCCATAACAGTCAGAAAGGAGTTGGATTAGCTTTTGTCTTGGGTGAATGAAGACGGGGAAGCAGTGATTCCCACAGACGGCGTCACTGATTGTACCTGACCAGAATGATCCATCACAGCTTACTTCGAGCAGAACTTGAGAGTGAGGGGGGTACCTACAAGAAAATTCGATGCCAAAATGAGATGCGGAATAAGCTAGAAAGCAAGAGAGTAAGAAATGATCAATACCCTACCCTCTCAAAAGAGAGGGTATTTATAGCCCCCAACGATGGGCCAAGGTCTCCTTATTGGGATGGTCAAACAGGCCCAAAGTGGAGACTGCCACGTTCTACGTGAGTAGTATGGATCCGCACGTGGTCCCCCACCTAGATGACTTCTTCTACAAGATCAAGAGGATATGGGGCCACGAAGACTCTGCGATATTCAGAGACATTGACAGTCAACCCTACAAGGAGAATGCTCGTGAGGCGCTTCTGCTCATCGTGGATTCTCCCTGCCAGACACGAGGTCGTATGAGGGGATCAGTCTTGGTCGGGGAGAGGATTAGAGGGTGACCTCGAGGTCCTCCTGACCAGCGGTGACCTTCCTAAGACTGACTGGGTTTATCCTCGTTCATTGAGGTTGCCTCCTCGCGGGGAGTGGGAGTTTCTTCTAGGTGATCTCGAGGGTAGAACTGGTCAGTATACTTTGATCGGCATAATTGGATTGGGCCTCTCGTGGAGTTGAGCTAAGGGCAGGCCCAGTCCAGAACAATTTTCAATAGCTTGTTGTGTTGTCTATTATTGGTTTCTCTTCTAGTTGTGTCCGCGACCAGAGTTGTTATTTTTCCAATACATCTTTTTGTCTTGGTTTGGTGTAGTTTAGGGTCCGTGTTTTTCTTAGTTCTTATATAAGATGGAATTGGATATCTTGCTTCTGTTCTGGATGTAATTATTTTTGGTACTAGAGGAGTTCGTTTCTCTATTGTATCTCTGTTGTTTGGTTTTCCTTCAGCATTTGCTTGTGCTTTACAAACTTCTCAATAAAATTTCCTTTTAGCTGTTGCAAAAAAAAGGATGATGTTGTCCAATAGTAAAAGGGGGTTAGGTGGTAGGGATATTCATATAGTTAATTTATCCCTTCAAGTTAAGTGGAGATAGAGGTTGCTTACAAGTGCATGTTTGTGGTATGATATTCTTGTAGTTATGTATGACGATTCAACTGTTTCCTTTTTTGAGGGGAAGGACATCGTTGTTTTAATTTGCTTCATCTCTGGGAAACATGTGTATCTTCATGGGTCCAAAGTGGGACGATCCTTCTTATTAGTTTGCTTATGGTATTTTTAGGAAACTAGGGATGAACCTCCAAATTTCCTTCTAGAATGAACTTTAGTTAGGACTCATTCCTTAATGGTCAAATTCCCCGATCTCTTTTCTAACTCCAACCAATCAGAAGGATCGGTAGGTGGATGACTAGGTTTGGGATCTCATTGGAGAAGGTCGTTATTTCAGAGAGAGTTATCAATGTTTTAGAATCTTCTCTCTTTGCTCTGAGATGTTATTCACTCTTTGGTGAGAGATAAGTGAGTTTGGAATTATAAGAGAATGTGTGATTTCTTTGCTTCCCTTTCCTACCTTAGTTCTTAGGTAGGTGGTAGTATGTGGTTTTGTTTTTTATTTTGGTGGAGCTGAAGTCGATGGTGGTCCTGGTGGTATAAGCTCTAACCTAAATTCTAAGGGTTGGTCTTTAGTTGCTTGAGTACTTTTCTTTTCCTTTTCTGTTTGGTTTTGGTTTGTTGTTCTTATTGATTGTGGTGTTTATTTATTGTTGAATTTTTATTTTTATTTGTATCTTTGGCAATCCGTTATGCACTTCTTGTGCTTAAGGATTATTTATATTTTAGTGGTTTTCACCTCTCTTATATTGTCATTCAAAAACAAATTAGATGACCTTTTATATATTAATGCAGAGAGAGAGAGAGAGAGAGAGAGAGAGAGAGAGAGAGAGAGAGAGAGAGAGAGAGAGAGAGAGAGAGAGAGAGAGAGAGAGAGAGAGAGAGAGAGAGAGAGAGAGAGAGAGAGAGAGAGAGAGAGAGAGAGGATGCCTCCAATGCATTTATACAAACAGAGATAATTGAGGGTGAAAATATTATTTTGCATTATCGTTAATGAGACATTGTTTGTTATTGAGTGAAAAACTACCTGATCAAAAAATATACCTTGTGAATATGTGATCATTTGACAACACCTTTGAACCTAAAAAGCGAAAACTTTATTCTTTAAAAATAAAAATAATGTTTACCATATTTTCTTAAGAATATGAGAACTAAAAAATGCAAGGGTATTTCAAATAATAAAATTGAGGATAAAAGAAAAGTTTTGGAAATCAAGTAGTACAAGAGAAAAAAGAAAAAGAAAAATGGATATGCTTTGACAAAAACAAAAAGCAAGAAAAACAAAAGAAAATAAATCAAATATCAAAATATACAAATAAAAGAAAATCACAAAAAAGAAAATATTGTAAAGTGAAAATGAAAAAAGAGACTATTTGAAAAACAAAAGTGATATATCAAAATTGTTTAGCTCTTATGTTTAGACTTTTAGAATACGAAGAAAAATCAATATCTTTGTAGTCCGGCTATGTTACAATCAAAATAAAGATTTTGGTGATTTAAGACTTATCATGTATCTTATGATAATTAAATGTAAAATATTTTTATAGTTTATGCATTATCTAATAATGAGGGAAACAATAACCTTTTTAAGATATAACCAATGGAAATATGATTCTAATGAATAGTTAACCGTTGATCTGAAAATGTTTTTAAATCTTACTTTAGTAAAGAATTTTTCATCTTCATGTTATGGACCGTAGGTAATTTTAAATGTTGGTTGTGAACTTGTATTGAAAACAAAATTATGTCATAAAAGACACTTTTTTCAAAAGTTCTTGATCAAGTCATTAAACTTTTTATGAGATACACTTTTCATCTTTGAATGTATAAGTCTCTTTCAACCAAAAATTATTCGAAAATCTCCTCAATAGATCTGTATCCACTAAAAACAAGTTGATAATGGCCATATGCTTGATCTTTTGTATTTTCATCCAAAGAAAGAAGCGTCTCAGTTGCACTTGCAATTTTGTATTTTGTGGTTATAAACCTAAAGTTAATAGAAACCTTTACCTAGAGATATCATCACCCATTGCTCGGTTAACTTCAAAATTTTCGAGAGCTTTACTTGCAGATCTTTGGTTGTTAGTAGTGTAATACTTTTGTCCGTGACCATCTTGTCATGTAAACTATGTTTTCAATTTGTAAGGCTTTGTTCATATTTGGTCTGAGTTATTTTGATGCACAACACATCACATTTGTTTGTAGGAGATTCAATTTCCCTTGTTGCCGTTGAACATTTGGCAGCCATGTGATACTTATCATAAATGTTAAAATACTAACCTTACTTTAAATAGCAACAATTTTTTTATTTTTTTTTATTTATAAAAAATATTACTGAGCGTAAAAAAAATATTATACAATCATCCAATCCGAATATTTTAAAATATCAAATCATACACATAATTTAAAATTTATAATTTTACTTCGCGGAATGCATAGTTATTATTGATTAACAATGTTAAAATAATTTATAGTGTAAAATAATATTACACTTTCAACTAATCACAATCATATTAAGTGAAAAATTATATTATTATTTTTAAATAAATTAAATGACATGGTTAAATTATAAATTTTTATTAGATGACAGTATAAAATTATTTCACATTGTAAAATTGTTTTATATGATCGAAATTAGTGAGATACTCGTGCCCGTGCGTTCGCACATGTATTAGTATGATACACGCATTTATTTTCAAAATATAATAAAAATTATTAGAACAAAGTTTGAATCTACTACCCTATATTTAAGTTTTGATGATAACAAAGTGAAAAGATATAGTATTTATAAGTTTCATGTATGAACTATCTGCTGCCTAAAATTATTATGTTTTGACTTGCAGATACTCTGATTAATATAAGCAAGATCACATCTATTCAGCATCAGAACTTGATTTCAGACACCAGCATCAGAAGTTGCTACATCAGAATGTCAAAATCAGATGATCAACTCACGTACATGCTGAAGCCTGATGAACAAGACTGCGCTCAACACTCTGATACAGAAACACAATAGTTCATCAGCAGCGAAGCAGAGTCAGAATGAGCCAAGCCAGAACTTGCATTAAGTAAGCAACGGTACTGTGCATTGAAAGCAAATTAATTCCAACGGCCTCATTCCAGACAAGATCTGCTCAATAAGGAAAGTTTGTTATTAGCATTGAATCAAGAATATTGCATCCAACGTTCATCATCTCAGTGCTATATAAACAAGGCTTTGAAGATTGAAATGGTTAATGCTCTCCAAATCTCTACACGCACAAAAGCTAAACCATAATCTTCGTTCTCTCAGTTTTGCTAAACCACACACTCTGATATTCTATTACTGTTTAGAAATCTAGTTTCTAAGCTTCAATTTGTGTATACATCACAGTTGTGATACAGTTTTGTAGAAAACATCCACACACATTGTTTTATCTCTTTGTAAGAAAGTGTTACCTTGACAAACCGGGTTGTGGTTTGAATCAAGAAGGCTTTAGCAGTTGTTAAAGCAGTCTGTAATATTCAGTTGAATATAGTGGATTAAGACCTCGTTGGAGAGAGGCGAAATCACCTTGACGGGTGGACTGGAGTAGTTTGAGATCAAACGAACCAGGATAAAAATATCTTGTTCATTGCTTTAGATTTCAGTTTTACAATTCAACCCCCCCTTCTTGTGTTTTTCACCACTTCAATTGGCATCAGAGCGCCTGGTTCTGAGCTAAAACACTTAACCGTGTCAGTACAAGATCCAGCGTCAGAAAAACACAATGGCAGGAAATAATTCTCACATCAGCAATGACAACAATGAGGACAGAGACAGATTCAGTGGCAAACCTCCAGTCTTTGATGGAGAAAACTTTGATTACTGGAAAGACATAATTGAAAGCTTCTTTCTGGCACATGATGCTGATCTGTGGGATATGGTGACAGATGGATACACGCACCCTGTGAATGCAAGTGGTCAGAAGATTGATAGAAAAACAATGTCTGATCAACAAAAGCGTGACTTCAAGAATCACCACAAGGCCAGAACCATCCTCCTCAGTGCCATCTCCTATACTGAGTATGAAAAGATCTCCAACAGAGACACAACAAAGAATATTTTTGATTCTCTCAGAATGACGCATGAGGGCAACGTTCAGGTCAAAGAAACAAAAGCTCTGGCGCTCATTCAGAAGTATGAGGCGTTCAAAATGGAAGAATCTGAATCCATTGAAACTATGTTCTCTAGATTCCAGATTCTGGTAGCTGGTCTCAAAGTTCTGGACAAAGGATACTCTACTGCTGATCATGTCAAGAAAATCGTCAAAAGTTTACCCAAGCAGTGGAGGCCTATGGTTACTGCTCTGAAGCTAGCTAAAGATCTCAACAAAATCACTCTGGAGGAACTTATCAGCTCCCTCATAAGTCATGAGATAGAGCTAGAAGCTGATGAGCCTCAGAAGCAAGGTAAGCCTTTAGCATTAAAATCTAACAGAAAATTTGAGTCTAAAGTTTTGCAGGCAGTTGAAGAAACATCTGATGGATCCTCATCAGAAGAAGACGAACTTTCCCTTCTCTCCAGAAGAGTAAATCAACTGTGGAAGCAAAGACAAAGGAAGTTCAGGAATCCCAGAAGATCTGATCAGAACGAGTCTTCTTCCAGATACAGAAGGACAGATTCTTCCTCTGGATACAGAAGATCTGAAGGCTCCTCCAGTAGCAAAAAGCCAAACACCAAAGACATCATCTGCTATGAGTGCAATGAGCAAGGACACTATAAGAGTGACTGCCCAAAGCTTCAGAGGGAAAATCCCAAAAAGAAGTTTGGAAGAGAGAAGAAGAAAAGTCTCATGGCTACATGGGATGACTCTGACTCGTCTGAAGCTGACTCAGAATCAGATGATGAAAGGGCAAACATAGCTCTCATGGCTAACATTTCAGAAGATAGTGAAGCTTCTGAATCAGACTCAGAATCAGACACATAAGAGGTATTTCCTAACTTTGCTGTTAACTTTACAAAGGCTGAACTTGCTGAAAGCCTTAATGAGATTCTGGAACGTTATCAGCAAATTAGAGCTAAATTCAGAGACCTGAAAAGGAATCTTGAATCTGACTCTAATAAGACTGAGAGTCTCAAATTGGAAAATTCTGAGCTGAGAAATAAGATTTCAAAATTAGAAAACACTTTACAAAACTCTCAGAAGGAACCAATTTCTGAAACTCCCAGCAACGCTGATGAGATCATCAAGGAGTATGATCACAGTTTCCAGAAGTTCCTAGCTAAAAGCATAGATAGAAGCAGAATGGCTTCAATGATCTATGGAGTTAGCAGAAACGGAAGGAAAGGAATAGGATACCAAGGTAAGGTTCCTACACCAAAGAATGTCATGGACTTAACCATTAAACACACTCCTCTGAATTCACACTTTGTGTATGGTCACACACATGATATCAAATATACTAGCAGTAAGCACTCTGTGAAACCAAAATTCAACCAGAGTTTTGGTAAAACTAACAAATCAGGACCCAAGAAAATCTGGGTACCTAAGGATAAAATAATACATGTTGCAGATATCTTTAGCAGCAAGTCAGAAACACCAGTCATGGTACCTGGACTCTGGCTGCTCACGACACATGACGGGAAGAAGGCATATGTTCCAAAGCCTGGAACTTAAGCCTGGAGGCCACGTTGGTTTTGGAGGCAATCAGAGGGGAAAGATAATTGGCTCTGGAACTGTAGGTAATGGAAATCTTCCATCTATTAATAATGTTCTGCTAGTAGATGGATTGATGCATAATCTGTTATCCATAAGTCAATTAAGTGATAACGGTTATGATATAATCTTTAATCAAAAATCATGTAAAGCTGTTAGTCAGAAAGATGGGACTATCCTGTTTAATGGTAAGAGGAAAAACAACATTTACAAAATCAAACTTTCTGAACTAAAGAGTCAGAATGTAAAATGTCTTCTGTCTGTTAACAAAGAGCAGTGGATCTGGCACAGAAGATTGGGGCATGTTAGTATGAAAAGAATATCTCAGATTAACAAACTCAATCTGGTCAGAGGACTTCCTAATTTGAAGTTCAATTCAGATGCTCTGTGTGAAGCATGTCAGAAAGGCAAATTTGCAAAACCTTCTTTTAAATCCAAAAATGTTGTTTCTACCTCTAAGCCATTAGAACTTCTGCACATTGACTTATTTGGACCAGTTAAAACTGCTTCAGTCAGTGGTAAGAAGTATGGGTTAGTAATCGTAGATGACTATAGCAGATGGACATGGGTAAAGTTCTTAAGACACAAGGACGAGTCACACTCTGTGTTTGTTACCTTCTGTAACCAAGTTCAGAATGAAAAGGATCTTAGAATCATTAAAGTCAGAAGTGATCATGGTGGAGAATTTGAAAATAAAGATTTTGAGTCATTCTTTAATGACAGAGGCATTCTGCATGATTTCTCCTGTCCTAGAACTCCCCAACAAAATGGAGTTGTAGAACGAAAGAACAGAACATTGCAAGAAATGGCCAGAACCATGATCAATGAGACAAACGTTGCTAAGACCTTCTGGGCAGAGGCAATAAACACAGCGTGCTACATTCAGAATAGAATCTCAATAAGACCTATTCTGGAAAAGACTCCATATGAATTGTGGAAGAACAGAAAGCCCAACATTTCATATTTTCATCCATTTGGATGTACTTGCTTTATATTAAATACAAAGAATTATTTGAACAAGTTTGACTCTAAAGCACAGAAGTGTATTATGTTAGGATACTCTGAACGCTCAAGAGGGTACAGAGTATACAATACAGAAACACAGATTGTGGAAGAATCAATCAGTGTTCGTTTTGATGACAAGCTTGACTCTGAAAAGTCAAAGCAGAATGAAGTTTTTGCAGGTATAGAAATTGAATTTGCAGGTTCTGAAGACAAGTCATTAGAAGCTCTCAACACAGACATTCCTTCAACGTCTGAAAGGAGCACTGCTAGAAATCCTACAACAGCTGCTGATCAACCTCAGAAGAGATTACCCAGAAGCAGCTTGGATCACCCAGAAGAGACTATCCTAGGAAGAAAGGAAGATCCAATCAGAACAAGAGCAAGCTTCAGAAACTCTGAAGAAACACTTATGGGACTGGTGTCTCTGATTGAACCTTCTTCAATTGATGAAGCACTTCTGGATAATGACTGGATTCTGGCAATGCAAGAAGAGCTGAACCAATTCACCAGAAACGACGTATGGGATCTCGTTCCCAGACCAAAAGGATTCAACGTCATTGGAACAAGATGGGTGTTCAGAAACAAGCTAAATGAACAAGGTGAAGTCATCAGAAACAAGGCACGACTGGTTGCACAAGGTTATAGTCAGCAAGAGGGGATAGACTATACAGAAACCTTTGCCCCAGTCGCCAGGTTAGAATCTATCAGACTTTTAATTTCATTTGCTGTTAATAGAGGCATCACTCTGTATCAGATGGATGTCAAAAGTGCATTCTTAAATGGTTATATAGAAGAAGAAGTTTATGTACACCAACCCCCAGGTTTTGAAAATACAAAACATCCAGAACATGTTTTCAAACTAAAGAAGTCACTGTATGGTCTGAAACAAGCTCCCAGAGCTTGGTATGAAAGGCTAAGTAACTTTCTGCTGGAAAATGAATTCACCAGAGGGAAAGTGGACACTACTCTATTCTGTAAATCAGTTAAGAGTGACATCTTAGTCTTTCAAATTTATGTTGATGATATTATTTTTGGTTCTACTAATCCTTCTCTTGGAAGAAAATTTGCTAAGTGTATGCAGGCAGAATTTGAGATGAGCCTCATGGGGGAACTGAAATTCTTTCTAGGAATTCAGATCAATCAAACTCCAGAAGGAACTTACATTCATCAGAGCAAATACATCAGAGATCTTCTGAAGAAATTTGACCTCTCAGAATGTAAGCCATCAAAGATTCCAATGCATCCCACATGCATTCTGGAAAGAGAAGAGGTAAGCAAAAATGTAGAATAGAAAGTCTACAGAGGTATGATTGGTTCTCTCCTCTATCTGACTGCTTCAAGACCTGACATATTATTCAGTGTTTGTATCTGTGCTAGATTCCAATCAGATCCTAGAGAATCTCACTTAACAGCTGTTAAGCGAATTTTCAAGTATCTGAAAGGTACTACTAATCTGGGTTTGTTTTATAGAAAATCTAGTGATTACAGCTTAGTAGGCTACTGTGATGCTGATTTTGCTGGAGACAGAGTGGAACGTAAAAGTACTTCTGGAAGCTGCCAGTTTCTGGGAGAAAATCTGATCTCTTGGTCCAGCAAAAGACAATCAACAATTGCTCTGTCAACAGCAGAAGCTGAGTACATAGCAGCAGCAGGATGTAGCACACAAATGCTCTAGATGAAAAGTCAGCTTGAAGACTTCCAGATTTTTGAGAGTAACATTCCTATACTTTGTGATAATACTTCTGCTATTTGCTTAAGTAAGAATCCTATTTTATATTCTAGAGCTAAGCATATAGAAATAAAACATCACTTCATTAGGGACTATATTCAGAAAGGTATTTTGAACTTAAAATTTATAGATACAGACCATCAATGGGCTGATATCTTTACTAAACCCCTTTCAGAAGATAGGTTTAATTTCATTCTGAAACATCTCAGCATGAAAGTATGTCCAGAGTGAAAATGTTTTAATTCCATATATTTACCTTCAGAATGTAATTATTTTACTGTGAACTTCTGATCAATCTCCTTTCAGAAAGATAGAACATGCAGATTGTATCAGATGCAAGTCTAAAGATCTGAGAGTCTATGCTCAAAGACAGACATGCTGATCACTACATCAAACAAGTGTCATCCAATCATCAGCATATCTCTGAAGCAGAACGCGTGCACGCTTCTGAGAAGGCAAAGCGCTGATTGGGTGCACTGAGACACATGTCTGGTAACCGTTTTTAAGTATCTTTCTCAAATCCCCCAAAATCAGCAAGCATTTAATGAAAAGTAATCATGCTTTTAAATGACAATCATGATTTTTCTCTCTCTTAAAAACGTTTATCTTTTCAAAATAGTTTTGAAAACTCTATTTAAGCACATTAATCTCTCATTCTCATTCTTTACGCTTTCTCACTAACACTCAAGCATTTTCTGCATATTTCTGAGTTCATCTCTTGCAAACCTTTTTCCTCAGTTCATTCTCAAAACCCTTTTAGTGTGAACATGGCAACCTCCAGCAGCGTTTCTGCAGGTACTCAAAAGAAAGCATCATCTGAACAATATCAAGTGCCACTCAGAACTCTCCTCACACCGGTGAAGAATCTTGAAGTGCTTTCTGAATTAATCATTGACTTTGAAAGCTTGAAGGAGAATGGTTTTGACCTAACTGAAGAAGTTAGGGCTCAAAAGTGGGAAAGGTATTTCGATAGGTTGGTTGGACCAACATTCCCAGCGCTGGTCAAGGAATTTTGGATTCACGCCAAGGTTTCAACACATCTAGTTACCTCCTTTGTTATGGGGAAGAAGATTGTGATTACTGAAGATCTCATTGCAAGGCTAATCGGTCAAAGTGGTGGTGGCATCTGTTGTATGGACATGGCTGAAAGATGTGCTGATATAGGTGTGGTAGCTAACAGGATTTTCACTCTTGGGTTGCCCAGCAGCAAGATTAAGGATCTGAAGGATCATTTCAGAGTATGGGCTAAGATAATTCTGGGGTGCTTCAACCACAGGAAACCAACCAGTTCTCCTGATTACATAAATGTGGATCAGCAGTTTCTGATCTACTTTATTGATCAGAAGATAAAGATCAATCTGGCTCACTTCCTGTTCAACCATCTCAGAACCAGTGTGAAAGAAACAAGGGAAGAAGAAAGAACCAAGAGGGATTGGATACCTTTTGGAAGGTTGATATCAGATATTCTGACAGAGAATAGGCTGATTGAGCATTTTATAGAAGCTCAAGAGCTGAGCACTATTGAATCAACAATTGGGAAACCTCTGAACGCAAAGAATCTGAAAAAGATGAAGCTGATAGAGAATATTCAGAAGGAACCCAGAGCTACTTCCACTGCTGATATCTCCAGCAGAAGAGTGCCTCTGAGTGATTTTCCGTTATTTTCTGAAATTGAATCCAAACCAGAGGTGATTCTCAGGTACTTGGATGCGTGCAAGGCAGATGGTACAGATCCAAAGCTGAATATCAGAGATCTGCATCAACCTCAACCAGAAGTGACTCTGAAGAAGACAAAGAAGAGGAAGGCGCCATCAGAAGGATCATCTCAGCAGACTCCAAAGAAAAGAGGTATTTCATCTGCTGCCCCTGTTTTAAATTCTTTTACTATTCCAGCATCTATCCCTCCTCAAACCTCTCATAGAATCTCAATCCCCATCCCTACCATAGATGAAACCGTACAAGAAGAAGACCCTTCTGAGGCATTAAAACTCAGAAGACCCAGAACCAAACACCCCAAACAACCAACTATCTCAACAACATCAGCACTTGACCAAGTGCTGTCTGATATTGATCATCAAACCTCTGATCAACCAAACTCTGAACCACAAAATGTTCCTCCTCCACAACCAGAACAACAGCAATCTACTGAAGAACCAGAACAACAACAACCACTCTCAGAAGAACCTCTGATCCCTGAGCAATCAGAGATTCCAACTCCCTCTCCCCAACCAGAAATTATTCCACCTTCACCATAAACAGAGTTTCACCACTCTGAAACTCCTTCTCCTCATCAATCTGAACCTCATTCACCTCAACCATCACCGCTGGCAATTCAGCTGCCATGTGGAACAACTGTTATCATGCCCCAGTTACCATCGTCATCAGAATCGACACCACCAAATACTCCCAAAACACCACCCAGTCCAATCGTAATATCTGACTCTGATACTCCCTCTCTAAAACAAACAGCTTCTCAGAAATCCTCTGAAAACCCCAGCAGGACCTTCATAGACTTAACTAGTCTTGACCGTCTTGCTGATCTGAAACACAAAATTGCCATCCCAAAACCAAAGCAACCAGATGTTGGCTCTGGTATTTTGAATTTTGAAACAGGTGTGCTGCAATGGATTGCTTCTTTGAAGCAAGTCTGTCCTGGAATGATTGACCCAGCTGCTTCTAATCAGCTCTGGTCACAATTCAGACTTTGGGTACGTGTTGAAGCCCTCAAGTTGCAGGATATCAACTATGAGCAGGCACAACAAAATTTCAGCAAGCTTCTGAATGAAGTTGGAAGTATGCTTCTGAAAGAGGACGTGCTCCATCTGGACAGTGAACCTTGGTCTGAGAAACAGCAAGCTGCAGAGGTGCAGGACAAGACCATTCAATCAGAAGAAGACAAGACCTTTCAAGCTGAAGAAAGTCAAGCAGAGGATGTTGCTGAAAGTTCTGAGAAGCCTCCTGATTCTGATGCTTCTCAAGCTGCCTTGGACAGGCAGACTCTGGAAGAACTAAGGCTGAATGACAGACGTCTGCAGCAGCGGATGGATGAAAACGATCAGAAGATGAAAGAGAGAATGGATGTGCAGGACAGCAAGATTGACACTGTTGTCAGCATGGTGCATAAGCAGAATGAGACTGCTGAAAAGATTCAAGCCATGCTGGAGAACCTGTTCACACGCTTGCCTCCTCAACCTTAATCTTTTTTTCATGCATGACCTTTTTCATATTTTCCTTGATTTTCTGATGTACTGTTTGATTATGTTTTGTAATATTTTCTTGTTTTGTTTCTGAACTATCTTAATATGATTAGTTTTTCTGATCTTAATTGTTTTAGCACATCACCAACACTTTTTGATTGCTGACAAAAAGGGGGAGAACAAGAATGATATTTAAATCAATAACGGCTAACTAGACAGAAATTCTCAAACATTCTAACTCTATTACTTGAAATGTTTTTTTTCTGTTTTGCTTAAAGTCTACAGGCACAAGGAAGCTCCTGGACACTCTGAAGACTAGAAGCTCTGATCACTATGAAGTTCTGATCCGCTCTAATATTCTGATCCAAAGCAAAGCTCTGGCAAGAAAAGCTCTGAAGCTCTACTCTGACATAAAGCTTCTGATAAGTCAAAGACTCTGATACTCTGATGTTCAAAGAAAGGCAAAAAGATCTGATCCTGAAGAACACGTATAATCAAAGGGAAGTAATAAACTCAGGGGGAGTATTTCCTTACTCCTTATTCTGATACATATTCCAGACACCTTTTCACGTATTTTCATTTAAAATATCTAGTTTTTGTCATCATCAAAAAGAGGGAGATTGTTAGAACAAAGTTTGAATCTACTACCCTATATTTAAGTTTTGATGATAACAAAGTGAAAAGATATAGTATTTATAAGTTTCATGTATGAACTATCTGCTGCCTAAAATTATTATGTTTTGACTTGCAGATACTCTGATTAATATAAGCAAGATCACATCTATTCAGCATCAGAACTTGATTTCAGACACCAGCATCAGAAGTTGCTACATCAGAATGTCAAAATCAGATGATCAACTCACGTACATGATGAAGCCTGATGAACAAGACTACGCTCAACACTCTGATACAGAAACACAATAGTTCATCAGCAGCGAAGCAGAGTCAGAATGAGCCAAGCCAGAACTTGCATTAAGTAAGCAACGGTACTGTGCATTGAAAGCAAATTAATTCCAACGGCCTCATTCCAGACAAGATCTGCTCAATAAGGAAAGTTTGTTATTAGCATTGAATCAAGAATATTGCATCCAACGTTCATCATCTCAGTGCTATATAAACAAGGCTTTGAAGATTGAAATGGTTAATGCTCTCCAAATCTCTACACGCACAAAAGCTAAACCATAATCTTCGTTCTCTCAGTTTTGCTAAACCACACACTCTGATATTCTATTACTGTTTAGCAATCTAGTTTCTAAGCTTCAATTTGTGTATACATCACAGTTGTGATACAGTTTTGTAGAAAACATCCACACACATTGTTTTATCTCTTTGTAAGAAAGTGTTACCTTGACAAACCGGGTTGTGGTTTGAATCAAGAAGGCTTTAGCAGTTGTTAAAGCAGTCTGTAATATTCAGTTGAATATAGTGGATTAAGACCTCGTTGGAGAGAGGCGAAATCACCTTGACAGGTGGACTGGAGTAGTTTGAGATCAAACGAACCAGGATAAAAATATCTTGTTCATTGCTTTAGATTTCAGTTTTACAATTCAACCCCCCCTTCTTGTGTTTTTCACCACTTCAAAAATAAAATAATTTTTTTTAAAAATAGATGATAAATCGATGCCTATAATTCTTTTAATATATAAAAATATTTGAATCAATAATATATATATATATATATATATATATATATATATATATATATATATATATATATATATATATATATATATATATATATATATATATATATATATATATATATATATATATATTATTTTTGTTTTGGAATTATTGTCAAAAATATTTTAATCAATAATAAAGTTGTTATATTATTATTTAATATTTTGATCAGTAACTTCACGTTTCCGTTATTATTCAATATTTTTAGCAATAATTTCATGTTTTCGTTATTATTAAATATTTTTTATCAGTAACTTCATGTTCCAGTTAATATTTAATATTTTGATCAATAATTTCATGTTCCTGTTAATATTCAATATTTTGATTAGTAATTTAATATTTCCGTTAATATTCAATATTTTGATCAGTAACTTCATGTTCCCGTTAATATTTAATATTTTGATTAGTAATTTCATGTTCCCTTTAATATTCAATATTTGATCAATAACTTCATGTTCTCGTTAATATTGAATATTTTAATTAGTAACTCCATTTCCATATTAATATTCAATAGTTTGATCAATAATATCATGTTTTCGTTAATATTCAATATTTTAATCAGTAATTATTTTATATTTTATCTCTCATCTTTTTTATCAAAATCTTGTATATTTTATCATTTATGAAAATATTGTTAGTCCATATCTTATGTTTTATATCGAAATTACTTTGTGATAGTATTAAAGTCATTTATATCACGTTACAATTTTAGAGGATGGCTAATCAACCATAGAAAACTTTATTTTGTCGGATATTCTATTGTATTTACATAATCTGACCTAAAATAATATATTCCATTAAAAACATGATAGCATTTACTTTGTTAAAAATCTTTAAAAAGTATATTAATTTTCCATTAAGTGGCTTTAAAGAGTACAATTAAAAAAATCACAAATAGCTTTAAAGAGATAATATTAATTAACCATACGAATTTTAGCTCTTCCATACATGTGAAGGAACTTAAGTTATTCCTTCCATATACATGTGCTTAAGTCAAGTAAACTAATGTCAACAATAATTACGAAAATTGGATTCCTCATGTCTTTTATGGTGAGTAGTTTGGACTTGAATCCTTCAAGATTTATTGGATAGTGTGCATCTAAGTTATTGTTGGTATGGATTAAACTTCTTGCATGAAAGAATTCCCTTAAAACTTGAGTCAGTTCATTCCATTCAGATGCTTCTATTGTGCACACTCCTTTTTTGGTTAACCACTTTGATGTTACTAATCTACTCATATTGCCTTGTAGTGTAAGCAATACCTGGATTCACACTTTTAGTTAATAACATTTTTAAGTATCTGTTTACATAAACTTTTAGTATTTAAACTTTTACGTAATATTTTCCAAGAAGAGTGATGTACTATAATCTCATCAATGTTCCTTGACCTTCCTTTTTGGTAACCTTGATTTCTCCACCCATCTTATTAACCTTCCATATGATCCAACAATAATAATGAGATCAAAGGAACTCATATTCAAATAAGCAAACTCAAAACTTATATTCAAAGAGAATGTGAATTGTCTGATCTTGATCTGACAATCCAAATCGTTTGATTCCTTCAAATGCGTGATTATTTGACTCCTGAAATTCTGATCTATCTTTTTTTCTTTCATCAAACACATTTATAAAAAATGACATCTTAGTTTACTTATTTTGAAACTTTACTCATTAAGGTATTACTCACCAAGTTCCTAACAACGCAAAGACCAAGACCAGTTCCACCATGCCTGAAATAAGTAAATGATTGAGAAATCAGTAATTCTTCTGCCCATAATATTAAACAGTTCTTAAACTATTATTTTTTAAATTTAATGATGTTCATATATAATATTATCAAAATAATGTGCAAGCTAAAAGCCAGGATTCAATACACTCAATAACTTATACAACTATTGTGTTGTCAACACGGATCTAAGTGGTTATATAAATATCGAATGACTCACACTATGACATCGACAAATTAAAAACAAAATTTAAACTGTTTGATATTTATCAACTATCGAGATCATTGACTATAGTGACAAGTTGACAACTAACTACATCAAATTCATTTTCTATCTTTACTATATTGAAAAGAAGTTTGCTTACAGTCGGGTAGTCGATGAATCGGCTTGCTCAAAACTTTCAAACACAAAATCCCATTTGCTTGGATCTATACCTATATTACATACATAAGAAGAAAACAATTGTGATGTATTCTTGGATTGATTTTTATTTTGACAAAAGGGACCGTCCTAAATGTAATTAGTTGTCATACCACAGCCTGTGTCCTCAACTTCAAACCAAAGTATCACATTATTGTTATCTCTCATCGACATTCTCCTTGCATGATTTGCATTTGTCTTCTCTTTGTTCTTTTGTACAACCCGTGATTTCTTCTGATCAAGATAAAAATTTGGACTATCGCAAGAATTAGGATATTCACACCATCCTCATAGAGTAACATGACCAGCTGTATTACATTTTTACGAGAGTTTAGAATAAGATTAGTCCATTTTAACACTCATTTTTAAAAATAAAATAAATATTGTGATATTTTTCGTACACATTTTGACTTACATGTTGTAAACTTAATTGAATTGTTGGTCAAGTTTGCAAATACTTGAACAACCTTACCGGAGTCGCCTCTTACTACTTTTGACATATCATCTGCATTGAAAATAGATATTGATTAAATATAATTCATCAAAAACTTGATAAAGTCAAGGATGCACTGAACAAAATTGAGAATCATACCAGAAAGGTCTAAAACAGTCTCTACATTGTGGTTAATGCATTGAACTGAAAACATATCTACAAGCCCTTCAAGTTCACATTCCAGTCCATGTTGTAGCATACCTTTAGCTTCCACTAAATCCAACTCTGGTGAGAATAAAAGGACACTTGTTTTCATTAGCCAACTTCATGCTTTCATAGGTCGATCTTGCCATCATAAGACCATACACCTATAATGAAAAGTCATGATAAATAATAAAATTTCAGAGCACACCAGAATCAATTCATGTCATACAAAATGATAAGGGATAAAATAACTCAACACCTATAAATTCATAAACTAACATCATAATCAAGTCACATCATACAAAAGTATCATATTACATAATCAAAGTGCATCTCAATTGTAAGCATTGTCCACAAGTTTATGGTAAATAGATACGTGACTCCAAATTATAATAAAGGGCAAAGAATATTACATTATGATAGAAAGAATGATTCTGACAACCTCCAAGTTCACCATATCCTCTATGAACATTGGTCTCAGGCATTGTTTTCGTTACAGTCTGAAAATGAAAGGAATTTAAAAAGGTTGTAATTGAAAATATCAAGAGTCTCAAATAGTGAGGTTTGGTACATATATTGTTAGCAGTTAAGAGAAAATAAACCAGTGAGACTATTAGAAAAACCAAATGGATTAGGAACACCCACATGGTAAAATAAATTATATTCCGTAGGGGTGTGCAAAAAAACTGATTACTGATAACCAAATTCATATCCAACTCAATTTTTTAAAATCCAATCCAAATATTAAATACTGAATTCGGTGGTCTATTTATAGTCAAAGTGGTAAATCGGTACCCATAAAATGGTTATTGTGTATCCAAATTTCTTTCTCATCAAATTTTTCTACTTTTCATTTTTCACACTTTCTCAAGAAAATAAGTTCTACACATTTTCATAAAAATTGAATGATGTTTAACCTTTTATTTCAAATGACTAATTATTGAATAAATGTAAAAATGTTTAATTTATAGTTAAAAAATATGGAAACACTCTCAAATAAATTGAAAGATACAGTAGACTAAACATTGAAAAAACAAGATATATTATTATTATTGTAGAAGACAAATTTAAATTTGAAAGAAATTTATTTGAACTTGATCCCTTTTCATTCAATATATACATATATTGTATAAAAGAAAACGAATGTGCACAATGAATTAATTAATATTATCTCAATATTAATTGATTTTTCTTTTAGGATTGATAAAACAAAAAGGATCATTTAAACATAAAAATATTTTAAAAAACGGTATGTGACCGTGAGAACGGCCGCAACAAAACGTTTTGGACAGATGTCGATACAGATACCGCTATATCCGTTTTATATAAAAAACTAAATTATGATTAATAATTTACACCGCGACGAACACAATCAATGTCGTGACACCTCTATCGACCAAAATTGCAAAAACTGCAACACGAACGCGATTATTTTTTAAAATCTGCTTAAAATTAAATTAAGGATGTGCTTTGTTAATGTTTAAAAAAATTAGTACTAAATTAGTTTTAAAATTTTATTAATTAAATGAATTGAATATAAATTAAATTATATTTAAATAATTTGGATTAAAATTAAAACTGGTTTCAAACCGGTTTTAATCCGGTTTAGAACCAATTATGTCTTTCAAATCGGTTTTTGTAATTAATGATTTGGTTTGTAAACTATAACCATAAAAGTGGATTAGATCACAATATATGGTAACCATGCACAGCCCTAATATACAGAAGACTACAAGTACAACGATAATTAAAATGACAGGAAGCCAAAGCATAGTAACAGAAGAAAGGAGAACTCAAATTTGGAGCACCTCCAAAAGAAGACTCCTTCCGCAGCACCAAAAACATTTTTATCTTTGGATCTGTAGTAAATGAATGACTAAAATTAGTTCAAAAAAGTGAAATATTGGTTTTGCAGAAGGACCTGAAGACAAGATTGGTAAAGGCGATAACGCCACACTAGCAACCGACCTGTCTGGCCCATATTAGGCCTACCTCTTTTCTTTGTAATTGACCCTCCATCCATTCCCAAACTAATCAGTGAGACACCAATAACTCATCCACCTACTCTCTTAAATCGAAACACATCTACACAAATCAAATATTACAGATCTAAAAACCGATCTAACAAATCACACAATGCAAATCAAATTCTCAAATCAAAATTCACAATCACAATAAAACACATCTAAAATCATCAAATCATTGAGATAAAATCTTCAAACAGTTTAAATCAATCACAGTCAGATCTAAAATATAAAAAGTGGAGTTTTTCTTACCAAACCGCCGCGAATCTTCCCCCCTTCGCTTGAGCCAACACCACTAAATCTGAAACAACAAAAACTAAATCAAAATCAAAATCATGAAATCAACCAAAAAACCCTAACCACAAAATCAAAACTTCAACTTTATAAGCAAATCAAACAAAAACAAAACCCTAGTTATATAACTGAAATCTTTAAAAACAATCAAACATAAACACTAAGATAAACAATTAAAATTAAAAATCAATTAGGATTTAAATATAAAAAAGGGGATTACCATGAATTTGATGATCAATATTTTAACCGTACATTAACGATACTCTTCTATTTCATTCGAGTTTGATGCATATGTAATCTTTCTTTTCATCCCTTCACACTTCAAATCAATGGAAGGACAATTGAATAACAGAACATCTCTGAATCAGAGGCCATCAACGATTTTCTGAGACATCGGCATCGTTATTAGGTGGTGGATATTTGAAGTTGTTTCTGTAGCAGACGAAGAGGAAGAAGAGAAGACGGGAGAGAGAGGAAGAAGAATATGTAGAGGATAGTGGCAGTGGAAGATTGAAAACACTACGCCAAAAAAGACCTAAGAAAGCGCTTTTTTTATCCTTTAGCAGCGCTTAAAAGCACTGCCTATGGTGGCGCTGCCGTAGGTCTAGACAACGTTTTTTTACGAAAAAGCGCTGCCATATGTATTCTTTAGCAGCGCTTTTCCCTTGAAAAGCGCTTTCTAAGGTAGGCCTCTAGCAGCGCTTTTTCCTGAAAAAATGCTTTCTATTGACCCCATTTAGACAACACTTCCAAAAGCGTTGTCTAATGTATTTTTTAAGGCATCTTTATGCAGTGCTTTTTTAGGAAAAGCGATTTCTAAAGTAGGCGTTTAGTAGCGTTTTTTTCCTAAAAAGCGCTTTCATTGCTTCACGTAAATTTAAGCATTTTTTTTATGTAAAAACGCTGCGTATTCTTTCTTTTTTAGAAGACAGATTTTTGAGAATAATCCCATAAACCTATACTTCAAGCCTTACATTTCAACGACCCTTTATTTCAACAAAGAAGCCGTTACATACAAAAAAAGGCATTATATATGTTGGCTCTTAAATTCGACACCCACGTTCTATTATCATATAGATCATTAATTATGAGTTAGAAGAGTTTCCTACACAAGAAGGCTTCGATCAACTGATCACATCGAAGGCTTATCAAAGAATGACAAGATACTTAGAGAAATTTCTCTAAGTTGGAATCATGTTGTTTTCAACGTCGAAGGAGCAACCTTTCGACCAAGGTCCCTGATGCCCAAGATGGAACGGTTTGAATTTCGAATTGTCGGAGGGAAAACGGTTCCCAGCAGTTACCAAGCGCAACGTGGCGTGGAAGTAGGCGTCGAGGGTTGTGAACGTGCCATGTGGTGTCACCACGAAGCGATGTAACTGCCCAGCAGTTACTTAGGATTTTTTAGTATAAATACTAAGTGTTCACGTAGTTCTTAAGTGTGTTCATCATTGTATACAAGTCACTCATTTAGATTCAAGTACTCAGCGTGAGAGAAAGAATCATTGAGAATGTATGTGTGAAACACCATTTACCTTAATCAAAATCTTTTACATTCAAGAAATTTATCGCTTTCACTTATTTATCTCAGTCGAAGTCATTTATTTAACAAGCCTTTAATGCTTTTATTTACTTTAACAAGCTTTTCTCCATGCAATTTACTTAAAGTGTCTCTACCTTACTTGCGTTAATCACCATTAGGATTAGTCGAAACTCTCTATTTTAAAGCATTTAAACGATAAAAATCAGTCATGTCTTAGGATCAATCTGATCGATCCTGCGAGTCACCAAATAAGTTACCTTTTGGAAGATCAGCGGTTGTTTACCATTTTTCACGGTAAACAAATTGGCACACCTGGTGGGACCTTGTGTTGATTTTATGAGTTTAATCGTTTTTTATAAAATATACTCCTTTTTCGAGAGTATTGCATGTTATTGAGAAGTGGTAGAATATACACCAACGAAACCAATACTAGGAGAAGAAGTAGAGAAATGGCGAATCCGCCAAACAATGGAGAAAACCCACAAACAAACGTGGGAGCGACGGTTATCCCAACCATAAGCGAAGTGGTAACCGCTGGTTCAACGCCAGCAGTAACGGTTACACAAACGGGGCCAATACCTTCATTTACAGGCCCCAGAATGCCTTTGGGAGCTCCCCCGCCAAGGGGAAACCAAGGAACCAGACCATATGTTCCCCCAGGTTTTTCGATAGTCTGGTTAAATCGAGAACCACCTTACGGCATGCCAACTTCTGAATTGACTAGCCTGACGAACGCTACGTCCACCTTTTCAGAACCTTTAGTGAGCGCCTCTTCGCCACTCCAAGGCTCTGGAGTTGGAATGGCGAACATGGGTAGGAACCAACTCTTAGGAGGAACGTCCCACGTAATGCCTGGCCTTACGAATGCCTCGACAGCAGTCTTGAGGCAGTAAATGGACGAAAGCAACCACGACATGGTTCAAATGTTGGCGCAAACTTTAAGTACAGTGCTAAATCCTCTAATACAGAATACCACCCAGTCGAATCAACAAATGACAGCGCAAATGTCGCGTCTGGCTGACTTTTTTGGGGTACCCCAACCCATTCAACAGCCCCAAAGGGCACAGATAAAGGGAAACCAAGGCATACTTCTAGAGGAAGAAACCACTATTAACCAAGTCCAGCAGCCTGTCGAAGAGAACCTTAGGGTACAAATGGAACAACCTGGGGTCGAAGAGCGGAGAGTCGTAGCCCCGGAAATAAGGATGGTTAATAGAAACCAAAACGCTGACGAAGTAGTTTAGCAAATCCAATACCAGAATGTTGGTTTGGAGAATAACTTGACAGCCATGATTGAAAGAATCATGATGCAAAACGGGATGAATACGGGCTTCCGTAGGCCCAACTTCACATCCCCGCTGTCGGAATATGTGTTACAAACGGACTTGCCTCCTATATGCAAAGTCCCTAAGTTCACTAAGTTTTCAGGGGACACGACAGAATCCACTGTCGAACATATGGCAAGATATTTAATCGAAGCGGGAGAAATCTCAAACAATGAGAACCTAAGGATTAAGTATTTCCCAAGTTCCCTAACAAAGAATGCGTTTACTTGGTTCACAACTCTCCCCCCAATTCGATCCACCATTGGACCCAGTTGGAGAGATTGTTCCATGAGCAATTCTACATGGGACAAACCAAGATAAGCTTGAAAGAGTTGGCTAGTGTAAAGAGGAGATTCACTGAGCCTATAGACGAATACCTAAATAGGTTTAGATTGCTCAAGGCAAGATGCTTTACGCAAGTGCTAGAGCAGGAGTTAGTCGAAATAGCCGCTGGAGGTCTAGATTACTCCATTAGGAAGAAATTAGACACTCAGTACCTGAGGGACATGGCCCAATTGGCCGATAGGGTTCGACAGGTAGAACGCCTTAAAGCTGAAAAAGCTAGGGCGACGAAAACTCATAAAAGAGAAAAGATAGCATATGTCGAAATGGACGATGAAGATCCAGAAACATTCGACGAACTTATAGCCGTCGAGGAGAGTGAGGTCGATTTAGCTGAGTTAAAACGAGGGCCACCATACTCTTGCAAATTACTAGTCCCCTCAAGTGGAAAAAACCCCACTGAGTCTGAAAAGGCCAATGATAGGTTCCCTAAAAAGACTTACAGTTTCGATATTACGAAATGTGATGAAATTTTTTATTTACTTGTAAAAGATGGCCAAATGATAATATCCCCAGGGGTAAAAGTGCCTCCTCTTGATCAAAGAAAGAAAAGAGGCTATTGTAAATATCATAACTTTCTGGGCCATAAAATATCTCAATGTTTTCTTTTCAGGGATCTCGTGCAAAATGCTATCAAAGAAGGGAGGCTGAAGTTCGCTGACAAGGCCCCCGTGAATGTGGATTTGAGCCCTTTGCAGGCGGAAGCCCACTATGCTGAACCCTCAGGGGTAAATGTGATCGAAGCTTCCAGGAGTCAGGTGAAAAGGCCAGGGATAACTATGGTCGAAGTCACCAAAGATCATACCAATATGCCAATATTTGGCAGTTTTTCTGGGAACCTTTCTAGAAAAACAATCGAAGCAGTCCAAAAGGCCGCTGAGGGCCCAAAACTGGAAACGGGTGGAGTCTCAAAATGTGGAACTAAACCCACTTCCTACTTGGCTGCGGTGCAAGGCCAAACAAAAGACCTGGAGGCTCAAATGAAGCAAATGACTCTTGCTACTAAAGACAACATGAATGTCAACATGGTCGAAATCTCTGAATCAAAAGTTTCAGAGGAAGCCATCAGGCAAGAGCAAGCAAACAGAACAGCGTTCCCCCAAGAGAACGAAAATCTGGCAGAATTCTTGCAACGATGCCAGAAGAAAAAACCAGAAGTAATGTTGTGTCCTCGATGCAGCTCTATTTTTGACAAGAAAGCTGCTGAACACATCGAAGGTGTGAGAGCAGCAAACAAAAAATAGAGCAGAAATGCCCAAACAAGTGCAGGCTCTGATGTTCGACACGATCCTAGAAGAACCTATCAAAAGGGTTCAAGTCAGGAAAAGAGGCCACTAACTTTCAGGCCTCCAACCAATGTGCCAGTCGATACATGGCTCAAAACATCGAGTCGAAAGAGACCCAACGAAGAAAGGTGGCATTCCTTTGAAGTGCCAAGAGGTTCATCTTTGACACTCAAGAAAGAACCTCATGTAGGTGCCACCAAAGTTGCTCAAGTATCAAGTAACTACAAGGGAAAGAACCCAATGTCTCGATCCCAATGGAGAAGGTACCAAAGGCGGCGCAAGGCTGAGAGAGAGGCTGCCAATGAACCAAAACCAGAGTCGAGCTCAAATGTCCCCCAGCGAAAGCAAAGAAAGCCTTTAGAGATGGAACCAGTGGCCAATAGATTGGTATGGCCAGATCAAGAAGAAGCTGGTGACAAAGATAGCTCCGAGTCCGACGACACATTAGACATCATGATAAATATAGTTTCGGTCTTGCCAAGAGAATTCGACCGCCAAATGGAAGTCGAAGCAAACGATTGGGAAGTCGAATAAGAGATGGCCAAGCATAGGCCAGTATGCTACTTTGTCATGGGTAATGGCTGCACTGAAGAGCAAAATGGTTTCTTCGAACCACCAACTGAGGCGATGAAAATTCACCTCAAGCCTTTATTCATAAGGGCAAAGCTCGAAGAGGCCACTGTAAACAAAATCTTGGTGGACTGTGGGGCGACTATCAACATAATTCCCCACTTCATGCTAAGAAAAGTAGGCAAGAATGATGAAGACATTAAGCCTCATAATATGGTCCTATCGAACTACGAAGGCGGAATAGGGACCACCATGGGTGTGATTCAACTAGACCTCAAAGTGGGATCCATCCTTCGACCAACCATGTTCATGGTCATATCGGCTAAACCAAATTACAACCCACTGTTAGGCCGAGAATGGATACATGGTGTCGGAGCAGTACCATTGTCGATGCACCAAAGGGTGATATTATGGCGTCCCGATAGGATTATCGAGAATATAGAAGCAGATCAGAGCTACTACTTAGGCGAAGTTAATCACCTAGGGAGAGCTGACTTCGACAAAAATTTGGCTCACATTGGGCCATGTCCAGCACCTGACTTCGACATGGCGCCAGCGCCAAATGCTTTTTGTTCCTTGTACCTGCATCCTGATCATGGGTTTCAATGGGATAAAGAAGACTTATCTCACATTGATTTCAGTGGGCTAACTGATATCCAGCCAACTGGTTGGGGAAGCGAATTCAGTGATAATGACTGAGTCGCAAGCGTTACAGCGAATTTCGGCTTACGTAGCCGAAACAAGAATGATAGCGGCTCTCGAAGCCGAAGTAAAATATATGGCCACCAAGGCCAATGGCCAAGTACTACCTTTTGTAGGTCCTGGAAAAGATTTCGACCCAGAGCCACCAGATATAGGTCCTGGAAAAGATTTCGACCCAGAACCTCCCGATATCTCGACAGAAGGAATGCAGGAACAGAGGCTCGACACCATCTACGATGATGAGCCTTTGGGTTTCGAAAAGGACCCCCTGGCGAACAACATCAAAATGTTAGCACAGGATCCTTTAGAAGAATTCGACTTGGGCGAAGGGTTAGATAAAAGACCCACTTACATCAGTGCCAAAATAGACCCAGAGCTCAGGGTCGAAGTGATCCAATTACTGAAGGAGTTCAAGGACTGCTTTGCATGGGATTACGACGAGATGCCTGGTCTCGACAGAAGATTGGTAGAACTTCAGTTGCCAATCAAACCTGGGAAAAAGCCTGTCAAACAAACTCTAAGACGCTTCGCTCCAGAAATACTGTCGAAGATCAAAACGGAAGTCAAAAAACTGCTGAAGTGCAAATTCATACGAACTACGAGGTACGTCAAATGGATTGCAAACATTGTGCCAGTTATTAAGAAAAATGGTACATTGAGGGTGTGCATAGATTTCAGAGATCTGAATGCTGCAACACCCAAAGATGAATATCCTATGCATGTGGCGGAAATGCTTGTCGACTCTGCCGCTGGCCACGAGTACCTGAGCATGCTCGACGGTTACTCAGGATACAATCAAATTTTCATTGCTGAAGAAGATGTGTCGAAAACAGCTTTTCGATGCCCTGGGGCCTTAGGCACTTACGAATGGGTAGTAATGCCTTTTGGCCTAAAAAACGCTGGGGCAACATATCAGCGAGCAATGAACTCTATCTTCCATGATTTTATTAACACTTTCATGCAAGTATATATTGACGATATTGTTGTAAAATCTGTTTCCAGGAAGAACCATATAGACCACCTTCGACAATCATTCGAAAGAATGAGAAAGCATGGTCTGAAGATGAACCCTTTGAAGTGTGCGTTCTGTGTGAAAGCTGGAGATTTCTTGGGCTTCGTCGTCCACAAGAAAGGAATCAAAATCAACCAGAACAAGACGAAGGCAATCTTGGAAGCGAAAGCGCCAACAAACAAGAAGGAACTGCAATCTCTGTTGGGCAAGATAAACTTCTTAAGGAGATTTATATCTAACCTAAGTGGAAAAGCGCAAGCCTTCTCACCCTTACTTCGATTGAATAAGGAAGGGTTCGAGTGGGGGCAAGAGCAACAAGAAGCCTTCAAAAAGATCAAAGGGTACCTCACCAAGCCACCTATTTTGGTGCCTCCTTATAGAAATAGGAGTATGAGATTGTACATAGCTGCATCCAACAAAACTTTGGGAAGCATGTTAGCCCAAGAGGATGAAAATGGAGTCGAAAGACCCATTTACTACCTTAGCAGAGTTTTGAACGATGCAGAAACTAGATATAGCGAAGTTGAAAAATTATGTCTATGTCTTTATTTCTCTTGTACAAAGCTCAAACAATATATAAAACCAGTTGATGTGTATGTTTCGTCCCATTTTGATGTTTTCAAATACATGTTGTCGAAACCCATCTTGCATAGTCGAATTGGCAAGTGGGCGCTAGCATTAACTGAGTATTCGTTAACCTTTATGCCTCTCAAGGCAGTAAAAGGACAAGTGGTAGCAGACTTTATAGTCGACCACTCAATTCAGGTACAAAATATAAATTACTTGGAGATAGAACCCTGGAAATTTTACTTCGATGGTTCCAGCCATAAAGATGGAACGGGAGTAGGGGTCTTAATTATTTCTCCAGAAAAAATTCCAATAACATTCAAGTACAAGATAAAAGGTACTTGTTCGAACAATGAGGCTGAATATGAAGCTCTAATTACTGGCCTTGAAATATTGTTGGAATTGGGGGCAACTCGAGTCGAAATAATGGGAGACTCAGAGTTAGTCATTAAGCAAATCACAAAAGAGTACAAATGTATAAGAGAAAATCTCATTATGTACTTTGTGATAGCAAATCGTTTATTGAAAAAATTCGAAGTGGTTAATATTCGACACATACCTAGATTGGAAAACCAAATAGCCAATTATTTGGCACAAATTGCATCTGGGTATAGGATTTCAAAAATGAGATTACAAAGAGCAATCGAAGTCCGAGAAAAAATGACAGCAACCAACTTGTCTCCAACTGATTTGGAATCAACAAGACTAGGATATGCTGATCAAAGGGATTTCAAAATTTCGTTCATAGACAATTTGTCGGAGCAAGATTGGAGGAAACCCATTGTAGATTATCTACAAAATCCAGCAGCTTTGACAGAACGAAAAATAAAATATAGGGCGTTAAGTTACGTACTCATGGGGAATGAGTTGTTTAAAAAGACGCCTGAAGGGGTATTATTAAAATGCTTAAGCGAAACCGAAGCATACATAGCCCTTTCGACTACGCATGCTAGAGCATGTGGGGCTCACCAAGTAGGTCATAAGATGAAATGGTTGTTGTTTCGACAAGGACTATATTGGCCCACTATCTTGAAAGATTGTGTTGAGTTCGCGAAGGGTTGCTAGGAATGCCAAGTCCATACTGGTATCCAACATGTACCAGCAAGCGAGCTTCACTCAATAGTGAAACCTTGTCCTTTTAGAGGATGGGCGTTGGATCTTATTGGAGAGATTCGACCGACATCATCGAAGAGCCAGAAGTATATACTGGTAGGCATTGATTATTTCACTAAATAGATCGAAGTTATCCCTTTAGTCAATGCAGACCAAGAAAATGTCATTGAATTTATTCAAAAGAACATTATCTACAGATTTGGAATCCCTGAGACTATAACAATTGATCAAGGGTCAGTGTTCACTGGTCGAAAGATGCAGGAATTCGCGCAAGAAACAGGCTTCAGACTCCTAACATCAACGCCTTATTACGCGCAGGCAAATGGTCAAGTCGAAGCGGCGAATAAAATAGTGATTGGCCTGATAAAAAAGCATGTAGGAAAGAAGCCAAAAAATTGGCATAAAACGTTAGACCAGATCTTGTGGGCTTGTCGAACGTCCCCAAAGGAAGCCACAGGTACAACACCATATCGGCTAACTTACGATCATGACGCAGTACTGCCAGCAGAAATTTGTCTTCAATAAGCAAGGGTTCAAAGACATCAAGATATTCCCCCTGAGGTTTATTGGGATATGATGTTAGACGAATTGGTAGATTTAGACGAAGAAAGACTACGAGCTCTCGACCTACTGAGAATTCAGAAGAAAAGAGTGGAAGACTCTTACAATAAGAAAGTAAAACCTAAGGCATTCTCGCCTGAAGAACTAGTTTGGAAGGTAATTCTTCCCATGGATCGAAAAGATCGAAGCATGGGAAAATGGTCACCCAAATGGGAAGGACTCTTCAAAATTATTCAAACTTTTTCTGGTGGAGCATATGAGGTCGAAGAGTTAAGCGAAGATAAAAGACTCTTGAGAGTAAACGGCAAATATTTGAAAAAATACAAACCTATGCTCCAAGAGATCAAAATAAATAACAATTAATGATTAAGTTAACAATAAAGCCAAAATGGAAAATAACATTGATAAGCCAAAATGGCTATAAAAATTACAGAATATTCGAGTACATGGTCATGATGACAGCGTATGAAAGGCCATCGTGCGTGCGAAGTGCCTTACTGAAGTGACATCTTGTGAAAAGTTGAAATGATGATTTTTTGAGATTGTCAGATGGTTGGTAGGAGACGAAAAGCGCACAAACTAATTTGTGGCTGAGAGTGAAGGACAGGTGTCGAATGGAATATCAAAGAATGCCTCTTTCTTCTAAGCGTCGAAATAAGACATTCTTGGGAGGCAATTTGTTGGCTCCTAAATTAGACACCCACGTTCTATTATCATATAGATCATTAATTATAAGTTAGAAGAGTTTCCTACACAAGAAGGTTTCGATCAGCTGATCACATCGAAGGCTTATCAAAGAATGACAAGATACTTAGAGAAATTTCTCTAAGTTGGAATCATGTTGTTTTCAACGTCGAAGGAGCAACCTTTCGACCAAGGTCCATGATGCCCAAGATCGAACGGTTTGAATTTAGAATTGTCGGAGGGAAAACGGTTCCCAGCAGTTACCAAGCGCAACATGGCATGGAAGTAGGCGTCGAGGGTTGTGAACGTGCCATGTGGTGTCACCACGAAGCGATGTAACTGCCCAACAGTTACTTAGGATTTTTTAGTATAAATACTAAGTGTTCGCGTAGTTATTAAGTGTGTTCATCATTGTATACAAGTCACTCATTTAGATACAAGTACCCAGCGTGAGAGAAAGAATCATTGAGAATGTATGTGTGAAACACCATTTACCTTAATCAAAATCTTTTACATTCAAGCAATTTATCGCTTTCACTTATTTATCTCAGTCGAAGTCATTTATTTAACAAGCCTTTAATGCTTTTATTTACTTTATCAAGCTTTTCTCCATGCAATTTACTTAAAGTGTCTCTACCTTAATTGCGTTAATCACCATTAGGATTAGTCGAAACTCTCTATTTTAAAGCATTTAAACGATAAAAATCAGCCATGTCTTAGGATCAATCTGATTGATCCTGCGAGTCACCAAATAAGTTACCTTTTGGAAGATCAGCGGTTGTTTACCATTTTTCACGGTAAACAATATACCATTATAATACCATTATATACCAAAATATAAACACCATTATAATTCAATTCACATGTTTGCTACCAAGTAGGAGGAGGATGCACTATAATAAGGATAAATTTATGACTATTTCGAACAACAAATTTATGACTATTACAAGAAAACCTTCTCTTATAAGAGGCAAAACAAACTCCAAGAATTTCGTATAAAGGTGATAGTAATCAAGTACAACAAAAATTTCTATTTGAATTCGCTTATATATGATATGTGCCAAATTCGTTTCAGCCTGAAATCGCCAAAATCCGACGAGCGGACGGTCCTGGTCCTGCAAATAAGATATGAACAGAACAACACGGTCAATTAAACTAACTTGGGTCCAACACAATTAAAATTTTTCATAACACTTTTCAACTTCCAATACCTTATATGATTCTTTTCTGAATAAAGTATTCACACAATTCCTCCTTGATTTCTTCCCATTGATTTTTTGTGTAGTGAGCACACTTACATTCATCAAAGTACTACATAACAAAACATAATATGCATGATTTAGTTAAAAGTAATAAATTATATGAAATATCCGATAAATATTAAAATAAATCGTAAGTTATAAATTCATACCGTGATTGGAATCTCTATTCGATTCAAAAGAAGGATTTCTTTCATAAACCTCAACATAAAGTATCCGCAATCTATATTGTTACGTTGTTGAGCACACTACATAGAAAAACAAATAAGAATGTATAGTTGTCTTGTTTTATCAAGTAGCATTACTATTATAAGAAAAATTGTGAAAATTAATGTACCTCCACTTTGATCCATGTAATGTTGCTTGATCTAGACAGTGATACTCGAGCTTCTCTTTGAGAGCAGAATACTTGTATTGATCTAACAATGAAGAAAAAAATAAAAATGAAATGACAAATATAAAAATCCACTAAGAAAATATAAAAAAAAATGAAATGGTAAACACCCTTACCTTTTTCTCTAACGTCTCTTTCTTTTCTTGGTAGGAATATGTTCTACTCGTCTCTTAACAACGCGGATGGTTGAATTGATCCAAATATCATCATTATGATCATTTATAATATAGGATTCATTCACTATAATATTCTCATCTTCATCATTTCTAGTAAACGATTCAATCTCAACATCAATATCACCTTGATCTTCAATGTTTTTATCAATTAATTTGTTAGATAAAAGCACTATAGACCATTTCGTACTTGTTGGATCAGTGACATAGAACACTTGTTTAGCTTGAGAGACTAGAATAAAAGGCTCATCTTTGTACCCCATCCTAATAAGATCCACTTGCAAAAAATCCTGACTTATCTATTCGTATGCCATTATTATTTTCAACCCACTTGCAACCAAATATAGGAATCTGAAACTTCTCATAATCAAACACCCAAATGCGCTCGATAACCCCAAAATATGACAGATTTGCAAATTTAGGATTTAAGTCCTTCACACTTGATATATGCATTGCTTTAGCTACCAAGTTGACACCACTATTTTGCATAGTACTTTTATCATCTTGTTCTTTGGTATAAAATGTGTATCCATTAATTGCGTATGCGCTATAAGAAAACACAACCAAACTTGGACCATATGTTAAACATCTCAACCTTTTGATTATTGAAGCGGGATCTGAACGATACTTTGAATAAATATGTTCCTTAAACCATGGTATGAAACTTCGATTGTGCTCTCGTACTATCTAGTTCTCATTTCCATTCGGATTTAAACCTCGGAGAACACCCTTGTGCATTTCAATATACGGCTCAACCTCAATCTCATTGTGAAGAGCATACAAATGCACTTGATCTCGTTTGACCCTTGATACTGTCACAACTTTATTTCCAATTAACTTTTTACCTTCTTTTTTTTCAACAATATGAGATTTTGGGAGTCCAATTGATTGAACATTTGACAGATATTCAGTACAAAACTCAATCGCTTCTTCAACAATGTATCATTCGGAAATACAACCCTCTGGTCGACTTTGGTTTTTCACATACCCTTTTAATATTTTCATATAACGTTCAACAAGGTACATCCGTCTCATATAAGCTGGTCCACACAATTGTGTCTCTTTCACAAGATGAACAACTAGATGAACCATTATGTCAAAAAACGAGGGAGGAAAATACATTTCAAGATCACACAAATTAATAACTATTTCTTTTTGCAATGTTGGTAAGATCGCTGGATCTATCACCTTACTGCAAATTGACTCGAAGAAAAAACACAATTTAGTTATTGCGCTTCTTACTTTTTCTGGAAGAATAGAACGTTTACCTATTGGTAGAAAATGTTCCATTATAACATGGAAATCATGTGTATTTAAACTCTTTAACTTGAGGTCTTTCATAGACACAAGTCTTCTAATATCTGATGAGTAGCCTTCTGGAACTTTAACTTCACTCAGAAACTTACACAATATTTTTTTCTCCTTTCTAGATAGAGTATAAACAGCAGGTGGTAGATATGTTCGTCTTCCTTTCTTCACAGGTCCTAATTCAGTTCTCATTCCCATGTTTACCATGTCCTCCCTTACTTTAAGGCCATCCTTAGACTTTCCTTGTATATTGAGTAACGTACCAATAACACTATCAAATAATTTTTTTTCCAATATGTATAACATCAAGAAAATGTCTTACATACAACGACTTCCAATATGGCAGTTCAAAAAAAGTTGAACTCTTCTTCCACCCACTCTTGACAAGTGTATGTGCAAAAGGCTTGCCAAACTGAGTACTCACATCTTTCACCTTTTCAAAAATTTGATCACCTGTCAATATAGGTGGAGCTCTACGTTGTTCTGCCTTTCCATTGAATGCTTTTCTCCACCCACGGTAGTGATGATTAGAATTTAAGAATCTACGATGATCGAGAAAGACATTCTTCTGATAAAGGTCCAGTCGCGTTGTATCGGTTTCATCTTCACAAACAGGACACACTTTTTGACCTTTAATGTTGTACCCTGATAGATTTCCGTATGCTGGAAAATCATTAATTGTTCCAAACAACATCGCCCTCAAGTTGAAAATTTCTTTCCTATACCCATCATAAACCTCCACACCGTTCTCCCACAAAAACTTTAAATCTTTGATTAAGGGTGTCAAGTATACATCTATGTCATTCCCTGGTTGTTTAGGCCTAGAAATTAACATAGACAACTCATGTACTTATGCTTCATACATAGCCACAGAGGTAGGTTATAAATCATAATAATCACAGGCCATGTGCTATGCGAGATACTTTGAATACCGTGTGGTTTCATTCCATCAGTAGAGAATGCCAAGCGAAGGTTTCTTGCTTCTTTTCCAAATTCAGGATACTCATTATCAATTTTCATCCACTGCGGTGAATCTACCGGATGTCGAAGCTTTCCATCAATAATTCTTTCATCTGCATGCCAAGTCAGGTGTCTTGAATCGATTTCACTATGATACATGCGTCTAAATCTCG
The DNA here is from genome assembly GCA_948472305.1 of Vicia faba. Taxonomy (NCBI): domain Eukaryota; kingdom Viridiplantae; phylum Streptophyta; class Magnoliopsida; order Fabales; family Fabaceae; genus Vicia; species Vicia faba. The sequence goes on from OX451736.1 coordinate 1,560,125,838, forward strand.
GAATTATAGGAAAATACCATAAGACTTTTGCTGGAGACAACTTTTTCTTATATCGAGAGACACCGCATTTAGGACACTTATTTAATGATGCATACTCGTTTCGAAACAAAATGCAATCCTTTGGACATGCATGTATCTTATCATAGCTCATGCCAATAGAGCACAACATCTTTTTAGCCTCATATGTTCGATTGGGAAGAAAATTATCCTCTGGTAGCATATCTTTCATAAGGGCTAATAACTCTGTGAAACTTTTATCCGACCATCCATTGCCCGCCTTTAAGTTGTACAACTTTAATACCGCAGGAAATCTTGTGAATTTTGTACAACCATTATACAACGGTTTCTCTGCATCGCTTACCAACCTCTCAAATATTTTGGGACAATCCTTAAGGTCTTCTTCAAGTGCTTCTGCAATCTCTTCGACTCGATCATAATCGTATGTATCTGTGCCATTGTCGTTTGAAGCATAGGTCGTATTATCCCCCGATTCAACATTCCCGTTACTTTTCTCACCATGAAAATTCCAACATGCATAACTTCTATCAATTCCATGCCTCTTTAAATGCGATGCCAACTGAACCGCGTCAACCCGACTCCCATAGCAGCAACTCAAGCAAGGACATGCCATTCGCCTGGGGTCTTCGGCATGCGCCACAACAAACTTAACGAATTCTGATACCCCATTCTCGTACTCTTTCGTCAATCGACTCGAAGACATCCATTTCTTATCCATGGCATTACTAATTAAGCTAACCAAAAACAAAATATAAAAAATTTACCTGTAGGGAAACGATCCGAATTTCACACTTTGATCATAAGTAACCCCTATATATAGTAAATTCAATAAGTTAGTTCCCAATCATTGCAAGCAATGCTCATCCATCATACTCCAATCTATATTGTTATAGTGTGTTCATGATGGCATGGGTTGAGTCATTGAATGAGCTGATAGCTAATAACAACAGTAGCATAGACCACCTATATTATCCAAGTATATTTACCATCCTAAAGGTCCTCAACCAGTGCGAGATCAATTGACACTGAGGGATGCTATTATACAACATCCCTAATTTAGAAAATCTCAACATTATATGAAGAATCAAGCTGACAAAAAGAGAAGAGAAGTGAATTTCCAAGAGGGAGAACAGGTCATCGTGAAATTGCAACCATACATGCAGTTGTAAGAAGTTAACAATCAACTCGACTATCTAATTAAAACAATATACCACCAAATGTCCTAAAATATCCTTTTTGTTTTAAAATCTATCATATAAGAGAACAATGTTACAAAAGAATGACGTACCTGAACTATACAGCGGTCTACGGCAAGAAACGGTCGGAGAAGAAACGATTAGGAACAGTCGGAGAAGAATCGGTCGGAAAAGAAACGATCGGAGAAGAAACGGTTGAAGAAGAAGGGTTCTGAACTGAATGAATAGGGTTCTGAAAGTTTTATGTTTTAATTTTATAATTTGACCTAAGACAACGTTTTTTAAAAGCACTTTCTATCATACAAGATCTAGCAGCGCTTTCACGAGAAAGCGCTTTCTTAAGTAGGGGAATTTTATATTTTAATTTTATAATTTGACCTAAGCCAGCGCTTTTTAAAAGCATTTTCTATCATACAAGATCTAGCAGTGCTTTCACGAGAAAGCGCTTTCTTAAGTGGGGCGAATTTAAGGCCTTTAGCAACACTTTTTAAAAGCGCTTTCTAAAGGCTGTCTGTAGCAGCATTTTTTTTAGCGAATTTTTTAAAAGACCTACAACAACGTTTTCTCAATAAAATGCTTTCTAAGGTAGGACATTTAACAGCGCTTTCTAAAAGCTGTCTGTAGCAGCGGGGTTTTTTAGCGAATTTTTTAAAAGATCTACAACAGCGTTTTCTCATTAAAGCGCTGTATTTTTGATGATGTCAAAAGTCAATTTTGGCATAGTGAAAGAATTGAAGACCAATTTGAAATTCTATAACCGCATGTTTTGTAGAGAAGTTAGAAAAGAACGAAAAGAATATGAAGTAGTAGGAACATGAAATTTGCTAATCCTTGTGAAGCCACGTGTCGACTTTTGGAAGAAAATAGTCCATTTTCTTATATTGTAGATGTATGCAAATTAAACGCTTCAAATTTAACTTTTTTTTTTTATGTAATTACTACATCCGTTCCTTTTTATAAGAGATAATTCACTTTTTAGATTCATTGAATAATCAATATATCTACTCTATAAATAGACCAAATACATTAATTATTTAATGAACTTAAAAAGTGACTTGTTTCTTATAAAAAGAATGAATATAGTAGTATTTTTCATATGGAGTGGAAAAAGTCAAAAATATAATATGTGAATTGGCAAGTATATTTTGGAAGTAATTTTTTTAAGAATAAAAATGATTTCTTCAAGATAAGTAATATAATATATTATTCTAATGTTTGAATTCAAAGAAAAAAAATCAATTCTTAGAGATAAGAATGCACTTAATGCTAAAAGAAATTGCAAATCTCATTAAATTAAATTGGTCAATTAAGTTTAGAAACTGAAATACAGAAAGCCACACAAAATGCATGTTTGTGGAATTAATGGAAACATGTCTTATAGAATGATGACGATGATGATGACCACGACAGAAAACTAAAAGTTCATTGGCTCGTATATTTGATAGAGTGAGATATTGTAAAATTGACTGTAAAAAATAATTGTGTCATGACATATGTTAAAATAACATTTATTTTCCTTGAGAAATAAATATATAAATAATTCATACGAGCCATTTAAAATAGCATTTCTCTTCAAATAAATATATTTTTTTAAATAAAAATAAATTTAAATCACTATTTTCTATCTGAAAATGCCAAGCTTCCATTTAAAAAATAAATTTGGTGTTTTTATAAATTAAATTAAATTATTATCGACATTTTTTATGTCAAAAAAATAGTATTGATATTTTACTTTAAACATTTTATTATTAATTTTATGATTGTTTAAAATAAAATTTAACTTAAATTAGCTTCTTTTTTTCAATACTAATTATTTGTTCAATGTTTTTTATTTTAAATTAAATTGCATATTTTTTTAATTCATAATGTATTGTTTCACAATTTATTAAGTTGTATATGGTGATTCAAAAATAGTTTTAGACAATAGATTTAATTACAAGATTGTTTTTTCTATGGCTTCAAATAGTTTTGCTTTCCTTCTCAAAACTTTACACTTAAATTGACAATGAGTCTTTTTCGAATGATGTCTCACTTGTGAAACCAAATAAATTGTTATATATAAAAAAAATTGTAAAATTTTATAAATAAAAAATATAAATTCAAAAATAAAAATATCATCAACTTTCAGTACAAAAAGTGAAAAGAAACAAAAACAATTTGAATAGAAATAAAAGAACTAATTTTGTGAATCAAATCAAATAAGTGGATCAAAACCATTATTAAATCTAATAAATAATTAGAATTAAGAGAATTAGTTTTGTGATTCAGGTTAAAGGTCAAATAAGTGGATCAAAATCGTTATCAACCGTCATTTGCTAGTAGAGCTATCCAACTCATCAGATATTATAATTTTATTAAATCTTAACAATAATTATATATTATCGTTGTTTGATGCGTTAGATAGTTCATCATATATGTGTTAATTGACGATAATATTTATTTATATTTATGTATAATTTTAAATAAATTATTGATATTTATATATTATCTATATTATTATAATCAAATAATTTTATCGTTAAAATATTTTATCTAGAAACTCGAATTCAAACATGGACTTTCATATTTCTCTTTAATGAGACAAACATAATTTAAAATTAAAACAAGAAAAATACATATATTTAATAATTACAATTGTCCTTGAAATATCAATCATTTTATTATTCTATTTTTTGTTTAAAAAATGACTTTCTTCAATTTAAATAATTATAAAATTTTCAATTAAATCATGCTCCATCATCAAATTGTTGGTTGAGTGAGAAAAAGTTAAAATAAAATAAATAAATATAAATTTAACCGTTATAATTGTCCTTGAAAATATCAATCATTTTAATATTCTTTTTTTTTTTGTTTAAAAAATGACTTTCTTCAATATAAATAATTTTAGAGTATTCAATTAAGTCATGCTCCATCATTAAATTGTTGGTTGAGTGAAAAAAATCAAAATAAAATAAGAAAAATATATAGATTTAACCGTTGCAATTGTCCTTGAAAATATCAATAATTTTTATTTTTATTTTTGTTTAAAAATGACTTTTTTTCTTCAATATAAATAGTTATACAGTCTTCAATTAAGTCATGCTCCATAATCAAATTGTTGGCTCATCTCTCTCTCTCTCTATATATACACCCATTTGTATCTTCTTAATAAAATCAATCATTTTTTCCACCCATGGCCAATGAAGATAGTGATCTCTTTTCCATTGTGCATAGCTCCAAAGCAACCTCCTTAACTCCTTCTAGTATCATTTTTAAAACTACACCTCACATCCAAACCAATTTTGAAACTTTACCTTACACCCCAACCAACACCACTACTAATAATATTACACCACATCAAAATCCCACACCATCTAGTTTTAGGACTTTACCAAATACACTTTCACAACAACCAAAACGAAAAAATAGAAAAAGGTAAAGAATTTATTCATTTTATTTTTAGTATTCAATGATCATTAATAAATTTTAGATTACATAATGCATCATGACCTAAACCTAATTTACCAATTTAATCTTTACAGAAACTCAAGGAATAATAATGCGAAGAGATTGGAGTGTCATGTGAGTGTAGATAAACTCAAGGAAGATCCATGGGCATGGAGAAAATATGGAGAAAAACTTATCAAAGGGTCTTCACATCCAAGGTTTTTACCAATTAAAAACTCCAATTTTCACATATTTTCTCATCATATTAAAAAGAATAAATATGTTACTTAATATACACACCCAATCAAAAATATGGAGAAAAATAAATATATATTGATTATGTAAAATTTTACAATATTAATCAATAAAAGACGTGTATTTATTCCGTTAAATTATACTTTTATTTTTAAAAAATTGACATTATCGATGCAGTATAGTTAAACTCAAAAATATGAAATATGCGACCAAAAACATATATCTTTACCATGGAGCATTATTATTTTATATAGAAAATATGATTTTGCAGGAGCTACTACAAATGTAGTAGTTTTAATGATTGTTCAGCAAGGAAACTAGTAGAAAAAAGTAAAACTAAAGAGAACACTTATGTTGTGACGTATAAGGGAGACCACAACCATAAAGAACCAGAACGTAATCATAAATCTATCAATGGGACCTCTAGAAAAAAGTCATCAAAGACTAGATTATCAACGGCTGGAGTTATTGGATCATCTCCAAATGTAAGAAACATAGATTCATCTAATGTTGTAATCGCGCAATCTAATCAGACGGAGAACATCAACACTCAAATTATCCCAACCAAATCAAAAGACCTATGTCCAAATGTCGAGACATTTTCAAATATTGGAAAATTGGATTCACCTAATTTGATGATGATGCAATTTGATGAGCCCGAGAACACGGTTCATGCTTTCACTAATGAGTCAAAAATCACTTCTTCGGGAACAAAATCATCTGAAAGTTGTGATGATGATGACCATGATATTTTGATTCCAAACATGAGAGCAATGTCGGAGGATATTTTACTAGACTTCAACCGTCTCAATGGTGGTAGGTTATTCTCTTAGTTATGTTTCACCCATAGAACATTTTAGATTTGAAGTGATTTAGTTTAGGTTTTAATGGACATGATCCAATAGAAAATCACTAATCTATCAAATTATTAAAATTATTTTTAATTATCAGTATGATGTGATAGAATACATATCTTTTATTAGATTACACCGTCAATGCATCAGTTATTTTATCTTTAAGCTAATCTCTAAATAATGTATGATTCGATGGATTTTCTAATGTTATTTATTTCTCTCTTTTCTCATATCAAATGCCTTTTATTGATTTTTTCTCTCTCTTTCCATTTAAAAATTGAGTAATTATTATTCTTTATTGACTTCAACATTGTACAGTACTCATTATTGAAAAGAATTTAAACATTATATATAAATTTAAGTTTAATTCTCTTCTATATTTTTATACTCTAGTATTATTTATGAGTATATTAGGTGGTTATAAACTTATAATATGTTTTATGTGAATGGTGTGAACATTTTAATGAAAACTTAATTTGAATGATATAAAAATAAATATCAAACTATTTATTTTTGTAAAATATATTTATATTAAAAACTATATTTTTTGAAACAGAACTATAACTTTAAATTGTTCGCAACTCAATTTAAAAATAAAGCAGCAATCATAAGATTTGTCCTTTAAAAACACATTTAAAGTTTAATTATGCTTTTTTCCTTAAAAAATTATTAAGTGTATGTTTGGTTATCAAGTAGAAAAAGTAAAAGCACGGTGCAAAATCACGGTAGCAGTGAAGCTACCTTTTGTAGCTTTTATTTTTTTACGGTGCAATGCTTTTTAAATGTATGGTGGCGATTGAACCAAACACTCTATTAAATTTCCTTTTCCTTTCATATTATAAATACACTTTTTAGTCTTTTTGATAGCAATTTTATTCATAATGTTTTTGCTCAACATATATAGTTTTAATGGTCTTTAGAAAGCACATTTAGAACATTATTATAGGTAGCATTTCTTTAAAATAATTAACTCAAAATTTTATTTTTAAGTCTAAATTATCGTATTTTTTTTATAAGTAAAATATATTAGATTAGAGTATAAGAAATATTCTTTCCTAGTACAAGAAAATATCAATCAAAGTTCAAGAAATCTAAAGGGCATTGAAGTGAATCATACATATTGGCACATTTTCTACTTTTGTTACCTATTGCATGCCATAGTCAAGAGACAGTTTTGATATTCATTACAAGATCGTCTAAGATACAATATATATATATATATATATATATATATATATATATATATATATATATATATATATATATATATATATATATATATATATATATATATATATATATATATATATATATATATATAAGCATGATTTTGTTTCTCAATGTCCAAATGGACCACAGAGTTGTCAGCCAAGATATATTACAGCAAATACTATTTTTTATGTTAAAGCTTTCATCTTCAACATGCTAAAAATCGAGAGTATATGTTTTAGGAGCGTAGTGTTTGATTTTTTTAATAAGATAAACAACATATTACCTCGGCGTTATGAAAAACCAAGACAACATGATTATAAGTTAGTGTCATGTTTTATCCATAAATAAATAATAAATTTGATATTCATTACAAGATCGTCTAAGATACAATAAATATATATATATAAGAGAAAGATTAACTTTGATGTTGTAGGTGAGGAATAACAAGAGATGCTTGTCATATTAACTAAGCGTTTCTAGGTGTTTCTCTCTTGGGCAGAGATTTGCTACTAGAATTTAAAACCAAAATTTTATAATAGGGTTGAGTATAAATTCAGCGAAGGCGGGTTGAGTAGATATTGTTGAATTCATAATGTTCAACACAACTATCAAACTCTTCACATTTGATTGACATGACAACCAGTGATGGAGTAATAAAGAAATGAGAGTCATTGACATAGGACTGGATGATTTCATCATGACCAGCTGGCACAACAGAGAGATTCATCCATAACTCTTTAACGAGATTAGTATATATGGGGCCATGTAGAATATGAAAGTAACTATTTAACCTTTGTTTGTTAACAACTTTCCTTAGTTCAAAATGATCGAAATCATTGAAATCAACATACTTTTCATTGATAACGAACAACCGATTTCCATCAATTTTTGAATAAAAAAAAGGACTTTAAAATAAGGAAACAAGACATAGAGAGTTGGTAATGGGACGTTGAAAACAGGAAAATAATTTGAAATAATATTTGAAGACACAGTGAGTTGGTAATTAGACGTTTAAATAGCTCAAAATCCTCTTGAAAATCCAAAAGAGACGTTACGACTTGAATATAGTTGATAATTGTTATTCTAGTGATATGATTCCAACGCATACCTGACATGTTTTAATTAATTTTGTAAAAATAACATATTACCTCAGATTTTATCATAACCGATAGGAAAAATAAAATTGGAACCTCTCTTTTATGTGTATTTTTCATTTATAAATTAAATGTTCTAACCCGTTAGTTTTCCTAAAAATCGAGGAAACATTTAGCATTAAAATTGAGGATATTTATCATCCTCCTTAATCAAATTCTAGCCGTCTATTTCATGACTATCAACGCTCAAGACTTTACCATTAGTGATACGCGTGAAACATAAATAACTTCAATTATAAAAGCATTATGATCATCAAAAATTGATAATGTAACATCATAAAGCGCTTGAAGATTTGTAAGAAGAGTTTTCCATGCAGAGTTCTCTATGATGGATTATCCTCGACTTTAAGGTTTATAAGAGTGTTTTCCATGAAGAGTTCTCTATGATGAATTGCAAGAGTGTAAAATTATTTTGGTTTGAGATTTGTGTTCTTAAATTTATTTGAGCAGAAAATTATTTATTTATTCAACCCTTTTTTTGTCTAACCCTTTTTTTGTTCATATCAGAAACAAATACAAGGAAAATCCGTTGAGAATATACTTGCACCAAAAATTTGATTTTCCCCATGATTATATTATTTGAAGATCTAAAATCTATAACTTTGGAAACATAATTGACCTAAACCTTTTTTTTGTTGGGAGAAAAGAGTATCCGCCGCCAGAGTGGGTTTCCCAGCATTTGATATTGCCCATAATATCAAATAATTGATGATCCAATTTATGATCTTCATGGACATATTAGTTTGCAAACAAATTATTTTATTAATTTTTCGTGTAAACAATATAACAAGTTTTATTTAAAAAAAAACTAATTACCCCTCAGTTTTCTTGATAAACCGAGATGATAATTACCCCTAAGTTTTCTTGATAAAGAAAATAATTACCCATCGGTTCTATTTAAGGCTCTTTTCCTTTCTTCTTTCATATTGTCTTCCAATTCCTTCTCTCTTAAGTAACTGTAGCAATTTTCACACTGAAAACTCCTTCTAGATCTGGACTACATTTGACCATATTAGTTTTTCCAAAGTCAGGTTGAAGGTTTATCAAAATTTTTAAGAGTTCTTCAAGCTAATCTATTGTTTCTTGTTCCCTTAACCTATCATCATCATCAATTTAAAAATCCCAACACCAGGTTTCACGAGTCATCTTTCCCATCTCATCGATATTCCCAAGTGGCTTACTAGTCAACTTATACAGGGCATGAAAACCATTCTTCAGTGGTGATTTCCCTATCCATCTATTATGTCAAAAGGGCGTGTTTCCACTTAACCCTACTTTAAAAGAAACATTACCTACAAAACAATCATAGTTATATTCTTTGTGCACACTAACTAGTTAAACATCCTTCCACCATGTCGAGGTTTTTTTTTACTTTAATCAACTCTCATCATCACACATTGTTGTAAGTCACCATATCTAGCCATGATGATGTCTTTCCAAATTTGTTTTTCTTCTTTTAACATTGTCCATTTCCATTTACATAGTAAATACTTACTAAAAGATCCTATATGTCTTATTCCTAGCCCATTCTCCTCCTTAGATCTGCAGATGTTGCTCTATTTCACCCAACTGATGCACATTTTCTCTTCATTCCCACACCATAAAAATATGCTATGAATTTGAACTATCTCCTAGATGATCTTTATAGGTGATTTAAAGAAATACATGACATTAATTGGGATATATGATAGAATTGATTTCTACAAAGTCACCCTCACCCCTATTGACAACAATCAAGCTTTACATGATGTTAACTTCTTCTTCAAGCTATCAATAGGAGACTTCCAAGTTACGCATCTTTTAGGGTTTGATCCTACTGATATATGTAGGAGTTTAAATGGAACCTCATCTACGCAACAACACATGCTCCATCCAAGAATTTTTCTCCCACATGAATACCATATAATTCAATTTTGTAGAAATTAACTTGGATTCATGATACTAATTCAAATCCAATAAGCATATCCTTTATGCTCCATAAGTTATGCTAGCAAACTCTTCTCAATATCACAATGTCATCAACGAATTGTAAAAGTCTATATTCTAAGTTCCTGTTTACTTTGTACCCTTGAAACTTTCATAGGTCAGCTGCCTTGTTGAGCGAAACCTACTAAACCCTCCACCATCAAAGTAAACAAAAAAGGTGACAATGGGTCACCTTGTTTCAATCTCTTTTCTACTAAGAAGTCTTTGTTGGGCTTCCATTCACTAGTATTTACATAGTGCTGTTAAAAATACATGCCTCCATCCATTTATTCCAATTGTCTCCAAAACCTAATTTCTTTAACATAAACCTCAAGTACCTTCAGCTGACACAATCATAAGCTTGTTGAAAGTCCACTTTAAATAGCATGCACTCCTTTTTCTCCTTCTTAGCTTGATCAATGATATCATTAGGACAACAACCCCATCCTAAATTTGTCTAACTGACACAAGTGCAGTCTGACTAGATGAAATGATCCATTTCATAATTCCTTTGATCATAGATGCTAGTATATTTGACATAATTTTTTACAAAAAACCTACTAGAAAAATTGGTTTATATTCATTCAAACCATATGGATTAGTATTCTTTGGAATTAGTATAACAAAAGAGACTGTTATTTCTTTTGGTAATATGACATTCTTATGAAACTCCTTCACAAACTTAAATAAATCTTCCTCCATAAAATTCCATCATCCTTGTAAGGACTTGAAGTTAAGTCCATCAGGTCCTGGACTTTTTTCTCCATCAGAATCCCAAACTTCCATTCTAACTTCCTCTCTAGTGAAATCCACTTCTAAGCTTTCTCCAGCCTCATTTGAAAATTTTTAAAACCTATTCCTTCAAATTAATCCCTACTATTGTGAGGTTCTTTGAATATTCCTTTAAAAACCTTGAGAACTTCTCTCTTAACATCTTCAACATCTTCTACTCTAACACCACAACTTGTTTTGACTGATACAATATAATTTCTTCTCATTCTTTCCTTTATTAATGAATGAAAGTACCTTGTGTTTTGATCTTCTTTACTTAACCATTTTTCCTTGATTTATATCTTAATAAGCTTTCTTTAAGTTAAATATTCCTCCAAAATTCATCTGATACTTTCTTCTTTATGACTACTAAACTTCTAAAATAGTTTTGCTCATTATCTACCATCACACCATCAAGTTAATTCATCTTTTTGACCATATCTTCAACTCTTAAGTCCATCCATCCAAAGATCATCTTATTCCACACTCTAAACTTAGCTCTTAGTATGTTAAATTTTTCCTTTAGTACAAAGGCATGTTTGCCTTCCATAATTATTGATCTCCAAGCCTCCTCCACAAACCCTTTGAAGTCTTTATTTTCAAACCAATAACTATTGACCCTAAATGGCTTTGGGCCCCACTCAATATCATTAGCTTTAATCCAAAGTGGTGCATAGTCTAGTATGTCCTTGTCCCCTACAACTTTTCAACAATTTTCCACATATCTACATGAGAATCAGATAACAGAAACCTATATAGTCTACTCTTTGAACTACATTATTTTCCCAGGTGAAATTGCTACCTAGTGATGGCATATCACTAATTACATGCAATTAATAAAATCGTTAACCTCATTCATTTCTTTGTCTCTAATTTGATTATTCCTCCCAATTATTTCATTCTTACACCTAATTGTGTTAAAATCCCCCCCCCCCCCCAATACACCAAAAGCCAACCCCTAGTCTATTTTTAAAATTTAAAAGTTCTAACCATTAAACTCTTTTCTTATATAACATATATGAGGAGTGGACATTAACAAATAAATAGACCTAGACTTTGAATTGCATGCAGACTATTAATGATCCTTCATTTCTGAAGCTGAATCATGGTGTTATGATTCCTTTCCCCCATATGATTAAAATTCCTCCTGATGCACCTTTAAAATCCATTGTTGACCATTCCACTTTTTTATTTCCCCATAAGCTCTATACTAATTCCTTATCTATGTGTTGTGTTTTAGTTTCATTAATATATACCATATATGTTTCTCTTCTTGCAATTATTTGGTTGAGCATCATTCTCTTCATTGCATTCCCATACCCCCACCATGTTAGAGGATATGATATTCATTACAATACCTTTGTTTAAATCTTCATCACCTTCATGCCTTCTATGTATCTTGATTCCATACCCCTGATTTATTTGATATACACATGTTCCCTCTTGACACGCTGCAAATGTACGACTAATACAAAGTAGTAAATAGTTATCAAACCACAAGGACCAATGATTGAATATTGAGTTCTATTTTATCGATGTAAATCTAGAGTGACTGAAAGTTTGGATTTTTGGAACTTAAGTTAAAAAGCACTTAAGTGAAAACCATCTTAAAAATAATCACTTAAAATTAATTGAGACAAAGAAGACTTTAGGGCCATGAATCTTATTCTAACATCATCATATAATCCAAATTGCTTTTATTACGAGAGTTTGAACATGATTTATATAAAAATAGACATTTATCGACAATAAATGCTTTCGCCAGTGTATTATCTTATCTGTGACAAATAATTCATCGACTTTTGCTCGACCGGGTTATTTGTCAAAAGACATTTTACTTAAGAATGACTATGAGAATGGAATAATTCTCAACTTCGTTTGGAAACTTTCATGGTTTTGAACTTAATTGTTTAAAAACCTATAATCGAGCATTGACACGTATCCTTTCAGATCATAGTTAGCGTGTATAAACTCTTTTACTTTCGTAACAAGATTTGGAATGAAAAAAATCAAGTTTTTTGAAAAAAATATAATTGAACTCTTGTAATTGGTTCGTGATGGATTATACGAATAGTCGATGAATAAACTTCATGATCTTTAGCCCTAGAGGACTACTCACTCATGGTGAGGAACAATTTAAACAAAATAATTTTTGCGGATGAAAATATGATTAATTGTAGAAAATATCAATGAAATAAATCGATAAATAAAAACTTGAATAACAAAAGAAAAAGCTTCAATAAAATTGATTCACCTGCTCCAATCGAGACTTGTACAAGGTGATAAAAGTACGTGAAAAGAAAACTTTGATAAAAACTAGATAAAAAATCAAGACTACATATGAGTTTTATATTAAATTCTAAAACAGATGAAATCGGGCCAAAAAAGGAAATAATCAGATATAAGACTCTCCTACATGTTGTTGTACCCTAATTTTTGCTTCTAAGATCCCTTCATCATACCATTTTGATTCAATCACAATAAGATCACATTAGGGCTTTTGGTTCTCCTCCCTATCTCTAGCTTTGCTCTTTGAGGAATCACCAAGCACCTTGACTTGTTTTTATTTTGTGATCATGCATTTTTTGTTTTGACTTTCTTTTGAATTAATAAAATGAAATTTTGGTTTGTTTTACTTGTTAATAATGTAGGTAAAGGCAATGTGGCTTAGCAAGTTGATCCATGGGTTCATGAGTTTATTTCCATGCCCTAGTCAATAAAGCTTGATAAGTTCAAACCTCATCATTGAATTTGTTTTGGAAGAAATGGCATAGCAAGGTTTATCTTGGTTCACCACATTTCAAAGTTATCAAAATTGATTCAAAAGTACAAGGGGTTGATTGAAGAAGTTGTCATGGTTGGACAAGGATTTGCTCCCATTGGCCACAAGTGCATATTTATCTCAATTCTCAAGATATGGAAGTGGTTTTGGTGGCTATGAGTTCTCATTATCATCCTCAAAAACTCCTATTTACAAAGAAAAAGTGTTGGTACAAGAAGGTTGTTCAAAATTGTCAAAGTTCCTCAAAGCATTTTATTAATCTAGGAGCTAGGGTTTTGAACTTCAAAGAAGTATATCTTGCTCATCTTTTGGTATTTTTGAGTGATTCCAAAGACATCCTTCTCTTAAAAGGGTTATTAACAAATCACTTTAAGAGTTTCAAGGAGTTTTCATGTGGAAGAAACTTGATGGTGAAGAAAGATTACAAGTCCTCCAGATGAACCCCCAATTTCCCATGTGTGACTTCAAATGACCATAACTTGGTCAATTTTTATTACCTTGAGCCCACTATTTTTCCACAATGATCTTTAGGATTTGAACTTTATTCCTTCTTTTATATGCAAAGTGAGAAAATGGATGGAAGATGCCCTAAGGATACAAAATATTATAGGTCATTTTATGATTTTTTGCCAACTTCAACAATTCATAACTCTCTCAATTTTTGGATATTTTGAATGGTCAAGTCTCAAAATGTCATTCAAGAGGTCTATTTCATGCCATATTTTTTGGTCAAGAGCAAATTACAAGTGGAAGACCATGTTTGGATGCAAAATATTATAGGTCACTTTTAAAGAAAAACTTGAAATATTTCTAAGTATGGAAAGTCTGTTAGGACATAGTTTGATTCTACAACCCTTGATTAGAGTTTTGATGATAACAAATACAAAGAATAAAATACAAAGAACAAATATGCTCCTTAAAATTTATGTTTTATGTATGCAGAAGTTCTGATCATATCAGGATCAGAAGATAAGCCATAAGTGCTACACGCTGAAGCGTTACTGATCATTCAAGACAACATCAATTCCAACGGCTTCTTTCAGACATGATCTTCTCCAAAAGGAAAGTGTGTTAATGACATTAAATATGCTTTATGATCAACGTCATTCCACTACCTATTTAAACATAGTCAACTTCCAAAATCAAGAAGAGTTGCTACATAACCACTCACGCATATTCAAAGTTGCAAGCAATTTCATTTTACTTTTCTAAGCTATAATCCTGTGTAATTTATCACAGTTGTGATAAACCGTTTTTTGTTAGAAAAACAACAACACACATATTGTATAATTATATTGAAAAAGTGCCCCTTGAGATTAACTGGATTGTGGTTGTACTCAAGAAGACTTTAACAGTTGTTAAAGTAGCTTTTGTAATCTTGTTGAGATTAGTGGATTAAGACCTCGTTGGAGAGAGGCGAAATCTCCTTGACGGGTGGACTGGAGTAGTTTGAGATCAAACGAACCAGGATAAAAATACTATTTCATTACGTGTTTAGATTCAAGTTCTCAATTCAACCCCCCCCCCCCCCCATTCTTGTGTTTTTCACATCTTCAATTGGCATCAGACCGCCTGGTTCTGAGCTTAAACACTTAATCGTGTCAGTACAAGATCCAAGCTTCAGAAAAACACTATGGTGGGACCAAGCCAAAACATCAGCAATGACAACCATGAAGATAAGGACAGATTCAGTGGCAAACCTCCAGTCTTTGATGGAGAAAACTTTGACTACTGGAAAGACAGAATTGAGAGTTTATTTCTGGCCCATGATGCTGATCTGTGGGACATGGTGACTGATGGATACACGCATCCAGTGGATGGACGTGGTCAGAAGATAGACAGGAAAATGATGCCTGATCAGCAAAAGCGTGAATTCAGAAACCACCACAAAGCCAGAACAATTCTCCTCAACGCCATCTCATATTCAGAATATGAGAAAATATCAAACAGAGAAACTGCCAAGAATATGTTTGAATCTCTGAGAATGATGTATGAAGGCAATATTCAAGTCAAAGAAACCAAGGCCCTTGCGCTCATTCAGAAGTATGAGGCATTCAAGATGGAAGATAGTGAATCAATAGAAACTATGTTTTCAAGATTTCAAATTCTTGTTGCTGGACTAAAGGTTCTTGACAAAGGGTATTCTACTGCTGATCACGTTAAGAAGATCATTAGAAGCTTGCCCAAACAATGGAGGCCAATGGTCACAACACTTAAGCTAGCCAAAGATCTCAACAAAATTTCTCTGGAGGAACTTGTTAGCTCCCTCAGAAGTCACGAGATAGAGCTAGAAGAAGATGAGCCTCAAATGCAAGGTAAGCCATTAGCTTTAAAATCTAACAGAAAATATGACTCTAAGGTTTTGCAGACTGTGGAAGAAACCTCTGATGGATCCTCATCAGAAGAAGATGAATTATCTCTCCTCTCCAGAAGGGTGAACCAACTGTGGAAGCAGAGACAAAGGAAGTTCAGAAATCTCAGAAGATCAGAGAATCAGAATGAATCCTCCTCCAGATACAAAAAATATGAGTCTTCCTCTTGACACAGAAGATCTGAAGGTTCTTCAGGATACAGAAAGCCAAACAACAAGGACATCATCTGCTATTAATGTAACGAGCAAGGGCACTACAAAAGTGATTGCCCAGAGCTTCAGAAGGAAAAGCCCAAAAAGAAGTTTCTAAAGGAAAAGAAGAAAAGCCCCATGGCTACATGGGATGATTCTGACACATCTGAAGCTGACTCAGAATCAGATGATGAAAGAGTAAACATAGCTCTCATGGCAAACGTATCATAAGACAGTGAAGCTTCTGGTTCAGACTCAGAATCAGACACTGAAGAGGTATTCCCTGACTTTACCATAAACTTTACTAAGGTTGAACTCGCAGAAAGTCTAAATGAAATTCTGGAAAGGTATCAGCAAATCAGAGTCAAATTCAGGAACCTGAAAAGGAATCTTGCTTCTGACACTGAAAAGTCTGAGAGTCTCAGATTGGAGAATTCTGAGTTAAGAGAAAAAATTTCAATATTAGAAAATGATTTGCAAAACTCTCAGAAGGAAACAATCTCTGAAACTCCCAGCAATGCTGATGAGATCATCAAAGAGTATGATCACAACTTTCAGAAGTTTCTAGCTAAAAACATAGACATAAGCAAGATGGCTTCAATGATCTATGGAGTTAGAAGAAATGGCAGAAAAAGGATAGGATATCAAGGTAAGGTAGCCACACACAAAAAATGCCATGGACTTAGTTATAAAACGCACACCACTCAATTCACATTTTATATATGGGAACACACATGACATAAAATACACAAGTAGTGATTATTCTGTCAAACCTAAATTCAATCAGAATTTTGGTAAAACTAACAAATCAGGACCCAAGAAAATGTGGGTACCTAAGGATAAAATCATACATGTGGCAGATATCTTTAGCAGCAAGGCTAAGACACCAATCATGGTACCTGGACTCTGGCTGCTCACGACACATGATGGGAAGAAGGCATATGTTCCAAAGCCTGGAGGCTACATGGGCTTTGGAGGCAATCAGAGAGGAAAAATCATTGGCTCTGGAACAGTAGGTATGTAATCTCAAGCCTCAACTCAACTTTAGTTTTGATGAAAGACAAACAAGCTAGTTTGATGAAAGACAAACAAGCATTATGGAAAGAAGGAAAAGAAGTGGAAATTAACTTAAAGCATCATTCACTCAAAGCTTCAAGGATCTTGGCAAGCAATCAAGTATATCAATTCTCAATTAAACTACATTGATTAGAAATGCTCAAAAATGATATACACACTTGCCACATCACTTCAATTATATTTCAAAACAATTTTTAAGTTTTTCTCTGCTGTAAATCGATTAACATCTTGTGTAAATCGATTTACACATGCTTTTTCAAAAAACTGTTTGCTCCTGCCAGCAATCGATTTACAGGTTGTGTGAATCGATTGATCACAGAACAAACTGATTTTTTAACTCTTGTAAATCGATTGACACAACATGCTAATCGATTTACACTTCAAATTTTTTGAAATTCTGAACGTTACAAACACGTGCAATCGATTTGCATCTTATGTTAATCGATTTGCACATTGAAAATTTTGAAAAATCTGAACTGGTTTCAAGATATCCTTCACACCTTTTCTCCAATAGTTGCATGATCAAACATTGCATCTTGTCAAGTTTTTCAAACAGAAAAGTGTCCTTTTGGAAAGGTATCTTGATTACTATATATTACAAAATCTTTCAAATCATAAACAACTCTTCTCTTATGCAATAAAATCTGAACTTTGTAAAATATTCAAACTTCATATTTCTTAACTTTTAAGAACAAATATTTTCTGCACTTTCACACATATAAAGAACAGAAATCTTTGAGCATTATCTAACCATTGTGTTACAGTTTGAATTGCTTACAAGAGAAGAAAGAAGAAACTTCAAAGAAGTCACTCTATGTGATCAACATCTTTCAAGAAATCATACTTCATAAAAACATACAAAGTGTAACTTATTTTCAGGATTGTTGGAATTAAGTATTAGATTACTTTTGTTCCTTGTTGTCCATTATTGGAAACAAGAGGTATCTTTTGAGAGGATTGTTCTCATTAGACTTATTGGAAATCCAAGAGGGTGTTCTTGGTTATTTGTTAGGTTCTTTAGTGGATAAGACTAGGAAGAGTCTTGTAAAAGTTCTAACAATATAGTAAAATCTCTTGCGTGTTTGCAAGGGGACTGGACGTACTTCCGGGGTATGGAAGGAACCAGGATAATTCTCCGTGTCTCTTTACTTTCTGCACTTTACAGTTTTCAAAGCACTAAATCAAAACCAGAAAGTATAAAATAAGTCAAAAATCGACCACCACCTAATTCACCCCCCCTCTTAGGCGCAATCTTAATCTTACAATTGGTATCAGAGCAGGTTATAGGTAACCTGCTCCTAGAGATCCAGAATGGCTTCCGCAAATCATCAACTATGTTTCAGAGATGGTGGTAGTAACAACAAGCCTCCTCTATTCTGTGGTGAATATTTTGACTTTTGGAAAATACGCATGAAGGCGCATTTAGAAGCACAAGGAGAGGAAGTATGGGATGCTGTTGAAAATGGTCCATTTATCCCGATAACGGTAATCAATGGCGTTGGGTCTGCAAAGCCCAAAACTGCATGGGACGACGATGATAAAAAGAAAGTTCTCTATGACAAAAAGGCAATAAACCTTCTTCAAGGTGCACTCAGTATGGACGAATTTTTCCGTGTCTCAAACTGCAGAACAACAAAGGAAATTTGGGATACCTTGGTTCAAACTCATGAAGGAACGGCTGAAGTAAAAAGATCAAGGCTAAATACCTTGAGTCAAGAATATGAACTATTTCGAATGCAGCCCGGAGAATCCATTCTTGACTTACAAAAGAGATTTGTGCATTTGACAAATCACTTAAATGCTCTTGGTAAAACCCTGTCAAATGATGAACTCAACTTGAAAATCCTTAGATCATTGACTAGGGAATGGCAACCAAAGGTAACGGCAATCTCGGAAAAGAAGAGTCTCTCTGCAATGACTTCCGCTACATTATTTGGCAAACTTCAAGAATACGAAACGGAACTCGGTAGACTTGAAAAACATGAGAATCTAGAAAAGAAGTCCAAAAACATTGCTTTAAAAATTGATTAAAAAGAAATGGTAAAAGAAGACAATCCGGAAGAAGATGAAAATTTCATGCTTCTTGTGAAAAGACTTGGGAAGTTTTTTGGCAGAAATGACAAAGGCGGATCTCATGCACATAAGAGAAAGCACTTCAAGAAAAGAGAAGCCTCCACATCAACACAAGATGTCTCATGTTATGAATGTGGAAAGCAAGGACACATCAAGCCAAACTGTCCAAATCTCCCAAAGAAAAATGGATTCAAAGGAAAGGACTCAAAACAAAAGAAAGCCTACATAGCATGGGAAGATAATGATATGAGCAGTTCATCGGAATCGGAAAGCGACGAATATGCAAACTTAGCCTTAATGGCATCGCATCACTCCGACAATGAAGAAGAGGTTAGTAATGAATTTAATCTTTTTGATGATGATGTTCAAGGTGCAATTGATGAACTCTTGAAAGAATGCAAAAGTTTATACAAAAAGGTGTCAAAACAAGAAAAAGAACTTCTAAGTTGTCTAGAAAAAATTGACACCATGACCAAAGATTTTGATCTTCAAAAACAGAATTTTATTAAAGAAAAGGAAAACTTTGCATGCTCCAAGTGTGAATCAAATGTCTTTCAAATTGTTCAATTGAAAAGAGTCATTGAACGATATGAAAAAGGACAAATAGGATTGGAAGGATTACTAAGCCAACAACGTTATCCAAATGATAAAAGAGGTCTTGGTTATGTGAATACTAAGAAACCAAGTAACAATCCCACTGTTTTTGTAAAGGCTAGTAATAGTTCCAATCCCAAGAAAGTAGAAAAGAAGCAAGTTCTTCATAATCATAAAAAGAAAAAGGCTAATATATCTAAAAGAAAACAAATTCCTAGATACAAGAGCAAATTTGTTCCAAACTGTTTTTACTGTGGTATTATTGGACACACACCCAATGCGTGCTATATTAGAAATTTCAGTATGGCTAGTGGACATTATGCATGGGTGAAAAAGGGAACTAACTATGAAGGACCCAAGGCAACTTGGGTACCTAACAAGAAATAATTTGTTTTTGTAGGTATGCTTGAAATCCACATCAAATGTTTGGTATCTTGACATTGGATGTTCAAAGCATATGACAGGAGATGTACACCAATTTTCATATCTAGTACATAAAGCCAAAGGGTATGTCACCTATGGAGACAACACCAAAGGAAATATTCTTGGCGTTGGAATAGTTGGCACACCTCCATCCATTCAAATTGAGGATGTTCTCTATGTTGAAGGATTAAAGCACAACCTTCTTAGCATAAGTCAACTTTGCGATAGAGGGTTCAAGATCAAATTCAACAAAGAAGAATGCCTTATTATGGATGAGGCAACCAATGAGGTAAAACTCAAAGGTATAAGATCTAACAATATTTTTACGATTACTCTAGATGATTTGTCTATGAAGGTACAATGTCTTATGGTAAACAACAATGACGCTTGGTTATGGCATAAGAGGATTGCTCACATTCACATAGAGCACTTGAACAAATTGGTTAAGCATGACTTAGTTATTGGTCTACCAAAGATGAAGTTCATCAAAGACAAATTATGTAGTGCATGCCAAAAGGGCAAACAGACCAAATCAACTTTCAAACCAAAGAATATGGTTTCAACAACAAGACCACTTCAATTGTTGCACATGGATCTTTTTGGTCCATCTAGAACAAGAAGCTTCGGAGGTAACATTTATGCTTTAGTTATTGTAGATGATTTTTCCCGTTTCACTTGGACTTTGTTTTTAGTGCACAAGAATGAAGCATTCAAGGCATTCAAGAGATATGCAAAACAATTTCAAAATGAGAAGTCATCAAAGATAACATCAATCCGAAGTGATCATGGTGGAGAGTTCCAAAACAGTCTATTTGAAGAATTTTGTGAAGAAAATGGGATCTTCCACAATTTTTCAGCACCAAGAACTCCACAACAAAATGGAGTAGTTGAAAGGAAAAATAGGTCTTTGGTGGAGCTTGCTAGAACCATGCTAAGTGACTCAAGTTTGCCTAAATATTTTTGGGCGGATGCGGTAAGCACAACATGTTATGTAAGAAATCGCGTGATCATAAGACCTATACTAAAGAAAACTCCATATGAGATTTACAAAGGAAGAAAACCAAATATCTCTCACTTTCATATTTTCGGGTGCAAATGTTTTGTCCTTAACAACGACAAAGACAATCTCGGTAAGTTCAATGAAAAATCGGATGAAGGTATTTTTCTTGGTTACTCCCTTTCTAGCAAAGCTTTTAGAATTTACAATAAAAGAACTTTAACTATAGAAGAATCAATGCATGTTTCTTTTGATGAATCTAACACCTCCAAGGAGGAAGTTGTTATTTGTGATGATGATGATTCTATAGATCTATCTCATGAGAATTCCTGCGGAGATGGCAAAATTGTCAATCCGGAACAAACACATGAACTTTCACATCAAAATGAAAATGATGATGATCTTCCTCAAGAATGGAGAACTCATCGTGATCATCCAATTGACAATATAATTGGAGATATTAGCAAAGGAGTATCTACTCGGCTAAATCTTAAGGATGCATGCTTAAATATGGAGTTTGTATCTCAAGTTGAACCTACTAAAGTGGCTCAAGCACTAGAAGATGATCAATGGATCCTTGCCATGCAAGAGGAGTTAAACCAATTTGAGCGGAACGAAGTTTGGGAACTTGTTCCTAATCCAGGAAATAAACGTATCATTGGAACCAAATGGGTTTTCAAAAACAAGATGGATGAAAGTGGAATAATCACTCGAAACAAGGCAAGACTAGTTGCTCAAGGATACAACCAAGAGGAAGGAATTGATTTTGAATAAACTTTTGCTCCGGTAGCACGTTTGGAAGCAATAAGATTATTACTTGCATATGCATGCTCATTGGACTTTGAACTTTTTCAAATGGATGTAAAAAGCGCATTTCTCAACGGATTCATAAATGAAGAAGTCTATGTAAAGCAACCTCCCGGATTTGAAGACTTCAAACATCCTAATCATGTCTTCAAACTGAAGAAAGCTCTCTATGGGCTGAAACAAGCACCAAGGGCTTGGTATGATAGACTAAGCGCATTCCTATGTGAAAAAGGGTTTGTAAAGGGTAAAGTTGATACCACTCTCTTCATAAAAAATGTTAATCATCATACCTTACTTGTACAAATCTATGTAGTTGATATTGTTTTCGGTTCAACTAACCAAAATATGTGCAAGGAATTTTCGTCTATGATGCAAGGAGAGTTTGAGATGTCTATGATGGGAAGATTGAATTTCTTTCTTAGTCTTCAAATTAAGCAACTCAAACATGGTATCTTCGTAAACCAATCAAAATATTGCAAAGACCTTATAAAGAAGTTTGAGATGGAAAGTAGCAAAGAAAGTGCAATTCCTATGGGATCCGGCACCTATCTTGATCCAGATGAATCAGGGAATTCTATTGACATAACTAAGTATCGTGGAATGATTGGCTCACTCCTCTATTTAACAGCAAGTAGACCTGACATCATGTTCAGCGTTTGTCTATGTGCAATATATCAAGCCAATCCTAAAGAGTCTCACCTTGCAGCAGTCAAGCGCATAATAAAATATCTCAAAGTAACAACCAACGTCGGATTATGGTATCCAAAAGGTAGTATGTGCAATCTAGTTGGTTATTCTGATGCTGACTATGCAGGTTGCAAAACTGATCACAAAAGTACAAGTGGAACATGTCACATTCTCGGAAATGCCTTGGTTTCATGGTCATGCAAAAAGCAAGCAAGCGTAGCTCTCAGCACTACCGAAGCAGAATACATTGCGGCTGGAAGTGGATGCGCTCAAATTCTTTGGCTAAAACAACAATTACTTGACTATGGAGTAAACCTTGGATGCATTCCTCTTCGATGTGATAACACAAGCGCGATCAATATTACGAAAAATCCAGTTATGCATTCCCGGGCAAAACACATTGACATCAGACATCATTTCATCCGAGACCATGTACTCAAAGGAGATGTCGAGATCACATTCATGGACACTCAAAATCAACTCGCGGACATCTTCACAAAACCACTTGCAAAGGATGCATTTTTCAAAATTCGTCGTGAACTTGGAATCCTCGATGAACAAGATATATAAGGTGCACTCAATCCTTAACTATACCTTAATGTACATATATATGTGGTTAGACATTGTTTCAAATGTTAAAAATAATGATTTTTTTAAATTTTTCTTTAAGTAAATCGATTTACACCATATGTCAATCGATTTACCACTGAAGCAAATCATTTTTTTTAATAAAATCTTTTGTGTAAATCGATTTACACAATATGTAAATCGATTTATCATTGAACAAAAATTATTTTTTCATAAAAATGTTCTGTGTAAATCGATTTAACCAAGGGGCAAATCGATTTACCACAGAATCTGAAGCATTTTCTATGTATTTTCTCTATGCAATTTATTTTTTAACATGTGATACTTGTATGAGCTTTTAATATATTGGTCAAACATTCATTGTCTCTCAACCTCCCACCTTACTATTGACCAATCAATGAAACCTTGACCAAATCACCAAATTAAAACCTCATAAAGACCTCACTTACTCTCTATATTATTTAACCTCACCAAAACTATCCCATAACACCAACACACTCTCTCACATAACAACACAAAGAACTCTATATCTCTCTTTTCAAAACCCTAACAAGATCCATGGCTCCCAAGAGAAAAGCCTCTGCCTCAGAGAAAGGAAAGAAGCAAGCTACGTCAACATCTGAAAACTTTGTGCTCGAATACCTCTCGGATCCACAGCGGGACAGATTTATCAAGCATTTTCAAAAGAAAATCATCTCTGCTCCAAAGTTTGGTATGTTATCTACTTTTCCAGATGAATGCTTCTCGTTTCAAAGAGATTTCATTGCTTATGGTTTAGAACCATTAATATCTTCACATGGTTTCTATTACCCGGATCTGGTTAGAATTTTCTACAGCAATATGTGCTATGACAACAATAAATGTTATACCTATGTCCTTGGAAAAAGAATCCCTCTGTATTCCAAAACTATTGGCAGAATATTGAACATTCCATATTCTGGAAGTACCCTCTATGATCCAGAAGATGCTGCTTGGGAAAATTATCAGAAGCGATAATTTTTCTATAGCATTGGAAGGTTATCAGAATCTGAATACCGTGCCAAGCAGATTCGAAGTCTTGGCGGGGTTATTCCAGCTAGGGACACATGGAGTGCTGGAAATTTTCATATTGATGATAGGTTGTTTCACTATTTTCTGGTGTATATTATGTTTCCTAGAGCAGGGAATCATTGCACGGTGACCGACCTAGAACTGCAAATCATCTATGCAAGGAAAAATGGAATTCCGGTTAATTGGGCAAAATTGATTGTGATGCATATGCTAAAAGTTGCCGCAAGGGCCACCTTTCTACCATATGCATATTTCATTACAAGGATTATGGCAGCTTTTGATATAGATTTCACTGGATTTGAGCGGATTGAAATGGATCCAATCACCACTAGGATCTCCATCAAAAATGTTGATTCAAGGATGGGTGTTCATTTCAATGCTGAAGCAAAGACCATCACTTACATTGGAGAGGATGTTGTCGGCGATGAAGGTAATAATGCAGATGAAGAAGACCATGAAGTTCCTCCTCCTGCTGCTTCTTCTGGTCCAACAAATCAAGATGTTATGGATTTCATGACACAAAAGTTTGCTTCTCTAAATTCTAACATCAATGCTCGATGGACTGAGATAAATGACTCTACCTCATCTCGAATAAATGCTTTTCAGAATGATGTGAACCAACAATTTTCATATCTTTATTCACATCTTCATATCCCTCCATACGACCCAACCAATCCTGCACCTCCGCCTCCTCAATACACCGAACCACCTCTTCAACAAGAATTTCCATATCAAGGACCTTTCTAAAATGTTCCTGATCAATGTTATTAAATTCTTGTTATAAGTATCATTATGGTTTTTTGTCTTGTTGTATTTTAAGTGTTCGTTTTATGTATTGTGTTCTTAAACTTTGTTCGATAATTTTGAAAGTTTTTTGTTTTTCATTCATGTTCCTGTACATTTCTTTCTGTTATAATTTCTTGTTGCATCTTTCCCTTCTTTTTGATAATGTCAAAGGGGGAGAAGGATGTAATAGCACTTTATGGTTGTTTGTTTTCATTGTGTTTACAGAGCAAGCTTTCAAACCTTTTTCTCTATAGGGGGAGAAATCTTCTCAGGGGGAGAAAACACATTCTGCTCAAATTTTGATCAACACATAAAGGAAATGGTTTGTCATCATCAAAAAGGGGGAGAATGTAATCTCAAGCCTCAACTCAACTTTAGTTTTGATGAAAGACAAACAAGCTAGTTTGATGAAAGACAAACAAGCATTATGGAAAGAAGGAAAAGAAGTGGAAATTAACTTAAAGCATCATTCACTCAAAGCTTCAAGGATCTTGGCAAGCAATCAAGTATATCAATTCTCAATTAAACTACATTGATTAGAAATGCTCAAAAATGATATACACACTTGCCACATCACTTCAATTATATTTCAAAACAATTTTTAAGTTTTTCTCTGCTGTAAATCGATTAACATCTTGTGTAAATCGATTTACACATGCTTTTTCAAAAAACTGTTTGCTCCTGCCAGCAATCGATTTACAGGTTGTGTGAATCGATTGATCACAGAACAAACTGATTTTTTAACTCTTGTAAATCGATTGACACAACATACTAATCGATTTACACTTCAAATTTTTTGAAATTCTGAACGTTACAAACACGTGCAATCGATTTGCATCTTATGTTAATCGATTTGCACATTGAAAAATTTGAAAAATCTGAACTGGTTTCAAGATATCCTTCACAGCTTTTCTCCAATAGTTGCATGATCAAACATTGCATCTTGTCAAGTTTTTCAAACAGAAAAGTGTCCTTTTGGAAAGGTATCTTGATTACTATATATTACAAAATCTTTCAAATCATAAACAACTCTTCTCTTATGCAATAAAATCTGAACTTTGTAAAATATTCAAACTTCATATTTCTTAACTTTTAAGAACAAAGATTTTCTGCACTTTCACACATATAAAGAACAGAAATCTTTGAGCATTATCTAACCATTGTGTTACAGTTTGAATTGCTTACAAGAGAAGAAAGAAGAAACTTCAAAGAAGTCACTCTATGTGATCAACATCTTTCAAGAACTCATACTTCATAAAAACATACAAAGTGTAACTTATTTCCAGGATTGTTGGAATTAAGTATTAGATTACTTTTGTTCCTTGTTGTCCATTATTGGAAACAAGAGGTATCTTTTGAGAGGATTGTTCTCATTAGACTTATTGGACATCCAAGAGGGTGTTCTTGGTTATTTGTTAGGTTCTTTAGTGGATAAGACTAGGAAGAGTCTTGTAAAAGTTCTAACAATATAGTAAAATCTCTTGCGTGTTTGCAAGGGGACTGGACGTACTTCCGGGGTGTGGAAGGAATCAGGATAATTCTCCGTGTCTCTTTACTTTCTGTACTTTACAGTTTTCAAAGCACTAAATCAAAACCAGAAAGTATAAAATAAGTCAAAAATCGACCACCACCTGATTCACCCCCCCCCCCCCCCTCTTAGGCGCAATCTTAATCTTACAAGGTAATGGAAATCTTCCCTTTATAAGTAATGTTTTATTAGTTGATGGATTAATGCATAACCTATTATCCATAAGTCAATTAAGTGATAATGGTTATGATATAATCTTCAATCAAAATTCATGCAAAGCTGTTAGTCAGAAAGATGGGACTATCCTATTTAATGGAAAGAGGAAAAACAACATTTATAAAATAAAACTTTATGAACTAAAATGTAAAATGTCTACTTTCTGTGAACAACGAGAAATGGGCCTGGCACAGAAGATTGGGGCATGTTAGTATGAGAATAATATCTTAGATCAACAAACTCAATCTGGTCAGAGGACTTCCTAATTTGAAGTTCAACTCAGATGCTCTGTGTGAAGCATGTCAGAAAGGCAAATTTGCAAAACCTGCTTTCAAATCCAAAAATGTTATTTCCACCTCTAAGCCATTAGAACTTCTGCATATTGACTTATTTGGAACAGTAAAAAATGCTTCAGTCAGTGGCAAGAAGTATGGGTTAGTAATCATAGATGACTATAGCAGATGGACATGGGTAAAGTTCTTAAGACACAAGGACGAGTCACACTCTGTGTTTGTTACCTTCTGCAACCAAGTTCAGAATGAAAAGGATCTTAGAATTGTCAAAATCAGAAGTGATCATGGTGGAGAATTTGAAAATAATTTTTTTGAATTATTCTTTAATGAAAAAGGCATTTTGCATGACTTCTCTTGTCCTAGAACTCCTCAGCAAAAGGGAGTTGTAGAATGAAAGAACATAACATTGCAAGAAATTGCCAGAACCATGATCAACGAGACCAACATTGCTAAGATCTTTTGGGCAGAGGCAATTAACACAGCGTGTTACATTCAGAATAGAATCTCCATAAGACTTATTCTGGAAAAGACTCCATATGAATTGTGGAAGAACAGAAAGCCCAAAATTTCGTATTTTCATCCATTTGGATGTACATGTTTTATTCTGAATACAAAAAATTATTTGAACAGGTTTGACTCTAAAGCACAAAAGTGTATCATGTTAGGATACTCTGAACGCTCAAGATGGTACAGAGTATACAATTCAGAAACACAGATTGTTGAAGAGTCAATCAGTGTTAGGTTTGATGATAAGCTTGACTCTCAAGAGTCAAAGCAGAATGAACTCCTTGCAGGCATGGAAGTTGAACTCATAGGTACTGAAGACAATTCATCAGAAGTTCTCAATAGAGACACTCCCTCAACATCAGAAAGAGTCACTGCAAGCAATCCAGCACCGTCTGTTGATCAACTCCAGAAAAGACTACCCAGAAGCAGCATTGATCACCCAGAAGATACAATACTGGGAAAGAAGGATGATCCAATCAGAACAAGGTCAACATTCAGAAATTCTGAAGAATCCCTCATGGGACTGGTCTCTCTGATTGAACCAACAACAATTGATGAAGCACTTCTGGACAATGACTGGATTCTGGCAATGCAAGAGGAACTAAATCAATTCACCAGAAATGACGTATGGGATATGGTTCCCAAACCAAAAGGATTCAACGTCATTGGTACAAAATGGGTGTTCCGAAACAAATTGAACGAGCAAGGTGAAGTCATCAGAAACAAAGCACGACTGGTAGCACAAGGTTATAATCAGCAAGAGGGGATAGACTATACAGAAACCTTTGCTCCAGTCGCCAGGTTAGAATCTATCAGACTTTTAATATCATTTGCTGTTAATAAAGGCATCACTCTATATCAGATGGATGTCAAAAGGGAATTCTTAAATGGCTATATAGATGAAGAGGTATATGTGAACCAACCTCCTGGTTTTGAGAATTCCAAAAATCCAGAATATGTTTTCAAACCAAAGAAGTCACTCTATGGTATGAAACAAGCTCCTAGAGCTTGATATGAAAGACTAAGTAACTTTCTGTTAGAAAAGGAATTCACCAGAGGGAAAGTGGACACAACCTTATTCTGTAAAACAGTTAAGAATGACATGTTAGTATGTCATATTTATGTTGATGACATTATATTTGGATATACTAAACCCTCTCTGGGAAGAGAGTTTGCTAAATGTATGCATGCAGAGTTTGAGATGAGCCTAATGGGGGAACTCAAATTCTTTCTGGGCATTCAGATAAACCAAACTCCAGAAGGAACTTACATTCATCAGAGCAAATATGTCAGAGAACTTCTGAAGAAATTTGATCTCTCAGAATGTAAGCCCTCAAAGATTCCAATGCATCCCACGTGCATTCTGGAAAAGGAAGAGGTAAGTAAAAAGGTAGAACAGAAGGTCTACAGAGGTATGATTGGTTCTCTTCTCTATCTGACGGCTTCAAGGCTTGACATTTTATTCAGTGTTTGCATTTGTGCTAGATTCCAATCAGATCCTAGAGAATCTCACTTAACAACAATTAAGCGAATTTTCAAGTATCTGAAAGGTACTGCTAATCCGGGTTTGTTTTATAGAAAATCAAATGATTACAGCTTAGTAGGATATTGTGATGCTGACTTCGCTGGAGACAGAGTAGAACGTAAAAGCACTTCTGGAAGCTGCCAATTTCTGGGAGAAAATCTGATCTCATGGTCCAACAAGAGACAATCCACAATAGCACTATCAACAACAGAAGCTGAATACATAGCAGCCGCTGGATGTAGTACGCAAATTCTCTGGATGAAAAGTCAACTTGAAGACTTCAATATATTTGAGAGTAACATTCATATCCTCTGTGATAATACTTATGCTATTTGTCTCAGTAAAAATCCAATGCTGCATTCTAGGGCTAAGCATATAGAAATAAAACATCATTTTACTAGGGACTATATTCAGAAAGGGATTCTTAACTTAAAATTCATTGACACAGACCATCAATGGGCTGATGTATTTACAAAACCTCTTTTTGAAGATAGGTTTAACTTCATTCTGAAGCATCTCAACATGAAGCTATGCCCAAAATAAATTGTTTTATTTACATATCTTAAACCATCAATTTTGTTATTTTCTGTGAACTACTGATCAACCTGCCTTCAGAGTTTTAGAAGTACAGATTGCATCAGAATCCATCCATAAAAATCTGAACGTTTCATTTCAAGAATAGAAGTGTGCTGTTCACATAATCAAACAGTTGTCATCCATTCATCAGCCACTTTCTGAGGCTAAACATGCGTTCACTTTCATGAAAGGTCAAAAGCGCTGATTGGGTGCATTGAGACACACGTCATGGGTAACCGTTCCAGTATCTCTTTGAATCCCCTAATTTCAGCTGTCATTAATGCTTATAATCATGACTAATTATTTCTCTTTCTTACTATTTATGTTTTCAAGAAAAACTATTTAAACTCAAATTTTACTCTTTACATTCCTTCACTTTTACTCTCTCAATACTTTCTATCGTTTCTAGTTCGTACTTTCAAAAAACCCTTTCATATTTCTCAAATCTTGTGTGAACAATGGCTTCTTCAAGCGTCCAAAACATCAGAACTCAGGAAACCGCTTCAATGGAACAATACAAAGAACCTTACAGAATGCTACTCACTCCCATTGATAATCTGGAAGTTCTTTCAGAACTGATTATTAACTTTGAAAGCTTGCAAGAAAACGGCTTCAATCTGTATGAAGACGTCAATGCTGAAGGTTGGAACAAATACTTTGACCGTCTTCTAGGGCCAACATTTCTAATTCTTGTCAAAGAATTCTGGATACTTGCTTCTTCTTCAAATCATCAAGTTACCTCTTATGTCATGGGGAAGAAAATTGTCATTACAGAAGACCTAATTTCAAGGCTTATTGGTTACAATGGTGGAGGTGTCAGATGTATTGACATGGCTGAAAGATGCTCTGATGTAGCTTCTATTGCAAGGGAAATATTTACTCTTGGACTTCCCTCCAGCAAAATCAGAGATCTGAAGGATCATCACAGAATTTGGGTTAAAATAATTTTGGGGTGTATCAACCACAGGAATCCAACTAGCTCTCCTGATTATATCAACATTGATCAGCAGTTTCTGATCTGATTTATTTCAAAGAAGACTAAGGTAAACCTCCCACACTTGCTGTTTAATCATCTTAGAACTAGTGTAAAGGAAACTAGAGAAGATGAACGTACCAAAAGGGACTGGATACCCCTAGGAAGACTTATATCAGATATTCTGACAGAGAATAGGCTGATAGAGCATTTGACTGAAGCTCAAGAAATTAGCTCACTAGAAGCAACTGTTGGGAGGCCTCTAAACGCAAAAAATATGAAGAAGATGAAAATCATTGAGAATATCAAGAAGGAACCCAATGTTACTTCTTTTGCAACCATCACTTCAAGAAGAATTCCTCTGGATGATTTTCCTCTTTTCTCTGAGATTGACTCCAAGCCAGAAATAATAGTCAGATATATGGATGCTTGTAAGGCAGATGGTACTGCACCAGAAATCAATATCCAGGACTTGCATCAGGCTGCTCCAGAAGTTGCTCTGAAGAAGACCAAGAAGAGGAAAGCTGCAGTAGAAGGACCATCTCAGAGGACTCCAAAATCTTCCAAAAAGAAAGGTAATCCTTCCTCTGTTCCTGTTTTAGAATCAATAAATTTATCAACATCTGAAACCATAACTACTTAACCAGAACATCCAACCCCACAAACATTCGAAGACTTTGACATAGGGTTTGATCCATCAGAAACTTTAGGTCTGAATGAAACTCACCCCCTTTCTCATAATCCAAACCCTGAACAAACTCAACCAGAACTTGCCAAAGTTCTGTCTGATATTGATTCATTTGACCAAGACCTTTCAGCTCCCGTACCACAAAATCCAAATCCTCAACTCCCTGATAATCCAAACTCTGATACCACACCAGATATTCCATAACCTCTCTCTCCACAACAAGATATTCCTCATCCACCATCACCTCAACCTGAACAACAACAACCAGAAGCTCAACCTTTTGAGAATCAATCCTCTGATATCCATGAACTAGAACATCACCATATTTCAACAAACCAATCTGAAGAACCTCATTCAGATTCTGATACAATCCCAATACCTAGAACCACTGAACCATTTTCCATTCGCATGCCTCTCACCATCCACGATATTCCAGAAATTCCTTCATCGCTGGAATCCACACCAGCAAACTCCCCTACCAGTCCAATCATCATACCTGACTCTCCCACTCCTTCACCCAATA
Source organism: Vicia faba (assembly GCA_948472305.1). Lineage (NCBI taxonomy): Eukaryota > Viridiplantae > Streptophyta > Magnoliopsida > Fabales > Fabaceae > Vicia > Vicia faba. The sequence continues at coordinate 1,560,157,945 of OX451736.1, forward strand.
GCAGTCCAGCTGACAACGTAAGAATTGTCATTGATCCAATTGCGCTGGAAAGACTAGCTGCTATCTCTCACAAAACTACCATTCCCAAACCAAAACCAACTGAAACCACATCAGATGTTGGTACAAATTTGTTGATTTTTGAAACAGGGGTATAAGAATGGATAAATTCCTTGAAGTATGCTAGTCTAGAGATGATTAATCATGCTGCTTATGATTATATTGCCTTTTTGATAACTGACAAAAAGGGGGAGAAAGTAAGATATTTTCAATAATGGTTTACTGAGACAGAAGTCTCAAACATTCTGAATTACTTAACCTCTATCTTCTGAAAAGCTTGAACAGGTACAAACTTTGATAAAAGATAAAGCTAAACTCTGATGCTCAAGGAACTTAAGGGAAGCAATCAACTCAGGGGGAGTTTCTTCTAAATCTTTTATTCTTTATTTTTAATTAAAAAATTTAGTTTTGTCATCATCAAAAAGGGGGATATTGTTAGAACATAGTTTGATTCTACAACCCTTGATTAGAGTTTTGATGATAACAAATACAAAGAATAAAATACAAAGAACTAATATGCTCCTTAAAAATTATGTTTTATGTATGCAGAAGTTCTGATCATATCAGCATCAGAAGATAAGCCATAAGTGCTACACACTGAAGCAATCAGAACATACGCTGAAGAGTGATGACTAGAACCTGCGCTTAATCAAAGTAAACTCTGATTCTGAACAAGAACATACCAATCCAAGTCATCAGTATTCTGAAGCATCATCAACAAGAAAGGAGATAAGATTCTGAAGCGTTACTGATCATTCAAGACAGCATTAATTCCAACGGCTTCTTTCAGACAGGATCTTCTCCAAAAGGAAAGTGTGTTAATGAAATTAAATATGTTTTATGATCAACGTTATTCCACTGCCTATTTAAACATAGTCAGCTTCCAAAATCAAGCAGAGTTTCTACATAACCACTCACGCATATTCAAAGCTGCAAGCAATTTCATTTTACTTTTCTAAGCTATAATCCTGTGTAATTTATCACAGTTGTGATAAATAGTTTTTTTTGTCAGAAAAACAACAACATACATATTGTATAATTATATTGAAAAAGTGTCCCTTGACATTAACCGGACTGTGGTTGTACTCAAGAAGACTTTAACAGTTGTTAAAGTAGCTTTTGTAATCTTGTTGAGATTAGTGGATTAAGACCTCGTTGGAGAGAGGCGAAATCACCTTGACGGGTGGACTGAAGTAGTTTGATATCAAACGAACCAGGATAAAAATAATGTGTCATTACGCGTTTAGATTCAAGTTCTCAATTCAACCCCCCCTCCCCTTTTTCTTGTGTTTTTCACATCTTCAAAGTCAACCTTTTTTCCCCAACTTTGACTCATTGCAACTTTCAGCTCAAACATCCATTTGATTCCATTCTTTTCCCATTGAAAAGCTTGTAATTTTATCTTTTTAAATCATCAAGAATCATGCCCTAAGACCCCTTGAGCTGGGAATGCCATTGAGTTGAATTTGGTAACTTGAAACTGAAGTTTCTTCATAAGTCAGAATTTGAAGTTCATGTTTTGCTTCTAAACATCAAATTAGAACGTGTTTATGGTCTAAGCATGTTTAACCAACTTGCCGAAGTGGATTAGAGCCTTAAAACGCAAGTGTGATACGGTGGGAGAACTTACTTGGGATTTTGCGTTTGTGTTCGCAAATGTTTCGGTTTAGCAAGAGTCGCCACCGACTTTTTATTTTATCCTAAGGAAAGGCCAAAAAGCACAGGAAAGACCTTTGAGATGTTTTCTTGGGTTCGGGGAGTAGATTATAGAAAGGGAAGGTATTAGCACCCTTTCTATCCATGGTTATCCATGGGCTCTTAGTTACTTGCTTAGATCACTTGCTTTGCATTTCTATTGTTTGAAATGGTGCTTTTCAATTGTTTGAAATGGTGCTTTGTGTGTGATTTTGAAAGATGTTTTGGAAAGAGGCCATTGTTGTGGCAACCTTTGTAATGATTCTTGTTTGAATGTATACAAAGGTGTTTTTATCTTTTGAAAAGTTTTCAATGTTTGAAAGTAGGGTTTTGAAATTGTGTTGTGAAGTGTGTTTTGAAAATAGCAAGGATGTTTTTGCAAGCTTGATCAAGTAACTAGGAGCTATCTACCCTATTCTACTCAAAAGATCTTTCTTACGTTTTTAACCCTTTTAACAGTGTTGTTTCACCATTGTATTTGGTGAAACCTTGTGTTAGGACGTTAAACGGGACAGGCGCGAGTCATCGTATAGACCATGATAGGAATTGTGTCAAGTATTTTTGGCAATTTTCTTGAGGGACTTGATCATTTTGTTTAGGCAACTCAGATAGCGTCATCGAGGGACTATGATCTTTTTTATTGTTTTTATTTTGCCAAAGTACTCAACATGCAACCATGGCCCATTTTTGAAGGCAACAAGTGGATGAAACCCTAGGGGTGCAAGTGTGCATTGTGTTTATTTTTTCATGCATATTTATCTTGGATTAGGTCAGACTAATTGTTGATTTTATTTGCACACAAACCCTAGGTCTAAGCATGGCATAATTGAAAGCTTTTAAAGGTGCGAGAATTTAAACGCTACACTATTACAACATGATATAGGGAGGGGGATACAAATTTGAATTGGGGATATTTGACAAGAAAGTAAATTCTAAGTTATTACAACCATATCGAATGTATAGGCAATATTTAAATGTACAACAATTGAATACAATACAATAAATAAATGTTAAATAAAAGGTATTATGCACAAAATGATTTTTATGTATACAAAAAAGTATTTTTTCAATGTGAAATGTAAATAAAATAAAAAAGAGGATCAATTTTAATTATTTTTCTATTTTAGGACAAGAAACCCTAATTCTTAATAAATAATATTATTTATTAGTTATATACAATAAATAAACCAATTTATACAAAAAATACAAGTATATTATAAAAAATGACATTTTTAATACACAATATTAATAAAAATGAAAATGTGGTATTTTTGTATTTTTTAGCTAATTATCTAATAAAATAAAATACATAAGTATATATATATATATATATATATATATATATATATATATATATATATATATATATATATATATATATATATATATATATATATATATATATATATATATATATATATATATATATATATATATATATATATATATATATATATATATATATATATATATATATATATATATATATATATATATATATATATATATATATATATATATATATATATATATATATATATATATATATATATATATATATATATATATATATATATATATATATATATATATATTAAACATATTAAACATAAAAAAAAATAAAAAATTAATTATTTACAAAAAATGAATATTTTCAAGAAAATGTTTTCAAATATAAATAAAGATAATAAATGAAAATAAGTAAATTTTTTGTATTATTTTTGAGTTTTGTTTAAAAAAGAAAATAGTTTATTTACATATGTATACTTAATAAAATAAAATAAATATCAAATAAATATGAAAAAATATAGAAAATTATTTTTGGCTTTTTTTATATTTAGACAAAAAATAATAAAGTCAGAATAAAAAATAAAAATTTCTAAATGATATAAATATTTAAATAAATGGGCTAGGGGGTTTGTAAACAGAAAATAAGGGTGTTAGAAGTGAAAACAAACAGGCCCAGCCCATCCAGACTTCTTCTTCTTCCTCTTGTTCACAAAACACGCGCTTCTGTGCATCAATGGCTAACTCCTGATTCTTTGATTTTTTGATAAAACTAATAACATGAACATTGTAGAGAATTAAACAACGAATTCAACCATATAAAAAACTTGGATTAACTCTCAAAGACCAGAGAGAATTTCTTTGGCCCTAATTTCTAACCTAGTTTTTTCAGAAAGTTCATGAGTGAAATTCTCTCAGCACGATTAATGTAAATGAAAACTAAGCATATGTATGGCTTCAGGGCTATGAGTACAACATATTTCATTCACAAACCTAAGCCTAACCATTCCTAAATAGGGAGATAGAAGTCCATGAAATACCTGTTTCAGTTAACTTCGAGTTGGACAATGCAGCAACCTTCAATGGTGTTTGAGCTTCTCTTGAGCTTGCCTGAGGTCCAAGGAAGCTTCTCCAATGCTTGGCTTGCTTTGAAACAACTTGAATCGTGCTGTAGAACTCAACCTGGAGAGCTTTGAAATGAAAATGGCAAAGTGTGTTAGAGGTGTTACCGCTTGCAATGGGGGCCTGGGATAGTTCAGGTGAGTTGATTGGAAGGTGTTTGAACTATCTTTGGACAAAACGCACGATGGAATTTTGTTGTGGCTTGCAAAATGCAGAACCTGCCCTGTTTTGTAGAAAAACAGTGATTCTGAGTATGAGGAGGTTTGAGTGATGAAAGGGTCGTGTTTTAGGCTTGTTGGGAGGTATGTAACTTGTCTACAATGTTTGTCTAAGCTTGTGTTAACAGATATGTGAGATTGCTTATGTTTGGCCACTTTTCTTCTTTTTCAAGCAAGAGCGTGTCCTCCCAATACAAGCCTGCACAAGCCCTAAATCATGCTGCATCTTTTTGTTCTTGGTTACTGGAATTAGTGGACTTGATCTTGCCTCAAAGATCTGGCCCCATGCCTCAAGGATTTGGTTTTGACATAAAGTGAAGTTTAGGCAAAAATGGCATTGTTGCTTTTTACTTTTAAAGTTAAAACTAGTGTATAATGCCCTAATGACCAAGACAATACCTTAATACAATGGATATGCATTAAATTAAGGAGTACAAGTTGGTTTTGAAGCCTGTGGTGTTGAACCAAGCTAGCTAGATCAGAATTGCAAGTTGCTATGAACATGTATTGGCCATGGACAAAAGTGAGTTTTTGCCAACTTCAAGCATTCGATTCTCTCTAACCACAAGAGTGTTTGAGGAGTTCTTAGGAAATTTGGAAAGCCTGGAACATGTACTATAATCCATCTTTGCAATTCAACTTGAAATTCCAAGTGGAACTATGTGAAAAGTGGCCAAGAAGATGGGTCCAAATCCTGCCTAGATTAGGGCAAATTTTCTCTAAGTTAAAAGTTTTAGGTACCCTTGTTCCAAATATCATAACTTGAGACACAAGCTTCTTTTGAGAAAACTTTCTGAATCAAAGTTGTAGACTTTGTGATGGACTATAACTTTCATGTTGCAAGTTTTGTTTGAATCCATTTGCATCTTGGTGAAAAAGTGGGACAGAGTTAGGAAAAAATAAGAAAATTTCATAACTTAGAAAATTTCTAAGTTATGAAAATTTTCCATTTTAAACCTTAATTTGCATTTTTGGGTTTCTTGATGAACAAGTTTCATAATTTGGCATGCCTTGATGAAAAATGACCCTTGGAACTTGATTTTGACCAAAAAGTCAAAGTTTGACTTCTCAGTATACAGTTAAATTTTGATCAGTTGACTGAAAAATTCATCTGTCAATCCTATGCATTTGAGATCTTTTGAACTTGTTGAATGGGTCAAGATGATTTCATTGAGTCCTTGAGTCCATGGTTGAGCTTGATTTGCCATTGGCTAGGTCAAACAGTCAAAAATTGCCATTGCATAGTCAAAACCCTAAAAATGACCATTTTGCCCTTTTGGTGATCTGATTAAATTTCTTGTGGAATTGTGATCCAAACTTGATCAAATGGTTCACATGAGTTCATAATGTTGATGTGGGTCAAAATTCATGAGGTTTGACTGTCAATTGGCCACATTTGACTTTTTCCCAAATATAGCTGATTTCTAGGTCAATTGTCCAATTGACTGGGCAAAAATTTGATTCAAGGCTTGAAACTTGGTATGGACAAACTTGTGAGTCCAACATGAAGTATGAAAGTAACTTTGGGCATTGTAGGTCAAAACATCCTTGTGCAAATTCAAACCCTAATTTAGGTCAACAGTGCAAGGAGGTGTCTTGAGCTGAGCAAACCCTAGCTTGATCTTGAGTTCCAAGGGCCTTGTGATGAGAAATGTTGATAAAAAGGAGAGGGCAAATTTTGGGGTACAACAGTTGCCCCTGTTCAATCTTCTTGAACCTGAAGAGTTAGATTGTCAAGTTTTGCCTTTCGCGACTCGATGGTAAAGGAAGATTAGACACTAAAGTGCCCGTAAATTTGCACTCGCCAAAATATTGTTGAGGGAATGGGATTAAAGATGCCATTTGGAGATGTGACAGAATCTTGTCGGAGATGGGCTTAAAGATGCCATTTGGAGATGTGACAGAATCTTGTCGGAGATGGGCTTAAAGATGCCATCTGGAGATGTGATAGAATCTTGTCGGAGATGGGCTTAAAGATGCCATCCAAGAATGTTTGTTGAACTGTATGTCGTAGGTGAGTGGGTGAGTATCAGAAAGGTGTCCGTGTTTTGGAACATCTCTGAGCTGGGGGTCTGAATAAGCAATAGATTGACATCCATGTTGGGAAGCATCCGTAAACTGTTTTCAGAAGTTGAATCTGAACAAGCGATAGATTAACATCCGTGTTTGGAGAATCCGTAAACTGTTTTCAGAAATCGAGTCTGAACAAGCGATAGATTAACATCCGTGTTTGGAGAATCCGTAAACTATTTTCAGAAGTATTGAGTCTGAACAAGCGATAGATTAACATCCGTATTTGGAGAATCCGTAAACTGTTTTCAAAAGTCTTGAAGTTGAATAAGCAATAGATCAACATCCATGTTGGGAAGAGTCCGTAAACTGTTTTCAAAAGTTGAATCTGAACAAGCGATAGATTAACATCCGTATTTGGAGAATTCGTAAACTGTTTTCAGAAGTTTTGAAGTCTGTATGAGTAGCAGAATGACTTCCGTGTCTGGAGTATATCTGAGACTGTAACTGTATTGGAATTTTGAATGAATATCAGAATGACTGCCGTGTATGGAGTGTATCTGTATTGTATCTGAATTTGAGATCTGTATGAGTAGCATAATGACTTCCGTGTCTGGAGTGTATCTGAGACTTTAACTGTATTGGAATTTTGAATGAATATCAGAATGACTGCCGTGTCTGGAGTGTATCTGTATTGTATCTGAATTTGAGATCTGTATGAGTAGCAGAATGACTTCTGTGTCTGGAGTGTATCTGAAACTGTAACTGGGATCTGAATAAGTGACAAAATGACTTCCGTGACGATTGCACTGGGGAGAATCAAGCTGTTGGTGTAAGGGACAAAATGGCATCTGTGTCTGGAGCGTATCTGAACTTGTGGTTGATAGTTGATTCTGAATGAGAGGTAGAAGGGCCGCCGTGTCTGGAGCATATCTAGTCTGTATTTTGACTCGAAATTGTGAATGAGTAATAGAATGACCGCCGTGTCTGGGGTGTATCCATACTATATCTGAATAATTGTTAACGATAGCCTTTTAATCTTATCCTGAAAAGGGTAAAATGTTAGCTAAAACACAAAATTATTTTGCATGATATGTATGATGTAATGAATTGTGTTTCATCGATGTTTATGATATATGAATGTAATTGATGTGCATGTAAGCTGAGTAGCTGTCTTGCTGAAGAAGATAAATCCTGGATGATGAAATCTTTGACTGCTGTCAGGGAAAGTAAATCCTTGACTGCTGCTGGGGACTGAAAATCCTTTGATCGTTGAAAATGAGAAGTCCTGGGACTATGGTTGGGGAAATCAGGAGTTTGGGTTGTATGCCCATCTACTGGGGATTCTTGTTTTGAGGAGATCTTCACTGGGGAATACTTTGTGAGGTACTGAGAATGAGAGTCTTCGTTCTGCTTGGGGAATAAGAATTCTGTGGGGAATAGCCATACTGTTGAAAAGTAGCTATCCTGTCGGAGAGTAAAACTCAGGATTCTGGAAAAAGCTTATTCCTGTCTGGAAGAAATTCAGGTTTAGGTTGTATGCCACTTTAAGAATGAGAATCTTCACTCTGTCGGGAATACCAGAAATTCAGATGTTATACCACTTTGAGAAATGAGAATCTTCATTCTGTCGGGAATATCAGGAGGTTGGGTGTATGCCAATCTACCAGGGAATCCAAAATGAGAATCTTCATTCAAGTCTTGGGTCATAAGATTGGGTGTATGCCAATCTCTTGAGGTTTTAAGGATGAGAATCTTCATTCTGTTAAGGGTTAGGAAATTGGGAGTATACCAATCTTCTGAGGTTTCAAGGATGAGAGTCTTCATTCCGTTAAGGGTCAGGAGGCTGGGAGTATACCAATCTTCTGAGGTTTCAAGGATGAGAGTCTTCATTCTGTCAAGGGTCAGGAGGTTGGGAGTATACCAATCTTCTGAGGTTTCAAGGATGAGAGTCTTCATTCTGTTAAGTATCAGGAGGTTGGGAGTATACCAATCTTCTGAGGTTTCAAGGATGAGAATCTTCATTCTTGAGAGAAACAAATTTTTAGGAGCTTCAGTTGTCCGTTATTATGTTGGTGGCTGTAACTTCCAACAGGTGATGAAGGAATTTTTGATGACGACCGTAACTTCCAGCAGGTGATGAAGGAATTTTTGATGACGACCGTAACTCGAAAGGTAATTTGTTTTGGAGAATAAATCCTTGACAAATGTTGGGGAAATAAACCCATGACTGCTGGTCTGTTTAGAGAGATGATAAACTTCTCGAGGACGCTTGAATTTCTTTTCAGAAAGATTTCGGAGAGCTTCATCACTGCCCCTAGTATCAGATGTTTGTGGTATTTCCAGGAAGCTTGGACTGCGCGTAACCCTTTGTTGAGATTGACGTTCAAATTCCCCACGTGATGGTGAGGGAGACTTTCCCCAGGTTATCCTGCAATTGAGAGATTTCTTGAAATCTTGACTGGACTTCCCCTGGTTACCTGTAAAAGATTTGTTGAAATCTTGACTGGACTGCCCCAGGTTCGCTGGACAATACTATATCAAATCCCCTTTTGTTGATAGGAGATTTTTGTAACGGAAGTGTCATCCCACTTGAAGTGATTTTATTCACCGAGAGAGTTTTCGTTCCTCCGAACATTCACTATTGTGAATTCCTTTGCTGTCAAACCAATAAACATGTGCAAACAATGATATTCAAATAATGCAAAGTTTATGCTTGTCTCGAAGTTTTGAAAAATGCGTTTTTTAGCAGAAAACTTTTTATAAGACAAATTCAACACAAGATTTAGGGCAAAGCCTTACAGGAGCCAGGATACCTTTTGTAATAGTATGCTTTCAAACTAACCCATGCTTCAATTAGGACTTTCGAAGGGTTGTAACGTGGCTTGGTTCACGGTTTAAGAAACAAAGGATAAAGGCTTAAAGTATATTTGTACCCACCCGCTCTTCGTGATGTCCTTCAATCCTATACTCAGTTAATTGTGCGTCGGACTCTATTCGAGTTTGGAACGACATTTTGGTGATGGTTCACACAAGTTGAATTTCATGGTAAGGCAGTCATTTACGCAACATTTTTCATGTTGTTAAGGATTTGTAATGACCTATTTCTTTTGATTTATTGTCCCTAACTTTTGCCTGACTGTTCTGGTTTTCGAGATTACAGTCAGCGGGATGCCCCGGCTTTCTTAAGCCTCTTTTATAGGTTTTGGCTTAGTGGGCTTTTCTCTTTTGAGAGGTAATGACTGCCTATGAGATAAGGAACCATCACTGTCTTTTTGGTTCCGAAAGGAAATGTTTTTGATGTCATTCGTTGTATTACGAACTGAGAATTTGCGATTTCAATGCGCATCTTTTGAATTAACTGAGAGACTACCCTGCCCCAGGTTTTAATAAAAGGTTTCAATTTGTTTTTTAAAACAGAAAACTCCCACTTCTTTGGCTCGAAGGGGTTGACTAGGGATTATCTTCCTTATAACTCCAATGTTTAGGATTTGAAAGAAACGCCTGTACATCGTCAGCAAGGTCTTGTTCAAAAGCATACTGTATGAGATTACGGTATTGTTTCGTCATCCTCCCTCTAAAGACTTTGTAACTTTTATCAAGAGTTAAATATCATAAAGAGAGTACGGAGTATAATTCAAGAATAGTGAAAACGAATGGATGAATTCAAGACAAACATATGCAATGCATTAATGAAACAGAGTTTGACATCAACAGATAACAAAAGAAATTACAACTTAAAAATTCAAATGAAACAAAAGTCTCTTAGTTCGAACTTGTCATTTCAGGTGGAGAACCCTCAGCGGAAGATTTTCATCTCGCCATCCAGCATGAATTCCAGTACTCCTTCTTCAATCAATTCTTGGATCTTGTTTTTCAAAGCCCAACAGTCGTCGGTGTCATGTCCAGGACTATAGGAGTGATATACACAAAATGCGTCGGGGCGATAGCTAGGAGTAGAGGTATTGGGCTTCCGAATAGGATCCCTTAAAGCAAGCAGATTGACCTCCAACAGGCGTTTCAGTATTAGGGATGATGGTATGTCAGTCTCAGAGAAATATCTTCCAGACGTATTTTTCTTATGCCGATTACCCCACTGATGCTGGAGAGGTTGTGGCTGGGCTTGTGACCCTGAAGCAAGTTGGGGAGCCTTTCCCTTGTCTTCTTGTCTCAAAGGAGGTTGAATGATGACTTGATCTTCAACCCTAGCTGTTTGCCCCACTTGGTTATCTCGAAGCAGTTTGTTGACGAGAACCCTGAGCTCCTCTTGTCTTTGAGCCAAGTCTTGAATGAGAGCCATCTGGCCCACCAGTTGTCCCATCATCTGGAACTTCATTGTTGCCAGCTAAATCTGTAGCTCTTCCAATTGATCATTCCTGAAACTGCCTGAATTCCCTAGGACCAAACCCCTTGTGAGGAGAGATTTCACTTCTTCTTGCCCCTGGGACAGGTTCAAGAACATTTCTTGAAGTTGAGCATTTTGATCCTGGATATCTTTGACAGTCCTTTCTAGAGCCATCTATACTGAAATTAACAGTAGGAGAATAAGGAAACCTGAAAAGGAAAACCTGTTATGATACAATGCATGATATGAGGATGCATGTTTTCAAGGATCTCTCGGGGTAAACACAAGAAAATGTTAGAGGTCGAATTTTGATCAACATCTTTGATTGGGGAACTTTGTATCGGTAGATGTCTTTCCACGAGAATCAAGCTCACCATGTCAAGTGGCTCATAACTCCTGATTCAAGTTGTTGCACTTGATCTTTGACGACGTTTGTTTAGAGGAAAATGAAACCTCTTGCCCTTTGGTAGACGTCTGGTTCAACGTGACCCTGCATCAAAAGACCCTCGAGATCCTTGAAATGGTTATTGAAAATGCTATGGTATGATGTTATGATGTTATGTACATGTATGCAGAAGTAGGCAAGTGTATATACAGACAGTCATATTCACACAAAGCAGACAAGTCCTTAGGTTTAGGCTTGCATGGGGTTTGTAGGTAAGTACCCTCTTGAAGTTAGTTGGCTCAACCTGTCCTAAAATAGAAACCGGGTTCTAAGGAGCTCAATATCACTGGATTATTTTCTGTGTTCATTGTTTTGGTTTAGCCACTTAACTGGCGACCAAAATATTCCAAGAAAACAATCCTCAATGAGTGTAGTATCGAGTATCTACCAACTTCGGACTGTACCAAAGTCGGTCATCTCACTACCCCTGAAAAGGCCAAGATGGTCAAGTAAGGTTCTAAAGTTAATTGATGCTTCACGACACCACGCGGCGGCCCCGTACTCTCCTTGATTAAACTCAAGGGTTACCGATACCAACCAAAGCGCCACATCAACGTAGCTATTGTTTCAACCATGTCGGTATACCCCGCACAGTTCCCTCACAGTTTATTGCTACTTACCTAAAAAGGTGTCCCCAAATCCGGGTGGAGGATTTAAAACAAACCCAAACAAGGAAAAAAGTAAAGCAATCAAATCAATCAAGGTAAGCATGTAAAGGTGATCTAAAAACCTAAGGTAACCCCACTTTTAGAAGGAATTCCCCAGCAGAGTCGCCAGTTCTGTGATACGGTGGGAGAACTGACTTGAGGTTTTGTGTTTGTTTTCGCACTTGTTCGGTTTAGCAAGAGTCGCCACCGACTTTTTATTTTATCCTAAGGAAAGGTCAAAAAGCACAGGAAAGACCTTTGAGACGTTTTCTTGGGTTCGGGGAGTAAATTATAGAAAGGGAAGGTATTAGCACCCTTTCTATCCATAGTTATCCATGGGCTCTTAGTTACTTGCTTAGATCACTTGCTTTGCATTTCTATTGTTTGAAATGGTGCTTTTCAATTGTTTGAAATGGTGTTATGTGTGTGATTTTGAAAGATGTTTTGGAAAGAGGCCATTGTTGTGGCAACCTTTGTAATGATTCTTGTTTGAATGTATACAAAGGTGTTTTTATCTTTTGAAAAGTTTTCAATGTTTGAAAGTAGGGTTTTGAAATTATGTTGTGAAGTGTGTTTTGAAAATAGAAAGGATGTTTTTGCAAGCTTGATCAAGTAACTAGGAGCTATCTATCCTATTCTACTCAAAAGATATTTCTTACATTTTTAACCCTTTTAACAGTGTTGTTTCACCATTGTATTTGGTGAACAACCTTGTGTTAGGACGTTAAACAGGACAGGCGCGGGTCATCGTATAGACCATGATAGCAATTGTGTCAAGTATTTTTGGCAATTTTCTTGAGGGACTTGATCATTTTGTTTAGGAAACTCAGATAGCGTCATCGAGGGACTATGATCTTTTTGATTGTTTTTATTTTGCCAAAGTACTCAACATGCAACCATGGCCCATTTTTGAAGGCAACAAGTGGATGAAACCCTAGGGGTGCAAGTGTGCATTGTGTTTGTTTTTTCATGCATATTTATCTTGGATTAGGTCAGACTAATTGTTGATTTTATTTGCATACAAACCCTAGGTCTAAGCATGGCATAATTGAAAGCTTTTAAAGGTACGAGAATTTAAACGCTACACTATTAAAACATGATATAGGGAGGGGGGTACAAATTTGAATTGGGGATATTTGACAAGAAAGTAAACTCTAAGTTATTACAACCATATCGAATGTATATGCAATATTTAAATGTACAACAATTGAATACAATACAATAAATAAATGTCAAATAAAAGGTATTATGCACAAAATGATTTTTATGTATACAAAAAATTATTTTTTCAATGTGAAATGTAAATAAAATAAAAAAGAGGATCAATTTTAATTATTTTTCTATTTTAGGACAAGAAACCCTAATTCTTAATAAATAATATTATTTATTAGTTATATACAATAAATAAACCAATTTATACAAAAAATAAAAGTATATTATAAAAAATGATATTTTTAATACACAATATTAATAAAAATGAAAATGTGGTATTTTTGTATTTTTTACCTAATTATCTAATAAAATAAAATACATACATATATATATATATATATATATATATATATATATATATATATATATATATATATATATATATATATATATATATATATATATATATATATATATATATATATATATATATATATATATATATTAAACATAAAAAAAAATTAATTATTTACAAAAAATGAATATTTTCAAGAAAATATTTTCAAATATAAATAAAGATAATAAATGAAAATAAGTAAATTTTTTGTATTATATTTTAGTTTTGTTTAAAAAAGAAAATAGTTTATTTACATATGTATACTTAATAAAATAAAATAAATATCAAATAAATATGAAAAAATATAGAAAATTATTTTTGGTATTTTTTTATATTTAGACAAAAAATAATAAAGTCAGAATAAAAAATAAAAATGTCAAAATGATAAATATTTAAATAAATGAGCCAGGGGGATGTAAACAGAAAATAGGGGTGTTAGATGTGAAAACAAACAGGCCCAGCCCATCCAGACTTCTTCTTCTTTCTCTTGTTCACAAAACACGCGCTTCTGTGCATCAATGGCTAACTCCTGATTCTTTAATTTTTTGACAAAACTCATAACATGAACATTGCAGAGAATTAAACAACGAATTCAACCATATAAAAAACTTGGATTAACTCTCAAAGACCAGAGAGAATTTCTCTGGCCCTAATTTCTAACCTTGTTTTTTCAGAAAATTCATGAGTGAAATTCTCTCAGCACGATTAATGTAAATGAAAACTAAGCATATGTATGGCTTCAGGGCTATGAGTACAACATATTTCATTCACATACCTAAGCCTAACCATTCCTAAATAGGGAGATAGAAGTCCATGAAATACCTGTTTCAGTTGACTTCAAGATGGACAATGCAGCAACCTTCAATGGTGTTTGAGCTTCTCTTGAGCTTGCCTGAGGTCCAAGGAAGCTTCTCCAATGCTTGGCTTGCTTTGAAACAACTTGAATCATGCTGTAGAACTCAACCTGTAGAGCTTTGAAATGAAAATGGCAAAGTGTGTTAGAGGTGTTACAGCTTGCAATGGGGGTCTGGGATAGTTCAGGTGAGTTGATTGGAAGGTGTTTGAACTATCTTTGGACAAAACGCACGATGGAATTTTGTTGTGGCTTGCAAAATGCAGAACCTGCCCTGTTTTGCAGAAAAACAGTGGTTCTGAGTATGAGGAGGTTTGAGTGATGAAAGGGTCGTGTTTTAGGCTTGTTGGGAGGTATGGAACTTGTCTATAATGTTTGTCTAAGCTTGTGTTAACAGATATGTGAGATTGCTTATGTTTGGCCACTTTTCTTCTTTTTCAAGCAAGAGTGCGTCCTCCTAATGCAGACCTGCACAAGCCCTAAATCATGCTACATATTTTTGTTCTTGGTTACTGGAATTAGTGGACTTGATCTTGCCTCAAAGATCTGGACCCATGCCTCAAGGATTTGGTTTTGACATAAAGTGAAGTTTAGGCAAAAATGGCATTGTTGCTTTTTCCTTTTAAAGCTTAAACTAGTGTATAATGCCATAATGACCAAGACAATACCTTAATACAATGGATATGCATTAAATTAAGGAGTAAAAGTTGGTTTTGAGTCCTGTAATGTTGAACCAAGCTAGCTAGATCAGAATTGCAAGTTGTTATGAACATGTATTGGCCATGGATAAAAGTGAGTTTTTGCCAACTTCAAGCATTCGATTCTCTCTAACCACAAGGGTGTTTGAGGAGTTCTTGGGCAATTTGGAAAGCTTGGAACATGTACTATAATACATATTTGCAATGAAACTTGAAATTCCAAGTGGAACTATGTGAAAAGTGGCCAAGAAGATGGGTCAAAATCCTGCCTAGATTAGGGCAAATTTTCTCTAAGTTAAAAGTTTTAGGTACCCTTGTTCCAAAAATCATAACTTGAGATACACGCTTCTTTTGAGAAAACTTTGTAAATAAAATTTGTATACTTTGTGATGGACTATAACTTTCATGTTTCAAGTTTTGTTTGAATCCATTTGCATCTTGGTGAAAAAGTGGGACAAAGTTAGGAAAAAATAAGAAAATTTCATAACTTAGAAAATTTCTAAATTATGAAAATTTTCCATTTTAAACCCTAATTTTCATTTTTGGGTTTCTTGATGAACAAGTTTCATAATTTGGCATGTCTTGATGAAAAATGACCCTTGGCACTTGATTTTGACGAAAAAGTCAAAGTTTGACTTCTCAGTATACAGTTAAATTTTGACCAGTTGACTGAAAAATTCTTCTGTCAATCTTATGCATTTGAGATCTTTTGAACTTGTTGAATGGGTCAAGATGATGTCATTGAGTCCTTGAGTCCATGGTTGATCTTTATTTTCCATTGGCTAGGTCAAACAGTCAAAAATTGCCTTTGCATAGTCAAAACCCTAAAAATGACCATTTTGCCCTTTTGGTGATCTGATCAAATTTCTTGTGGAATTGTGATCCAAACTTGATCAAATGGTTCACATGAGTTCATAATGATGATGTGGGTCAAAATTCATGAGGTTTGACTGTCAATTGGCCACAATTGACTTTTCCCCCAATATAGCTGATTTTTAGGTCAACTGTCCAATTGACTGGGCAAAAATTTGATTCAAGGCTTGAAACTTGGTATGGACAAACTTGTGAGTCCAACATGAAGTATGAAAGTCACTTTGGGCATTGTAGGTCAAAACATACTTGTGAAAATTCAAACCCTAATTTAGGTCAACAGTGCAAGGAGGTGTCTTGAGCTGAGCAAACCCTAGCTTGATCTTAAGTTCCAAGGGCCTTGTGATGAGAAATGTTGATAAAAAGGAGAGGGAAAATTTTGGGGTACAACAGCAAGGATTGGATGATTTTTGATGCAAAACAGATCACACCTTACTCGTGTATCAGGTTCACACGATTTCCCTCCAAACTTCATCATTTCACACGCTTGAACATTTCATTTGATTCCCTATAAATAGAGGGTCATCCCTCATTCATTTCCTCAAGCTTGAACAGCCAGAATCACCCTACCAAACTTTCTCCATAACTCAATTTTCTGTAACTTCGAAATTAGTGTTCAAGGATTTTTCAATCCAATTTTCCCATCAATTCACCTTCCTTGATCTTCCATGAAGCTAACCGTATAATTACTTTCAAGAATCGTGACCTATATTGATCCATAAAAGTCCAGTTTCAGAGCTCTACAACTCAACTTCAATAGGTAGATTTCTTCATCAATTCTTCAAAACTTTGATATCATTGTGAAGCTCTCATTGCCCTGGTTCTAGTTGCAACACTTTTTTTTTATCTGGAAACACGCTTTGACCACGAAATTTCAAACCCCTTTTCAAAACTTTCCTCCAAATTGCTTGAGCTACAATTTATATAAATTTGTCGCGAGGGTGTGGTTGTCTTCGTCTTGAAGAGACGAAACGAATGTCATAGGTCTGAGCTTCTGTTTTACAGTTTGAGAGACCTACAATTCACGTTGGTTGGAGGTTGAAGAAGACCAACGTGTCATATTCCAACCAATGATGGCATGCCACTTGTTTTTTTTTTAAATCTGATTTTATATTTGATTTTATGCTTTATTCACTAATGACCATGATATGCACAACGCGCCAGATCCCTTGGATTTAATTACTAACGCGTTTTGACTCTCCTCCAATGGTCAACATATTTTTGACTTTATTTTTCTTTTCTGATTTTTATATTTAATTGTTTTAAATTTCAAAAAATCCTAGAAAATTTATTTTTAGTCCAAAAAATCTGAAAAAATTATAAAAAATATTTTTTATCTTTCTCTTTCTGATTTTTATTTTTTCACAATTTTATTTTGTGTTTTGATATTTTTTTTAATAAATTTTCACTTTATTTGAATTGTTTTAAATATTCCAAAATACTTTTATGCATTTTTAAATTCTGACAAAATTATGGAATGATCCAATGATATTGTGACAAATATTGGTGATTTCATTTATTTTTTATTTCTAACTTTGGTATTTTTTATCATTTTGGGTTTATTTTACTCATTTCTTTTAATTTTAAAAATAGTTTCTGACTTTAAAAAATTACGAAAAAATTTATAAAAATATTTGAGTCCTTTTCTGATTTTCTATGGTCTTACTTTTTATTTCTTGATTAATTTGAATATAGTTGATATTTTTCTCTTTTATTTCTATTTTAGAACATTTTAAAAAACCTTTTTTAATATATATATTAAATGCAATATTATTTTGTGATTATTTTCTGGCTGATCTTGGGTTAAATTTTTGATCATAAACTTTATTAACATCATTAGATCCATGGTATTGAGTCTAACTCAACAAAAATGGATGAATGATTTTAATAATAGTTTGATTAAATTTTAATTCAAATGTGGTTTATATTCTTTCCCACCCCTCTTCATCTTATCCCTTTCTTATTGCACTAAGTGTTATTGGAGCATGATCTCTATATCATGTCTCAAAACAAATGGTGCATAGATTGCTATTGACCGGCTTCAAAATAGGTGCGACTTCTATATAAGTCCATTTACGATTGCTTAACATAGCGCTAAATTTTGTCCCGATTCGAATAAATGATCATTCGTGGCCCAAACCTATGTTTGCAAGCCCAAGTATATTGATTTGATCTCTTTGATCAACTAACCTTGAGATTCATTGTGTGGAGGCTTTGGTTCTACCAATCCTCTAATGGATCTACAACACTTTTGGTCAACGCGGATCACTTAAACATCGTTGATCATTAAATGGTACTTTTGAGGATTCCAAATGGATGATATACTTGACAAATAACAAATGCAACTTATTTTGTGGAGGCTTTGGTTCTACCAATCCTATAATGAGTTCCAAATGCAAGTTTCAAGATGGTCATCCAACTAACCACTAATTATTAAATTATTTTTACTTTATGCTTTTATTTTTATGCTTTATGTACCATTTACTTTAAGCATTACATTTCATACCATTTTCATTTTGCTCACTTGAGCATTTATATTCTTGTTATTTTTATTTTGCTCACTTGAGCTTTTCTTTTCTCTTATAAGACACCTAATAATCAACATGAACCATAAAATGTTTTAATGATATTTGGACTATTTGGTTACTATCCTTGGCATTATGGAGTATTGGACTTCTTGGACTTAGGATTAGAAACCGTGGCCTATGTTGGAGACTTTGTAACATTAATTGATGTTTTGTCTAGAGTTCTTGAGGTTTACCTTAACACATTGGGTTGTTTGTTTGTTTTGTGTGCAGGTCATTATGATTACAAACTTTGTTTGTAATCTGGAATTCACCCGTATACATCCGTTACTCTACCAAATTTTTGTGAAGACTTAATACACTTGAAGTTTGATTCTCTCAAGAGGTCTATTATCTTTGCTTGTTTGGTTTCAATCCAAATAATGAGAATTCTATCTTGACTCATAATGTCAAGTATTGGCTTCTTGTTAGTTAGATGGTTCTTATCCCTAACTTTTATCTTATGCTTTAGGATAGTCTCTTCTTCTCCTCTCATCTTCTTTAATTTCAAAAATATTCTTCCTCCTTTTGAAAACTCTTCTTGTTTTTTAAAACTTGAACCATTTTCATAATAAACTTGGACTTAGGTCCATGCATTTTCAAAACTTTTTCATAAATAAACTTCAACCAACTTAATAATACCTTGACATTTTTTTTTGTGAGAAGACTAAAAGTCAATCAATCTCATTTCAAATCATTTTGCCACTTTGACTTTTTTATTTTAAAACCTTTCTTAAAAGATTAGACTCTTGTCAATCCTTTTAGTGATGCAAACAACTATACTTCTACAATATGTAGTGAAGAGAGATATTTTCCACTTAGGTGTTGAGTGAGGCATTGTTGATTTTAAAATCCAAGCCATATCCTCCACTTTGAGATGATGCAAATTCTCCTTTCTCATGATGGTGGGTAGTAAGTATGTTTTTCCACACGGATAATGATAATGATGTCTTATCTCATAAAATTAACCAACACATTTGTGTTTTAAAATTTTTAAAGGTGAACTACGTGTACCCTGATCCCCTATTGCACAAAAAGGTGGTACGTAGGTACTAAAGGTTCACAACCGCGGCGGGTGCAAAAATCATAAAAAATATTTCTTTTCTCACCTCCCCCATCTATTTTACATACAACATTTTATAGCCAAAATATACAGATTTTACAAAGAGGTTCCTGCGGAGTACCGTAGATGTTTAGGGTGCTAATACCTTCCCTTTGCATAACCAACCCCCTTACCTAGAATATTTTCCCCTCTTTTTGGGTCACTCTCTCTTTTCCCATTCCTATGGAAACAATAAAGTGCAGTGACGATTTTTATTTTGATTTGTATAAGTCTAGTCAACCCAATGACTTAGTCTTAGACATTTCTACCGCTACACCTGCTACGGCCTGTAGAAACTGTTACGGGTGGTCGTAGCAGGCCACTAGATTTCTTGGGCGCCACATAATTGAAGATCCAGGGTTTCCCAGCTATTCTGACTCATAACAGCAGTTACGGGTGGCCGTAGTAGCCCCAAAAATGCACATCGAGTGTTTGTTTTTCCATTTTTTGTGCTTTGTCCTTTTGATCCTTTCTCTACTCAAAAGACCTCTAGAAACCCGAAATCATTAGTAAACCAATACCAAGGCATAAAAAATGATAAATAGAAGCAAAATAAATGAAAAATGGTAAAATACTAAAGTAAAACAACTAGAAAAGACAATGTGAAAACCACTTATCACCTCTTAACCCCTGAAATACCATCGAGTGATTTCATTCCAGACATTTCCATCCAAATCCTTCTAAATTCCATCCCAGAATCATTTGTTCCTTCGAACCACATTTGAATTTATGGTTGATTCGCAACACAATAATAAACCTCCTGAGACGTGATATGAAGACCCCTTTAATGTTGATGGTTGCTCTTTGTTCATTCCTTCTACTAAGCTTTTTATCAATGCTTTTTTTCTTGGTTTTATAAGTGCCAATAAGTATGAGTTTCTAATTAGCACTTTTTGATCCTTCATATCGACCCTTTGACTTGTTGCATCTTCCAAACTTGTGCTCACCCCTTCAGTGAAATCAGGAATCTTCTTTGCTTTCTTTGTTGTGTACCATTCTCCTATTTTCGGGCCTATTTCCATTCTCCCTCCGTCTATGCTATGGGCCTTTTTCTTCTTTAACAAGTGGGCCTTCCGTTGTCTATTTTCTGCCTTGGCCAAACTCCTACCACACATGTCTGATTTAGTACTCCCTCTAAAAGCTCCTTTTTTATTTGTGCCCTACAAACCTAGTTGAATACCACTTTGACCTTTCTCAGTTGAATTTTCATATATTTGGTGAACCTTGTGTAAAAGGAAAAAGTTATTCTCAGAACTTTGATTTTCTTTCTACGTAAAATATTGATATGTCCCCTCCACTTCATACTGCACCGCCTTCTCTTTTGTGAAGACAATTGATTTCTTTTCCAAATTGTCCATATTTCCTTCGCTCTTGTCATTTTCTCTGGTTTTTTTCATTTTGACAAAATAACCATTTTGATCCGCCGCTTCTGATTGTTGGTTTCATGCGCCATATTATTCTTTTGAACTTAATCAATAATCAACTCTCTCTTCAGGCTCCGTTTCATGACTCCTCATTGAGATTCACATAGGCTCGTATGAATCTTCCACAACTTTGATATAAAATACATCATGATTTATCCATATGTTGTATGTTTTGTTCAAAACCAAATTATACTTTGTACTTAAAAGGACTCTTGCTACATCCATTTTTGTATGTTTAGATGTGTCATCATCTGGACAAACGTAAGTTCCACTAGTTTTGACATAAACTCGATAAACTTTAGTGACCATGCATGACATGGAATTCCATAACATCTCAACCAGGTTAATATTTCATTGTCCACATCCTGAAGGCGCAAACGTCTGATTTCACCGAACCACTGTATAATCCATTATCACGCTTCTTCAACCAAAGCTTTCAACTCTCTTCCTCCCATTTTTCTAACAAACATAAGTTAGCCTTGAGTTGTGTTACATTAACTTCAAAATACCCTACCATGTTGTAATACTCCGACATATTGTACGTCATCCTCAGTTTCTCAATCACACCTACATATTCCTTTTGAAAAATTTATATTTATTCTTCCTACATTTTGTACTCCAGATAGGCAAACAAAATCTTCTATGCATTTGATATCGTATCCATAACTTCTTTATTTTGATTATTCCTCACAATCTGAGCATAAGTCTTCCTTTCTCTTCCTCACTTACTTTGCATGTGTCCCCAGAGAGCCTTCTTCCTTTTATCTTGGTTGTCCTGCATCTCCTCTCCTATCCTAAATTGTTTTTTTTGCTAGTGAGCCTTCTCTTTTGTTGGATCTCTTCTGATCTCCTTGTTGAACCATGAAATATTCGCATAGATTTTTCTCGTGTCGATGATTATGTTGTGGAGTTTCGTGGCCATCATTTTCTCGTCCTTAACATTTTTGAATCTAGCAAAACCAAATCTTTTACCTCTCTTATTTCTTTCTTGGAGGGATGATAACTTCATCAGTCTCTCCAAAATCCTTGAATATCACATACATTTATTTGGCTCTAAAATCTCGTGGGGTTTTATTAAAAAATGAAAGTATTAGTCTTGTTGTCCTCTATCTCTCCTTTGCTCCTTCCTTTACTAGTGTCCATGCATATTTGCCTCAGCTTTGACACTTTGTGCCTCTCTTGTTAACTTGTGTCCACTCCTGATCTCCTCTCCCCTGCTTGTCATAGTTCATTGTGATGATTTGTTTCTACTAAGGGCTTGATTTGATCGATTTGGGTGATGGTTAGGGTTTGATTGGATAAAATTTAGTTCATATGAAGTTGTGTTTTTAGAGAGAAGTCAGACCTTCTCTCTCGTCTTCCTAAACCATGGTCTAGGTTTTCATTACTTTTACCTGTAGCTTCTAGCGTTGAAAATATTCATATTTATTTAATCTAAAATTAAAAAATAATAATAATTTATGTTGATAATTTTTTTTAATAATCTAAAAGTTCTTGTAAAAAAACTATTCCAAAATTAAATTTTAAAGGATAACTAAACATGTTTTATTTGAGATATGTTTAATAAATAAGAAGTGTAAACTTCAAGAGCTTATTCTAATAGTAAAATGCAGTTTCTATATCAATAGGTTTGGTCCACTAATTTCCAATGGAGGAAGGTAAATATAAATTTCTTTATATATGAGACATAAGATCTTTGCTACTGAGGCATCACTCTCTCAATCTTGTCTTATTTAGAGATAATAATAAATAAATATTTATCATTAATATCAAAAGTATTATAATAACATAAGTTGAATTTGTAGAAATTTCCTAACCCTCAAAATTCCATCATATTCTTCTTTTAATGGAATCTTCAAAATCCTTCAAAAATAAGGGGCATTTTAAAGTTGTAATAAAGGTCTTATTTAGAGGTTTTGAAAGATTTGACTATTTATTTCAAATTCAATCTTGTTTTTACAATATTAGTTCGATTAAAAACATCTTTATAATAAACATTCTTTTTTTCTATAAAAACACTTTAAATGGATTTTTTTTCTCTTTTTCTCTCTACTTATCGCTCTCTAAAACTCTTTTCCTTCCCTCTAACTTGTTAATTGATCCAAGAAAAGCGTAGAAAACTGAAAACAATAAACATCCTAAGCAAATACACAACTACTCTCTACAAATACCATTCTAATACATCAACTATTTATAAAAAGTATAATGTCCTTTATGTGTATTAAACTTAAGTTATAGATAGCATACTACCTTACTTGATCATTATGATATGTGTTTTGATGAATTTAATTCTTCACTTTCTTTTAATATTGTCACTTCAACATTTTTACTCTACAAAAACACTTTAAAACCGTAGTTTTAATTAAAAAAAACTGTTTTTGAATAGTAATATAACTAAAAAGAGAAAGAGAAAAATTTAAAGTTAATATAGAATTGAATAAAATAGTGAAGGAAATATTTATATTAGATGTTACATGACATCAATTACTAACTGATTGGTGATTAAGAAAACGATACAATAACTTAACTACAATAGGGCTAAAGCACATCAAAATAGGTAATTAGGGCACAAAGTTTAATCATCAAGAATAAGAGAAAAATATCAATGCTTATGCATTTATGGCTCAAGCATCATGATTAACAATAATAAACAAATGCTAAATAAAGTCATAAAAGTATCAAAACAAGATAGCAAAAAGAACTAAATAACCCAAAACTATGTTTTCTTCATCCAATAACTAGATATGTGAAATCAAATATCCTTAATTGGAAGTACGATCAAAAGAAGAATGGTGAAAATAAATTCTTCATAAATCTACATGAACTCTAAGACACAAAGAGAAATGTTATAAAAATTTAAAGATTCATTGAAGATCAAAACTGAAAAAGGAAAGAAATAAAAACTTGAATAAGACATAAGACTTCTCATAATAGAAAATTGAAACTACAAAATAAATGAAAAGAAAATTGGAAACTAGCAAAGCAACATTCATGGGGGAAGGATACCATGTACTCCTTCTGTGTTGGAGTGTGTTGTGCTGCGTTTGTTTTGCGAATATATGCAGTGTTTTTATGTTGTAATTATAAATTGTTATGGGTTGGAGTAACCATTGTACTCCCTTAATTCATTAATTTTGCTTATAAAAAATCGGAACCTAGGAATTACAAATTATAACGTCATCTGAAAATGGAAAATTATATAGAATTAGTAGTAAATACATGTAAATGTAAAATGATTTTAGAAAAATGGTAACATGCTAAAACATTTAAAAAAAATAGTAAACAGATTTTTAAAATAACATAAACTTATTTCTACTCTAGCTAATTTGGTGAACCTACTAAGGAGCATAAAATGATTTTAAAATATATGCGACACGCTAAAACAAGATATTTGTTGGAATAATATAGCAAGTGTGAGTAAGTGAGGAAATAGTTTTATATTTGATAAGAATATGGAGACTTAAACATATATAAGTGGGAGAACTCACTCACCTATCACTTTAAGATTTTAGGTGAATAAGTGGTGTGTCTCTCACAAAGATATTTATTCCTACTCTATGTATCGATGCTCCTAGTATCTCTATCTAATATGGTATCAGAATGTTTAATTCGAAAAAAAGACCGAAAAAGACTTATATCGAAATACGTCCTTTCACCTTAAACTTTCTCTCACAAAGGTGTTATTCCTAGTATCTCCCTCCAACCAGCCTTTGCTAAAAGCCAAATTAGAAAACAATATATAAAAGTTATGTCTTGGCATCATGTTACTTTTTTTTTTTTTAGATATATATAGAAAGAAAGTAAAAATAATGAAAAAAAAAGAGAAAATCAATATGAAAATAGAGTTTGGAGGACATGTAACAATCCATAGGAGGAGTTACGAGGAGATCACATGCTTAAGGTTAGGTAGAAATGAGGCTAGTTTTAACCATGAATGTGCTAATTGGATGGAAATCTCCCAAAATAAATATAATATAATTATAATTAGCGATTAATAAGGGGAAAATGCTGTAGAATAAACCTAGTTAAGAGAGAAATTGTTGCATCTAATAGATTAATGAGAGATCTTGTCTACTAATTGATTAGGAACTATATTTATTGAATAAAGAATAAATTTAGCTTAAGGATTTCTTTTTTGCTATGTATAATCAAATAGCGATGTGACCTAGTCGATCAAAAAGAGGCTAGAGCCCATGAGTTGTTCTATTTTTAACCAATTTTTTTTATATATAATGGATTCTTGTGCTCCCTTCCAAAGCATGAAGTTTCTCACTTACTACTCTTCTTTCTCACATATTTTCTTTTCGAATATAATTTTTATTCACTATATATTACTTTAATAAATATTGAGAGGATTATATTGAGAATTGTGTAATCTTGTTGTTGTGCTTAAATTAATGTAAGAAAGGTTTTTGAGTTGATTTTATATAAAAATTCAAGATGTTATCGGTGTAAATCTCAAGAGAAAGTTTTTAAGGGGAATGATTATGCTTAGTTGTGTAAAGTCGAACTAGTGTAAGTTCTAGTATGATCTTTCTATCTCTATTGCTTCATTTTTCATATTTTATTTTCCATTTCTTAATATGTTGTTCTTCTCATTTCTTAAAATCAACTAACCTAAAATCAAATGTTTTGCATAAAAATTTCAAAAACAATAACACAATTTAACCTCCTATCCCCTCTTATGTTCGAAGTCACTTGATTAACAAATATTTCAAAATGAATATGAGTAAAATATTGACCTACAAAGATTTTGGATGATAACGTGATAAAATCTCAAGTTAATAGTGGAACTTTCAAGAGCTAACTCATGGGCACCGGTGTATGTCACATGGTTTAAGGTCAAACAAGTATAAATCTTTATGTGAACTTTCCTAACTCTTCCCTTTTACTCTCTTGTATTTTATTTTGCATGCTTAAACCTATGCTTCTTCTCAATTCAATTCTTAAAATTTTCCATGTTAAAAAATTTTCAAAAGTTATAAAACACATATAACCCCCTCTCTTGTGTTTGAAGTCATTTAAAAGCTAAAATTATTATCACTATCTCTCTCTATATCTATGTTTTTTTTTTGTTTTTTTTCCAATGGTAATAATTCAAAAATAAATATATGACACCCTTCAATTTACTCATGAAAGCACAAACGAGCTAAAAAAAAGACTAAAGTGAACACATTGACGCAAGCATATGAGTTGTTTAGTGGGAAACATATTGAAAATATTAAGGCCATGAAAAAATAACTAATTCACATTGTTAATCTGTTAAAACTCATGGTAAAACTTTAATAAATGAAGATTCAATTTAAAATTTCCTTAGATACCTAAATCTCTGTTGGCAATTTAAAGTCATTGTCATTTCTGAATCTAAAGACTTATCTTTTATGGATTTGGCTATCTTGTTTAAAAAACGGTAGGAACATGAGAATCATCTCAAAATACTAGCTAAAAATGAATAAGGTGACAAGAAGAAGAAAAATCTTGCACTCAAACTTGGAGAAGCAAAGATTTGGAAACAGATGAAGACATGAACTATTAGTTCAGAAGTTTATGAAGCGACCTTAAAGTTGTTGTACATGTGAATCCAAACACAAAAGAGGGATGAATTATGTAAGTTTGAAGAATGATAATTCGAAACAAAATTACCAGAGTTTGAAAATATTTTAATAAAAATGCTTGAATATGCAACAAAATTAAAGTAGGAAATATAAGAGTTAAGGGTAGAGAGATAACACCATAGATTTATACAGGTTCGGTCTTAAAAAACCAACCTAATATTTACCCCAAGAATTGATCTTAAGAGTATCTAATAACAATTGAGAGCTTTTAAAAAACTAAGCTCACGAACCCCTGTATACAAGGAAAGTGAAGTTTTAGGATAACTTCTAATCAAACAATGAACTGAGGAATGAATCGACTAGTCTTCACACCAAACAACGAACTAAGCTACAAGAGGTTAGTCTCTTAGTCATCCTGAGATTTTTCACAAGCTAATTGAACCATGTTTGGAGTTTTGAGTTGGCTATCCTCTGAACCGAATCAAGATTTTATAAGGGTTGGCCCTAAACCGAACTGTGATATTTACGAGTCTGATCTCGAACCTATTGAGATTTTATACAGACCGAGCTCAAAAACCATGTGGTATTTTATACCAGGATAGTCTCTAACAAATTGAGCTTTTGTGCCGGATTGAGCTCAAGAACTAAGGTGAAGATTTTTCACTGGTTATTCTTCATGAACCCAAAAGGAGAGCTTTTCTTCAAGTGGTGGAGCTCACGAACCAAACAAATACTTATACTAATTCCCCAAGAGTTTTTATATTGGTGTCCTCCAATCCAAAATAAACACTTTATAAGGAAGAACAATTTACTCAATAGGAAAAAATACTCTTGGTAAATGTACAACAATTCCCTTAACCAAAAAAATTACCTCTCTAAACTCAAGAACGATTTCAAATTAAAACACTATGGCTAAAAATGTGAGAGAAAACAAATTATTTTAGAGAGATTGAGAGAAAGAAGAAAAGTGAGATATTCACATTTTTCTGGATGGTTTGAAATGAAAGGGAAGACCTATATTTATAGGATAAAGGTAGTTCATTTTAGGAAACAATACATAGGAAAAATAAATTGATTAGCTAATTTATTAAGCACTTGCAATAATCGATTATTACTATACAAATTGGAATATTTTCATAGAGCAATATTACCATTCATTATAACACTGTCAAAATCGATTAGGGACTAAATTATGATTCTTTAATTAACTTAGCACTTAATTTAAACAACTGCATGTATGATAACTTTGTTACCTCATATTCATCTTTTTTTAGTGATGCATTTAAGCAAAATCCATCTTCCTCATTAAGAGATGATTCTTAGAAGGTTCTACTAGAGGTTTACTTCTCTTTCAACACCTTCAGCATCTCACACTTTAACATTAACACTTGTGTTTACTGATACAATATAATTTCTTCTCACTCTTTGATTTATTACTGAATGAAAATACCTTGTGTTTTGATCTCATTCACTTAACCATTTTGTCTTGATTTTTGTCTTAACAAGCTTTCTTTAAGTTGAATATTTCTCAAAAATTCATCTAACAGTTTCTTCCTTGTGACTGCTAAATTTCCAAAATAATTTTGTTCATTATCTATCATCAACTCACCAAGTTCATTCATCTTCTTGACTTCATCTTCAATTATTAAGTCCAACCATCCAAATATCTCCTTATTGCACACTCTTAACTTAGCTCTTTGTAATTTAAAAATTTACTTTAATACAAAGGCAAGTTTTCCTTCCACAATTATTGATCTCCAAGCCTCCTCCACAAACCCTTTGAGATTTTTCACAGGCTGATCTCGAAATAAGTTTTGAATTTTGAGTTGGCTATCCTCTGAATCGAATCGAGGTTTTATAAGGGTTGGCCCTGAACCAAACTGTGATATTTACAAGTTTGATCTGGAACCTACAGAGATTTTATACAGACTGAGATAAAAAACCATGTGAGATTTTATACCAGAATAATCTCTAACCAATTGAGCTTTTGTGTCGTACTGAGCTCAAGAACCAAGGTGAATATTTTTCACTAGTTATTTTTCACGGACCCAAAAGGAGAGCTTTTTTTCAAGTGGTGGAGCTCACGAACCAAACAGAGACTTATACTAATTCCCCAAGAGTTTTTATACTGGTCTCCTTCAATCCAAAATAAAAACTTTATAAGGAAGAACAATTTACTCAATAGGAAAAAAACTCATGGTAAATTTACAATAATTCCCTTACCCGAAAATATTTCCTCACTAAACTCAATAACACTTTCAAATTAAAACACTATGGCTAAAAATGTGAGATAAAATAAATGATTTTAGAGAGATTGAGAGAAAGAGGAAAGTGAGATATTTACGTTTTTCTGTATGGTTTGAAATGAATGGGAATACCTATCTTTATAGGTCAAGGGGAGGTTCATTTTAGGAAACAATATATAGGAAAAATAAATTGATTAGCTAATTGATTGGGCACTTTCAATAATCGATTAATGCTTCCCAAATTGAAAGATTTTGATAGAGAACTGTTATATTCATTATGACACTGTCAAAATCGATTATGGACTAAGTTACGCTTCTTTGATTAACTTAGAACTTAATTTAAACAATTGCGTGTATAATAACTTTATCACCTCATATTCATCTTTTTCATGTGATGCATTTAATGAAAAATCATCTTCCTCGTTGGGAGATGATTCTTAGAACGTTCTACTAGAGGTTTACTCTTGGAAGTTTCTCCTTGAGCTTGAATCTCTGAAGTTATTGTTAGTTAAGAATCCCTTCTTCTATTGAGTTTCTCATTTAATAAGACTTCTTCTTCATATTCTCCTTTTGATGAAGTTCCTCTATTTGATGTTGAATTCTCTAAGGATCGTTAAAATATATTCTTCTATAATTGAGGTTATGCCTTCATCCTTTACTAGTGGAATAAATTCATTCAACTTCTCAACAATTTGTTCCTTCTCAATTTTTTTTATAGAAAATTACAAACACTTCCATCTCTCGATTTAAGGATTATACCAGGTTTCTGATTCAAATTCTTAATTATTAGATATTTGTAAGTAACAAAGGTTCTAGCATTTTTCTAACATTTCTAATAATTGAATAACACTTATGAATGAATCATCATATTTTTCACCTTGTATGTTATTCACTTATGTCCGACACTTGGAGAAACACTATATATCATTTCAAGAGTGTTCCATATTTCCTTGGAAAATTTACAACTATGAAAATAAAATAATTAATTTTTATCTAAGGACATAACTAAAAAAATTAGTTTTAAAATAAATTTCAAATTTTTTTTCTTTTTCCTTTGTGGTCCAAAGGAAATCTGGTTTATATACTACTTCTACATTAACATGGTGAGTAGGGATAAATGAATCGTTAATCAAATTTTCCCACAACTCAAAACCAAGACTTTGAATTGATATTTTAAATATAGATTTCCACTATCCAAACATATCACTATTAAATGATAGAAACAATGTTGAAAGGTGTACTTGTCAAAAATTACAGAATGTGTGGAACCCCTATGCAAGTAAGGGTGACCAATGTGGTGAAAAACCATGCTTGGTGGTATTTTAAAGTGATTAGAGAGAAAGATCGTGTGAGGTGAGATGCTCTGTAATTTTAGGGGGGTATATTATGTGTATTGTGATTTGTCTCCCCTCTTTCTAGGGATGAGATATTTGTAAAGGCTATTGGGCCTGGAGTTAGGGTTTCCTTGGTAGTTATGACTATCACTCAGTCATTGGTGTAATATTAGATCCCTGTTTTCTATGGAGACATGAATTAGAGTGTTAATCTTGACTTCTCTCTAACCGAGGTATGTCTTTTCCCATTTTTCTCATGACTGGATGGGTAGGGAGTGCTCAGGACGAGGTTGTCCTCAATTATGGGAGGTAGCTAATAGTATCCTTTCACTGGAAGTTGTAATCCTACACCCTTAATAGATCCTTTACACATGTATCGCTACATAATCCTTCAAGGTCATGGGCTTTGATAAAGGGTGAAATACTTTAAACAACATAGTGTTATGGGTGTTCGTCTGATGAGACCCTAAGTCCCTTAAGCAGCATATTTAGATGAGCATGTTTGATGAGACTTAGTACTCCGGGAGATATTAAGTATGTCTAGTGAGAATCCAAGTCCCTCAGGCGAGGTGTTGAGTATCTTGAGTGAGACTTGGGTCCAAACCGTCAGGCAAGACTTATGAGTTATGTCTCTTGGGCCAAACTTAGCTCGTGTTCCTCGGGCAAGGTTTTAGGTTGGACCTTGTCTAAGGAGACTATAAAACCCTCAAGTGAGAAATTTATATAAGCCTATTTGATGGGACTCTACTTTTATCAAGAAAGATTAAGCCTGGATGATGAGACTCTAAGTCCCCCGTGCAAGACATTTAGATGAGCCTCTTTGATGAAACTCAAAGTCCTTCAAGCAAGATTAACCATGTTTGATGAAACTCCAAGTTTGTTAAGTAATGCATATATATATGAGCCTGTTTGAGGGGACTTTAAATTCTTCAAGAGAGATTAAGATTGTCTGATGAGAATCTAAGTCCCTTAGGTGATATTAAACTTGTTTCATCAGATAACAAGTCCCTCCGGTAAGGTGTTTAGATGGTCCTGTTTCATGGGACTCTAAGTCCTTCAGGAGAGATTAAGAATGTATGATGAGACTCCATGTCCATTAGGTGAGGCATTCAAATGAGCTTTTCTGATGGGACTCTAAGTCCTTCAAGTGACATAAAGCCAGACTGATGAGAGTCCAAGTCCTCCAGGCGAGACGTTGAGTCTCTTGAGCCAGACTTGGTCCAAATCCTCGAAACAAACTTGTGAGTTAAGTCTCTGGGGCCATACTTAGGTCACGTCCCTTGGGATATACTTTAAGTTAAACCTTATTTAAGGATACTCTAAGTCCCTCAAGTGAGGCGTTTAGATGAGGGGGTTTCTAGTGGATAGCACAATCATATTGCCTTTAAGGGATCTTCCTGTTGAAGTCCATCATATTCTCATTTCCTTAAGAGGAGGAAAAGATTTTCTCATGAAGTCTAACGTGTTTATATTGCCTAAGTAGGCGGCAAGGATATTCTTGTAGAAGTCCAACATATTCGTAGTGCCTGAGGAGACGACAAGGATATTTTCCTATTGAAGTCCAACATATTGTTATTGCTTGAAGAGGTAGAAAGAATCTTCTTGTGGAAATCCAACATACATGATACTAAAATCAAAATGTTCTCTGTACTCATAAACATTCAAAAGTTCATACATAAGAGGGTGATATGGCCCCTAAAAAAATTCATAAATAGCTTAATTATAATAATATTTTAAATGGACAAAGTTCCAAGTCCTA
The DNA here is from genome assembly GCA_948472305.1 of Vicia faba. Lineage (NCBI taxonomy): Eukaryota > Viridiplantae > Streptophyta > Magnoliopsida > Fabales > Fabaceae > Vicia > Vicia faba. Next base: position 1,560,189,725 of record OX451736.1, read on the forward strand.
GGGACGAGTCCTTCATCCAACTCTTACAGCTTATATGCTTTGTTTTTCAGCTTCTGGAATATGCGGTATGGTCTTTCCTAGTTAGGTTGCAACTTCCCCAACTGCACAGGCAAAACCACTTGCTTTAGCACCAGGTTTCCCTCTTACATTTCTCTTAGCATTACCTTAGAATTATGTCTTCTAGAAGCTATTTATTGGTGAAAGATTCCTAGATGTGGGTGATGTCTCATACCTTATTGACCAAATTTGTGTCACATTTTAGCCTTGTATTGTTCATCTTCTGGTTGAATTGAGAGCGTCTCCAAGAGGGAGTGTTGATCTCGACGGGTAACATAGCTTCCTCCCCATATACTATGGTGAATGGATTTTCCTTAGTAGTTAATTAGAGCATGGTTTGGTACGAGCATAATATCTCATTGGTTAATTCATCTCATAAACCCTTGGTGTCGTTCAAATTCCTCTTGATTCCCTTTAGGATTACCTTGTTTGTTGACTCTAACTGTTTATTGGTTTCGGGGTGGACAATAGATACAAACTTTGTATGAATTCCAGTTCACAGAAAAAGTCAGTGACTGTAGTGATAACAAATTGGGTTCCATTATCAGAGATGATGACGCTTGGAATCCCAAACATGCACATGATCTCGTACAAGTAGAAAAAACAAACTCTTTCTGCTATAATTTTAGCGACAACTTCCGCCTCTATCCACTTTGTAAAATAGTCTACTCCTACAATCAAAAACTTTAGTTGCATAGTGTGATACGGTGGGAGAACTGACTTGGGTGATTTGCGTTTTGTCCCAAATGTTGCGGATAGCAAGAGTCGCCACTGACTTTTCTTTTATCTAATAAAGGAAAGGGTGAAAAGAACAGGAAAGACCTTTGAGAATTTTCTTGAGTTCGGGGGGTAGGTTATGAAAAGGGAAGGTGTTAGCACCCCTTTTCATTCGTAGTTATCTACGGGCTCTTAATTGCTAGCTCACTTTAAAATGCCTTGTGTTTGTGTAAGTTTGAAAATATTTTGAAAACTCCTAAGTTTGGCAATCTTTGCAATGATTCTCGCATTGTTGGTAATGTATACAAAGTGTTGGTTTTGAAAATATTTGTTGGAAAAAGAGTGTTTGAAAGATGTTTTGAAAAATGCCAATGTAAGGCCATTTTGTAGTGATTCTCGTATCGTTGAGAATGTTTACAAAATGTTTGTTTTGGAAAGTATTTTGAAAGTATGAGGTGTGGAATGGTTTTATTTGTGAGCAAGAAATTACGAGTAATCTACCTACTCCAAAAGTCTTTGTTCTTTTCCTCCTCCTTTAGATAGTGCTTGTCTACCATTGGTTGGTAGGGAGCCATATCATTGGATGCGAGGGACAGGTGTGGGTCATCGTACAATCATTGAAGGCAACTTATAAGATGTTCTAGAAATTGTCGTAAGGGACTAATATCTTTTACCGAAGGTAACATCCAAGGGTCATCGAGGGACTACAATCTTTTTATCGAGAGTCTTTTCTAAAACATCTCACATTCGAGGGACATGACTATTTTTTTTGAGGCAACAAGTGAGGTTAACCCTATAGGTGCATCTGTGCAAAGTGTATTAATTTCATGTATTTTATCTTGAATTAGGGTTTTCTAATGTTTGATTTTAATCTTGTCATGCAAACCCTAATTATTGGCAATAATAAGGAAAGCGATAAATTGCAGAATTTAAATGTCCTACACTATTACAACGCTTTGGGAATAGGGGGTACAATTTGTGAATAGGGGGAAGAAAGCAATAAAGCCCTAATCACCATTACAAACCATTGAATATGAATAATAATTGAATGTACGAAATTTAAAGAGGAAGAAAGAAATTGTTTTTAGGGTTTTTGATAGAAAGGTTTAAAGATTAACCTAACTAATTAATTTTAATTACAAAAGAATTTAATTAATTTTAACAAAACCTAAAACCTAAGTTAATTAAAATAAAACCTAAGTCTAATTTAATTTTTTTAGAAAATAATTTTTGTTAATGTAGAAAAGAAAATATTTTATGATGTAAAAGAACTAATAAAACCTAATTTAGTAAAAAAAAAGAAATAAAGTATTTAAATTAAAATATTTTTAATTTAAGAAAATATGTTTTTTTTTATTTTTAATTTAAATAAAATAAATAAAGAAATAATATAAAATAAGAAAATATAAAGAATATGAAAACATTGGGCTTGGGGGTTAAAAAGTGAAAATGGGGGTTAAGAATTAGTAAAAAGGCCCAAGTCTGTTTTTTGTTTGAAATCAGAAGAAAAAAAATCATTAGGCCTGCGCTGGTTTTAGTAGATAGGGGGTGTATGGAAGAAACCCAGTCAATGGTCCAGAAGCAAAAGTCAAATGCCTGAGGATCCAATGTGATTGATTTGAGAGGGTGCATCATGGTCTTGCTTTATAGAGTGTTGGATCTGATAGCTTGGCTGATCTGATGGTGATGGAGAAAGGTGCATGAGACGCGCGCTAGCTTGGCTTGCACATGATCTAATACAAAGAAATATGAAATAAACAAAAGGGTACCGTTGGGGATCGAACCCAGGTCCCTATAGTTCAATTCCATATGCGCGCTTACTTTGCCACTAGGGTGGATGTTTCATCCGGTATTAAGACAACTTGCATTAAATATAAAATAAACCCTTTCCCGAACACACTTCATCTTCTTCCTCGCACCAGCTTCCATTGACAAGATTTTTGAATTTCTGATCTTGCTCATTTCTCAGCCATTTGTATAAGTATAAATATGAAACTTGCTCTATTTTTCAATACGAATTCAACCATGTAAACAACTTAAACCATAAATCAAAGATGAACATTAATTTCTGTTGGTACCAAATAAAACCTAATTTCTTCAGAAAGTTCAAACTCAAAATTCGCATCACTCAGGCAACATAAATGAAAACTAAAGGCATGGTTAGCTTCAGGGCTATGATGTCGACATATTTTATTCATAAAGTAATCATTAATGATGCTTGTAGAGAGAGTTCAAAGTTGAGAAAACTTACCTCAAAACTGGAAATTGTGTATGGAGTTTGAGCACTTTTGGAGGTGTGGTGATAATCTGGATAACTTCAATGAACTCCTAAGAAGCTAATGTAACTCTTACTTTGTGCTGAAAGTGGCTGAATCGTGCTGGAGAAGTCAATGTGCAGAGTTCTGTTTTTGAGTTTGAAAGATGAGGTTGATAATGTTACAGTCATGAAACAGGGGTGGGGATGAGTTGTTTATGATGTATAGATGCTTTGTAAATGATTATAAGTGAAAACACACGAGGGATTTGAATGTTTGAAGTTTTTGGTCAGAAATGCCAACAATGGAGGTTTTTGTGCAAATTCTGGTTTGAGGGAGTTTGAGGGTTTGTAAAATCGTGTGTTAGCTTGCAAAATAGTGTCTTTATTTATATGGAAGGGTTGGAGAAGCTCAAGTTGATTAGAATTCAAAATCACGTGTTAAGCTCAACATGTGATTTTCTTGAAAAATCAAGTTTCAATGCCTTGTACCTTTGATTATATAGTGGTTAAACACTTTAATCATAATGCTTCTGACCTTGTAGATGGAGTGTGATAGGAGGGAACAAGTGAGAGGCTCGAGAATTGACTGTGCATAAAGCTTGCTTTTCAAGAATGGCAATGTTAACTTTTTACCCAAAATGGAAAATTGACTTGGGCAATGCTTAAACCACTTGGATCATAGCTCAAAAGTTTATGTAATCCATTAATTATGGATATATACACAAGTTAGAAGGCTTGCAAAGTAATATTATGCAGCATAACATTGAGATTGGATTATGTGTTCATCAAGAAAATGACTTGTAATTCAAGAATGGATGCACAACTTCTTCTCTTTGATTCTCTTAGCATAAGAATGATCTCTTCAAGTTATTTGACATTTTGGAAAGATTGAAACATTTTCTACAACCTTCATGTTGACCACTTTGGCTAAATCATCTTGGGAATAGGTAAAAATTGGTCAAGAAGTTAGGTAAAAAATCTGCCTAAACTTGCTAAAATTTTCACTAAGTGTTTTATGGAAAATATCATGAATTTATTAGCTTATATCTTCAAACCTAATCATTTTTTAGACATCAATCCTAAGGGACAAAGTTTTAGAATTCATCAAGATCTACAACTTTCATGTTGAAACTTTTCCTTGAATCATCTTGCATCTTGGTGAAAAATTGTCATGAAGTATTGAAATTCTAAAGGTTAAAAACACTTAGAATTTTTCTAAGTCTTTGAAATCTTGACTTTTTTGTTGAATTTTTGACTTTCTTGATTCTTGGTGATCAAGTTTGATATTTTTGAGCATCTTGATGAATTTTGATCTTTGAAATTTAATGTTTACCAAAAAATTCAAAATTTGACTTTTTGTGTATCAATTGACTTTTCATCAGTTGATCAAATTTAAACTATCAATCCATTGATCTTGAGAAATTATTTGAGCCATGAAATTAGGTCAATATATTGTATTTTAGTCCTTGAGATCATGTTTCAAACAATTAGGTCATGTACTAGGTCAAAAGTCACTGATCAGTCATTCTCAATCAAAACCCTAATTTTGACAATTTTGCCCCTTTGATGATTGGAGTTCTTTTTCTTGAGGAATTGTGATCAACCCTTAATAAATTGATGAATATGACTTCAAAATGTTGATGTTGGCCAAAAATCATGAATTTTGACTGTATATTGACCACATTTGACTTTTTACCCAATACAACATATTTTCAGTCATCTGAGCAATTGAGTGAGAAAATTTGTGATGCAAGGCTTGAAACTTGGTATGAGAAATCTTAAATACCTATAATGAAGCATGAAAGTAATTTGAGGCATCAAAAGTCCAATTTTATTTAAGAAAATCAAAACCCTGATTTGGAGGCTCAGTGCTTAAGAGGTGAGCTTATCTGATCAAAACCTTGAGAACCCTTGAGCATTTGAGATTTTTGGTGAGAAATGTCTTGAGAAAAGAGAGAGAAAATTTTGGGGTACAACACATAGGCATTTATGGAAATGGGCCTAGAATGTCCATTCCCCTGGTAAAAAGGACAAAGTGATTTAATGGAAAGAAAAGTTTCATTTGGATTATGGTGAAGGTCGGCGTGTCTCTAACACTGGTCGCACTTCTTGATGAAGGCCAAATTTTCCTTTAATAAGGTGTGATGATAATATCCTTCCCTAAGTAGCTTGTAGGAAGTATATCAACATAAATATAAATTTTGTAGGCCCCTTGATGAGCCTCGACAAGGACTAAGGCAGTTTCATGCTCCCCTAAGCATTGTAGTATTAGGGAGGCTGCTTCTCAACCTTTTTTACTTCTCCTTCATCTTGAGGGAGATCGTCCTTCTACATATTGCACAATATAGGTGACATATAATTTGACTCTGGGGTTACTTCTAGGGTGTATATCCCGTCTTCCTCAATACTAAGGGCGACAAGAGTCTCTTGTATTATCATCTGATTAAAACCCATCGTATTTGAATTGGTGAGTTTTGACATGAGACCTTCTCCGAAGTTTTGTTCCATGGGAATGAGTTCTACTTTAAAAGATGTAAAGCATGTTGATAAATTTTGAACCTTATGGAGGTATTTTATAAGCTGTGGTTCTTTAGCCTGGTAATTTTTGGCGATTTGGTTAGTGACTAGCTGGGAATCACATTTTGCCTTCAACCTATAGGTACTTATTTCAAGGGAGATAATCGTATTAGTGATGAGAGCTTCCTACTAAGCATGGTTATTGCTAGCGCTGAAATTAAATTCAAGTTCTTGTTTTATCAGTATGTCGTCGGGTCTTTCTAATACTATTCCAATGTAACTCCCTTTTACATTTGAGGCCCCATAGACCGATAGTGTCAACTCTGAGTGCGCCTCCTCGTCCATAGGCGAGTTAAATTTTACCAAAATATATTCCAGAGTTTTGGATTTGATGTTTCCTTTTAGGACATACTCGATGTCATACTTTGAGAGTTCCACTTCCCAAGATACCATTCTTCCTACCGGGCCTGGTTTCTTCATGACTTTTAGAACATGATATTTGGTTTTTAAGATCACTTTATGAACTTAAAAATATGTTTGAATCTTTCTCTCTGTGACGATGATACCATAACAAGCTTCTCGATCTTCTGGTAATGTGTTTTAGCGCCTTTGAAAACTTTACTTACAAAATACATAGGTAGTTATACCTTATTTGTCTCTTGGATGAGTACTAAACTCATCGCGTGATTTATGACTAAAAGGTAGAGGAGTACTGGCGATCCTTCCCTCAGATGAGTGAGGATGGGCGGAGACATGAGGAAGAGTTTTATTCTTGAGAATGCATCCTCGCATTCTTTGGTCCCCTCGAACATTTATTTTGACTTTAGGATGTAGAGGAAAAGGAAATCCTTATTTACATTATAAGTTAGGAAATGGGATAAGGCGGTGAGTCGATCAATAAGTTATTGAACTTATTTGACTCTGGAGGGGCTTCTCATGTCGATGGTAGGTTGACAGTTATCAATATTTTCTTCAATGCCTCTTTATGTTTATATATAGCCCGAGAACTTTTTCTTCTGCACTTCAAATGAGCACTTGGTGAGATCCAAGTGCATGTTGTACTTCCTGGCTGACTAGAGGACTTCCTCCAATTTTATTGCATGGATATGTCCCTCAGTAGTATACATTATCATGTCACTAACAAAGACATCCAAATTCCTCTCTATCTAGTGGAGAATATAGAATCCATGAGTCACTGGTAGGTGGCACTGACATTCTTAAGGTTGAAGGACATGACATTATAGTAGTAGTTGCCACGGTTAGACATGAATGATGTCTTGGGCATGTCAAGGAGATCCATTCTAATCTGGTTGTAGCCCCAAATAGGCATATATGAAGCTAAACATATGATATACCAAGGACCCATCAATCAGACAATCAATATCTGGCATTGAAAATGGGCCCTTAGGGCAAGTCGTATTGAGGTAGGTGAAATCCATGCACATGCGCCACTTGTTCGATGCTTTCTTACCATAATTGTTGATACAATAGATATTCACATTTTTATAGACATTTTATACAATATGCCATGACATTATGTTGATACGTGTGGTCTTTATGGGATCAAAACAAGAGGCAAATATGTGGAGCATGATGTCCTAACATCGTGGAACATTCTGCCTTAGAAGCTGCTATGACGTATCAAAATCAACAACATGATTTGTTTCCATATTTATCTGTGAGTTTATGTGCTTTTTGAATTAGAAAAGAATTCCTAAAAAGATCAAAGTTCAAGACCAAATCAGATTGATAAAAACTTAAATTTAAGATATATTGCAAATCAAATTAAATCATATCTTGAAAATGCGATTTTGGAGTTTCTTCAGCCACAAGTATTCTAAACCTTAAACGCAAGCAACAATTAATTATTTTGAAATTTAAGGAGACTCTGACCTTAAGATATATTTCAAGGCTTTTGTATTTTTTGAGCCTTTTTGTTTCCGTGTATTTAACTTGTGAAACTCTATTCATTTGAAACATTCCTATCCAAAGGAATAGAGTTTGGTTTATTGAGTTGTTATAGTTCTATCATTCCAATCTTTTCTAATCTTTGCAGCACTAGGGATAATTGTTTATAGAAAGTAAGAGGGGTCTCATATTTATGAGGAGTCCTAAATAAAAATTTATGGATAGTATTAAGAAAAAATGCATTGAACTAGAAGAGTTCATCTTAGACAAATTTTTACTTTTACTATTAAGAGTGGATTTTATTTCTTGGGTTAAAAACCTCTAAACATATGTGAATTGCACAGAACTAGATTACCAACTCCTTGTGTTTAATTTACTTTATCAGCATTTTAATTGTTACTGCATTCATCTTATCATACTCAATGTTTGGCACATTGTGTTTGACATCTTTCCAAAGGGAAAACAAAATTTCAAGCACCACACTGAGTAACTAGGCTGGATATTTGGTTTCTCTAATGAATTTAATGCTTTCTTACCTCTTCGTCGATGGCTCCTCTCTTCTCCTCGCCAAATTTTCGCTTTCTTTGCACCATTGGCCTCACAAAGGGGTTAATGGCGAGGCAATGACACACCACTCTGGTGTATATCCCTTGTAATGATGAACATGGTTTAGGTTGGACCAAGTTTGACCTAACTCGTTACCCAGCCCGTTCAAACTTCAACGATTTGGGTTCATTATTCAACCCTAAATTTCACAGTCAAAATTGACCCAAACCGACCCGTTCGTTTATGGGTTGGGTCGGGTGAGGTTTGCGTGTTGTGTTTCAAGTAAAATAATATTTTATTAATTTTTCAGTTATAAAAAAATTGTGTCATAACTCAACATGATACATACTCTAACACTCAAATTAGATGAAACGCATTATATAATGTCTAATAAAATCTATCTATATCTATAAATACCTCACTTTATACACTAATTCACCATTCACAAAAAAAAAAATCCTTAAAAATTTGCCTTCACACTAAAGACAAACTTTGTTACAAAAAACCCCTAAGTCTTCAGTATCAACCTGAGCAGAACCTCACTCTAAAGGAGAATAGGAAAGAGCATAAAGAAATGAGAAAGAAAAGAAAGGAGGAAGCAACTTACATGGTCACATAGGGTCATGTAAGTCCTCATACCCTTTTTGTAGCCTTTTAATCATTGCAAATGTTGTGTTTGCGTTTGAAAGCATGATAGATTTGAGTTTTTATTTTGTTATTTTTTTTAAAATTTGTTTTGGTTCTAATTGATGGTGATGTATGTTTTTATTATCACTATTCTTCTTCTTCTTTTTGTAAAAGACTTACGACAATTTTTTTTTAATAATAGGCAGGCAAATTATTACGCTATCTTTGTTTTATAAAATTACTAAATTATTTCTTATATGGTATAATAAAAAAGATCAATAAAGCCATTCTCACCCATGTTATTTTTTTACCCTTTGTTTTTTAATTTTGTTTTTTTAGTTTGGGCCCAATATACCATATGTATATAATACCCCCATATTCACTTTTGCCCCTTAAAGTTTAATTAAATCCTAATTACTTTTAATTTAGTTTAATTAAATTAGATGCTAATTATTTTTTTAAACCCTATTAATTTAATTAATCCAAACCCTAATTTCTTGCTACAATCCCTCTCTAAATTAATTTATCTCTTTTTATTTTAGGTCATTTAGTTTAATTTTTTATTTTAGCCATTATTCTATAAGAAACAAAAATATATTTCATTATATTTAATTATTATTAGAAAAATGCAAAAACAATAAAGTACAAAAGATACTAAAAAAATGCCCTTTTTAATTAATTAAATTATTAACTTGTACTTAATTTTTACAGACTCCTGATTAATTTAAAATATTCACATTACATCGCCCATAAGTTCACCAGTCTCGACTGTGGTATAAACTTTCTTCATAGAATGGGGATTGGATTTGTCATCTCACTTTTTGCTACCCTAATTATTGGTTTCATTGAAATCAAGCGGAAAAAGGTAGCTGATCTTACCGGTTAATCAGAACCTGCAAGTGGACCGAAGGAGGATCTTTGACTGGCTGGAAAGTTGAGGAGAAAAGGGGGTTGTACCTGCAAGGCACTCCAAAGATCAAGTAAGTGTGGGAGTAAAGAGATACATGCAGAATATTAAGGTTTAAGGTGTGAGATTGTAAATACCTGGCCCTCACATGTGTGAGGGTTTATATAATGTTCCCCTGACGCATAATCATTGGTTCCTATTTTTTGAGCCTAGATATAAGGATCCGTAAAGATAGGTAACTACCAGGACTGAGTCAAAACGAACATGTATGCTCGTAAGTAGCAGTTTGTTCCGAGGAGGAGGATTACAGGCATATGGCCATTTTGGTCGTTTCTTGGGTGTCTGCCCGACTCGTATTGGGCCGAAGGGAGACATTCGCTGATCTGGTCAGGCGTGTATGTCAGGCATAACTGGTCAGATGACAAGTGTTGTGGTCAACCAAAGTGATGGGTCGCTGTCATCGGGTTGTGCCAAGGGTAGAAGCGGATTGGGCCAATCTAGAACATGAGCCTCCCAAGTCGTTGCTCATGGGCATATGAGTAATGACTTAGAACTAGACCGCGAAACGGGGGTGCTTTTGGGTCGACCTCATTTTGGGAGCATGAGGGACGCTCGTAGTGTTTGCCTCGCAGAGAGGGGAACAACCGAGCATTATGTACAAGTAGTTATTGTGTCGTACGCACATTAACCTATGGGGAGAGGAATGGTTTGGTTTCGAAATCTAAATAGTTGGCGTGTCACGCGTGTCTTGAGGTACGTGCTATCAGAAAAAGAGGTGACGATGGCTAGCCTAAGGACTAGGGCACAATGGTGACGCCCTTTAGAGTTCCCTAGGCGCATGCTCATTCATGCGTTGATGAGCCTCCTATAGTGTGTGTCAAACAATAGTGTCTGAGCCTCCTCGCTGTGTTGATAAGGGCTAATGCCACTTTTTCAATTTGCTAGTATATTACTTTGGGGACCTGTAGGGCTTTGCTCGTGAAGTAAATAGGCTTCTGCCCTTCTGGGATTTCTCAGATTATTACGGTGCTCACGGCCTCAGAGGTAACAGCCAGATAGAGATAAAGGGTTTTGTCTTTCTCTGGTCAAGAGAGGACGAATGACTATGATAATACCTGCTTCAGGTGGGTGAGGGCTTGCTCTCACTCGTCCATCCATTTGAAGGCGGCCTCTTTACGGAGAAGTTTGAAGAGGGGGAGCGCGTGTTGGGCAAATTTTTCCACAAAGCGAGAGAGCGACGTGAGCATGCCATTCAATATCTGGATGGACTTCTTTGAATTAGGAATTGGAAATTCAGAGAATGCTCGACATTTATTGGGGTTTGCTTTGATTCCCCATTATGCCAGGTAGAAGCCGAGGAATTTTCCTGCCCACACGCCAAATGTGCATTTTTCTGGGTTAAAGTGTATTATGCATTTCCTTGACTGCTCGAAGACCTTTTTCTAGTGGAGGGCGTGGTTGACTTCTTCCGCGGACTTGACAATCATGTCGTCCATGTAGACTTCGAGCATGTCGCCTATCTCGTTGCGAAATACTTTACTCATCATGCCCTAGTAGGTAGCGCCCGCATTTTTCAAGCTGAGTGGCATTACATTGTAGTAATAGTTACTCGATTTGGTCATGAACGCCGTACAATTTTTGTTTGATTTTGCCTTGGGGATCTGGTTATAACCAGAATATGCATCCATGAAAGATAATAATTTGAAATTGGCCGAATTGTCGATCAGTTTGTCGATATTGGGGAGGGGTAAGCTTCTTTTGGGAAAGCGTGGTTGAGATTGGTATAATCAATGCACATACGAAACTTTCCATTAGAATTTTTCACGAGGACTACATTTGAGAGCCAGGTTGTGTACTCGGCTTTAGGAATTAAAATGTGTCATTAAGAGGTATTTTATATCCTACTCGGCAGCCTCCATCTTTTCAGGGGACTACTTTTTCCTACGCTGAGCAACTGCCTTAAGGGCAGGGACTATAGTCAGATGGTGACATGCAATTTCTGGGTCTAGTCTGTGCATTTTAGTTGCACTTTAGGAAAACAGATCGGCATTCTCCTTCAAGCATGCTTCCAATTGACTCTTCGTTGGGTCGGGGAGGTCGGCGCCAATCTTTACTCCTCTAGAGGGATCGTTCCCGAGGGGGATGATCTCGAAGTCCCCATCTGGGACATGTCATATGGGGTCCAAAGGCTCATTGTTGTCTGCGGTCAGGAACAAGCTTTCCCCTTCGACCATGGGCTCTTTCCCTTTTCTCTTATGTTATGTGAGGTCTTCCTTGGAGAAGCGGCTGTCAAGGTCGATGGCGTCGACCCTCGGTAGTGGTCTGGGTTCCTCGGAGCTGGAGGGAAGAGCGGACTCGGTGGACATTTGGGGCTGAGTGTTGATGGAACTCAGACCCTTGGCTAGAGCTTCAAAACACCTTTTTGTTGCTTGGACGTCCCTGTGTAGGGTGGCGACCAAACTTTCAGCAGTGTAGTACTTCATCTTGAGATGCACGGTGGAGGGCACCAAAATTAGCTCGGCTACAGTGGGCCTCCCGAAGATGTATTGGTAGAGAGATGGGCAGTCTACAACTAAAAACTAGGTCATGATGGCCCTGGCCGTCACCCCTCTTCCAAAGGTGATAATCAGCTCGACATACTCCCAGGGTTTGGTGACGGACCCATTAAAGCCCTAGAGATCCGAGCTTACATATGGGCTAAGATGGCTCTTGTTCAGCTATAGGGTGATGAATAGCTAGGTGTACATTATGTCCATGGAACTTCCTTGATCTACTAGGATGCACCAAATATCAAAGTTCACCATGCATACTCGTACGAGAAGCGGGATGGTCGAGTCAGGAGCTCTTCTTTGAAGTTCTTCCCTGTTGAATGCAAGGGGGGTGAGAGCCTCCTCTGAACTTATCCAGGATGGCATCCGTATCAGAGTTGGATTTAGTTAATTGATCAAATATTTTCTTTAGGGAGCCCACCATGTGCTTGTTGAATCCCCCACTGGAGATGATCATTGCTGCGGGGAAGGATTCCCATGGACTATGCAAGGAAAATTATAGTTGAACTTCCTCCATGTCGGGAAAGTAAAAATATTTTGGCCTAGTGATGCTCATGGCGACTGATATAATGTCAGCATCGGGGGACTCATTCCCCTCCTCGACATTCTTGGTTTCTTAAGGCTCCTCACGAGCACCATCTTTTTCTTATACCACTTGAGGTGTCTGTCTCGGATTAATATCTTGATTGCATACTTGAGATGGATGCAGTCGTCAGTGTTGTGCCCATGGATCTTGTGGAACCTATAGTAATTGCTCGTGTCGGTCCCGGGCTTGGTGGGTGTATGGGAAGAAAAGTGTATCCCGACCTACTTAAATTATGAGTTGGCGCATTAAGTCAGAATACACTCCCTCGAAGTGTTCAGGGGGTGTAGTCGTGGAACCTCCCAGCAGGCCCCTTGTAGTCTTTGTAGTCTCGGGATTTGTCTTCCCGCTTCTTCTCCCCCCCCGACGGGATATCGAGGGCTCGTCTTTTTTCGAGGACTTGGCATTCTCTCTGTGTCTTGAGTCCCTTGTATTGTTGGCCACCTCCTTCTCTTCATACGTAATATACACTTGAGCCTTGAGAAGGTGGGAGTCGAGCATGGCTGGAGTTTCGATGCCCACAGCCTTTGCGAAGCTACGGGGACAGAGCCCGCGCTCGAGAAGGTATTTCTTCTTGGCATTGGTCATTGAAACCTGTATGGCTTCTTTATTAAAGCGCTTGATATATGCTCGCAAAGGCTCATCTCTTCCCTAGATAATTTCTTCTAGTGACACTTCTGATTTCAAATGTCAGTGGGAATCAGTGAAGTGCCTCGAGAATATCCTTCCCAACTGTTTCCAGGAGATAATGGACTCGTTAGGCAGACTCTTGTACCAAGCCATGGCACATTTCCTTAAGGTGTTTGGAAATAGTCTGCACTTGATCGCACCCTTCACTCCTCGGTAATCGAGGATGGAATTGATATCCTCTATATGGTCATCCAGATCAGTTATACCATCATAGGACCCCGGCAAGGGTGGCTTCTCTAGATCGATTGGGAGTTGCACTTCTATGATCTCCCTCAACAACGGGTCGCGAGGCTCGTCATTGTCGCTTCCTTTTAGGGACGACGACAGGGTGTGATGGTTTCTCCCCCGTCAGGCATCGTTGTCTCTTTAAGGGGAAGGGCTCCTCCGATGTTATCTTGGTTTGGGCGATAGTGATCGGCCACGGTCGATCCCGCAGTCGCTCTTGGCCTTCATGGGAGATATAGAGCCTTGGTATTTCTTAGGAGACATACGATCGCTTTTCTTACTGAAAGAAACATCATGATTCTCTCTTGTTGGTGGATGGCCACACCTAGGTGGTGATATATTGGGGGAGTCGTGTCGTCAGTGTCTCTGAGGAGGAGATCTTGATTGTTTCTGCTCCCAAGCCCCAACCCTTTTGCTCTGTTGGAGGATAATGGTGTTGGTCTGGTTAATGGCAGTGATTAGTGCTACTATGGTTGGGTCGGTGTTCTGCAAAACAGAGATCAGTTGTAGGATCTCTGATAGGTCTTCAACAGAGTTATTGGGGTGTTATCCATTCAAGAACCACTCGTTGTTGCGTTCAGTGTCGATTGAATCTGAGGATGCATTGTGCCCGTCTCGGACGTTGAAGTCATCCTCAAGATGAGGATGCTCCTGGCTTCCTTCGGTCTTACACGCTGGGGAGAGCATGATCTTTCCAGATAGATGGTGATCATCATGGTCGACCATGTTTGATAAATGAAAAAGATCTTTTGTTTTCAGATTTCAGGGACAGAAAACAAGGAAGATAGTTTCCCATAGACGACGCCACAAATCTTACTGGTTAATCAGAACCTACAAGTAGGCCGAAGGATGATCTTTGACTGGATGGAAAGTTAAGGAGAAAAGGGGGTTCTACCTGTAATGCACTCCGACGATCAAGCAAGTGTGGGAGTAAAGAGATACAAGCAGAATATTAGGGTTTAAGGTATGAGATTGTGAATACCTGGCCCTCACATGTGTGAGGGTTTATATAATATTCCCTTATGCGTAGCCATTGGTTCCTACTTTTGGGCCTAGATATACGGGTCCACAAAAATAGATAAGTTCCAGGACTGGGTCAAAACGGGCATGTATACTCGTAAGTAGCCATTTGTTCTGAGGAGGAGGATTACGGGCAAATGACTGTTTTGGTCGTTTCCTGGGTGTCTTTCCGACTTGTGTCGGATCGACGGGAGACATTCATTGACCTGATTAGGCGTGTATGTCAGGCATAACTGATCGAATGACAAGCGCCATGGTCGACTAGAGTGTTGGGCCGCTGTCATCGGGTCTTGCCAAGGGTAGGAGTGGATTGGGCCAATTCTAGTCATTGGACCAGTCCAGAACAGTAGCTATGGAACATGGAATAGTTGATGATGCAAATTAAATAATCCCAATCTCAGTGTCTTAGCTTATACCACAAAAATATTCTACATGGAATGGCTGAAGATTTTATGTCAAGTGGGTATTTAGAGTTTTTCTATGATCAAGCTCCCGAGAGCATGACAAGCACTGCAATGGCATTTTTTTGGACTTCTATTTCACTTGGGAGCTATGTTAGTACACTTTTGGTTACCTTGATTCACAAGTTTACTGGAGGGCCTAATGGTTAAAATTGGCTTCCAGTAAAAATATAAACAAGGGGAAGTTGGAATACTTTTATTGGCTAATGACACTGTTGAAGTTTATTATTCTCATTTATTGCTTGTTTTGTGCTAAAATGTACACCTACAAGAAAATCCAGGTCCATCATAAAAGGGATAACAGTTCAGGAGACAACCACATTGAGCTTGTTAACAACACACTTTAAGTAAAATTTTATAAGGATTATTGATGAGTTTCTTAGATTTAGATTTGGTCACTACTCTTATAGTATTACTAGGGATGTTTCCATGACCTGCATATACCTTTTACTGAACACATCTGTAAAATAAATAAAAATTATTGTGTTCCCTTTTGGTTAGATAATCTCTTATCATTCCATTTGTCAACATCAACTTTTATAATTCTGTGTTTATATGGACTAGCCTTTAGACAATTTTAAGATGGATTTCCAAACTAAATGTTGAATGTTAGATTTAAGCCAAGTAAATCACTTATGGGAAGATTGTAATAGTATGCAAGTGCATTCCACATGCAACCAAACAACTACAATTGAATGCATTCAACAACAACAACAACAATAGCTAATGTTGAACAACGAAGATATGAAAAAAGTTGAACAACACAAAATTTTCTATGGTTAAAGATAGAGATAGGAATATTACGGTCGACTAGTCTAACTATATTTGTAAATTGATAACCTCACTATAATACTACATTGTAGGATCCAAAATTACCATATAAAACACTAATTTTTGCAAACCATTAACATAACCATAAATTTAAGATTGTAAAAACATTGAGATCTTACCGGTTGATTAGAACCTGCAAGTGGGTCGAAGAATGATCTTTGAATGGCTGGAAAGTTGAGGAGAAAAGGGGGTTGTACCTGCAAGGCACTTCGACGATCAAGTAAGTGTGGCAGCAAAGAGATACACGCAGAATATTAGGGTTTAAGGTATGAGATTGTGAATACCTGGCCTTCACATGTGTGAGAGTTTATATAATGTTCCCCTGGAACGTAGCTATTGGTTCCTATTTTTGGACCTAGATATGCAGGTCCACAAAAATAGGTAACTGCCAGGACTAGGTTAAAATGGTAAGGTATGCTCGTAAGTAGCCGTTTGTTCCAAAGAGGGGGATTACAGGCAGATGACGGTTTTGGTCGTTTCCTGGGTGTCTGCCCGACTCGTGTCGAGCCAATGAGAGACATTCGATGACCTGGTCAGGTGTGTATGTCAGACATAACTTGTCAGATGACAAGCGTCATCGTCGACTAGAGTGTTAGGCCGCTTTCATCGGGTTGTTCCAAAGGTAGGATCAAATTGGGCCAATTCTATTCATTATGCCAGTCCAGAACATGAGCCCTCCAAGTCGTTTCTCCTGGGCATAGGAGTGATGACTTAGAACTAGCTTGCAAAACGGGGGTGCTTCTGGGTTGACCTCGTTTGGGGAGCATGAGGGACACTCGTTGAATTCTCCTCACGGAGAGGGGAACATCCGAACGTTTTTCCCGAACAGTTATCATGTCGTGCACGCATTGAACCGTGAGGAGAGGAATGGTTTGGTTTCAAAAGTTGAAGAGTTAGCGTATCATACGTGTCTTGAGCTACGTGCTATCAGAAAAAGGGGTGATTATGGCTAGCCTAGGGACTATGGCGCAATGATGACGCTCTTTAAAGTTCCCTAGGCACGTGCTCATTCATGTGCTAATGAGCCCATTCTATAAAAGGAGGGGAAAGAGCTTCAATTGCACTTTTTTTTGCATGTCGTTTGCTCATTCCTCACATTTCTGCTCGAATTCATTGTTTTTCTACCCGACTTTATGAGTCTTCAAATTTCTTGCTTGAACCGCCTCCAGCCATCGTCTAATACACTATTTTGACTCGGTAAGTTCTTTGATTCCCTCTGTCTTCGTAGATTTGACTCCCTTTATAGCTTAGATTTTGAAGTTTTTCTCTTAGAAACACATGTGGTTAGGGTTTAAGGTAACTTAATGCTTATAAATCTCGACGAAATGTTGGTTGGAGACGGTGGTTTCTCCAGGTGAGACTATCGGTGGTGCCATGCGTTCTTCCCAGGGAGTTTGGAACCACGATGGTGTTAGATGAATGTAGATGTTTTTTTTTGTGAATTTAGGTCATTTCCATCGTTCACCTCCCATTTTATGGGTGAGTCCAACTCCTTTAATTGGGGAGAGTGCTAACCATATAATAGTTGTTTAAGTGATGTCTGTGGTCGAGAACAAGGTCCTTGTTCCTTGGTGCCCTTTCACTTGAATAGTGGTGGAAGGGAGGATTTGACATTGATGTCGAACTCACTATTATCATATGCTTTTCAGGTACAATGACAACTATTGTTGATGATGAGTTTCTGAACGAGCCTAGTGATTCTGTTCAGAGTTCCAGTGAGTGTACATCTAGAGAGACAAGTACTTCAGGGGCGTACAAGTCTACAGGGTGCATGGGAGCCAGGGTTTCCTGGGCAATAAGCCGCCGAGTGAGACATAGAGATGGCTTCTGCTGACTGAGTAGGTTCAAGTGAGCCCGTGGTCGAGGAGGATCCATTGGCTTGGGTCGCACCGGGCCGCTGAAGTATGTTTCTCACTTCTTCAAGTATCCTGATGGTATCTTTACATTAGTGGAACCGGAGGTGGATCGCGAGGGTGTTGAGGAGTAGTCGGTGATATACATCCCCAATAAGAAAAGTCGGGTCTGCTTGAAGTTTGAAGCTTTCTGGTTCCCTATGTACGATATCCTGTTCAAAGAGATGGGTTTTCGGCTTCCCTTCTCAGATTTCCAAGTGGCAGTCTTCAGGCATCTTCATCTTGTCCGTCCCAGCTGCACCTGAATTCGGTCGCCTTCTTATGGGATTTCGAGACCGTGTGTGACTATATGGGTATTGGGGCCACTGTTCCTCTGTTCTTCTACTGTTTTCATCTTCAAAGGAAAACGTTTGGTGGCGAGTTTAGTTGGGTTTCGTTGAAGCAGGCGAATGGAAAATTGTTCAAGGCATATTAGGAGTCTAATTATTTCTTCAAGGACAAGTACATGCTTATCTATCCCGTCTTGCAAATGGCACTGTTGAACGTATTTATGGTTGCTTCTGTGTACGAAGAGGATGGGGCTTCCGTCCTGAACGAGGAGGGGAAGCACATGAAGAAACTGGTGCCCAAGTTACCCTTCCAATGTACCTGGAAGCATTATGATAATGGGATGAAGGTTTATGTCTAGAAGAACTGTCAGCTTGGTGTCAAGGACCAGGACAGTTTTGACCGCCTCACTGCCTTTGTCGCAGGGATTCCTCCTGTCCAACGTGTGGGCAGAAGGGGAAAACTGGTAGTCGACAAGGACGGGAAGGTGGTGTATGACCTTAGTTTGATAGGTGTCAAGGAGATCCTCGAGAGCGAGGATCCTGTGGCGTATCTGGGTAGTTACTTTATGATATGATTTTATTTGTATGCATGACATATTATTTCTGTTTGCTGACCATAATTTGATGTTTCTTCGCAGATAAGATGAATCCTGCTCAAGAGAGTTTGGCCAAGACGGCTGCTTCGAACCTAAAGAAGGCACAAAAGCGTGCTAAGTCTTCTTCGTTTGGCATAGGGACGACTACTATGTTGGGCTTGGGTGCTTCGTTGACAGGGCCAGCGACCAGGGCTCTCTTCGCCTTGCAGGTGTCTTCAAGGCTCAAAAGGCAGTGCAACAAGGGCACCATTGATCTGACCGAGGAAATAGAGAATGGGAAATAAGAGTTGCCTCCCTACTGGCATGACAGGTCCTTCTTCGAGGGTTCTTCCTTATATCTCCTTTGAGGCAAGTCTCTTTTGCTCGAGGGGTTGGATCATCCGGCCAAGCAGACTGCATTAGCACAGGATGTTTGAGCCGTTATGAGGGTCTTGGAGATGGTCGTTGCGTTCACCGAGGGGGGCTCCTCTCAAGAAGTTGAGATGAATAAATTTTGAGCTAAGTTGGTCAGGTTTGATAGGGAGCATGTTGGCGAGGGGGTTGCTCGAAAGTTGGCCGAGGAGAACCTAGAGAAATTGACCAAAGAGCATAAGACACTGTTGCTTGAGAAGAAGGCTTCTGACGAACAGGTGGCATCCCTAACGACCAAAGTTGCTCTTGTCGAAGACGAGACGGAAGAAGCTCAAAGCTTGAATACCTGTGCAGAACTGGTTGCTCGCCTTCAACGAGCGATGGATGATGCCCTGGTGTTGAGCTCAACACGGCTGGAATGAAGCTTTATTATTATTGGCTGTCGGGAAGGTTGTGATCCATGAATTTCTCAAGGATGTCGTGGATGTGCCCTTTAAAGAGTCATCATGTCAAGAGTATGTCAATGAGGAAGGGCCCAACCCGATGTTTAACTGCTTCTTGTTATTACTTTCTCTTTCCTGGCTTGCGTGTCGTATTGATGTAATTTGTTTTATGGGCTTTTAGCTCGTTTTGATTAAGTTTTGAACATTTATGGTCTTTGTGGCCACGTAATTACTTTGTTGGACGAGGGCCTTGGGCCCCCTTTTTGTAAAATTTTCACAATTGTGGACTTAATGGTTGTATATTAATTTTCTGGATGTGGTGGTCATTTGCTTTAATTCGTGCATGATTGTGTTGCCTTTTTTTGAAGTGTTTGCATGTTTATTGCATGCTCGTCTGTTTGAGACATTTTTTATTGGGTAAGAGTTTTTGAGGGGTTTTGCTCATTAGTTAGTGAGTTTGCCGATGTGGGGAGACCGAACAAATGACCAGGGTGAATATCAGGCATGGGCTGGAACTCATGTCACGTTTTGAGGACTCGAGCTCGACGACATTAACTTTCCATCGCGAGTTGGGCGTCTTGCCGGTGTGGTATGATGACAATGGAGCTCAGTCGAGTTATCCATGTTGGGCTAAGGATCTGCTCGTCAAAAGAGTGGAGTGTTTCCCCTTCAAACAATTTGAGTGTCATGCTTGTACCTAGGCACGCACATATGGTCGAGTTTGGATGAGTTCATCTGGTCGACGAAGCTCGCCGACTGCTCATTGTTTCAACTATAATATTGCCTTAGTTTTTCAGTGTTCCAAGGTCGAGCAAGTTGTTCCTCGTGTAGTTTTTCCAGGTAGTATGCCTCGTTCCCCATTTTTGCATGAACGCGGTAAGGGCCTTCCCAGTTTGCGGCAAGCTTGGCTTCATGAGAATCTTTGATATTTCTTTTTAGTAAAAGGTTGCTGACTTCGAACTCTCGTTGTATGACTTTGGTGTCACATTGCATGGCAATTTTCTATTTGAGAGAGGCCTCTCGTAGGGCCGCCCCTGTTCGGATTTATTCAACCAGGTCTAGTTCCTCCCATAGAGCGACATCGTTCATCTCCTCATCTAGGAGAGCCTCGGTTCACCTGGAGGATTCTTCAATCCCAATAGGGATGATGACCTTTGTCCCGTAGGTCAATCGGAAGGGAGTCTCCCCATTAGACGAGGGATCTGTTGTTCGATATCCCCAGAGCATGTTGTGTAGCTCCCCGACCCATCTCTTTTTACTTTCGTCTAACCTTTTCCCGAGACCTCTCAGGATTACCATGTTCACGGACTAGGCATGCCCATTTGTCTGAGGGTGTTTGACAGAGGCGATGTGTTTTGTGGTTCCCAGGTTGGCCACAAACTCCTCAAAGTTTTGGTCTGTGAATTGGGTTCCGTTGTCAGTGACAATTGCTAGTGGAACGCTAAACCGAGCGAGGATGTTTCTTTTTTAGAAATATAGGATGTATTGGGTGGTGATTTTGGCCAATGCCGCCTGCCTTTATCCACTTGGTGAAGTAGTCGGTGACTACTATTAGCTATTTGTTTTGGTTGGTACCTACCATGAATGATCCGAGGAGGTTCAATCCCCCCCAAGAAAAGGGGCCAGGGAGAAGAAAGGGACTCTAGCTCGTTTGGAGGAGTCGAGTGCATGTCTCTGTGCCATTGGCATTTGTCATATTTCTTTATGTTCTCTTTGGCGTCGTGTTTCATGGTGGGCCAGTAATACCCTGCCCGCAGAGCTTTCCTGGCGAGGGATCTTTTGCTAAGGTGTTGGGAATTTATCCCCTCATGGATCTCGAGCAAGTTGTAAGCTGTGTCGCTCTAGTCGATGCATTTGAGGAGAGGAATGGAAAATCCCCTCCTGTATAATTTGCCTTCGACTAGAAAGTAGGAGCAGGATCTTCGTCTAATCACGAACGCTTCTTTTTCGTTGGTGGTTACTCCTCTTTCGTGAGGTAGTTGTGGACTAGGGTCATCAAACAGTTGCTATCTCCTATGGCGAATACCTCTAAAGTCCAGGGAGATTTCTGGGTGCTCGAACGAGGAAGAATCGTCTGTATTATCGAATTGTTTGCACCTTTCTTTTTTGTGCTTTCCAGTTTGGACAATATATCTGTGTTTACCTCTAGATTTGGTAAACAATGCTGGTCTCTTGAAAACAATTTTATGGACGAGATCGACCAGGGAATCTCGGAGCAATGCCTCAGTTCGCGCGTATACTCAAAGCATTTTCAAAAAGGGTGAATTCGACTAGAGCCAAACATTTTAAATTGTAAAAGATAATAACAAAAAGAAAAAGTACAGGACACACAAAGTGTTTTAAGTTGTCAAAGATAATGACATAACATTAAAGAAAGATTGAAAAATAAGTTGGTTTAAACATACATTGCCTTTGCCTGACTCATTTTGCTCATTCTCTTGGTTACTTTGAGTGACTAGCGTGCAGGAATGTGAAATGTTTGACTCTTTACAAAAGTGCACTAAGTGCTTTATTTATAATACACATAAATAACTACTTTCTAAGTGGGGTTCGTTTCCTTGCATGCCACGTGTTCTTCGTAACTTCCCTTCATGAACCCACATTCTCTATTATAACTTATCTTTATGAACCCATATTCTCCATTGTGGTCGAACCCATGTTCTCCCTCCATAAAGTTTCACCTATACAGTTTTAGGCGCTTATGGGCCTCTTAACTCTTTTAGGCTTCTCACCTCCCCTGGGCCCAATCCATTCACCCTGAACTTTTCTCTGGTCGACTGCCTATGAAATCAACCATGGTCGACATGCTTATGTAGTCAACTCCTTATAATTTAATGCTCTTTAATGCTCTTAACAGAGCCTTTTTGACTTTTGGTTTAGATTTCTCTTTATGAAATCCCATCCAACAAATTGCCCCCCCCAAATGTCCTATTGATTGAAAGCGCAAAAACAAACACTTTAATCCTTTTCTCTTAGTGTGAAGTGACATCATTGTAATCATGACTTTATTCTGCAAACTTTACATCAGCGATCACACATCCACTCCCCTACTTTCTAGCTTCAACTTCCTAGGATAATCCTGGCCTCTAACTTACCAACTTCCTCACCTCAGTTGGCATCTGGTTGAAAGGTGCCACCTTAGGAAATTTATTTTTCCTAACAAAGATTGGAGTTCTTTCTTCGTTGTTGGAGCTTTGGCATTCAAAATTTCCTTGGTTTTATTTTGATTGATCTCTATGCCTTTCTTGTGCACTACAAAACCCAAAAAATCTCTTGCACGAACACAAAAAGCTCACTTTAATGGATTCATTTTTAATCCATATTCCCTCATTCTAATAAAATATTGTCTAAGATGGTCTAAATGACCATCTCTCGATGGTGATTTGACTACAATGGCATCAATGTACACCTGCATGAAGGTGTTTATGAAGTTATGAAACATTGAGTTCATTGCTTTTTGATAAGTCGCCCCTGAATTTTTCAAACCAAAAGGCATGAAGACCCACTCATATGTGTCTAACGCCCCAGAGCATCGAAACAAAGTTTTATGGGTATCATCTTCAGCGATGAAAATTTGATTATAGCCTGAATATTTGCCCAAAAGACTCAAATATTCATATCCTGCGACCGAATCGACCAACATTTATGCCACATGCATTGGATATTCTTCCTTTGGGGTGGATTTATTTAGTTCTCTAAATTCTATGCAAATTCTCAAAGTTCCACTTTTCTTTATTACAGAGACTATATTAGCTAACCATTCAACATACCTGACTGTCCTGATGAACCTGCTCTTTAACCACTATTTGATCTCTACTTTGATTTTGGATAGCACTTCTGGAGAGAACCTTCTTGGCATATAATTAATTTTTCATTTTCCTGGATTTATAGACAGCTTCATCTCCACCATTTCTCTAATCAAACCAGGCATCTCATTGTTATCTTATGCAAAGCATTCTTTGAATTCTTTAAGAAATTCGATCACTCGATCCTTCATATAGTTGTCGATCTTTGTGATGATATAGGTAATTCTCTTGATCAAACCATTACCCAGGTCAACTTCCTCCAAGAAATCTTGTGCTTGCATCTTTAAAACATTATCTCTTGGATCTTTCTCAAACCCCAAAGGCTCTTCTTCATATATACAGTCAAGCCTCTGGCTTTTTGAAGGTGTTGTTTGGCTTGATTCTACAATCTCTTCCTCCATGATGGCCTCTGGTGCCATCTTTGCAACATCTTCAGCCTCTAAGGCCACATTTACTCTACTTTCAGCCATATAGGACAAAATTTTTGCTAGAGCATTCGCCTCAGGAATCATCATGATTTCTTTCTTCTTCCCACCAAGTGGGCTCAAACTCCCCTTCTGCAGCTGGATATGTGTCTAAATTTTCTTGGTCCCAAATAAAACCATGAGTGGGGTGTAAAGTCAGAAAATTGATTGCATCAAGATGCCGCTTGAAAACTGCATCTTCTGGGCCGCCCGGTGATATAGTTGCAAATGCTTTGTCAAAATTCTTTCGATTCACCACTTTCGCATCAGCAGTAAAATAACTATGATCTACCTCTATGTTTTCAACGATCCCATCCTGACTCCATATGGACACACACAGTGATCTAGGATTGATGGCACCACCCCTATTCCATGTATCCATTCGCGCCCCAAAAACAGGTTGCAATTTTCCTTGGACGATATCACCATAAATAATGTTGGCCTCGAAATCAAGCCAACTGAAAAATTCACTTGAATCACACCCAAGATGTGACTTGTCTATCCTTCATAGTTCGACAAGACCATACTGTATGGTTTAAGGTCTGTGTCAAACTTACCAATTTTTGCCAACAATGACTGTGGCATCAAATTAACAGCAGCGCCACCATCAACAAACACCTTGTTCACCGGGAACCCATCAACCTCAGCCCTTATGAACAGAGGTTTGAGATGATACATCATGTCAGCTGTAGGTTTCTCAAATGTTGCATGTTGCTTTTCTACCACCATATTGTTCATGACATAATAACATATATGTTTTTGACTTGCTGATTCTTCAAACATGTCTTCTTCCTCATCCCCAAATGCCTCTGAGGCGCACCCATATTCATTGGGCAAAATCGACACAATGTTACAGTGAATTATCAAACCGTCCTCTGAATTGTCTTCGAAATCGTATGATACTTCATCATCCATGCTGTCATCACCAAGATCTTCAACCTTTGCTGGTGACTCATTTGGAACTGGAATCGAAAACCTTTCTTTGGCCGGTCGATGTTGTACTTCCTTTTGGGCGCTTTCACCCTTTTGCGGCATAACCTCTATTGTAGCATCTCTCATAGCTTTCTTTTTCCTCTGTTATGGAACAAATTTTGTTACAACTTCTCTTGTCGCTTTCTTGTTCCTCTAAAACTTCCTCCATTGAGTTCTTGTCATAGGATTCTTCCCTTTGTAGGTAGGAGGAACATGGTATTTCTATCAGATGGCCCTTGTTTCAGCAAGTTGGGTCAAACTAGATCCTTTTTCCTTATCTCCTATTTGTGGGTCGAACCTGACCCCTTTTATTTATCACCTTCCTGAAGCTACCAGCAGAAAACACAGAGCCGCCACCGAACTTTATTTATCCCGAAGGAAGGGGAAATATTGATAAAACCACAAGGGAATGGATAAGATGGTCTTGCAACCAAGAGAAAGGGTAATGGAGTTGATTATGCGAGGGGAAGGTATTAGCACCCCTCGCATCCGTTGTACTCAACGGGATCCATTTTGTTTGCTTGTCTTAAAGGGTGTATTTATCTACAACTATATTTGCTTAAGGGGAAATGAATGGTTTTTATTATTGTGTTTGTGAGGGTTTCGCGACCCTTTTCCTACTTATCTAATGAAGGAATCAGAACACCGTAGTTCCTCTATAAAAATGTTTGTTTGTTTGTTTGTTTGTGTTTTTTAGTGGGTGACGTTAACACACGCATTCTAGCGATAGGCACGGCCGGTATCGCGGTAGAATGGAGATAACATTCCCTTTTGAGGGTATTTTGATTGGTTGAGTGTTTTTGCGAGTTTTAAAATAAATTCAAGTAATGATTAAGGGTGTTTTTGGATTTTTGATTTGTGAATGTTAAGTTTTAATTACAAAAAGGAGGAAAAGGGGGAAACTAGAAAAAGTCCTAATGGTTGTTATATACAAAGGTAGACCTAATACAGAGTGTAAAAGGGAAATTCTATCCTAAAATTATCATATATGGCCTCGACCCTATGTCTAATTCAACACGAAACGATCAAAGTAAATTTAACCGCTTCATGGAATCACTTAAGAGAACATTTTATCAAGATTTAACCAAGCAATTAAACAAAGCAAAAGGTAACAGAAATACAACACTATCATTTTGTGTTTTTTTTATTGAGTAAATAAATGTTACTAAACAAAAATAACTAAAATGATTAACTAAACTAAAACAAATTTTAAATTAAATTCATAAAATTACTAAGTTGATCTTAAAACTAACCTAATTAAGAAAATATAAAGCTAAGAATAAACTAAACTAGCAAGACAAATAAATTAAACAAGTTTTAAAAAAAATGACGCAAGCAAAATATGGGGTGGGTATGTTGAATTTGGATGGGATTTAAAAGAGTAAAACAAACTATAGGTCCAAGAACCTCAAATGATCTAACCAAAAAAATAAAAAAAGGTAAATTGGGCTTAGACGGACCGGGTCGGATCAGACCTGGGTCTAGCCCTCTTTAGAATAACACTGGTTGAGAGGAAAAAAACCCTAAACCACACAATTCCCTCATGATGGTGTAAACTACCATCTTCTTCTCAACACTGTAACTACCATCTTCTTCCAATTCTCTTTCTCGTCCGAACAACAACAATCTTAACCCCTTCATTGATATAATTTCCTCTGCCGTAAATACCTTAATCCCTCTTTTACCGATTGCTCGTCTTCTTCTCAACCACAACACTCTCTGTCTCTTTCTCTCAAACTCCGAAACAAATTTTTTATTTAAAAAAAAAAGAGAAACCCTAACTTTTGTAATGGGAATCAGACAGCAATTGAAAGGGGGTTTCATTCAGCACAACTAGAGAAACATAATGGTGTAAAGACAAGAAACAAAGCATATCGGTTCTGAGCTAGTCCGACGGTTTCGTCCCCGGCTATAACTTTTATTCAGGTACATTTAGAAATTCTCCTTCAGCTCGATAAACCGTATTTCTTGAAACGGGTTCAAAATTATTGGTTGATGATTCTCACATCGTTTCCCTTTTGTGTATGCTCTATGTTGTTGCTGATGATGTTGCACTTTGGAGTAACACAAGATAATTGCAATGCTATTGTGGGAAATGTACGAGTTTTGCAAGGTATGTTTTGAGGTCAATTAAATTTAGATTCACGATTTTGGGTAGAAGTCATGATTTGTGCAGGAAGGAGTTTTATTGTGATGTAGATACCCTGTTGATGTTGCAGGTGAACGATGAGTTGATGTATGAAACCAGGGGGTATTGGTGCGTGTCTGTGTAGAGGTTAAGGTTTGTGGCTGGTACGAAGGAGTTGAACATGGTTGAGGTTAAGGGTTTCAGTATAGAGATGTTGTTGAAAATGATGGTTGAAGGTTGGTAGTAGATATGGTTGTGGACTCGAAGGTTGAAGATTGGAGTATGAAGGGTTTGAGCAGAGGTTTAAAGGTGGTTGAAGAAGGGTTTTTTTGTGTGATGTATCAGGTTTTGAGCAGGATTGGAAGAGCGTATTGGAGTCTATATTTTATATGAGTTTTTTTGGTGTGTTTTATAACAACAGAGAGGTGGAAAATAGGGGGAAACTTTATAAGTTCAAACAAATGTAGTATGCTGACTTTTTTTGTTTTTGGGATGCAGGTTTATGTTGTCTTATTTTGATGCTATTTTAGGTTTGTTTTGGACAGGTTTAGGGTTGGCTTTATAGGGCAGGCTACTTAGACATTTTTATTTGGGGGTTATTATGTAGTATTCTGGCTTGTTGTTTTTGGTTGTTTATGCAGGGATAAGGACTGGTTATACAGTATGCAGGTTTTAGTCAGTTTTGGACAACTGCAGTTTTGCTTTTTCTTGGACTATTTTTTGTGGTTTTACAACAAGGCCAAACCCTATTCTTTTTCTCTTTTTCTCTCCATGATATAAAGATAATTTGCTTTTATTCCCATACAATTCTGAAGGGTTGGCTATTTAGGAACATGATGATGCAGGGTTTTGACCATGAACTAGTGCAAGCTTACACTGCTATTTTGTTTTGCTACTGCTGTTTTTTTCATGAATTGTTGTTGTGTTATACATGTTGCTGCCTGCTGTTTTGCAGCGTCGTTTGGCTTGTTATGCTTGTTGTTATTATTTACTTTTGCCCGCTGTTTTGATAGCCCATATGCTTGCTGCAGTATGTCTGTTTATTTGGCTGCTGTTTCTGCTATGTCTTGTTTGCTTGTGCTGCCTTGTTAAAGCTGTTGCTTTTTTTGTTTGTTGACCTACGACTTTTGTGATGCAGTGCTTGTTGGTTGTAGCTTTGGGCTTGTTGCACTTGCAGCTGCTATTTTGCTTGTTAGACAATGTTGGCAATTTTCCTTTTCTTCTTTTTTTGTGAACTAAAAGGGAAACTTTTTGTGATTTGAAATTGGGAGAAATGGTCCATGATTAAAGATAAAACCCTTTTGATATTTGATTCCAAAAACCAACCCTGATGATGAGCATTTTTATTTAGCAAATAATTCTTGCTTGGACTTGATGTTAACTAACTTCTTTCTTTTCTTGTTTCATGATCAACGAGAATTGGACGGCCAAAGCGAAATTGAATGATAAAAATACCATGGCGAGGAGTGAGGATGAATGGCTTGAAGGTGAATCAAAGAGATTTCCCTTATAAAAAGATTTGCAGCTTGTATTTCAACAATTGTAATTTATGATTTCACATGCTCTGTAATCTGTCCCAAAAATGTAATGAACACAAAAACTTGAATGATATATTATGAATGAATTTGTTGTATGAGAATTAAACAAACTCTTGAATTTTGATTGAAAGTAGCAATTTCCACTTGAATGATTTGAATGCACATCTTGCTTTTATAACTTGAATTTCAAGAAATCATGAACAAATGTTGTAACTTGTATTTCAAGCAATCATGCGCCTTATCTTTCAAAATCCAATCAAATTCTCAAACAAAATAAATACTTAAGAATTTAATTCCCTTTGGTTAATTCGAACCCAAAACAACGGTCACTCAAACCTTATCTTCATATCATGCATGAACCAAACTTGCACTCTTAAACAGAACTTTAACTTTGAGACTCACATCACAAGTAACTTGTAACTTAAGCAACCCAAAACATGTCTTGATCATCATGAACCCCCAGCCTTATTTCTTGTGCCCCAACTTCACAATCGTCAACTTAAACTTCAAACTCTCGAATCAGTGACTTAAAGACTTTTAAGAAGAAAGCTTGAAATGCGAGGAGATGAAATTCTTGACCTAATGCACTGAGCTTTGAGCCATCTATGGGGTAGGCGAAAGAAACATCTTCACAAAAACCAAGGACCCAAAACCCTAGCCTCTTGACCGACAAATAGGGAAATAAACCCTAATCCAGGCTCTGATAAATTCGAGCGAGAATCAACCTTGTAACGTGATGACAAAATTCATTCCATGATCCACTAATCGAGAACCAGAAGAATTTCCCTCTCACCTGATAAGAGAACTTCAAAACAAAATTAGATATAAAGAGGGCACAACCCTAATACCTCAAACCAAAGCGCCTGATTTCATGAGATGCGGGATATGCAAATGACTGAGTAAAAATGGTGCAAATGGGATGCAAATTTCAAAGCCAGACAAAAGTAAAAGAGGTAGGGAAAATTTGGGGTACGACACTTCCAGTTTTGGTTTGCCCCTTAGGATAAAAGGGACGAACCCAGTTATTGTTGGGCATATCAGTTGGTGGCACAAAAGTTCTCAGATAAGGAAACTTGGGTTTCTCTCGTGGCACTTGAACGTTGTTTGGCCCCTTAGCATGGTCGAACACCACTTTTGGATTGTTTCCTTGATGGTGCTTTTTCTTTAGCGCCTCAATCTTCTTTGCAGCTTCTTCGTCATAGATCATGTTACAGTTCGGGCATAATATAGATCTAGAGTTACTCAGCTTACATCTGTTCAGAAAGTCTACCAACTCCTCTTCAGGTTTAGGAAACACGACCTTCATTAATTCAGCCATTGTTTCCTCAGAAAACTATTCATCTTTGTAGTCTATTTTTGCTTTGTCGTCCTGATCACCTTCATGCTTTTCAGCAAAATCAACCATCATCACTTCATGTGGCTTAGGCAGATTATCATTGCCACCTTTGAGACCCTCAGTAGCCTCGACTGTTGTAGCCAAACCCAAGTCTTCTTCAAGACCATTAGTATCCTTGAGCATAAATGTTGATAGTGTCTACATGTTCGTCTATGAGGCCCTCAGTAGCCTCCATCATCAATACTTAAAATGTCTCCACATAGTGTGCATCATCCACATGCAAGGGATCCGAGTCGATCTTCATAGTCTTTGGTTTCTCACCAAATTTCAGTCGATCGTCTTTAAAAGCCTTTTGAATCGAATCCCTGAAAAGAAAACATTGAGAAGTATTGTGGCCCAAAAAATTATGATATTTGTAAAAACCTCTTTTTTTCTTTTGCTCTAATGGTGGATTCTTAGTGCCCGGGGGAACTATAATTAGACCATCTGAAACTAAAACATCAAATATTTCATCATATTTTGACATATAAAAAATATATGTTTTAATATTAGTGTTATCATTTTTTGGACTTTCAACTGTCTTTCCTTTAGACGGTCTTATAGGTTTACATGCATATGGAGGACCATCTTTCAATTCTACCACATTAACCTCTCCTTCTTCCATGTATTCGTCCTTAGACTCTATAGAATAATTCTCTGTGTCTACATAAGAAAATTTTCCTTTTCTATGGTCCTTTGAAACTCTAGCTTTCTCTATTTTAAAAGTTCGAGGATGAGCATTGATGGAACTTAGGCCCTTGGCCAAAGCTTCAAAACACCTACTTGCTTCTTGGACGTCGTAGGGTGGTGACCAAACCTTCGACAATGTAGTACTTCATCTTGAGATGCACGGTGGATGGCACCGTAATCAGCTCGACTAGAGTGGGCCTCCCGAAGATGCATTGGTAGAGAGACGGGAAGTCCACCACTAGAAATTTGGTCTGGATGGACCTGGCCTTCATCCCTCTTCCAAAGGTGACAATCAGCTCGATATACCCCCAGTGTTTGGTGATGGACCTATTGAAGCCCTGGAGATCGAAGCCTACGTATGGGGTAAGATGGCTCTCGTTCAACTGTATGGTGGTGAGTAGCTGGTTGTACATTTTGTCCACCGAGCTTTCTTGATCGACTAGGATGTGCCGAGCATCAAATTTCTTTATGCATGCTCGTACGAGCAGCGGGATGGTCGAGCTGAGAGCTCCACCTGAAAGTTCTTCCCTGTAGAATGCGAGGGGGTGAGAGCCTCCCTTAAACTTGTCGAGGGTGGCGTCCATGTCACAGTTGGATTTTATTAATTGATCGAACCTTCTCTTTATGGAGCCCACCGTGTGCTTGTTGAATCCCTGTCGAAGATGACCATTGCTGCAGGGAAGGATTTCTAGGGACTATGCGAGGAAAAGTATAATGGAACTTACTCCATGTCGGGAAAGTAGAAATATTCTGGCCTCGTGGTGCTCATGGAGACCGGTATGATACTGGCGTCGGGGGACTCCTTCCCCTCCTCGACATTCTTGGTTTCTTAAGGCTCTTCGCGGGCACCATCTATCTTCTTATCTTGTTTGAGGTGTCTGTCTCAGATTAGTGTCTCGATTGCATCCTTGAGATGGATGCAGTCGTTGGTGTTGTACCCATGGCTCTTGTGGAACCTAAAATACTTGCTCTTCGGTCCTGGGCTTGGAGGGTGTTTGGAGAGGAAAGCATACCCCAACCTACTTGAATTCTGAGTTGGTGTATTTAGTCAGAATACGCTCCCTTGAAGTGTTCAGGGGGGGTGTAGTCATGGAATCGGCCAGCAGGCCCCTTGTAGTCTTTGGAGTCTCCAAATTTGTCTTCCCTCTTCTTCTCTCCCTCCCTGACGAGATGTTGAGGGCTCGTTGCTTTTCGAGGACTTGGCATTCTCGCTGTGCCTTGAGTCCCTTGCATTGTTAGCAGTCTCCTTCTCTTTATATTGAATGTACGCTAGAGCCTATAGGAGGAGGGAGTCGAGAAGGGCTAGAGTTTCGATGCCCACAACCTTTATTAAAGCGCTCGATATATGCTCGTAGAGGCTCATATCTATCCTTGATAATTTCTTCTAGTGACGCTTCTGATTTCGGATGTTGGCAGGAGGCGGTGAAGTGCCTCGAGAATATCCTTCCCAGCTGTTTCCAAGAGGTAATTGACTTGTCGAGCAGACTCTTGTACCAAGCCATGGCACCTTTCATTAAGGTTATTGGGAATAGTCTGCACTTGGTCGTGCCCTTCACTCCTCGATAATCGAGAAGGGCATCGATATCCTCTATATGGTCATCCAGATCAGTTATACTGTAATAGGACCCCATCGGGGGTGGCTTCTCTAGCCTGACTGGGTGTCGTGCTTCTGTGATCTCCCTCGACAACGGGCCGCGGGGCTCGTCATTGTCGCTTCCTTCTAGGGACAATGGAGGGGAGTAAAGGTTTCTCCCCCGTCGGGCGTTGTTGTCTCGTCGAGCGGGAGGCCTTCTCCTTTGATGTCTTGGTTTAGGAGACGATGATCGGCCGTGGTTGACTCTACGGTCGCTCTTATCCTTCTTAGAAGACCAAGAGCCTTGGTATTTCTTGGGAGACGTATGGTCATGTTTATTATGTAAAAAAAATGTCGTGATTCTCTCTTGTTGGTGGATGACCATACCTAGGTGGTGATATATTGGGGGATTCGTGTCGTCGATGTCTCCGAGGAGGAGATCTTGACTGTTTCTTCTCCCAAGCCCCAATCCTTTTGCTCTGTTGGAGGATGAGGGTGTTGGTTTGGTTAATGGCAACGATTATTGTTTCTATGGTTGGGATGGCATTCTGCAGAATGGGGACCGGTTGCAGGATCTCTGGCAGGTATTCAATGGGGTTCTTGGGGTGTTCTCCATCTAAGAGCTGCTCGTTGTTGCGTTTAGCATCAATTGAATCTGAGGACGTGGTGTGCCCATCTCAGACGTCTAAGTCATCCTGGAGATGAGGATGTTCTTGACTTCTGCCGGTCTTGCGTGTCGAGGAGAGCATAATATTTCCAGATAGATGGTGATCATCATGGTCGGCCATGTTTGATGAATGAAAATGATCTTTGGTTGTCAAATTTGGGGGACAGAAAACGGGGAAGATAGTTTCCCACAGACGGTGCCACTGATCTTACCGATTGATCAGAACCTGCAAGTTGGCTAAAGAGTGATCTTTGACTGGCTATAAAGTTAAGGAGAAAATGGGGTTGTACCTGCAAGGCACTCCGACGATCAAGTAAGTGTGGGAGAAAAGAGACATAAGAAGAATATTAGGGTTTAAGGTGTGAGATTGTGAATATCTAGCCCTCACATGTGTGAGGGTTTATATAATTTTCCCCTCGCGCGTAGCCATTGGTTCCTATTTTTGGGCCTAGATATGCGGGTTCGTAAACATAGGTAACTGCCATGACTGGATCAAAATGGGAAGGTATGATCGTAAGTAGTTGTTTATTCTGAGGAGGAGGATTACGAGCAAATGGTAGTTTTAATCGTTTCCTGGGTGTCTACCCGACTCGTGTTGGGCTGACGGGAGATATTCGTTGGTCTGGCCGGGCGTGTATGTCGGCCATAACTTTTCTGATGCAAGCGCAATGGTCGAGAAGAGTGTTGGCCACTGTAATCGGGTCGTGCAAGGGCAGTACCAGATTGGGCCAATTCTAGTCATTGAGCCAGTCCAGAACACATTGGTATAACAGTAAACACAACACTGTTATAAAAATTATACAATTAGTAGTTATGTAATAATATCGAGGTCTATGCTCAAACATTCTACCCTGGCCCAAACAAGACTTCATTTGTGCTAAGCCAATAATAAAAACAAATAAGATCGAAATAGGGAATTAAATGCATTCTTGATCCAATAGAAATAACATCCTTATAAAAACACTAAAAACACATCACATATGAGAAATAATGAAAACAATAAAAACAAAGCATAAATGAGAAACAATAGAAGCAATCATATATTCCTATCAACCACTGACAATAGCAATACAGAAACAACAAAAACACATTTCATGTAGGGTTTATGGTATGAAACAAAAGAGAAATCAATAGAAATTGATTTATGGTTTTTGAATTGAAACATATCACAAATGAGAAACAAGGAGAAATTGATTTAGAGTTTAATAACACTAACCTGTAAAGATTGGTTTGGGATTGGTGGTGTGGGGTTTTAGCAGCGACATTCTAACCGAGATACCAAAGCGGAAGAGGTAACGACATCGCTAGGGTTTTTGCAGTGGTGCTATGGTTTTTCTTTCGTGCTTTCTAGTTGTGAAAGAAGGAGTTCTGAAAATAAAAAGTTTTATCGTCTTCGCCAGCGGGCGGTTCTTTGATTTTGGCATTAGGGCGGTTCTTTTTTTTATCAACCGTCACAGACTCATTTTTTTCAATTGAGCCAAAAATGAAGGTGATTGGGCTTAACTGTCGCAACCCGTTAGGATATTTTTAAAACAAATATAAGGGCGGATGAGGAACCGTCGCAACACATAATTTAGGCAAAAAAGGGTGGTTAGACTCAACCGTCACAACCCATTTGGATATTTTTAAAGCATAAACAAGGGAAGTTGTGGAACCGTCACAACCTATAACTAAGGGCGGTTTGAATAGGAACTATCGCCATTCGTATATATTCTTTTTAAAATTAAAGGGAATTTACAAAAAATTGTCGTAGCAACCGTTGTAATACACATAAGAGGACGATTTTCATTGAACCGTCTCAACCTAACCATCGTAACTTGCCAATTTTCTTGTAGTGATAATCAAATCATTCTTCACAATCAAATTCATTGTCTTTTTGCAAATGATTGGACATGGTGGATGTACATCCCCACTTTCCTTGAGTAATCGAATGATTGGCACATGCCATATGGTTTGGTCATTCAAACTCAAAACTTTAAAATCAACCAACCCACAAACATTCTTAGACCAACTATGAAGCTCTGAATTTCTCATTGCACTTGAGAATACATAGACATAGGATTTCGAAACTATGATAAATACAATAATAAAAAATTAACACATCCCTTTTTACCCTTTTTGTAAATAAATAAACGAACAAATTTGCAAACATTTCCCTAGAAAACTACTTAACCCTAGTCTATTAAGAGGTTTTCATTGAGTACAACAGATGTGAGGGGTACCTAACACCTCCCCCTAGCATAACCGACTCCCGAGCCCATCTTTGGTTGCAATAACTATCTTATCCACCTCTTCTTTGGTTTTTATCGTTATTTCCGATTTACTTAAGAATAAATAAAATTTGGTGGTGACTTTATGTCTATTTCAAGCGTTTAGACACTCGAGTCATTTTCGTGTCGCGACAACAGGCGTCTCTGTTAGGGACAGTTACCTAAAGAGAGTCAAACCTATCCCTTAGTCTTAGGTTTTTTAGTTTTCTTTTGTTTGCATGTTTATTTTTATTTGTGCTTTTTTTAAAAATGTTTTTTTGTACATTTTATGCTATGTTTATGTTATATTATATATGTCATATATTGGGATTGCTCATTGTGTGAAGCTATACACCCGAGCTTGATAAAAAGTAGGCTTAGACAGTAGTTATATCATATTAACTGGCGAGATTCACATCTTACAGGGGTATGAAGACTCCACTCATAATAGATCTATCCAAACTCGTCTTCATAGTAGGGCTATCCCCTCATTGTATTGATAATCTGGGTACAGTCCCTGGCTCTGGGAACCTCTTCTAGAACTAGAACATTGAGACCTTGTATGGCCTACAAGATGAACATCTTACTAGGTGTATAATAAGACTCTGCCTAAGGGAGACCCTTTATTCATAGCCTTCGTACTAGCTCATTTCCTGATACTCACGAAAGAGCTCGAAGCATGTCTCAAGAAGTTATAGAGGAACCCAAGAACTATTGAAAGAGTAGGTCAACCATCTAATGACTCAAATGAACTTGCACTACAATGAATAACACTTTTTATGACGAAATTTTCATCTCCAGCATGCTAAAATTCGAGCGGATATATAATGGGAGGGAAATTTTTTTTAATAAGATAAACAACATGTTATATCGGCGTTATAAAAAACCGAGGTAACACAACTATAAGTTAGCGCCTTTTTTATCCATAAAAATTATAAACCTGTTATCTCGATTTTCTTGAAAATCGAGGTAATATAGCTATAAGGAACCTCACTTCAAATCCCTATTTCCTCATTTAAAACTTTTTTCAACGATTTATCACATAGAGTATTTTCCATATGCCATGTTCTTTTTGTTAATTAGTAATGCTAAAAAACTTTATCATCAAAAAACAAGAATAGACAATAATATAAAAAGAATTATTTCATTGATAATAAAAAACAACACAACAAATAAAACTACTCAACAAATTCAAACTTCTAAGTCCACTCAACTTCAACATTGCACCTAACTATACCTAACTTATAGAAAAGTTCATAAAGAACTCTTTCATAAGGTATGGGGAAAGTCATTTTCTACCGAGAAGTCTTTATAATTTCCTCCAAGAAGATGAAAATGGTTAGAGAAAGATTAACTCTGATGTTGTAGGTGAAGAATAACAAGAGATACTTGTCATACCAAGTATGCGTTTCCAGGTCTTTCTCTCTTGGGTGAAGATTTGTCACTAGAAGTTGAAACCAAAATTTTGTAATTGGGAGTAGAGAAGCACGACTAGAGAGTTTAGTTTGGTTGGCATACATTCAGTGAAGTTGAGTTAAGTAGACATTTTTAAATTCATAATGTTCAGAACAACTACTTGTCTCTTGACAATTGATTGTCATAGCAATTAGTGATGGAGTAATGAAGAAATGAGAGGCATTGACATATGACTAGATGACTTCATCATGACCAACTGACACAATAGAGGCATTCATCCATAACTCTTTAACGATATTAGTGTATATGAGGGTGTTGTACCACAAAATTTTCCCTCTCATTTATTAAGTAATCTCTCAAAAGATCTCTCTTGGTTCAAGACTACACAAGGTTTGATCAGCTCAAGACACCTCCTTAATCACTGATGACCAAAATTAGGGTTTGAGATTGCACAAGGATAATTGAACTTTCAATGATTCATATGACTTTCATGGATCATTATGGACCCCCAAGATTACTCATGTCAAGTTTCAAGCCTTGGATCACACTTTTGCTCAGTCAATTGAGCAGTTGACCTAAAAATCAACTGTATTGGGGAAAAAGTCAACTATGGCCAATTTACAGTCAAACTTCATAATTTTTTATCCACATAAATATTATAAACTCATATGTATCATTTAATCAAGTTTGTACCATAATTCCTCAAGAAATTTGATCAAATCATCAAAAGGGCAAAATGGTCAAAATTAGGGTTTTGACTGAGAAAGGGGAATTTCTAATTTTTGACCTAGCAAATGGTCAATTGGTTTGAAGCATGGTTTCAAGAGCTCAATTTCATATTTTTGACCTAATGGCATGACCTAAAATATTGCTCAAGATTAATTGGATTGATAGTGAATTCTCAGTCAACTGATCAAAAGTTAACTATACACTGAAAAGTCAAACTTTGACTTTTTGGTCAAAATCAATGTCAAAGATCACAATTCATCAAAACATGTCAAAATATGAAACTTATTCATCAAGAAATAAAAAAGTCAAGATTTCATTTTGAAAAGTCAAAGTTTTCTAACTTAGAAATTTTTCTAAGTGTTTAAACCTTCATGTTTTTTCACAACTTTGAGTAAATTTTTCACCATGATGAAAGAGGATTCAAAAGAAACTTTCAACATGAAAGTTGTAGATATCCATGATATCTACAACATTTCTTTACACACCTTATTCTAAAAATGCTTGGATCTCAAGTTATTAATTCATAAAGTCATGGTCTTGGAATTAAACACTTAGTGAAATTTTGCCCTAGTTTTGGTCAGGATTTTGACCTAACTTCATGTAACTTTTTCATATAGTTCCAAAGGTAATTTTGAAAAGTTATTCAAAGAGGGGTTGTAGAGAACATTACAAGCTTTCCAAAATGTCTAATAACTCCTTGAGATTATTCTTGAGCAGGGAGAATCGAAGAGAGGAAGTTAGGGTTTTCAAACTTGAATTACAAGTCATTTTGTGATGAACAAAATTTAAATTTCAAACCTATGCTGCACAATCTTGCTTTGCAGGCCTCTAAACCTCAAGATCTCTCCATAATCAGAAGACTACACTTTCTTTTGAGCTACTCCGTCCGTTCCTTTTTAAGTGTCGTTTTAGAAGAATTTTTTTGTTTCTATTTAAGTGTCGTTTTTATAGTTTAATGTTATCATTTGTCAATTACATCCCTACTTTCTCAATAACTCCACTTCACATTTTCCATAAAATTAATTATTTTCTCAATTACTTATTGGAAAAAGAGAGATGGTGTATGATTGAATTTATTTGGAAAGAGAAAATAAATGAGGGTATAATAGGAAAAATAACTCTAATAATCCACTATCTTGGTTGAAGAGCTTTATGCTAAAATGACACTTAAAAAGAAACGGAGGGAGTATTATCCACTTGATTCAAGATTTATCCCAGTAAAGTTTCCATTAATGGCAAAAGCCACCATTGCTTTTGATCTTTTTGACCTAATGGCATGACCTAAAACATTTCTCAAGATCAATTGGATTGATAGTGAATTCTCAGTCAACTGACCAAAAGTCAATTGTACACTGAAAAGTAAA
This sequence comes from Vicia faba, assembly GCA_948472305.1. Classification (NCBI taxonomy): domain Eukaryota; kingdom Viridiplantae; phylum Streptophyta; class Magnoliopsida; order Fabales; family Fabaceae; genus Vicia; species Vicia faba. Next base: position 1,560,228,163 of record OX451736.1, read on the forward strand.
ACTTTGACATTTTGGTCAAAATCTAATGTCAAAGATCACAATTCATAAAAACATGTCAAAATATGAAACTTATTCATCAAGAAATCAAAAAGTCAAGATTTCATTTTGAAAAGTCAAAGTTTTCTAACTTAGAAATTTTTCTAAGTGTTTAAAACTTCATGTTTTTTCACAACTTTGAGTAAATGTTTCACCATGATGAAAGAGGATTCAAAAGAAACTTTCAACATGAAAGTTGTAGATCTCCATGATATCTACAACATTTCTTTATGTAACTTCTTCTAAAAATTCTTGGATCTCAAGTTATTAATTCATAAAGTCATGGTCTTGAAATTGAACACTTAGTGAAATTTTGCCCTAGTTTTGGTCAGGATTTTGACCTAACTTCATGGCACTTTTTCATATATTTCCAAAGGGAATTTTTAAAAGTGATTCAAAAAGGGGTTATAGAGCACATTACAAGCTTTCCAAAATGTCCAAGAACTCCTTGAGATCATTCTTTATCATGGAGAATCGAAGAGAGGAAGTTAGGGTTTTCAAACTTGAATTACAAGTCATTTTGTGATGAACAAAATTCAAATTTCAAACCTATGCAACACAATCTTGCTTTGCAGGCCTCTAAACCTCAAGATCTATCCATAATCAGAAGATTATACTTGATTTTGAGCTATTATCCACTTGATTCAAGCTTTATCCAAGTAAATTTTCCATTAATGGCACAAAGGCACCATTGCCATTTACATAAAGCAAGCTTTATGCAAAGTCAACTTGCATTGAGCTTTGCACTGGTTCCCTTTGCACAAGCTTCCTCTAAAAAGTCAAACAAGCTTGTTTAAAGTTGGCAACCACCTTACATGCTTGTACTTGCTGCCTTGAAACCAGATTTTTTTCACTTTTCTTCAAAATCAAGCAATTGAGCCATAACCCTATAACTCAGAAACCTTTTGTGCAATAGCTCTCCAACTTTTTCCATACATAAACACAAGTATATTGAAACATAACACACGGATTCTAAGACCCCAAAACACTCCCAAGCACTCTGCAACTCAGAATCTGCCTTAATTTGACATATTTGAACCTCACATAGCCATCTCCAAATCCACTAGTGCGTATTGAGTTTTAACCATCCAAACACTTAATATACATCATATCAAAGTGGTCCAGACCCCTGTTCCTTGACTGTAATTCCCCAATCACTATCCACCATTTCCAAATTTGAAGCTTGCAACTTGACTTGAGTTGGGAGTTTCAGTCATCCTCAAAGCAAAGTAGGAGTTGAAACATACTCAAGGAGGTCCAGGAAAGCTACATAAATCATCAGGCCATCACAAAGGTTTCTCAAACTCCATACACGACTCCAGTTGCAAGAGGTAAGTTTTCAAACTTCTATCTCTTCATACAAGCATCATTTGATTTTAATTTGTGAAGATAAAATGTAAATACCATTGTGTTGTACCCCAAAATTTGCCCTCTCTTTCTTCAGGAAACCATCTTGGATTTTCAAGGTCCCTCTGAAACAAATCCAAGTCCTGAGTTATCTTTTTGCCCAAGCAAGCCACTTACAAGAGCAAGATGATCACACAAGCTCCAAAGACAACGCTTTTATCTTGAGAAAAATCAAATTCTAAGTACTTGGAACGTTTCTCTAAAAAATGAGTGTTTAAGAAAAAATCAGCGCTTCAGAACTTCTGGACCAATTCCAGATAAAAACGGTCAGAAGTTGCAAGCTTGGCTCAGCGTAGTCAGAAGTTGGCTTTTCAGCAGCTACATCAGCTCAATCAGAAGTTGTAAACGTGGTTCAGTATGTAAGCCTCAAACAGAACATGCCCCTTTCAACAGTTATACAAGCTCAGTCAGAATTTGCTAAAGGAATGCAAGAGAAGCAGGGAAGTCTGAAGGCTCCTTCAGAACATGCTGAATTCAGAAGATGAAAGATCAGAAGAGTGGGTGTTACACTGATACAGAATCTCTAAGCCCAGGAGGTCCAGAAGTAAATCCAAGGAACGTACCAGAAAACCAGGAGAATCTCCAGAGCTTACTAAGATAACAGGAAGCCAAGACCAGAGCATGGTTTACGCTGCTGATTCAACGTTGGTTTCCATTACCAGAATATTGATGTTGATAGGTCTTATCACCATTTAATGCCCATTAATGCTTCCAACCACTCTTGAACATTCACGTGTGGCTTGGAAAACGCTTTTGTGCAGATTCTGGCATGGGTCTACGCGCCACCGCCCACTTCAGAGGTCACTTCTCCCCAATCTACGCCTGCTGCTGCAGCCTAGGCTGAAGTCTATCTGTTATCACAACTTCCCAGGAATTTCTGTCAAAGAGTAATTCAAACTCTGTTGGCGCCTTAATGTTCAAAACACCCACAAGAACTTTGCCTATAAATAGAGAGTCATTGTCCACTGCAAAAGGGGCTCAGAAAAGAAACAGAAAAATTGCTAAGAGAGAAACAACAACCCTTAGCAACATAGCGTTCTGAAACTCTGCCAAAATCTCCAGTTTGTTTCATAACTTTGAGTTCCTCACCTTCAAACTTCATCAAATACCCAGTTTTCTTTGTGAACCAAAAGACACCCTTTCCAAACTTCTGACCCTACGTACGTATACACCTTTACTTCCCCTTTTCAAAGAAAATCTGTCCAGAACACCACCAAAGCCAAAAGCTAACTTTCATCCCCAAACTTTTCCAACAGTCAGGTAAGCACCTGCTGACCCTCATCACGCTGTTAAGCATCATCAACTGTGCATACTCAAATAAACATAATGTAAATATCATGTTGTTGCTGTTTATGTTCTGAGGATTTTCATACCTCAGAACATTCTGAGCCAGTATAGGACTTTCCTGTGACCTTGTTGGTTCTGACCTCTGAAACATTTTTACGTTTGCTGGATCTGTTCCAAATATGTTTCCTATTTTGTGGAATAACAACAGAATTGCAGATGTTCTGATTAGTACAGGGAAAAGCCAAGTGCTGACTTTGACGTTAGCACATCTGAAGTCTGTTTTGCTGTCAATGATATCAGAACCTCTGAGAGTTATTGCCTTTTCAGCAGAATCAGAACTTCTGGTTTCTCCACTAACAAACTTCTGTCTTGCAGCACAGGGGAATCAGAACTTCTGATTTCCCCACTAACAAGGTTCTGTTTTGCAGGTGCCAGAGTCAGAAGTTCTGACTCATACAGTTTAACCAAGAGGTCGATCATCTGGCAGCGGATCTGAATCAAAACTTCTGATGACCTCCCAGCAGCGCGCGGGCTCCCTCTCTCTCTCTCTCTATATATCTTGTTTTTTGCTATTTTCTTTTTTGTCTATTTTTCTCGTTGAACCCCCCATGTACAAATGTGTATCCCCCTCCCCTAATTGTTGTAATAGTGTAGGATTTTATATTTCCGCTTCTTATTGCTAGTAATTAGGACGTGTATGGCAAGATAAAATCAATGAAATAGAAAAACCTAATTCAAAGAAAAAAACTCTTGTATGCAATAAAACACACTTGCACACTAACACCCCTAGGGTTACATCCACTTGTTACCTTTCAAAATTGGGCCATATTGCATGTTAGGTTTCTTTGGGTAAAAACAAACAATCAAATGGTCATAGTCCCTCGATGACGCTTTCGAAAGTTGCCTAAAATGATCAAGTCCCTTTCAAAGAAAAAATTGCCCAAGGATACTTAGCACTATTGCAATTATGGTCTAAACGATGACCCGCGCCCCTCCCTTTCACCTCCTAACACAAGATTGTCCACCAAGTACAATGGTGGAACAAAATTGTTAAAAGGGTTAAAACATAACAAAAATCTTTGAGAACTTTAAAGTAGATAGCTCTTAAGTACTTGTCAACTTGCAAAACAAAAACGCTTGCCTATTTTCAAATCACACTTTCAAAACAAACTTTCAAAAAACCTTGAAACATCTGAAGTGGTGAAAAACACAAGAAGGGGGGTTGAATTGTAAAACTGAAATCTAATGCAATGAACAAGATATTTTTATCCTGGTTCGTTTGATCTCAAACTACTCCAGTCCACCCATCAAGGTGATTTCGCCTCTCTCCAACGAGGTCTTAATCCACTATATTCAACTGAATATTACAGACTGCTTTAACAACTGCTAAAGCCTTCTTGATTCAAACCACAACCCGGTTTGTCAAGGTAACACTTTCTTACAAAGAGATAAAACTATGTGTGTGGATGTTTTCTACAAAACTGTATCACAACTGTGATGTATACACAAATTGAAGCTTAGAAACTAGATTGCTAAACAGTAATAGAATATCAGAGTGTGTGGTTTAGCAAAACTGAGAGAACGAAGATTATGGTTTAGCTTTTGTGCGTGTAGAGATTTGGAGAGCATTAGCCATTTCAATCTTCAAAGCCTTGTTTATATAGCACTGAGATGATGAACGTTGGATGCAATATTCTTGATTCAATGCTAATAACAAGCTTTCCTTATTGAGCAGATCTTGTCTGGAATGAGGCCGTTGGAATTAATTTGCTTTCAATGCACAGTACCGTTGCTTACTTAATGCAAGTTCTGGCTTGGCTCATTCTGACTCTGCTTCGCTGCTGATGAACTATTGTGTTTCTTTATCAGAGTGTTGAGCGCAGTCTTGTTCATCAGGCTTCAGCATGTACGTGAGTTGATCATCTGATTTTAACATTCTGATATAGCAACTTCTGATGCTGGTGTCTGAAATCAAGTTCTGATGCTGAATAGATGTGCTCTTGCTTATTTCAATCAGAGTATCTGCAAGTCAGAACATAATAATTTTAGGCAGCAGATAGTTCATACATGAAACTTATAAATACTATATCTTTTCACTTTGTTATCATCAAAACTTAATTATAGGGTAGTAGATTCAAACTTTGTTCTAACAATCTCCCCCTTTTTGATGATGACAAAAACTAGATATTTTAAATGAAAATAACGTGAAAAGATATCTGGAATATGTATCAGAATAAGAAGCAAAAGAATAAGGAGTAAGGAGATACTCCCCCTGAGTTTATTACTTCCCTTTGATTATACGTGTTCTTCAGGATCAGATCTTTTTGCCTTTCTTTGAACATCAGAGTATCAGAGCTTTGACTTATCAGAAGCTTTATGTCAGAGCAGAGCTTCAGAGCTTATCTTGTCAGAGCTTTGCTTTGGATCAGACTATTAGAGCGGATCAGAACTTCATAGTGATCAGAGCTTCTAGTCTTCAGAGTGTCCAGGAGCTTCCTTGTGCCTGTAGACTTTAAGCAAAACAGAAAAAACATTTCAAGTAATAGAGTTAGAATGTTTGAGAATTTCTGTCTAGTCAGCCGTTATTGATTAAAAATATCATTCTTGTTCTCCCCCTTTTTGTCAGCAATCAAAAAGTGTTGGTGATGTGCTAAAATAATTAAGATCAGAAAAACTAATCATATTAAGATAGTTCAGAATCAAAACAAGAAAATATTACAAAACATATTCAATCAGTGCATCAGAAAATCAAGGAAAACATGAAAAAAGGTCATGCATGAAAAAAAGACTAAGGTTGAGGAGGCAAGCGTGTGAACAGGTTCTCCAGCATGGCTTGGATCTTTTCAGCAGTCTCATTCTGCTTATGCACCATGCTGACAACAGTGTCAATCTTGCTGTCCTGCACATCCATTCTCTCTTTCATCTTCTGATCGCTTTCATCCATCCGCTGCTGCAGACGCATGTCATTCAGCCTTAGTTCTTCTAGAGTCAGCCTGTCCAAGGCAGCTTGAGAAGCATCAGAAACAGGAGGCTTCTGAGAACTTTCAGCAACATCCTCTGCTTGACTTTCTTCAGCTTGAATGGTATTGTCTTCTTCTGATGATTGCACCTTTGCAGCTTGCTGTTTCTCAGACCAAGGTTCACTGTCCAGAGGGAGCACGTCCTCTTTCAGGAGCTGACTTCCAACTTCATTCAGAAGCTTGCTGAAATTTTGTTGTGCCTGCTCATAGTTGATATCCTGCAACTTGAGGGCTTCAGCACGTACCCAAAGTCTGAATTGTGACCAGAGCTGATCAGAAGCAGCTGGGTCAATCATTCCAGGACAGACTTGCTTCAAAGAAGCAATCCATTGCAGCACACCTGTTTCAAAATTCATAATACCAGAGCCAACATCTGGTTGCTTTGGTTTTGGGATGGCAATTTTGTGTTTCAGATCAGCAAGACGGTCAAGACTGGTTAAGTCTATGAAGGTCCTGCTGGGGTTTTCAGAGGTTTTCTGAGAAGCTGTTTGTTTTGGAGAAGGAGTATCAGAGTCAGATATTACGATTGGACTGGGTGGTGTTTTGGGAGTATTTGGTGGTGTCGATTCTGATGAGGATGGTAACTGGGGCATGATAACAGTTGTTCCACATGGCAGCTCGATTGCCAGCGGTGATGGTTGAGGTGAATGAGGTTCAGACTGGTGAGGGGAAGGAGTTTCAGAGTGGTGAAACTCTTTTTATGGTGATGGTGGATTAATTTCTGGTTGGGGAGAGGGAGTTGGAATCTCTGATTGCTCAGGGATCAGAGGTTCTTCTGAGAGTGGTTGTTGTTGTTCTGGTTCTTCAGCAGATTGCTGTTGTTCTGGTTGTGGAGGAGGAACATTTTGTGGTTCAGAGTTTGGTTGATCAGAGGCATGTTGATCAATATCAGACAGCACTTGGTTAAGTGCTGATGTTGTTGAAATTGTTGGTTGTTTGGGGTGTTTGGTTCTGGGTCTTCTGAGTTTTAATGCCTCAGAAGGGTCTTCTTCTTGTACAGTTTCATCTATGGTAGGGATGGGGATTGAGATTCTATGAGAGGTTTGAGGAGGGATAGATGCTGGAATAGTAGAAAAATTTAAAACAGGGGCAGCAGATGAATTACCTCTTTTCTTGGGAGTCTGCTGAGATGATCCTTCCTCTTCTTGGTCTTCTTCAGAGTCACTTCTGGTTGAGGTTGATGCAGATCTCTGATATTCAGCTTTGGATCTGTACCATCTGCCTTGCACGCATCCAGGTACCTGAGAATCACCTCTGGTTTGGATTCAATTTCAGAAAATAACGGAAAATCACTCAGAGGCACTCTTCTGCTGGAGATATCATCAAGGGGAGTAGCTCTGGGTTCCTTCTGAATATTCTCTATCAGCTTCATCTTTTTCAGGTTCTTTGCGTTCAGAGGTTTCCCAATTGTTGGTTCAATAATGCTTAGCTCTTGAGCTTCTATCAGATGCTCAATCAGCCTATTCTCTGTCAGAATATCTGATATCAACCTTCCAAAAGGTATCCAATCCCTCTTGGTTCTTTCTTCTTCCCTTGTTTCTTTCACACTTGTTCTGAGGTGGTTGAACAGGAAGTGAGCCAGATTGATCTTTACCTTCTGATCAATAAAGTAGATCAGAAACTGCTGATCCACATTTATGTAATCAGGAGAACTGGTTGGTTTCCTGTGGTTGAAGCACCCCAGAATAATCTTAGCCCACACTCTGCAATGATCCTTCAGATCTTTAATCTTGCTGCTGGGCATCCCAAGAGTGAAAATCTTGTCAGCTACCACACCTATATCAGCACATCTTTCAGCCATGTCCACACAACGGACGCCACCACCACTGTGACCGATTAGCCTTGCAATGTGATCTTTAGTAATCACAATCTTCTTCCCCATAACAAAGGAGGTGACTAGATGTGTTGAAGCCTTGGCGTGAATCCAAAATTCCTTGACCAGCATTGGGAATGTTGGTCCAACCAACCTATCGAAATACCTTTCCCACTTTTGAGCCCTAACTTCTTCAGTTAGGTCAAAACCGTTCTCCTTCAAGCTTTCAAAGTCAATGATTAATTCAAAAAGCACTTCAAGATTCTTCACCGGAGTGAGGAGAGTTCTGAGTGGCACTTGATATTGCTCAGATGATGCTTTCTTCTGAGTACCTGCAGAAACGCTGCTGGAGGTTGCCATGTTCACGCTAAAAGGATTTTGAGAATAAACTGAGAAAATAGGTTGCAAGAGATGAACACAGAAATATGCAGAAAATGCTTGAGTATTAGTGAGAAAGCGTAAAGAATAAGAATGTGAGATTAATGTGCTTAAATAGAGTTTTCAAAACTATTTTGAAAAGATAAACGTTTTTAAGAGAGAGAAAAATCATGATTGCCATTTAAAAGCATGATTACTTTTCATTAAATGCTTGCTGATTTTGGGGGATTTGAGAAAGATACTTAAAAACGGTTACCAGACATGTGTCTCACTGCACCCAATCAGCGCTTTGCCTTCTCAGAAGCGTGCACGCGTTCTGCTTCAGAGATATGCTGATGATTGGATGACACTTGTTTGATGTAGTGATCAGCACGTCTGTCTTTGAGCTTTAGACTCTCAGATCTTTAGACTTGCATCTGATACAATCTGCATGTTCTATCTTTCTGAAAGGAGATTGATCAGAAGTTCACAGTAAAATAATTACATTCTGAAGGTAAATATATGGAATTAAAGCATTTTCACTCTGGGCAAACTTTCATGCTGAGATCTTTCAGAATGAAATTAAACCTATCTTCTGAAAGGGGTTTAGTAAAGATATCAGCCCATTGATGGTCTGTATCTATAAATTTTAAGTTCAAAATACCTTTCTGAATATAGTCCCTAATGAAGTGATGTTTTATTTCTATATGCTTAGCTCTAGAATGTAAAATGGGATTCTTACTTAAGCAAATAGCAGAAGTATTATCACAAAGTATAGGAATGTTACTCTCAAAAATCTGGAAGTCTTCAAGCTGACTTTTCATCCAGAGCATTTGTGTGCTACATCCTGCTGCTGCTATGTACTCAGCTTCTGCTGTTGACAGAGCAATTGTTGATTGCCTTTTGCTGGACCGAGAAATCAGATTTTCTCCCAGAAACTGGCAGCTTCCAGAAGTACTTTTGCGTTCCACTCTGTCTCCAGCAAAATCAGCATCACAGTAGCCTACTAAGCTGTAATCACTAGATTTTCTATAAAACAAACCCAGATTAGTAGTACCTTTCAGATACTTGAAAATTCGCTTAACAGCTGTTAAGTGAGATTCTCTAGGATCTGATTGGAATCTAGCACAGATACAAACACTGAATAATATGTCAGGTCTTGAAGCCGTCAGATAGAGGAGAGAACCAATCATACCTCTGTAGACTTTCTGTTCTACATTTTTGCTTACCTCTTCTCTTTCCAGAATGCACGTGGGATGCATTGGAATCTTTGATGGCTTACATTCTGAGAGGTCAAATTTCTTCAGAAGATCTCTGATGTATTTTCTCTGATGAATGTAAGTTCCTTCTGGAGTTTGATTGATCTGAATTCCTAGAAAGAATTTCAGTTCCCCCATGAGGCTCATCTCAAATTCTGCCTGCATACACTTAGCAAATTTTCTTCCAAGAGAAGGATTAGTAGAACCAAAAATAATATCATCAACATAAATTTGACAGACTAAGATGTCACTCTTAACTGATTTACAGAATAGAGTAGTGTCCACTTTCCCTCTGGTGAATTCATTTTCCAGCAGAAAGTTACTTAGCCTTTCATACCAAGCTCTGGGAGCTTGTTTCAGACCATACAGTGACTTCTTTAGTTTGAAAACATGTTCTGGATGTTTTGTATTTTCAAAACCTGGGGGTTGGTGTACATAAACTTCTTCTTCTATATAACCATTTAAGAATGCACTTTTGACATCCATCTGATACAGAGTGATGCCTCTATTAACAGCAAATGAAATTAAAAGTCTGATAGATTCTAACCTGGCGACTGGGGCAAAGGTTTCTGTATAGTCTATCCCCTCTTGCTGACTATAACCTTGTGCAACCAGTCGTGCCTTGTTTCTGATGACTTCACCTTGTTCATTTAGCTTGTTTCTGAACACCCATCTTGTTCCAATGACGTTGAATCCTTTTGGTCTGGGAACGAGATCCCATACGTCGTTTCTGGTGAATTGATTCAGCTCTTCTTGCATTGCCAGAATCCAGTCATTATCCAGAAGTGCTTCATCAATTGAAGAAGGTTCAATCAGAGACACCAGTCCCATAAGTGTTTCTTCAGAGTTTCTGAAGCTTGCTCTTGTTCTGATTGGATCTTCCTTTCTTCCTAGGATAGTCTCTTCTGGGTGATCCAAGCTGCTTCTGGGTAATCTCTTCTGAGGTTGATCAGCAGCTGTTGTAGGATTTCTAGCAGTGCTCCTTTCAGACGTTGAAGGAATGTCTGTGTTGAGAGCTTCTGATGACTTGTCTTCAGAACCTGCAAATTCAATTTCTATACCTGCAAAAACTTCATTCTGCTTTGACTTTTCAGAGTCAAGCTTGTCATCAAAATGAACACTGATTGATTCTTCCACAATCTGTGTTTCTGTATTGTATACTCTGTACCCTCTTGAGCGTTCAGAGTATCCTAACATAATACACTTCTGTGCTTTAGAGTCAAACTTGTTCAAATAATTCTTTGTATTTAATATAAAGCAAGTACATCCAAATGGATGAAAATATGAAATGTTGGGCTTTCTGTTCTTCCACAATTCATATGGAGTCTTTTCCAGAATAGGTCTTATTGAGATTCTATTCTGAATGTAGCACGCTGTGTTTATTGCCTCTGCCCAGAAGATCTTAGCAACGTTTGTCTCATTGATCATGGTTCTGGCCATTTCTTGCAATGTTCTGTTCTTTCGTTCTACAACTCCATTTTGTTGGGGAGTTCTAGGACAAGAGAAATCATGCAGAATGCCTCTGTCATTAAAGAATGACTCAAAATCTTTATTTTCAAATTCTCCACCATGATCACTTCTGACTTTAACGATTCTAAGATCCTTTTCATTCTGAACTTGGTTACAGAAGGTAACAAACACAGAGTGTGACTCGTCCTTGTGTTTTAAGAACTTTACCCATGTCCATCTGCTATAGTCATCTACGATTACTAACCCATACTTCTTACCACTGACTGAAGCAGTTTTAACTGGTCCAAATAAGTCAATGTGCAGAAGTTCTAATGGCTTAGAGGTAGAAACAACATTTTTGGATTTAAAAGAAGGTTTAGCAAATTTGCCTTTCTGACATGCTTCACACAGAGCATCTGAATTGAACTTCAAATTAGGAAGTCCTCTGACCAGATTGAGTTTGTTAATCTGAGATATTCTTCTCATACTAACATGCCCCAATCTTCTGTGCCAGATCCACTGCTCGTTGTTAACAGACAGAAGACATTTTACATTCTGACTCTTTAGTTCAGAAAGTTTGATTTTGTAAATGTTGTTTTTCCTCTTACCATTAAACAGGATAGTCCCATCTTTCTGACTAACAGCTTTACATGATTTTTGATTAAAGATTATATCATAACCGTTATCACTTAATTGACTTATGGATAACAGATTATGCATCAATCCATCTACTAGCAGAACATTGTTAATAGAGGGAAGATTTCCATTACCTACAGTTCCAGAGCCAATTATCTTTCCCCTCTGATTGCCTCCAAAGCCAACGTGGCCTCCAGGCTTAAGTTCCAGGCTTTGGAACATATGCCTTCTTCCCGTCATGTGTCGTGAGCAGCCAGAGTCCAGGTACCATGACTGGTGTTTCTGACTTGCTGCTAAAGATATCTGTAACATGTATTATTTTATCCTTAGGTACCCAGATTTTCTTGGGTCCTGATTTGTTAGTTTTACCAAAACTCTGGTTAAATTTTGGTTTCACAGAGTGCTTACTGCTAGTATATTTGATATCATGTGTGTGACCATACACAAAATGTGAATTCAGAGGAGTGTGTTTAATGGTTAAGTCCATGACATTCTTTGGTGTAGGAACCCTACCTTGGTATCCTATTCCTTTCCTGCCGTTTCTGCTAACTCCATAGATCATTGAAGCCATTGTGCTTCTATCTATGCTTTTAGCTAGGAACTTCTGGAAACTGTGATCATACTCCTTGATGATCTCATCAGCGTTGCTAGGAGTTTCAGAAATTGGTTCCTTCTGAGAGTTTTGTAAAGTGTTTTCTAATTTTGAAATCTTATTTCTCAGCTCAGAATTTTCCAATTTGAGACTCTCAGTCTTATTAGAGTCGGATTCAAGATTCCTTTTCAGGTCTCTGAATTTAGCTCTAATTTGCTGATAACGTTCCAGAATTTCATTAAGGCTTTCAGCAAGTTCAGCCTTTGTAAAGTTAACAGCAAAGTTAGGAAATACCTCTTCAGTGTCTGATTCTGAGTCTGATTCAGAAGCTTCACTATCTTCTGAAATGTTAGCCATGAGAGCTATGTTTGCCCTTTCATCATCTGATTCTGAATCAGCTTCAGACGAGTCAGAGTCATCCCATGTAGCCATGAGACTTTTCTTCTTCTCTCTTCCAAACTTCTTTTTGGGCTTTTCCCTCTGAAGCTTTGGACAGTCACTCTTGTAGTGTCCTTGCTCATTGCACTCATAGCAGATGATGTCTTTGGTGTTTGGCTTTTTGCTACTGGAGGAGCCTTCAGATCTTCTGTATCCAGAGGAAGAATCTGTCCTTCTGTATCTGGAAGAGGACTCGTTCTGATCAGATCTTCTGGGATTCCTGAACTTCCTTTGTCTTTGCTTCCACAGTTGATTTACTCTTCTGGAGAGAAGGGAAAGTTCGTCTTCTTCTGATGAGGATCCATCAAATGTTTCTTCAACTGCCTGCAAAACTTTAGACTCAAATTTTCTGTTAGATTTTAATGCTAAAGGCTTACCTTGCTTCTGAGGCTCATCAGCTTCTAGCTCTATCTCATGACTTCTGAGGGAGCTGATAAGTTCCTCCAGAGTGATTTTGTTGAGATCTTTAGCTAGCTTCAGAGCAGTAACCATAGGCCTCCACTGCTTGGGTAAACTTCTGACGATTTTCTTGACATGGTCAGCAGTAGAGTATCCTTTGTCCAGAACTTTGAGACCAGCTACCAGAATCTGGAATCTAGAGAACATAGTTTCAATGGATTCAGATTCTTCCATTTTGAACGCCTCATACTTCTGAATGAGCGCCAGAGCTTTTGTTTCTTTGACCTGAACGTTGCCCTCATGCGTCATTCTGAGAGAATCAAAAATATTCTTTGCTGTGTCTCTGTTGGAGATCTTTTCATATTCAGTATAGGAGATGGCACTGAGGAGGATGGTTCTGGCCTTGTGGTGATTCTTGAAGTCACGCTTTTGTTGATCAGACATTGTTTTTCTATCAATCTTCTGACCACTTGCATTCACAGGGTGCGTGTATCCATCTGTCACCATATCCCACAGATCAGCATCATGTGCCAGAAAGAAGCTTTCAATTCTGTCTTTCCAGTAATCAAAGTTTTCTCCATCAAAGACTGGAGGTTTGCCACTGAATCTGTCTCTGTCCTCATTGTTGTCATTGCTGATGTGAGAATTGTTTCCTGCCATTGTGTTTTTCTGACGCTGGATCTTGTACTGACACGGTTAAGTGTTTTAGCTCAGAACCAGGCGCTCTGATGCCAATTGAAGTGGTGAAAAACACAAGAAGGGGGGTTGAATTGTAAAACTGAAATCTAATGCAATGAACAAGATATTTTTATCCTGGTTCGTTTGATCTCAAACTACTCCAGTCCACCCGTCAAGGTGATTTCACCTCTCTCCAACGAGGTCTTAATCCACTATATTCAACTGAATATTACAGACTGCTTTAACAACTGCTAAAGCCTTCTTGATTCAAACCACAACCCGGTTTGTCAAGGTAACACTTTCTTACAAAGAGATAAAACTATGTGTGTGGATGTTTTCTACAAAACTGTATCACAACTGTGATGTATACACAAATTGAAGCTTAGAAACTAGATTGCTAAACAGTAATAGAATATCAGAGTGTGTGGTTTAGCAAAACTGAGAGAACGAAGATTATGGTTTAGCTTTTGTGCGTGTAGAGATTTGGAGAGCATTAGCCATTTCAATCTTCAAAGCCTTGTTTATATAGCACTGAGATGATGAACGTTGGATGCAATATTCTTGATTCAATGCTAATAACAAGCTTTCCTTATTGAGCAGATCTTGTCTGGAATGAGGCCGTTGGAATTAATTTGCTTTCAATGCACAGTACCGTTGCTTACTTAATGCAAGTTCTGGCTTGGCTCATTCTGACTCTGCTTCGCTGCTGATGAACTATTGTGTTTCTTTATCAGAGTGTTGAGCGCAGTCTTGTTCATCAGGCTTCAGCATGTACGTGAGTTGATCATCTGATTTTAACATTCTGATATAGCAACTTCTGATGCTGGTGTCTGAAATCAAGTTCTGATGCTGAATAGATGTGCTCTTGCTTATTTCAATCAGAGTATCTGCAAGTCAGAACATAATAATTTTAGGCAGCAGATAGTTCATACATGAAACTTATAAATACTATATCTTTTCACTTTGTTATCTTCAAAACTTAATTATAGGGTAGTAGATTCAAACTTTGTTCTAACAACATCTTTTCAAAAAGACAAACACGTTTGTAAAACATTCGAGTAAAGAATTGTTACAAGGGTAGCCTATACAAGGCATCTTTTTCAAAACCTTTTCAAAAACCACACACATAAAGCACCATTTCAAAAAATTGAAAACCAAGGCAAGTTGATCTAAGCAAGCACCTAAGAGCCCATGGATAACCATGGATAGAAAGGGTGCTAATACCTTCCCTTTCTATAATCTACTCCCCGAACCCAAGAATAATCTCAAAGGTTTTTGCTGTGCTTTTTAAACCTTTCCTTAGGATAAAATAAAAAGTCGGTGGCGACTCTTGCTCAACCGAAACATTTGCGAAAACAAACGCAAAAACACCATAGTCAGTTCTCCCACCGTATCACAGAACTGGCGACTCTGCTGGGGATAAATTTTAAAAGTGGAGTAACCTTAGGGCTTAGATCACCCTCTTGCATGACTAATTGCTTGAATTGTTTTATATCTTGGCTCTATTGTTTGGGTTTGCAATCCTACACCCGGATTTTGGGAAACATTCATAGATAGCAATACGTTGTGGAAACTGTGCGGGGTATACCGACACGGTCGAAGCAATAGCTATATTAGTGCGACATATTTGTGAGTACCGGTAACCCTTGAGTTCAATCAAGGAGAGTACGGGACCGCTGAGTGATGTCGCTAAGCACTAATGACCTAGAACCTTACTTGACCATCTTGGCCTTTTATTAGGGGTAGTGAGATGACCGGCTTTGGTGCAGTCCGAAGTTGGTAGATACTCGATACTACACTCATTGAGGGTTGTTTTCTTGGAATATTTTGGTCGCTAGTTAAGTGGCTAAACCAAAACAATGAACAATGAAAACAATCCCGTGATATTGAGCTCCTTATAACCCGGTTACTATTTATAGGACAGGTTTTTAAGCCAACTACACTCAAGAGGGTACTTACCTATGAAACCCCATGCAAACCTGAAACTAGGGTTGGTGTGAATTGCTTGTACATATGTTTTGTGCATACATCATAAACATCATAAAACATCATATGCATTCACTAACCATCTCAAGGGTTTGGATCTTCATCTTTGTTCCTGTTTTGTAGGTCATGGAAATTCCTCGCAGAAATACCATCCAAGTCAACCTTGTGAGAATCTCTCCTCAACTCAAGGAGCTCACCTCAAGAATTCCGGAAAACTCATCCTTCAGTGAAAGACATGGTAGACTGCTCAGCTTAGTCAACACCAACATTGAAGAAGACATGATGAAAGTGCTATTCCAGTTCTTTGACCCTTTTCACCACTGTTTCACTTTCCCTGATTACCAGTTGGTGCCCACTTTGGAGGAGTTTTCTCAACTCCTGAGAATTCCTATCCTTAATCAACTACCCTTCAACGGTACGGAAAAGGAACCAAAGCCGGAAGATGTTGCTCGAGCATTACATCTACAACCATTCGATATCAAGGGGCATTGGGAAACCAGAAGCGGCGTCAAAGGATTCTTAGCAAAATTCTTGTTTGAGAAAGCACAAGAATGTTGGAATTCATTGGACCTACAAGCCTTTGAAGAAATTGTGGCACTCCTTATCTATGGGTTGGTTTTGTTCCCAAATTCTAACCAATTGGTAGATGTCAACGCCGTCAAAATCTTCTTATCCAGAAATCCAATACCAACATTGCTTGGGGACATTCTTCACTCATTTTACACACGAACAATGAGAAAGAGGGGTGTTCTCATGTGATGTACTCCTCTCCTTGCAAGGTGGTTTATTTCGCACCTTCCACAATCTGTCTTGAAGAATGACCAAGGCTCAAGGTGGTCCCAACGGTTGATGACTCTTACTCACTCTGATGTACATTAGTGTTCTCGGTTTAGAGAAAATGTCATCATCGTCGATTGTTGTGGAGAGTTTCCCAATGTTCCTTTACTTGGAATCAGAGGAGGTATCACCTAAAACCCTTGCCTAGCTTTGAGGCAACTTGGATATGCACGGAGGGATGGCCCTCATGACATGTTGATTCCTGACCTAGTTTTTGACTTCAACAACGATGCGCAAGGACTTCGCCAAAGATTCATCAGAGCTTGGGGAAGACCCAACAAGGTTGATAGCAAGACTCTGGGACACAAGAACTCCATCCCTCTTGAGCCTTATCTCAAGTGGGTACGAGCCCGAGCCCAAAGTCTGATGATGCCTTATCCTCATGTTCTCCCTGTGATTAAAGAGCCCGTCGAGGAAGGAGAGGTTCCCTACACCATCCTACATCCTGACATGCCTACATCGTGGGAGGAAATGCAGAAAAGTTGGATTCAGCTCAAGGAGGAACGAAATACTTTTGAAGCTAGCTTATACGCCAGTGAGAAGAAGGTTCTAGAGCTTACCCACCGACTCCATTAGCAAGAGGCCCTCAACACCTACATCGCACCAAAGAGGATGCGCAATGTCTTTCTGCCTTGAGAAGTCATTTTGTAATATTTGGCCCATGGGGCATTTATGTACTAACAAATTTCTTCTTATCAATATGACGTGCGTTCTTCTTTGTCTGCAACAATTTTGAATGTTCTAAATCCTTGAATGCATTGCATACATAAGCATATCATTCATCATGTGCATAAGCAGGTCTCACTCCAGGTTTCCTTATCTGTCTGCTGTTTATGTCAGTAGGATGGATCTCGAGCAAACAGTCAAAGACCTACAAGCTCAGAATGCACAGTTCCAGCAACTCCTGACAACCTTGGCTAAAGGTCAGGAGGATCTCAAGACCTTGATGGGGAATAAAGACCCAGTGAAGAAGAAGAAAAAGAGAGTCGGGGTGGCTACTTTAGGGAGAAGATTTGACGGAGAAGCTCGGAGAGTGCTTGAATTTCCTCCTACTTCTGATGAAGGAACCAGCAAAGGAGGTGGGGCTGCGGTACCTTCCGAGTCCGATGTGGAAGAAGAAGAGGTTGAAGAGGATGAAGATTATTCTGATCAACAATACCCTCCAGCTGATGATAAATACAAAGGGCTAGAAGACAGGTTGGCCGCCATGGAATTACAAAGAGTACCGGGTTTGGACTTTGAAGACTTGGGTTTGGTTGCCGGGATTGTGATTCCCCCAAAATTCAAAGTGCCAGTGTTTGTGAGGTATGATGGGCTGTCTTGTCCAAAAATGCATCTCAGATCCTACGTGAGAAAGATTCAACCCTATACGGCAGATAAAAATCTTTGGATTCATTTCTTTCAAGACAGCCTTTCTGGAGCTCATTTGGAGTGGTTTTATCAGCTAGAGGGAACCAGCGTCCGCAATTGGGAAGACTTGGCCACCGCTTTTTACAAACAATATCAGTACAATTCTGACCTTGCCCCTACTCGTACCCAACTTCAGGGTATGTCATTGGGAACAGGCGAAGGATTCAAAGAATATGCACAAAAATGGAGGGATTTGGCTGGCAGGGTGCAGCCTCCTTTAACCGACCGTGAACTCGTTGATATGTTTTTAGGGACCCTATCTGGGCCATTTTTCAATCATCTGATTGGTAACTCTTCCGCGGGGTTTACCGATTTGATCCTAACAGGCGAAAGAATAGAAGCTGGCATCAAGTCAGGAAAGATTCAGAAGGGTGTTGCTGCAAGTGTTGAGAAGAAGCCTTTTAAGAAGGAAACAGCTGTGGTATATTCTCAGAGAAGAGCAGGAAAGACTGAACGCCGGCCAACTGTAGGGGCCGTAATGATTCAAAATCCTTCAAGTGAGCAGCCTCGCTATAACCAGTCCAGACCAAATCAACCACGGGTGGAACAACCACAATGACAGTTCACCCGTATTAATATGACTCCAGCGCAAGTGCTTCCCCATCTGTTGAAATTGAATCTTGCCACTATCAAGGAGGCACCAAAGAATGTGAATACGTCCTCTCCGCATTATCATCCTAATGCTAAATGCGCCTACCACTCTGACAGTTTCGGGCACGACACCAATGATTGTTGGGCACTCAAGCATAAAATCCAAGACCTGATAGAGGTGAAGGAGGTGGAGTTTGACGCTCCGGAGAAGCCTAATGTGATATCTGCACCCATGTCGAAGCACGGCCGAAATGTCAATGCCATTGAAGAAGATTTGTATGTTGCTGATGTCAATGATCTGATAACTCCATTGTTAACCATCAAGTTGAATTTATTAAAGGCCGGGATCTTCCCGGGATGTAGAGAAGACTGCTATTGTTGTTACTCTCTGCCGTTTGATTGTCCGTTACTGAAGAAAGGCATCCAAGGCCTTGTGGATAGTCGACAAATTTTGTTTGAAAAAGTTTCTGCTACTCCAACCCATACTAAAGATGTCTCAATCATAACCATTCACGCCAATCTTTCCAAGGCCGTCAAAAAGCCTGTTAAGATTACACCAGCTACGAAATCTGTCCCTTTGAAGATAACAATGCCAGGGCCCGTTCCCTACGTTTCTGAGAAGTCAATACCGTGGAACTATGGCGGTGACGTTTACTACCATGGTATTAAACAAATCGAGATAATTGAAGAAAGTTCGGATGATGAAGAAGCCAGCATTGGTAACATTGCAGGCACGAGCAAAATCACCCGGAGCGGGAGAATATTTTCTCCAGAGATTTCCCCTCCAAGAGAAATCTTTGGACCCTCATCTGCCGACAAGGCCATCCCTGCACCAATAAAATCCTCTGCAAGAACCCCACTGATCGAGGATGTTGTTGTTCCTAGTACTGTCCCTCCTACCGCTGCTGACAAAGGTAAGGGAATCCAAGATGAGCTCGTCAGGACGAGGGCTCAACCCTTGGTCATCCCGGAGACCTCCAAGAAGGAAATGGATGAGATTTTGAGGATAATCAAAAGGAGTGATTACGATGTGGTAGAACAACTGGGGCAAACCCCCTCAAAGATCTCCATGCTGGCACTACTACTTTGCTCGAAAGCACATGCTAAAGCTCTGATAAAATTCCTGAAGGCAGCCCATGTGCCCCAGGAAACCTCTGCAGATCAATTTCAAAATTGCGTGGCTAGCCTGACTGTGGACAATGGATTAGGTTTCTATGATGCCGACCTAACTCCTAAAGGTAGAAACCACAATGATGCTTTGCACATTTCAATCGAGTGCCGAGGAACTACTCTCGCACATGTCTTGGTCGACACTGGTTCGTCGCTGAATGTACTGCCTAAGAAGGCCTTGGACCGACTAGATTGTGAAGGGTTGGAGTTGAAGCCGAGTGATATTGTTGTCAGAGCTTTCAATGGTTCGAAGAGAATGGTCCATGGGGAGGTTGAAATTCCCATCAAGATAGGCACTGAGGTGTTCAAATCTACTTTCTATGTGATGGACATTCGTCCGTCATACTCTTGCTTGCTGGGTAGGCCTTGGATACACCATGCTGGGGCAGTCACCTCCTCCTTGCATCAGATGTTGAAGTATCCTATCAAGGGAAAGATCATTACTGTCCACGGTGAAGAGGAGTACATGATTAGCCACTTGAATTCTTTCCGGTACGTGGAGGTAGAAGGGGAGTTCATTGAGACACCTTTCCAGCATTTCGAAGAAGTCCTTCCTGAAATAACAGTAGCAAAGTTGGCAGCTGAAGTACCAAGGCAGATGGCCAGGATGGCATCTCTGGAGGACGCCAGGGCCGCAATAGAGGAAGGGAAGAATTCAGCATGGGGGCAGTTGCCTGATATTCCACATAAGACCGACAAATTTGGATTAGGGTTCACAGCCGCTGGCCAGAAAATTATGCGCCGTTCAAAGATTGAAAGAGCGCCAGTCAAAATTTCTCCCTACGGAATCAACGCCTTGGAAGATGAAGACAAAGAGAGCAACATCGAAGAGTGGATTTACCCAACTGTCAAAGGAGGATTGTGCAACTGGGAGGCAAAAGACTTTGTCCCCATCACTTTTATTCATCAGCTAAACATTTCCTATTTGGTCTGTAATATTTATTTTCAAACAATCCGTGCACTATCTTTTCACCTCATGTCCTGCCCGGGGTATGTAGGTCCATTTGTAAGGGTTTTGATTATCTTTCATATCCATATGCCATGTTTAATGATTCATTGGACGTTTTTCATTTGATAAACTGCTTGTGTTCATTTTCTTTCCTTTCGCATTTTTTGTTTAAGGATGGCTATCCCTTACACACACCCACACTCACAAATGCAGGTACCCATCCACTCCGGATTCCATGGGTGACAATTCTGCTATATCCTTCAATAACCATGAAGATCTGATCAATCAAGCCAAGTATGAAGATGACGAAGGTTGTGAAGTACCAGGGGAACTAGCCAGACTTCTATAGCAAGAGGAAAGGGCCATCTTACCGCATGAAGAGTCATTGGAAACTATCAACTTGGGAACCGAGGAAAACCGGAAGGAAGTGCAAGTGGGTGCCAATCTGGAACCAAATATCAAGGAACGCCTGATATAGTTGTTGAATGAGTATGTTGAAATCTTCGCTTGGTCTTATGAAGACATGCCGGGTTTAGACACAGACATCGTGGTTCACCGTTTCCCCACAAGAGAGGATTGTCCACCGATCAAGCAAAAGGTCCGCCGAATGAGGCCTGACATGTCTGAAAAGATCAAGGCAGAAGTAATGAAGCAATTCGACGCTGGCTTCCTGGCTGTTACGTCCTATCCTCAATGGGTCGCTAACATCGTGCCAGTACCTAAGAAAGATGGCAAAGTCAGGATGTGTGTGGACTACCGGGATTTGAATAGGGCCAACCCCAAAGATGATTTTCCACTTCTACACATTGACATTTTAATCGACAATACAGCTCAGCACAAAGTGTTTTCCTTCATGGATGGATTCTCGGGCTACAATCAAATTAAAATGGCCCCTGAGGATATGGAGAAAACAACTTTTGTCACACAATGGGGCACTTTCTGTTACAAGGTGATGCCGTTCGGGCTGAAGAATGCAGGGGCAACTTATCAACGCGCCATGGTAGCTTTGTTTCATGATATGATACATCACGAGATTGAAGTTTACGTAGACGATATGATAGCTCGGTCACAAACAGAGGAAGAGCACCTTGAACATCTAGAAAAGCTGTTTGCCAGGTTGAAAGAATACAAACTCAGGCTGAATCCAAGCAAGTGCACTTTTAGAATTAGGTCTGATAAACTTCTGGGATTCATTGTAAGCAACAAAGGCATTAAAGTCGATCCAGCAAAAGTAAAAGCAATACAAGAGATGCCTGTTCCCCGTACTGAAAAGGAGGTTAGAGGATTCTTGGGGCGTTTGAATTATATTGCCAGATTCATCTCCCATCTAACTTCTACCTGTGAGCCAATTTTCAAACTCTTGAAGAAGGATCAGGTAATGGAATGGAACGACGATTGCCAAGCTGCTTTTGATAAGATCAAGGAGTATTTGCTAGAACCTCCTGTTCTGAGGCTACCTGTCGAAGGAAGGCCATTAATCATGTATCTGACCGTCTTGGATAACTCAATGGGGTGTGTTTTGGGCCAGCATGACGAGTCTGGTCGAAAAGAGCATGCTATTTATTACCTTAGCAAAAAGTTTACCGACTGTAAGACTCGCTACTCACTGCTTGAGAAAAATTGCTGCGCTTTGGTATGGGCTGCTCGCTGGCTAAGGCAGTATATGTTGACTCATACCACTTTACTGATTTCCAAAATGGATCCTATCAAGTATATCTTCGAAAAGCCCGCTTTATCTGGAAGGATAGCCAGATGGCAAATGATCCTAACTGAGTATGACATCCAGTACACCACCCAAAAAGCTATAAAAGGGAGTGTACTATCTGACCATCTGGCTCATCAAGCTATCGAAGATTATCAACCCATGAGATTCGACTTCCCAGACGAGGACATCATGAATTTGGACAACATTGAAGGTGACGGACCGTATGACGGACCCGAAAAGGGATCCCGATGGACCCTGTACTTTGATGGTGCTTCAAATGCACTTGGAAATGGTATCGACGCAGTACTCATTTCTCCGGAAGGTTGTCACACACCTTTCACGGCCCGACTTTGCTTTAGCTGCACAAACAACATGGCTGAATACGAAGCTTGCATCTTTGGTCTCAAGGCTGCTATAGACTTGGGGATCAAATCTTTGATCGTATTTGGGGACTCGGCTTTGGTTATCAGTCAAATCAAAGGAGAGTGGGATACCAAGCATCCTAATCTTATCCCATACAAAGAACATGTCTTGACGTTGTTGCCTCATTTCGAGCAAATTACCTTCGAGCATTTCCCGCGAGAAGAGAATCAGCTAGCAGATGCCTTAGCTACAATGTCTTCCATGTTTAAACTCAACTGGGATAACAAGGCTCCCCAAATCACCATCGAGCGAATGGATAAACCCGCGCATTGTCATGAGATTAATACCGAAGAAGTAGTGGAACAACCCTGGTTCCATGAAATCAAAAGGTATCTCGAGACTAGAGATTATCCCGAAGGAGCTTCCGTAAACGACAAGAAGTTCTTAAGGAAATTCGCTGCTAAATTCTTCCTGAGTAACGACATCCTTTACAAACGAAGCCATGATTGTGTATTACTCCGATGCGTAGACAAAGTTGAAGCAGAGTTGATTATGACTGATATACACAGCGGCACATTTGGCACTCACTTGAGCGGGCATACAATGGCTAAGAAGATCCTAAGGGCAGGCTATTACTGGTCTACCATGGAAGCTGACTGCCATCAACATTCCCGTACTTGCCACAAATGTCAAGTCTACGCTGACAAAGTTCATATCCCTCTGGTTCCTCTCAACGTTCTGACTGCTCCTTGGCCATTTGCAATGTGGGGCATTGACATGATTGGAGAGATCAAGCCCACGGCTTCCAACGGACATCGCTTCATTTTGGTTGCCATTGACTATTTCACCAAATGGTTCGAAGCAGCTTCCTTCGCCTCTGTGACTAAAAATGTGGTTGCCCGCTTCATCAAGCAAAATCTCATATGTCGGTATGGTGTTCCAGACAGGATCATCACAGACAACGGTACGAATCTGAACAACACGATGATCACCGCCTTGTGCGAACAGTTCAAGATTTATCATCACAATTCATCTCCCTATTGGCCGAAGATGAACGGTGCTGTTGAAGCTGCAAACAAAAACATTAAGAAGATCATTCAGAAAATGACAGTCACTTACAAAGACTGGCATGAGATGTTACCGTTTGCTCTACATGGATACCGTATGACGGCACGTACTTCAACCGGGGCAACCCCATTTTCTTTGGTATATGGCATGGAAGCTGTCCTGCCTATGGAAGTCCAGATTCCTTCTCTAAGAATTATGAAGGATGCAGGTTTGAATGAAGATGATTGGATGCAGACCCGACTTGATCAACTCAATTTGATCGACGAGAAACGACTCGCTGCTATATGCCATGGTCAGACGTATCAAAAGCGGATGATCAAGGCCTTCAATAAGAAAGTCAGACGTCAAGTGTATCAAGTTGGAGATCTCGTAATCAAGCGGATTATCTTACCGCAAAGTGATCCCAGGGGCAAATGGACTCCTACATATGAAGGACCATTTGTGATCAAGAGCATATTTTCTGGTGGTGCGATGATTCTAACCACCATGAACGGCGACGATTTTCCGCACCCTGCGAACGCGGACATAGTCAAAAGATACTACGCATAAAATAACCCGACAGGTCAAAAACCCGAAGGGGCGGCTTGGGCAAAAAATGGGCATCCCGGTGAACCGAAAACCCGAAAGGGCGGTTCAGGCAAAAATTAGGGATAAAAACAAAAAAATCTGTACACCCGGCAAGTTGAAAACCCGAAAGGGCGGCTTGGGCAAAAAGGGGTTTCCCGGTGGATCGAAAACCCGAAAGGGCGATTCAGGAAAAAGTTAGGGAATTAAAGCGTATGACTATGTCTCGTCGGATCACTTCAAAGACAATCTCTTCATCAACCAGTTCCAGGCTTCTGATCAATCCAGTCATCGGCAAACGAAGCATTGAATGGACAGATATTCAGAGTTGTGAAGGCTATAGCGGAATGGAATCCCATGGAATTATTTCACATAGCCATCTTTATTTTGTATAAATCTTTCAATATTTACGACAAAATCCTCTTACTAGGATGATTGTCTCCTTTGTACAAATATACTCATAGAAAGTCAATACAAATACTTTTCCCAGAAATTTGTGTCATTTCCTTTCACTTTTTCTCTTGCACTATCTGTTTTATTTTGAGAAACGTCCAATGTTTTGTTAAATAGGCATATGCATTTGAACATGATCATTTCCTTATGAATCAAGAAAGAGGATTACTGATAGGTTGAAGATACAGTTGGATATCTTGATACCCTTTCAAAGGAAACCCCCAGGAGATTTGGAATGCATATCCCCAGCAAACCCTGAAGCTTATCCCCAGTGGATTCTGGAGGCTTATCCCCTGTAGAGTACGGACGTCTCACCCGAGTTTTATTCAAAGTTGTTCCTCACAAGGGCTTATAGCTGGGTTATCCTCAGCTAACTGCCACGGAAGATCGCACCCGGCCAAATTCTTCCTACCTCCAGCGGAGTTCATTAGAGTTCCCCAGCATAACTTACCAATACAATCCCCAGCCAGAGAATCCTCCGGAATTCAATGCCCCTCAAAGTTTAAGTTTCAGTATCCCCAGCCGAGCTAAAACTTCAAAATTATCAATCCCCAGCGGAGCCAGACTAATGAACCTTCTCCCCACGGAGTTTTGGGAGGGCAAATCTTGAGTTCCCCAATGAAGTCGCCAGATATACTTCCCACCAAACTGAAGATTCTCAGTCTTGCATCCCCAACATGAGTCTATTGGATCGAAACTCCTCAGTAGAAGCCATCAGGAACTCTCTTCCCCAGCAACAGCCAAGGAATTATTCTTCCCGGCAGCATTCAAGATATTTTTATCTTCAGCCATCTCGGATTCATCTATCCTTTGCAAAACAGCTCTCCAGCTTACATGCGCATCTATTTACATTCATATCATATAACATACATTGTATCATGCATCATGACATTGCATACAACTAACTCTTTACCTTTTCAGATTCATCCAGATGCAGCTTCACACGAGCTCATCTCCAGGAAGCCCTATGCCGGTTCTTCTTCTTCTGAAAACAGTTTATGGATTCTTCCCAACAACGGATGTTAATCTATCGCTTGTTCAGATGCAACTTTTGAAAACAGTTTACGGACGCTTCCCAACAACGGATGCTGCTCTATTGCTTATTCAACTTCAAGATTTCTGAAAACAGTTTACGGGTTCTCCAAGTAACGGATGTTAACCTATCGCTTGTTCAGTTTCTTCTCAAGATCTCTGAAAACAGTTTATGGATTCTTCCCAACAACGGATGTTAATCTATCGCTTGTTCAGATGCAACTTTTGAAAACAGTTTACGGACGCTTCCCAACAACGGATGCTGCTCTATTGCTTATTCAACTTCAAGATTTCTGAAAACAGTTTACGGGTTCTCCAAGTAACGGATGTTAACCTATCGCTTGTTCAGTTTCTTCTCAAGACCTCTGAAAACAGTTTATGGATTCTTCCCAACAACGGATGTTAATCTATCGCTTGTTCAAATGCAACTTTTGAAAACAGTTTACGGACGCTTCCCAACAACGGATGTTGCTCTATTGCTTATTCAACTTCAAGATTTCTGAAAACAGTCTACGGGTTCTCCAAGTAACGGATGTTAACCTATCGCTTGTTCAGTTTCCTCTCAAGACTTCTGAAAACAGTTTATGGATTCTTCCCAACAACGGATGTTAATCTATCGCTTGTTCAGATGCAACTTTTGAAAACAGTTTACGGATTCCTCCGGGTACGGATGTCAATCTATTGCTTATTCAAGCCCCAGTTCAGAGATGGTTCAAAACATGGACACCTTTCTGATTTTCATTCCAGATGGCATCTTTAAGCCAATCCCCGACGAGATTCTGCCACCCTTCCAGATGGCATCTTTAAGCCCATCTCCAAATGGCATCTTTAAGCCCATTTCCGCATCCATTGCTTTGACGAGTACAAATTTAAGGGCACTCTAGTGTCCAATCTCCTTTTACCTTCGAGTCGCGAAAGGAAAGATTGCCAATCTAACTCTTCAGGTTCAAGAAGATTGAACAGGGGCAACTGTTGTACCCCAAAATTTACCCTCTCTTTCTTCAGGAAACCATCTTGGATTTTCAAGGTCCCTCTGAAACAAATCCAAGTCCTGAGTTATCTTTTTGCCCAAGCAAGCCACTTACAAGAGCAAGATGATCACACAAGCTCCAAAGACAACGCTTTTATCTTGAGAAAAATCAAATTCTAAGTACTTGGAACGTTTCTCTAAAAAATGAGTGTTTAAGAAAAAATCAGCGCTTCAGAACTTCTGGACCAATTCCAGATAAAAACGATCAGAAGTTGCAAGCTTGGCTCAGCGTAGTCAGAAGTTGGCTTTTCAGCAGCTACATCAGCTCAATCAGAAGTTGTAAACGTGGTTCAGTATGTAAGCCTCAAACAGAACATGCCCCTTTCAGCAGTTATACAAGCTCAGTCAGAATTTGCTAAAGGAATGCAAGAGAAGCAGGGAAGTCTGAAGGCTCCTTCAGAACATGCTGAATTCAGAAGATGAAAGATCAGAAGAGTGGGTGTTACACTGATACAGAATCTCTAAGCCCAGGAGGTCCAGAAGTAAATCCAAGGAACGTACCAGAAAACCAGGAGAATCTCCAGAGCTTACTAAGACAACAGGAAGCCAAGGCCAGAGCATGGTTTACGCTGCTGATTCAACATTGGTTTCCATTACCAGAATATTGATGTTGATAGGTCTTATCACCATTTAATGCCCATTAATGCTTCCAACCACTCCTGAACATTCACGTGTGGCTTGGAAAACGCTTTTGTGCAGATTCTAACATGGGTCTACGCGCCACCGCCCACTTCAGAGGTCACTTCTCCCCAATCTACGCCTGCTGCTGCAGCCTAGGCTGAAGGCTATCTGTTATCATAACTTTCCAGGAATTTCTGTCAAAGAGTAATTCAAACTTTGTTGGCGCCTTAATGTTCAAAACACCCACAAGAACTTTGCCTATAAGTAGAGAGTCATTGTCCACTGCAAAAGGGGCTCAGAAAAGAAACAGAAAAATTGCTAAGAGAGAAACAGCAACCCTTAGCAACATAGCGTTCTGAAACTCTGCCAAAATCTCCAGTTTGTTTCATAACTTTGAGTTCCTCACCTTCAAACTTCATCAAATACCCAGTTTTATTTGTGAACCAAAAGACACCCTTTCCAAACTTCTGACCCTACGTACGTATACACCTTTACTTCCCCTTTTCAAAGAAAATCTGTCCAGAACACCACTAGAGCCAAAAGCTAACTTTCATCCCCAAACTTTTCCAACAGTCAGGTAAGCACCTGCTGACCCTCATCACGCTGTTAAGCATCATCAGCTGTGCATACTCAAATAAACATAATGTAAATATCATGTTGTTGCTGTTTATGTTCTGAGGATTTTCATACCTCAGAATGTTCTGAGCCAGTATAGGACTTGCCTGTGACCTTGTTGGTTCTGACCTCTGAAACATTTTTACGTTTGCTGGATCTGTTCCAAATATGTTTCCTGTTTTGTGGAATAACAACAAAATTGTAGATGTTCTGATTAGTACAGGGAAAAGCCAAGTGCTGACTTTGACGTTAGCACATCTGAAGCCTGTTTTGCTGTCAATGATATCAGAACCTCTGAGAGTTATTGCCTTTTCAGCAGAATCAGAACTTCTGGTTTCTCCACTAACAAACTTCTGTCTTGCAGCGCAGGGGAATCAGAACTTCTGATTTCCCCACTAACAAGGTTTTGTTTTGCAGGTGCCAGAGTCAGAAGTTCTGACTCATACAGTTTAACCAAGAGGTCGATCATCTGGCAGCGGATCTGAGTCAGAACTTCTGATGACCTCCCAGCAGCGCGCGGGCTCCCTCTCTCTCTCTCTATATCTTGTTTTTTTCTATTTTCTTTTTTGTCTATTTTTCTCGTTGAACCCCCCATGTACAAATGTGTATCCCCCTCCCCTAATTGTTGTAATAGCGTAGGATTTTATATTTCCGCTTCTTATTGCTAGTAATTAGGACATGTATGGCAAGATAAAATCAATGAAATAGAAAAACCTAATTCAAAGAAAAAAACTCTTGTATGCAATAAAACACACTTGCACACTAACACTGCTAGGGTTACATCCACTTGTTGCCTTTCAAAATTGGGCCATATTGCATGTTAGGTTTCTTTGGGTAAAAACAAACAATCAAATGGTCATAGTCCCTCGATGACGCTTTCGAAAGTTGCCTAAAATGATCAAGTCCCTTTCAAAGAAAAAATTGCCCAAGGATACTTAGCACTATTGCAATTATGGTCTAAACGATGACCCGCGCCCGTCCCTTTCACCTCCTAACACAAGATTGTCCACCAAGTACAATGGTGGAACAAAATTGTTAAAAGGGTTAAAACATAACAAAAATCTTTGAGAACTTTAAAGTAGATAGCTCTTAAGTACTTGTCAACTTGCAAAACAAAAACGCTTGCCTATTTTCAAACCACACTTTCAAAACAAACTTTCAAAAAACCTTGAAACATCTTTTCAAAAAGACAAACACCTTTGTAAAACATTCGAGTAAAGAATTGTTACAAGGGTAGCCTATACAAGGCATCTTTTTCAAAACCTTTTCAAAAACCACACACATAAAGTACCATTTCAAACAATTGAAAACCAAGGCAAGTTGATCTAAGCAAGTACCTAAGAGCCCATGGATAACCATGGATAGAAAGGGTGCTAATACCTTCCCTTTCTATAATCTACTCCCCGAACCCAAGAAAAATCTCAAAGGTTTTTGCTGTGCTTTTTAAACCTTTCCTTAGGATAAAATAAAAAGTCGGTGGCGACTCTTGCTCAACCGAAACATTTGCGAAAACAAACGCAAAAACACCATAGTCAGTTCTCCCACCGTATCACACATTGCCACGAAGCTGTACATATCCATAGTTTGCATTTATATGGCCTGAGCTTAGAGAATTTTAGAGTTGAAGTTTTCTGAAATTTTTAGGTTTTATATTAGGGCCAGAAAAATTCCTATTCATCTTTGACTGTTAGTTTAAGTTATTTACATGGTTGGATTCGTGGGAAGAAATGCCAAAACTTTCATGTTTGAACTTTTAATTTTTGTTGAGAGATGAAGAAGATACGGGTCCTTTGGCTGGAGGTTGAAGGTGAAGTGTAATCAGGGCGCGCTTTGTGTTATGTATTTATCCTTTCACATAAGTTAACAATTGTATAGTCACCCCAGTGGTAAGGCAGCACGCTGGTAACCTCAAAGTAACGGGTTCAAGACCCAGCACTGGCTTTTGCTTTTTCTTTTCAAATTTTACAGTTTTTTTAGATTTTTGCAGCGCTGGGCTCTCCTTTGTTGGGCCTAACCTTTTTTGCTTATTTCTACTCCCTGTTTCATTTTCTAATCCCCCAGACTTTTCTTTATATTTTTATTTTCTTTTTTTATTTTATTTTTTTCATTATTATTATTATTATTATTATTATTATTATTATTATTATTACTATTATTATTTTCATAAATAAAAAATCCACATTTATTTTTATTTATTATTTATACTTATATATTTATTTTCTCTATAAAACAAAAAGATTAAAAAAACATTTTCTTAAACAAATTAATTTCTTTTTTTCTTAAATAATTAATTTTTAGACTTAGGATAAATTAGTATATTATTTTATTTTCTTAGTTAAAATTAATTTAAAACTTAGGTTATTAATCTTCATTTTATTTTCATTAATTTAAAACATTTTCATAAAAAAACCCTAAAAAATCCTTTTTAAGTTAATTTCTTTTCTTAATTAGTTTAGGTTAATTTTATTTAATTTTAATTAATAATTTTATTTAATTAGGTCAAGACAAAACCCCTTTCTTAAAAAAAAAAATAAAAAAAAATCATTTCTTTTTCTATTTATATTCTTGCATTTTATTTTCAATTTTGGTACAATATTCAATATGGTTGTAATAGATAATTATGTTTAATTTTCTTGCAATCCCCATTTGTAAATTTGTGCACCCCCTCCCCTAATAATGTAATAGCGTAGTAATTTTACTTTTCGCAATTTATCGCTTTATATAAATGCTAGTAATTAGGGTTTGTATGAGAAGATAAAATCAACAAGTAGCAAACCCTAATCAAATACTAAACAAAGCATGAAAATAAATACACTTGCACACAAGCACCCCTAGGATAAATCCACTTGGTTGCCTTATAAAAATGGCCATATTATGCATGTAAGGTACCTTAGCAAAAACATGCAAAAATACAAGATCATAGTCCCTCGATGACGCTATCTATGTTGCCTTTTCAAAATGATCTTAGTCCCTAAAGAAAGATGCTAAGATACCTTGCAACATTGCTAATCATGGTTATACGTTGACCCAAGCCCGTCCCATTTACATCCAAAGATAGGGTTACTTACCAAATCAATGGTAAGATGACAATGTCAAAGGAAAGAGGAAATAAACATGAAAGACTTTTGAGTAGGTAGATTGTTCCTAGTTACTTGCTCACTTTCAAAACAAAACATCCTTGCTATTTTCAAAACAAACACCAACACTTTCAAAAACATCTTTCAAACTTGAAAACATTTTCAAAGGATCAACGCTTTGTATACATTCTTACGAGCGAGAATCA
This sequence comes from Vicia faba, assembly GCA_948472305.1. NCBI lineage: Eukaryota > Viridiplantae > Streptophyta > Magnoliopsida > Fabales > Fabaceae > Vicia > Vicia faba. The sequence goes on from OX451736.1 coordinate 1,560,259,211, forward strand.
TTACAAAGTTTGCCTAAACAATGCCTCTTTTAAAAAATACTTTCAAAAACCACACAAAGCACAATTTCAAACAAAAGCAAGTGATCTAGCAAGTAACTAAGAGCCCGTGGAAAACCATGGATGAAAAGGGTGCTAATACCTTCCCTTTTCATAATCTACCCCCGAACTCAAGAAACAATCTCAAAGGTTTTTCCTGTGCTTTTTCACCTTTCTTTTTGGATAAAAGAAAAGTCGGTGGCGACTCTTGCTAACTACAACATTTGCGATAAAACGCAAAACATCCAAGTCAGTTCTCCCATCGTATCACTGAATTGGCGACTTTGCTGGGGAATATTCTAAAAGTGGGGTTACCTTAGGGTTATATCACATTTACTTGTTTTCTTTGTTTGACTTGTATGCTTTACATTATGGTTCTTTGTTTGGGTTTGAATCCTCTACTTGGATTTGGGATACCTTATAGGTAAGTAGCAATACATTGTGGAAACTATGCGGGGTATACCGACATGGTCTAAGCAATAGCTACGTTAGAGCGACATATTTGTGGGTACCGGTATCCCTTGAGTAGTCAAGGAGAATACGGGGCCACTGAGTGATGTCATGAAGCACTAATGAACTTTTAGAACCTTTACTTGACCAACTTGGCCATTAGGACGTAGTGAGATGATCGGATTTGGTGCAGTCCAAAGTTGGTAGATACTCGATACTACACTTATTGAGGCTTGGTTTTTTGGGATATTTCGGTCGCCATTAAAGAGGCTTGCGCTGAAACAATGCCCAAGGAAACAAACAATGATATTGAGCTCCTTAGAACCCGGTTACTATTGCTAGGACAGGTTTGAGCCAACTAAACTTCAAGAGGATACTTACCTATGAGACTCCATGCAAGCATAAACCTAAGGACTTGTTTACTTTGTTTATATGTATATACTTGTACATAACATCATAAACATCATAACATCAAACCCATGTTCACTAACCATTTCATGGATCTTGGGATTTATCTTTGTTCTGTTTTGTAGGACATGGATTCTATTCGCAGGAAAACCATTCAAGTCAACCTTGTAAGGATCCCTCCTCAACTTAAAGAGCTAGCATCAAGGATTCATGAAAATTATCCATTTATCGAAAGACATGGTCGCATACTAAACTTGGTTACTTCCAACACTGATGAAGACATGATGAAGGTGCTCTTCCAGTTCTTTGATCCTCTACACCATTGCTTCACTTTTCCTGATTATCAACTTGTGCCAACTTTGGAGGAATTCTCCCAACTATTGAGAATTCCTATTCTCAATCAACTACCCTTCAACGGTACAGAAAGAGATCTAAAACCAGAAGAGATTCCTCAAGCCCTACACTTGCAACAATCTAATGTCACAACTAATTGGGAAATAAGGAGTGGTGTCAAAGGTTTCTTTGCCAAGTTTTTGTTTGAGAAGGCTCAAGATTTTTGGAACTCCTTGGACTTACGAGCTTCTGAGGATATTGTGGCCCTTATAATCTATGGGATGGTTTTGTTTCCAAATCCTGACCAACTCATAGATGTAAACACTGTAAAAATCTTCATGTATCGTAACCCAGTGCCTACTTTGTTAGGAGACATTCTACATTCTTTTCACTCTCTCACTTTGAGGAAGAGAGGTATCCTCATGTGTTGCACTCCTCTCTTGGCAAGATGGTTTATTTCGCATCTTCCCCAATCTGTGTTGAAAAATAAGCAAGGTTCAAGATGGTCCCATAGGTTGATGACGCTCAGACATTCAAATAATCATTGGTGTTCCCGCTCTTTGGAGAATGTTACTATCATCGACTATTGTGGAGAATTCCCTAATGTCCCTTTACTTGGCATTAGGGGAGGTATCACCTACAACCCTTGCTTAGCCTTAAGACAATTTGGTTACACCCGAAGGGATGGTCCACACGAGATGCTTATTCAATGTTTGGTATTTGACTACGAGAACGACGGTCAAGGTCACCGCCAGAGATTTATCCGAGCTTGGAGAATGTTGAACAAGGTAGATAGCAAGACGTTGGGGCATAAGAATTCCATCCCTCTTGAGCCTTAACTCAAGTGGGTACGAGCTCGTGCTCAAAGTATTATAATGCCTTACCCATCCATTCTCCCAGTTATCATAGAGCCTATTGTAGAAGGAGAGGTTCCATACACTATCCTGCATCCCGACGTGCCTACCTCTCTCAAAGACTTACAAAAGGGTTGGATCCAGCTGAGGGAAGAATGAGATACTTTCGAGGCTCAATTCTATGCTAGTGAAAATAGGGTCTTGGAGCTTACGAAGCAGCTACAAGAAGAGAAAAGTGTGAACGCTTATCTCGCACCAAAGAGGATGCGTTCGATCTTTTCATCTTAGAAAGTTATTTTGTAAGCCCAAGAGGCATGATGTAATCTTTCTTGTTTTGTCTAATGAGAATTAACGTTTGTTCATTCTTTTGTCTATACAAATTTAAATTTCATTAATCCTTGAAATCATTTGCATGTACATATTCCATGCATCATAACATGACAGGTTTTCGCATATCATGTTTCCTTATCTTTCTGCTGTTTATTTCAGCAAGATGGACCTAGAGAAAACTGTGAAGGATCTCCAAACCCAGAATTCTCAGTTTCAGGAGACTCTACTAGCCCTAGCCAAGGGGCAGCAAGATATGATGGCTTTGCTGGCTGTTAAGAAGAAGCCAAAGAAGAAAGCTCTACTCAACATGGGTAGAAGGTTCAAGGAGACAGTCTGTCAAATCCCAGTGGGAGGAGATTCATCTGAAGAGGACGAGAACCAGATTAGTGAGGTCAAGAGTACTCAGGCTGACTGTATCAATGGTCAAGTATCCGATGATGATTATTTCAACGAGCAGTATCCACCTGCTGATATCAAATACAAGCAGTTAGAAGTCAAATTGAAAGCTGTTGAAATCCAAGTCGTCCTCGGTTTAGATTTTGATGATTTGGGTTTGATCTCTGGGGTAGTCATTCCCCACAAATTCAAAATACCAATATTTGCAAAGTACGATGGGGTTTCTTGTCTAAAACACCATTTGAAATCTTATGTGCGCAAGATACAACCGCACACTGCTGATAAGAAGCTCTGGGTTCACTTTTTCCAAGAGAGCTTGGCTGAAACGCAACTTGAATGGTTTTATCAGTTAGATGGTTATCTTATCAATACTTGGGAGGATTTAGCTATTGCCTTCTACCATCAGTATCAGTACAACACCGACTTGGCGCCAACGAGGGATCAATTGCAAGATATGACCATGGGGAAGAATGAAGGATTTAAGGAATATGCGTAGAAGTGGAGAGACCTTGCTAGTAGGGTCCAACATCCATTGACTGATAGGGAGAACATTGACATGTTCATGGGCACTTTATCTGGTCCTTTCTTTAATCTGTTGGTTGGCTGCTCTTCTGGTTTCATCGAATTGATCTTAACGGGCGAAAGAGTTGAAAGTGGCATCAAAAGTGGGAAAATCTTTGTGGCATCTACCTCCACTCCCAATCCTATCAAGAAACCTTTTTCTTCAAAGAAGGAAGTCAATTATGTGTACGGGGCAAGGGCCCATACCAACAAGAACGATCGCCCATCTTTCAATACTGTCCGAATCTCCAATCCAACTCCTACTCCAAGACCATCTGCAAATCATCAACGTTTTAAAACTCCAAGAAGACAATTTACGAGGTTAGGCATGTCACTATCTCAAGCCCTTCAACATTTTCTCAAGGCTAATTTAGTGACATTGCGCGATCCTCCCGCCAACCCTGACACCTCGTCAACAAAGTATAATCCGAACACTAAATGTGCTTACCACTCCAGCAGCCTCGGGCACGAGACTGACCAGTGCTGGGCCTTGAAGAACAAAATCCAGGATTTGATTGATAACAAAACTATTGAATTTGATCCTCCTCCAACGCCTAATGTAATCACTGCTCCAATGCCAAAGCATGACAAAGGTGTTAATGTTGTCGAAGATGCAATTTTTGTCGCCTCTATTGAAGAATTGACTACTCCGCTAAATATAATCAAAAATAATTTGTTGAAAGCTGGGATTTTCCCTGGCTGCGTAAAGGACTGTGTGTGATATACAAGACAACTCAATGGATGTGAAGGGCTGGAGAAAGGCATACAACACCTGATGAATAGCCACGAAATTCTATTCGAGAAGACTCCACTTGCCAAAAGTTTGACTAACAAATGTGAAGACCTCTCCATTATTACCATCTCAAACAAGCCTCTTAGGATCACCTCCAAAGGTCCTATTAGGATTTCAAACGAACCCACTGTTGCTCCCTTAATAATTAAAAATCCCAGACCGATTCCCTATTCTTCAAATAAGGCAGTACCATGGAATTATGGCACTGAGGTGTTCTATCATGGGATTAAACAAGACGCTTGGATCGAAGGAGAAAAATATGACAATGTCGGTAACATAGCTGGTTCAAGCAAAGTAACTAGAACTGGGATAATATTTTCACCCAATATCTCACCATCAGTTGTTACAAGGACGCCCATCCACATTACTGCTGCCAAGCCAAGTACTAATACAAGAGGGAAGGAGAAGGTTGTTGAGCCTGATGTGATTGAAGTACCCTCCAAGGACGTAGCTGATGGAGAACCCTCCGCTCACGAGATAGACGAGATTTTGAAGATCATAAAAAGAAGCGACTTCAAGATTGTAGAACAGTTGGGGCAAACCCCTTCTAAGATTTCAATGTTGTCATTGCTGCTTTGCTCCGATGCCCATGCTCGAACATTAATCAAGTTCATGAAAAAGGCTCATGCCCCCCATGAGACAACAACAGACCAATTTGGGAATTACGTGGCTAGCCTGACAGCTGATAATGGCTTAGGATTTTCAGATGCCGACTTAACACCTCTCAGGAAGAGTCACAATAAAGCTTTACATGTTTCTATCGAGTGCAAAGGGAATACCTTAGCACATGTGCTATTCGACACTGGCTCTTCTCTGAATGTATTATCCAAGGGGGTGTTAGACCATCTAGACTGTGAAGGTTTAGTCTTGAAGCCAAGCGATATCCTTGTAAGGGCATTTGACGGATCAAAGAGAACTGTTCATGGGAAGGTAGATCTTCCAATCAAAGTGTGCTCCCAAATCTTCAACTCCACCTTCTATATTATGGATATTCGTCCTGCCTATTCTTGTCTGTTAGGTCGCCCGTGGATCCATAAAGCTAGGGCAGTAACCTCAGCTCTCCATCAGAAACTCAAATATCCAGTCAAGGGAAGAATAGTCACCGTCTATGAAGAAGAAGAGTTTATGGTGAGCCACCTTAACTCTTTCAAATACGTAGATATGGATGGGTAATTCATTGAAACCCCATGTCAAGCCTTTGAAGTCATACCACCGATGATTGCTGCTACCAAATGTTCTTCTGATGAGACTAAAGCAGTTAAGGCCACGCCAAAGATGGTTTTAGTCAAGGATACCCGCACGACAATTGAATAAGGAAACTATGATACTTGGGGGAACTCCTCGATATCCCATTTAAAGAGGACAAGTTTGGTTTGGGCTTCACCGTAAAAGCTCAGAAGGAAGTGAGGTGTGCTCGTGCTGGAAAGCCACCTCTCTGCATTAGAAGCCATGAAGTCAACACCATGGGTGATTCTGATGAAGAAACTGCATTTGAAGATTGGGTGTATCCAACTATAATGGAGCTGAAGAATTGGCATGCGAAGGAATTTGTGCCCATCTCCTTCATTGAGGAGTAATCTACTTGTTATTGCGTTTCTTTCAATTCAAGAACATGTTGTCTATAATATTTTAACAATGAATTTTCAGCCATTTGCCTGGCCCGGGGCACTTTGGTCCATTTGTCAAGGGTTTTATTTATGTTCATCTAATCATATGATCATTCAGTACATTGGACTTTTTGCATTCAAATATTTGTGTTCATTGTCTTTCCTTTCTTGCAAATACATTTTTCAAAAAAAATAGCCATGTATCTTACATGCACACCCACACATACACACTCTTGTAGGTCCACATCCACTCTAGATCCTATTGCCAATGACTCTACTATTGCCGACTATAACTTTAAATGTCCTATCAACCAAGCCGAAGACGAAGGAGAGGAAGATTGTGACATACCAGGAGTGCTAGCAAGACTTTTATTACAAGAGGAAAAAGTTATTCAGCCGCACGAAGAGTCAGTTGAATTTATCAACCTGGGTACCGAGTCAGTTAAGAAAGAAACCAGGATCGATGCTAACTTGGAAAGCGGTGTCAAGAGCAGGTTGGTTCAGATGTTGCATGATTATATGGAAGTATTTGCTTGGTCTTATGAAGATATGCATGGGTTGGATACTGACATCATATTTCATCGTCTGCCGACAAGAGAAGACTGCCCTCCTGTTAAACAAAAGGTTCGTCGCATGAGGCTTGATAGGTCTGAAAAGATCAAAGCTGAAGTGATGAAACAATTTGATGCAGGGTTCCTAGCTGTGACATCCTATCCTCAATGGGTTGACAATGTGGTGCCAGTGCCAAAGAAAGACGGGAAAGTTCACATGTGTGTAGACTATAGGGATCTGAATAGGGCGAGCCCCAAAGATGACTTCCCTCTACCGCACATTGATGTCTTAGTTGATAATACTGCTCAACATAAAGTATTCTCTTTCATGGATGGCTTCTCAGGCTATAATCAAATAAGGATGGCTCCCGAAGACATGGAGAAGACTACTTTCGTTACGCAATGGGGCACCTTCTGCTACAAGGTCATGTTGTTCGGGTTAAAGAATGCAGGGGTAACATATCAAAGGGATATGGTAGCTCTATTTCATGACATGATTCATCATGAGATAGTGGTATATGTGGATGATATGATTTCCAGATCACAAACTGAAGAAGAACATCTCGATCATCTGTACAAGTTATTCGAGAGGCTGAAGAAGTACAAGCTGAGGTTAAACCCTAACAAGTGCACGTTTGGAGTACGACCTGGAAAGCTTTTAGGTTTTGTCGTTAGCAATAAAGGCATTGAAGTTGATCCTACCAAGGTAAAGTCCATCCAAGAAATTCCAGTCCCTCATTCTGAAAAAGAAGTCAGAGGATTCTTGGGTCGTCTCAATTACATTGCCCGTTTCATATCTCACTTGATTGCTACTTGTGACCCAATTTTTAAACTCTTGAAGAAAGATCACGTAGTCAGATGGAAAGATGAATGCCAAGCTACCTTCGACAAAATCAAAGAATATCTACAAAAGCCTCCTATTCTCATGCCTCCAGTTGAAGGAAGACCCTTGATTATGTACTTAACAGTATTAGAGAACTCTATGGGGTGTGTTTTGGGCCAACGTGACGAGTCTAGCCGAAAAGAGCATGCTATTTATTATCTGAGCAAAAAGTTTACCGACTGTGAAACCAGATATTCACTTCTCGAGAAAACTTGCTGCGCTCTGGCATGGGCTGCTCGCTGGCTAAGACAGTACATCTTGACTCATACCACTCTGTTGATTTCTAAGATAGACCCAATCAAGTACATCTTCGAGAAACCTTCCCTTTTCGGACGGATATATGGCAAATGATCTTGACTGAGTATGACATTCAATACACGACTCAAAAGGCCATCAAAGGAAGTGTACTAGCAGATCATTTGGCCCATCAAGCTATGGATGATTATCAGTCAATGAACTTCGACTTCCCTGATGAGAACATCATGCTGGTAACCGACTGTGCAAAACCTGGACCATATGACGGACCTGAACAAGGATCCCGATGGACTATGGTATTCAATGGGGCTTTCAACGCCTTAGGTAATGAAATTGGTGATGTGATCATCTCTCCTGAAGGCTTCCACACTCCTTTCACTTCCAGAATATGCTTTGATTGCACAAACAATATGGCCGAGTATGAAGCATGCATCTTAGGTCTGAAAGCTGCTATTGACTTAAGGATCAAGCATTTGGATGTGTTCGGGGATTCCGCCCTAGTGATCAGCCAAGTAAAAGATGATTGGGACACTAAACACCCTAATCTTATACCTTACAAGGAACTTGTGCTATCCCTAATTCCTTACTTCGAAGAGATCACTTTTGAGAACTTCCCCAGGGAAGAAAACCAGTTGGTTGACGCTTTGGAAACCATGTCTTCAATGTTCAAGGTCAGATGGGACAACAAAGCCCCTATGATAACAATTGAAAGATTCGATGAACTTGCACATTGATATGAGATTGACATTGATGCGGAAAAGCCATGGTACCATGAGGTGATGAGATACCTTGAAGCACAAGAGTATCCACAGGGGGCATCTATCAATGACAGAAAGTTCTTGCGAAGATTTACAGCCAAATTCTTCCTAAGTAACGAGATATTGTACAAGTGCAACCATGATTCAACTCTACTCTGATGTATGGACAAGAAGGAGGCGGAGGAGATCATGGAAGACATGCACTATGGTCCCTTTGGTACTCACTCAAGTGGACATACGATGGCTAAGAAAATATTAAGAGCCGGTTACTATTAGTCAACAATGGAGACTGATTGCCATTAACATTCAAGAACTTGTCACAAATGCTAAATCTATACTGACAAGGTCCATGTGCCTCCTATCCCTCTGAATGTAATGACCGCTTCGTGGCCATTTGCAATGTGAAGCATTGACATGATTGGAGAGATCAAGCCCACCGCTTCCTACAAACACCGCTTCATTCTTATTGCTATCAACTATTTTACCAAATTGGTCGAAGCTGCCTCATTTACCTCAGTCACCAAGAATGTGGTAGCCAGATTCTTAGTTTACAAATAATCATATTCACACAAAGCAAACAAGTCCTTAGTTTTAGGCTTGCATGAGGTTTTATAGGTAAGTACCCTCTTGAAGTTTAGTTGGCTCAACCTGTCCTAGTTAATAGTAATCGGGTTCTAAGGGATCTCAATATCACTGACCTTTCTTCTAGGCATTGTCTAAGCTCAATCAATCTTTTCTTGCGGCCGAGATATCCTAAAAGTCTGGTCTCAATGAGTGTAGCATCGAGTATCAACCAATTTTCAGCTCTACACCGAAACTGGTTATCTCGCTACGCCCTAATGGCCAAGTTGGTTCAATTAGGGTTCTAAAGTCAGTTGATGCTTCACGACACCACGCGGCGGCCCCGTACTCTCCTTGATTCGACTCAAGGGTTACCGGTACCAACCAAAGTGACACATCAACGTAGCTACTGCTTGAACCATGTCGATATACGCCGCACAATTCCCTCACAATTTATTGCTACTTACCTAAAAGGTGCCCCCAAATTCAGGTATAGGATTTAAAACAAACCCAAACAAGGAACAAAAATGTAAAGCAAACAAATCAAACAATGTAAGCAAGTAAAGGTGATCTAACCCTAAGGTAACCCCACTTTTAGAAAATTCCCCAACAGAGTCGCCAGTTCTGTGATATGGTGGGAGAACTGACTTGGGTGTTTGCATTTGTGTTTGCAAATGTTGCGGTTAGCAAGAGTCACCACCGACTTTTCTTTTATCCAAAAGGAAAGGTGAAAAAGCACCAGAAAGACCTTTGAGATTGTTTCTTGAGTTCGGGGGGTAGATTATGAAAAGGGAAGGTGCTAGCACCCTTTTCATCCATGGTTTTCCCTGGGCTCTTAGTTACTTGCTAGATCACTTGCTTTTGTTTGAATGTGCTTGTGGTGTGTGGTTTTTTGAAAGTATTTTGAAAATGGAACTTCGTAATGGTTTTTGTTTCTATAAAAACGCCTACAAAGTGTTTGTTTCGAAAATAGTTCAAAGGTGTGTTTGTGAGATGTGTTTTTTGAAAGTATTTTGAAAATGGAACTTCGTAATGGTTCTTGTTTCTATAAGAACGCCTACAAAGTGTTTGTTTCGAAAATAGTTCAAAGATGAGAGTGTTGGTGTATAAATGTTTTTGTTGTGAGTAAGCGAGTAACTAGGAGCTAATCTACCCACTCGAAAGGTCTTAAATGTGCTTTTCCTCCTCCTTTAGATGTGGCTATCTTGCCATTGATTTGGTAAGAAGCCCCATCTTTGGATGTGAAGGGACGGGTGTTGGGACGTTTGTATAGTCATAGAAGGCAACATATGATACGTTTTAGCAATGACGTTTTAGAGACTAGATCGTTTACTGAAGGCAACATCGAGGGTCATCGAAGGACTACAATCTTTTATTGAGGGTCTTTGCTAAAACGCCCATGCTCGAGGGACATGACTATTTTCTGATAGGCAACAAGTGAGATTACCCTAGATGTGCATGTGTGAATAATGTGTTTGATTTGCATGCATTTAGTGTTTGATTAGGGTGGCCTATTTTGTTGTTTTTATTTTGCCATACACACTTATTTACTAGCAATATATGAAAAGCAAGTAAAAGGCGGAAAATAAAATCTAAGCTATTACATCACTTTAGGGGGATGGGGGTACAATTTAGAAATGGGGTGAAATAGAAACTAAAATATTACAACCATATCGAATGATAATGAAAAGAATGTGAAAACAGTGTAAAATAAAGGGAAAATGCACTTTTGAACTGCTATGTGTCGACCCATGCTGCTATGCATCAACACATAGCTTCTTCCTGCTTCTGTAAAACAAAATCAGTTCAGTATGGGTCGACACGTAATGGGATGTGTCGACTCATGCATCTTCTTGTATCGACGCGAAAACCGTATGTATCGACTCATAGGCTTTTCCAGCTTCTGTTTTGTGAAATCTGTTCAGTATGAGTCGACACATAATGGGATGTATCGACTCATACACCTTTTTGCATCGACGCGAAATGTGTATGTGTCAACTCGTAGTCCTTTCCAGTTTATATTTTGTGACCTGAACTCAGTATGGGTCGATGCATGAGGGTCATGTGTCGACTCATACCCTGTATTTTCACTAACATGGTTCGACACATGTGGATACGTGTCGATACATACTGCATTTTCCTGCCTTAAACACCATTCTTTGCATACATCAGTTAGTTTTTAACATATGAATGAATAATAGGAACAACAAATAAAGATTAACTTCAAAAATAGTGATTGCTACATCCTATAAACAGAAAATTTGATGTATGGAAAAGGAAAGGTAAAGATGACTTACCTTAAAACTGTACTTTAGGTTTTGAAACCAAATACCCTTCAAGATGTTGTATGAACCTTAAGGAAGCTCCAACAGGCTGCTAGACTTCTTTTTTGTTGAAGGTTACTAAACAACTTCTGTGTGGTATGAAATGTTTGGATGGTTTTTAGATGGAATATGCAAAGTGTGAGAGGTTTTAAGGTTTAGACTTCAAAACTCAAGAGCGGAAGTCTTAGGGACTGTTATGGCTTTTTGAAGGTTTATCAATAAAACTATTGGATGTTCTCCTTGTTCTCTCTCTCTCTATATTTTTTCTAACCCTTTTCCAACCTGTTTTTTCAACCTGTTTTTCCAACTTGTTTTTCCAACCCATTTCTCTTGCAACTGGCCTCTCTATTTATAGAGAAGGTTTGAGATTTGAAAACTCAGATTTTAATCACATGTTATGGCTAGGTTAGATTGTACATGAAGCAAGCTTGAATATTGTAGTTCCAATGCTTTGTACCTTGTTGCATAGAGATGTTGGACACTTTAAACATACCCTTCTGGTTTGTGTGTGATTAGAACAACAAGTTAAAGGCTCAAGAAATTAACTTTATGATTAAAGTGAACTTTGCAAGAATGGCAATGGTGCCTTTGTGCCAAAAATATAAAGATCACTTGAATAATGCTTAAACCCAATGGACCATAGCTCAAAAGTTTGTATAAGCATTAAATTATGGTAAGAGTTGCAAGTCACAAGGCCTGCAAATTGGAGATTATGCAGCATGGGTTAAGATTCTTGTTCCTTGTTCATCACAAATCTGCCTTGTAAATCAAGAATGAATGTCCAACTTCAGATCCTTCTATCTCCTAACTCAAATAAGATAAATTCATGCTCTTGGATGTTTTGGAAAGCTTGAAACACCCTCTATAACTTTCATGTTGGCCACTTTTGTTAAATCAAACTGGAATTTGACGAAAAATGGGCAAGAAGTTGGGATAAAAACCTGACCAAAACTGCTGAAAATTTCTCTGTGTTTAAATGAAAATGTCATGACTTCATAAATTTATAACCTGAAATCCAAGCCTGTTTAGGAGAAGTTGTGTAAAGAAATGTTATAGATATCATGAAGATCTACAACTTTCATGTTGGAAGCTTCTCTTGAATCATCTTGCATCAAGGTGAAAAGTTGGCATGAAGAAATGAGATTATCATGTATAAAAAACACTTAGAAAAATTTCTAAGTCTTGAAGGGTTTGAACTTTCACATTGACATTTAACTTTCTTGATTCCTTGATGATCAAGTTTCATATCTTTGAATTTCTTGATGAAATTTGATCCTTGGAATGTAATGTTGACCAAAAAGTCAAAGTTTGACTTTCTAGTATGCAAATGACTATTTTGCCCTTGTGCCAATTTCAAACATAAATTGATGTATCAGTACTGAAAACTTAATGTCATAGAAGATCTTGTAAGAAAATCCTTGAGAAATGAGAGGGCAAATTTTGGGGTACAACAGCTGCCCCTGTTCAATCTTCTTAAACCTGAAGAGTTAGATTGGCGAGTTTTGCCATTCGTGACTCGAAGGTGGAAGATGATTGGACACTAGAGTGCCCAGAAATTTGCACTCGGTGATGCGATGATAGGAGGAATGGGCTTAAATATGCCATTTGGAGAGGTGATAGAATCTTGTTGGAGATGGGCTTGTAGATGCCATCCAAGAATGCTTGTTGAATTGTAATTTGTAAGTTGGAAGAATGAGTATCAGAATTGCGTCCGTATCTGGAGCGTATCAGAACTGTATCAAAAGGCTGTTTTTAAATGAGTATCAGGATGGCATCCATATCTGGAGCGTATCAGAATTGTATCTGAAAGCTGAATCTGAATGAGTATCAGGATGGCATCCGTATCTGGTGCGTATCTGAACTGTATCTGAAAGCTGAATCTGAATGAGTATCAGGATGGAATCCGTATCTGGAGCGTATCTGAACTGTATTTGAAAGCTGAATCTGAATGAGTATCAGGATGGCATCCGTATCTGGTCCGTATCTGAATTGCATCTGAAAGCTGAATCTGAATGCGTATCAGGATGGAATCCGTATCTAGAGCGTATCTGAACTGTATCTGAAAGCTGAATATGAATGAGTATCAGGATGGAATCCGTATCTGGTGCATATCTGAACTGTATCTGAAAGCTGAATCTGAATGAGTATCAGGATGGCATCTATATCTGGTGCGTATCTGAACTGTATCTGAAAGCTGAATCTGAATGAGTATCAGGATGGAATCCGTATCTGGTGCGTATCTGAACTGTATCTGAAAGCTGAATCTAAATGAGTATCAGGATGGCATCCGTATCTGGTGTGTATCTGAACTGTATCTGAAAGCTGAATCTGAATGAGTATCAGGATGGCATCTGTATCCGGTGCGTATCTGAACTGTATCTGAAAGTTGAATCTGAATGAGTATCAGGATAGAATCCGTATCTGGTGCGTATCTGAACTGTATCTGAAAGCTGAATCTGAATGAGTATCAGGATGGCATCTGTATCTGGTGCGTATCTGAATTGTATCTGAAAGCTGAATCTGAATGAGTATCAGGATGGCATCCATATCTGGTGCGTATTTGAATTGTATCTGAAAGCTGAATCTGAATGAGTATCAGGATGACATCCGTATCTGGTGGGTATCTGAACTGTATCTAGAAGGAATCTGGAATAAGTATCAGAATGTCATCCATATCTGGAGCGTATCTGAACTATCTCTAGAAGCAATCTGGAATAAGTATCAGAATGTCATCCATATCTGGAGCGTATCTGAACTATCTCTAGAAGGAATCTGGAATAAGTATCAGAATGTCAGCCATATCTGGATCGCATCTGAACTGTCTCTAGAAGGAATCTGGAATAAGTATCAGAATGTCATCCATATCTAGAGCATATTTGAACTATCTCTCGAAGGAATCTCAACAGATGATGAAGGAATCTGAGACGATTTCTACTCCAAAAGATGATGACTTTTATCTATTGACTGATCTTTCCTGAAAAGGTAAAGCGTTAGTTGTATGCAATATCATGATGTATGCATTGCGTAATGATGTTCTCAAAATAATTGAGATTGTGTCGTGTGCACTTGTCATGTATGTAATATGATATACGAACTGTGAGATATTTATTTGAATGTATCTTTGTCTGGAAAATAAATCCTTGACAAAATGCCGGGGAGTTGTTAAATCCTGGACTGTTGTTGAAGAGTTGGTGTGTCTTCAAACTTTGCTTAGAATATTTCCACCGGGGATTCCTGTTTTGTTGAGGAGAACTCCGTCGAGGAAAGTTGAGAACTCTGTGGAGAGTATTGATTCCTGCTTGGGGGAAAAAGTTCAGGAGTCTCGGTTGTCCGTTTCTCTACTGGGGAGTCGAAGTTGAACTGATATCTGGTCGGGTCCAGGTTTCGCAGTAACTTGTTGGGGATTGTAGAGTAGTCTACCAGGGAAGAGGATTTGTGGTCCTTTGATTTGTAGTAGTCGGAGAGGCAAACTCAAAGCTGGGGAATCCTTCCGTTTGTTGGGGAAATAAACCCTATTGCTCAGTCTATTGGAGAGGCGGCGACTTTACTGGAGAAAAATCCTCGAGGACTCTTGAGGTCGACTCAGTTGGGAAGAGGTTTTCAGAGATTGAAAATATGGCTGAGGAACCATCCTATGAGAAGGATTTTGGGGAGATTTGTCATTTCCCCTAGTATAAAGTGTTTTGTGGCACTGCCAGGAAATGTTTGACTATACGTAACACTTTGTCGAGATTGGCGTTTAATGCCCCAAGTAATGGAGATTGAGACCTACCCCTGGTTATTCTGTACTTCTTGAGAGATTTCTTGGAATCTTAACTGGACTGCCCCAGGTGTGCTAGATAGTGACATGTCATGCCCCCTTGTTTATAGGAGATTTGTCGTTGGAAGTGTCATCCCATTTGAAGTGATTTTGTTCACTGGGAGAGCTTTCGTTCATCGGATATTCGTTGTGTGAATTTCTCCGCTGTCAAACAAATAGCCATATGCAAACAATGATATTCAAGTAATGCAAAGTTTATGCTTGTCTTGAAGTTTTGAAAAATGCGTTTTTAGCAAGTAAAGAAGTTTTGTAAGAAAAATTTCAACTCAGGATTTTGAGTAAAGCCTTACAGGAGTCAGGATACCTTTTGAAACAGTATGCTTTCGAGCTAACCCATGCTTCAATTAGGACTTTTGAAGGGTTGTAACGTGGCTTGGTTCACGGTTTAAGAAACAAAGGATAAAGGCTCAAAGTGTATTTGTACCCACCCGCTCTTCGTGACGTTCTTCAGTCCTAAACTCAGTTAATTGTGCGTTTGAACTCTAATTGAGTCTGGAATGACGTTTTGGTGATGGTTCAGACAGGTTGAGTTTATCGGAAGGCAGTCATTTTTTTGCAAAATTTTTCATGTTGGTGAGGATTTGTAGGGACCTCTTTCTTTTGATTTGTTATCCCTAATTTTTGCATGACTGTTCCTGTTTTGAGATTACAGTCAGCGGGATGCCCCATTTTTCTTTAAGTCTCCTTCGTAGGTTTTGACTTAGCGGGGTTTTTTTTAGAGATGTGACTGCCTATGTGATAAGGAACTATCCCCGTCTTTTGATTCCAGAGGAATGTTTCTTGACGTCATTCGTTGTATTACAAGATGAGAGTTTGCAGCTAAACGCGCATTTGAATTAACTGAGAGACTACCCTTCCCCAAGTTTTAATTAAAGGTTTCAATTTATGTTAAAACAAAAAACTTCTACTTCTTTGGCTCGAAGGGGTTGACTAGGGATTATCTTCCTTATAACTCCACTGTTTAGGATTTGAAAGAATGCCTATACATCGTCAGCAAGGTCTGTCTAAAAGCATACTGTATGAGATTATGGCATTGTTTTCGTCATCCTCCCTCTAAAGGCTTGTAACTTTTAGCAAGAGTTAAATGTCATAAAGAGAGTAAAAAAGCACGGTTTATATGTAATAAAAATGAAAGGATGAATTCAAGACAATCATATGTAATGCATTAATAAAACAAAGTTTGAAATTAATAGATAATTGTTTGAACAAGCAAAAGAAATTACAACTGAAAATTCAAATGAACAAAAGCCTCTTTGTCTGGACTTGTCACTTTAGGTGGTGAGCCTTTGAAGGATGACAGAAGAACTCATTATGGCCATCTTGTGTGAACTCCAAAGCTCCCTCGTCGATCAGGTTTTGAATCTTGTACTTCAGCGCCCAACAATCGTTTGTATCATGCCCAGGACCATCTGAATGATAGGCACACCTGGCATCGGGATTGTAGCTGGGAGAAATTTTTTTGGGATTTGGATGAGGTCTTATTGGTGTAATCAGATTCACCTTCAGCTTGTGTTGCAAAGCTTGAGACAGTGGTATGTTGATGTTGGTAAACTGTCTTTTGGGATCGCTTTGCCTTTGCTGATTTTCTGGTTGATGTTAATGAAGTCGTTGTTGGGCTCGTGATGTGGCAGCAGCTTGGGAAGGTCTTCCAGCTTCTTGTCTTATGGGAGGCTGAGCAGTAACTTGATTTCCAATTCTGGTTGTTTTCCCCATACGGTTAAAACCGTCATGACGAAGTTGGTTGACAAGAACTTTCAGCTCTTCTTGTCCTTGAGCCAAATTTTGGACAAGAGCCATCTGGCCCACCAGTTGTCCCATCATTTGCACCTTCATTATGGCTATCACAGTTTGTAGCCGCTCCAACTGGTCATCTCTATCGTCCCCAGGATTTCCCGTGATCATGCCCCTGGTGAGGAGGGCTTTCACTTCTTCTTGCCCCTTGGATAGGTTCAAGAACATCTCTTGGAGTTGAGCGTTTTGAGCCTGGATGTCCTTGATAGTCTACTCTAGAGCCATCTCTACTGAAATAAACAGTAGGAAGATAAGGAGACTTGTATGGGAGAAACCTGTCATGATATGATGCATGATATGTGGATGCATGTTTTCAAGGATCTCGTTAGGTAAACACAAGAAAAAGTTAGAGATTGAATTTTGATCAACATCTTTTGATTGAAGAACTTTGTATCGGTGGATGTCTTTCCACGAGAATTAAGTTCACCATGTCAAGTGGGTCATAGACCTTGACTCAAGTTGTTTGTACTTGATTTTTTAAGGTGTTTGTTTATAGGAAAATAAATCCTCTTGCCCCCTGGGTAGACGTCTGGTTCAACGTGACCCTGCATCAAAGATCCTCGAGATCCTTGAAATGGTTATTGAAAATGCTATGGTATGATGTTATGATGTTATGTATAGATATGCGAGGTAAGCAAGTTTATATACAAATAATCATATTCACACAAAGCAAACAAGTCCTTAGTTTTAGGCTTGCATGGGGTTTTATAGGTAAGTACCCTCTTGAAGTTTAGTTGGCTCAACCTGTCCTAGTTAATAGTAACCGGGTTCTAAGTGATCTCAATATCACTGACCTTTCTTTTAGACATTGTCTCAGCTCAATCAATCTTTTCTTGCGGCCGAGATATCCCAAAAGTCCAGTCTCAATGAGTGTAGCATCGAGTATCAACCAATTTTCAGTTCTACACCGAAACTGGTTATCTCGCTACGCCCTAATGGCCAAGTTGGTTCAATTAGGGTTCTAAAGTCAGTTGATGCTTCAAGACACCATGCGATGGCCCCGTACTCTCCTTGATTCGACTCAAGGGTTACCGATACCAACCAAAGTGCCACATCAACGTAGGTACTGCTTCAACCATGTCGCTATACGCCACACAATTCCCTCACAGTTTATTGCTACTTACCTAAAAGGTGCCCCCCAATCTGGGTATAGGATTTAAAACAAACCCAAACAAGGAACAAAAATTTAAAGCAAACAAATCAAATAGTGTAAGCAAGTAAAGGTGATCTAACCCTAAGGTAACCCCACTTTTAGAAAATTCCCCAGCAGAGTCGCCAGTTCTATGATACAGTGGGAGAACTGACTTGGGTGTTTACGTTTGTGTTCGCAAATGTTACGGTTAGCAAGAGTCGCCACCGACTTTGCTTTTATCCAAAAGGAAAGGTGAAAAAGCACAAGAAAGACCTTTGAGATTGTTTCTTGAGTTCGGGGGGTAGATTATGAAAAGGGAAGGTGCTAGCACCCTTTTCATCCATGGTTTTCCATGGGCTCTTAGTTACTTGCTAGATCACTTGCTTTTGTTTGAATGTGCTTGTGGTGTGTGGTTTTTTGAAAGTATTTTGAAAATGGAACTTCGTAATGGTTTTTGTTTCTAAAAGAACGCCTACAAAGTGTTTGTTTCGAAAATAGTTCAAAGGTGTGTTTGTGAGATGTGTTTTTTGAAAGTATTTTTAAAATGGAACTTCGTAATGGTTCTTGTTTCTATAAGAACGCCTACAAAGTGTTTGTTTCGAAAATAGTTCAAAGATGAGAGTGTTGGTGTATAAATGTTTTTGTTGTGAGCAAGCGAGTAACCAAGAGAGAATCTACCTACTCGAAAGGTCTTAAATGTGCTTTTCCTCCTCCTTTAGATGTGGCTATCTTACCATTGATTTGGTAAGAAGCCCCATCGTTGGATGTGAAGGGACGGGTGTTGGGATGTTTGTATAGTTATAGAAGGCAACATATGGTAAGTTTTAGCAATGTCGTTTTAGGGACTAGATCATTTACCGAAGGCAACATCGAGGGTCATCGAGGGACTACAATCTTTTATCGAGGGTCTTTGCTAAAACGCCCATGCTCGAGGGACATGACTATTTTCTGATAGGCAACAAGTGATATTACCCTAGAGGTGCATGTGTGAATAATGTGTTTGATTTGCATGCATTTAGTCTTTGATTAGGGTGGCCTATTTTGTGGTTTTTATCTTTCCATACACACTTATTTACTAGCAATATATGAAAAGCAAGTAAAAGGCGGAAAGTAAAATCTAAGCTATTACATCACTTTAGGGGGGTGGGGGTACAATTTAGTAATGGGGTGAAATAGGAACTAAAATATTACAACTATATCGAATGATAATGAAAAGAATGTGAAAATAGTGTAAAATAAAGGGAAAATACACTTTTGAACTGCTATGTGTCGACCCATGTTGCTATGAATCGACACATAGCTTCTTCCTGCTCCTATAAAAAAAATCAGTTCAGTATGGGTCGACACGTAATGGGATGTGTCGACTCATGCATCTTCTTGTATCGATGCGAAACACGTATGTATCGACTCATAGGCTTTTCCAGCTTCTGTTTTGTGAAATCTGTTCAGTATGAGTCGACACATAATGGGATGTATAAACTCATACACCTTTTTGCATCTACGTGAAATGCGTATGTGTTGACTAGTAGTCCTTTCCAGTTTCTGTTTTGTGACCTGAACTCAGTATGGGTCGATGCATGAGGGTCATGTGTCGACTCATACCCTGTATTTTCACTAAGATGGGTCGACACATGTGGATACGTGTCGATACATACTGCATTTTCCTGCCTTAAACACCATTCTTTGCATGCATCAGTTAGTTTTTAACATATGAATGAATAACAGGAACAACAAATAAAGATTAACTTCAAAAATAGTGATTTCTACATCCTATAAACAGAAAAATTGATGTATGGAAAAGGCAAGGTAAAGATGACTTACCTTAAAACTGCACTTTAGGTTTTGAAACCAAATACCCTTCAAGATGTTATATGAACCTTAAGTAAGCTTCAACAGGCTGCTAGACTTCTTTTTTTGTTGAAGGTTACTAAAAAACTTCTGTGTGGTATGAAATGTTTGGATGGTTTTTAGATGGAATATGCAAAGTGTGAGAGGTTTTAAGGTTTAGACTTCAAAACTCAAGAGTGGAAGTCTTAGGGACTGCTATGGATTTTTGAAGGTTTATCAATAAAACTACTGGTTGTTCTCCTTGTTCTCTCTCTCTCTCTCTCTATTTTTTCTAACCCTTTTCCAACCTGTTTTTTTAACCTGTTTTTCCAACCTGTTTTACCAACCCCTTTCTCTTGCAACTGGCCTCTCTATTTATAGAGAAGGTTTGAGATTTGAAAACTCAGATTTTAATCACATGTTATGGCTAGGTTAGATTGTACATGAAGCAAGCTTGAAGATTGTAGTTCCAATGCTTTGTACCTTGTTGCATAGAGATGTTGGACACTTTAAGCATGCTCTTCTGATTTGCGTGTGATTAGAACAACAAGTTAGAGGCTCAAGAAATTGACTTTATGATTAAAGTGAACTTTGCAAGAATGGCAATGGTGCCTTTGTGCCAAAAATAGAAAGATCACTTGAATAATGCTTAAACCCAATGGACCATAGCTCAAAAGTTTGTATAAGCATTAAATTATGGTAAGAGTTGCAAGTCACAAGGCCTGCAAATTGGAGATTATGCAGCATGGGTTAAGATTCTTGTTCCTTGTTCATCACAAATCTGCCTTGTAAATCAAGAATGAATGTCCAACTTCAGATCCTTCTATCTCCTAACTCAAATAAGATAAATTCATGCTCTTGGATGTTTTGGAAAGCTTGAAACACCCTCTATAACTTTCATGTTGACCACTTTTGTTAAATCAAACTGGAATTTGACGAAAAATGGGCAAGAAGTTGGGATAAAAACCTGACCAAAACTGCTGAAAATTTCTCTGTGTTTAAATGAAAATGTCATGACTTCATGAATTTATAACCTGAAATCCAAGCCTGTTTAGGAGAAGTTGTGTAAAGAAATGTTATAGATATCATGAAGATCTACAACTTTCATGTTGGAAGCTTCTCTTGAATCATCTTGCATCAAGGTGAAAAGTTGGCATGAAGAAATGAGATTATCATGTATAAAAAACACTTAGAAAAATTTCTAAGTCTTGAAGGGTTTGAACTTTCACATTGACATTTGACTTTCTTGATTCCTTGATGATCAAGTTTCATATCTTTGAATTTCTTGATGAAATTTGATCCTTGGAATGTAATGTTGACCAAAAAGTCAAAGTTTGACTTTCTAGTATGCAATTGACCATTTTGCCCTTGTGCCAATTTCAAACCTAAATTGATGTATCAGTGCTGCAAAGTTGATGTCATAGAAGATCTTGTGAGAAAATCCTTGAGAAATGAGAGGGAAAATTTTGGGGTACAACACATATGGGCCACAACCTCCTGATCCCCAGTAAAGCCGTCAGCAAAGCCTTTACTATTTCCAAAAAGATACTATGAAGCCTGGACCCGACCAAATATTAGCATAATTTTCAAGTTATTACTGAAGCCTAGACCCGACCAGATATTAGTTTGACTTCTTCAATCACAGAAGCCTGGGCCCGACCAGATAGCAGTTTAATTCCTACAAAATCATTAGAAAAACTCCTCTTCTCCAGTAGATTTTGCCACTATCCCTAGTGAATTACTAAAACCTGGACCCGAGCAGATAACAGTTTGAGTATCTGAAACCTGGACTCGACCAGATAACAATTGATCTCAATTTCAAGATACTATGAAACCTGGACCCAACCAGATAATAGTCTAACTCTTCAAAGATATAGAAGAACCTGGATTCAACCCGACCAAGGTTTAACTTCTATTCCCCAGTAGAGTTTTCCTCTGCCTCAATAAATTACTATGAAACCTGTAACCGACCAGATATCAGTTTTCAATTTCATCTTTTCAAGCAAGTTGTTGTGAAGCCTGGATCCGACCAGATAAAAATTACCCTCAAAGATTCGTTGTGAAACCTGGAAACTGACTAGATAACAACTAAATCCCCAAACAGTTTACGGTGAAACCTGGACCCGACCAGATAGCGATTGACCTCATCAACCTCAGAAATCTGCAAAGCCTGGACCCGACTAGATAACAATTTTTCAAACAGTTTATTATGAAACCTAGAGCCCGACCAGATAACAACTAACTACGATCCCCAGAGAGACACTATGAAGTCTGGACTCGACCAGATAATAGTACAACTTTCCAAAAACCATGAAACCTGGACCCGACCAGATAGTAGTTACCACTTCAAGTTACTGCGAAGCCTAGATTCAACCAGATAACAGTTAACTTCCGTATCCCGAACATGTTGTTGTGAAGCCTAGATCCGACCAGATAACTATTCAATTTTAAGAAAATTTTCTGCAAATCCTAGAATTCGACCAGATAATAGTTAATTCATCTCTTCCCCCAGTAAGTTACCGTGAAGCCTGGATCCGACCAGATAGCCGTTGACTACTTCATCCTCAGCAAATTTTGAAGCCTGGATCCGACCAAATAACAGCTGACATTCGAGAGATATTCTCCAGTGAAAGCATCCTTTCAACAAAGTTTGAAGATATGCATATTCTTCATCCCCAACGACAATCATGGATTCAACCCTCCAGAATTTCCTTAGCAGCAGTCAGGGATTTATTTTCTCGGATAAAAACATACATCTCACATTCATGCATCATAGCATGTACATACCATATGCATTTAACATAATACCATATTTGGTGAACATCA
Source organism: Vicia faba (assembly GCA_948472305.1). NCBI lineage: Eukaryota > Viridiplantae > Streptophyta > Magnoliopsida > Fabales > Fabaceae > Vicia > Vicia faba. Next base: position 1,560,281,707 of record OX451736.1, read on the forward strand.
TGCAGTCATCTGCATTTTACTAACTCTTTTTGTCACAGGTAAACCATCAAGTTTAGTATAAATCAACAAGAGATTTATGTTGATACTTCTTCCAGTGTTTACCAACCTTCCTCCAAATGGCATTTATAAGCCCATTCACCATCCATCTTCGAGTGCAAATTTCTGGGCACTCTAGTGTTCAATCATCTTTCACCTTCAAGTCACGAATGGAGGATCTTCCAATCTAACTCTTCAGGTTTAAGAAGATTGAACAGGGGCAGCTGTTGTACCCCAAAATTTTCCCTCTCATTTATCAATTAATCTCTCAAAATATCTCTCTTGTTTCAAGATTGCACAAGGTTTGATCAGCTCAAGACACCTCCTTAAGCACTGATGACCAAAATTAGGGTTTGAGATTGCACAAGGATAATTGAACTTTCAATGCTTCATATGACTTGTATGGATCATTATGGACCCCCAAGATTACTCATGTAAAGTTTAAAGCCTTTAATCACACTTTTGCTCAGTCAATTGAGCAGTTGACCTAAAAATCAACTGTATTTGGGAAAAAGTCAACTATGGCCAATTTACAGTCAAACTTCATAATTTTTATCCACGTCAATATTATAAACTCATATTTATCATTTGATCAAGTTTGGACCACAATTCCTCAAGAAATTTGATCAAATCATCAAAAGGGCAAAATGGTCAAAATTAGGGTTTTAACTGAGAAAAGGGAATTTCTGATTTTTGACCTAGCAAATGGTCAATTGGTTTAAAGCATGGTTTCAAGAGTTCAATTGCATATTTTTGACCTAATGGCATGACCTAAAACATTGCTCAAGATCAATTGGATTGATAGTGAATTCTCAGTTAACTGATCAAAAGTCAAATATATACTGAAAAGTCAAACTTTGACTTTTTGGTCAAAATCCAATGTCAAAGATCACAATTCATCAAAGCATGTCAAAATATGAAACTTATTCATCAAAAAATCAAAAAGTCAAGATTTCATTTTGAAAAGTCAAAGTTTTCTAACTTAGAAATTTTTCTAAGTGTTTAAAAGTTCATGTTTTTTCACAACTTTGAGTAAAATTTTCACCATGATGCAAGAGGATTCAAAAGAAACTTTAAACATGAAAGTTGTATATCTCCATGATATCTACAACATTTATTTACACAAATTCTTCTAAAAATGCTTGGATCTCAAGTTATTAATTCATAAAGTCATGGTCTTGAAATTGAACACTTAGTGAAATTTTGCCCTAGTTTTGGTCAGGATTTTGACCTAACTTCATGGCACTTTTTCATATAGTTCCAAATGGAATTTTAAAGTGATTCAAAGATTAGTTGTAGAGCACATTACAAGCTTTCCAAAATGTCCAAGAACTCCTTGACATCATTCTTGAGCAGGGAGAATCGAAGAGAGGAAGTTAGGGTTTTCAAACTTGAATTACAAGCCATTTTGTGATGAACAAAATTCAAATTTCAAACCTATGCTGCACAATCTTGCTTTGAAGGACTCTAAACCTCAAGATTTATCCATAATCATAAGATTACACTTGCTTTTGAGCTATTATCCACTTGATTCAAGCTTTATCCAAGTAAATTTTCCATTAATGGCACAAAGGCACCATTGCCATTTACATAAAGCAAGCTTTATGCAAAGTCAATTTGCATTGAGCTTTGCACTGATTCCCTTTGCACAAGCTTCCTGTACATAGTCAGACAAGCTTATTTAAAGTTGGTAACCACCCTACATGCTTGTACTTTCTGCCTTGAAACCATATTTTTTTCACTTTTCTTCAAAATCAAGCAATTGAGCCATAACCCTATAACTCAGAAACCTTTTGTGCAATAGCTCTCCAACTTTTTCCATACATAAGCACAAGTCTATTGCAACATAACACACGAATGCTAAGACCCAAAAACACTCTCAAGCACTCTGCAACTCAAAATCTTCCTTAACTTGACAGGTTTGAACCTCACATAGCCATCTCACTACGCCAAAAATAAGTTTTAGCAGCACATAAAAGAAAGCGCTTTTGGAAAAAAGCGCTGTTGTAGGTTTTTAAAAAAATTCGCTTAAAAAAGCGCTTTCAAAGGGTGCCTTAAGAAAGCGCTTTTCAAAAGCACTTCTAAAGGTCACCCTTAGAAAGCGCTTTTTGGGAAGCGCTGCTAAAGCTGGCCTTTCAGAGGGTACCTTAAGAAAGCGCTTTTCAAAAGCGCTGCTAAAGGTCAGCCTTAGAAAGCGCTTTTCCAAAGCGCTGCTAAAGCTGGCCTTTAGAAAGCGCTTTTAAAAGCGCTTCTATAGGATATGCTACGAAAGCGCTTTTTGATGTAAAAGCGCTGTTATAGATGACCTTTAGAAAGCGCTTTTAAAAGCGCTTTCGTAGGTAGTTTTATAATAAATATCAAAACACAATTCGTATCACTTTTCTATTCTCACATAAAATCGTAGGGATGATATATCACTTTTATACATTTTATATTTTCATTTTTGTTCATTCGTTCATTAACCATTATCGTTCTCTCTCTCTCTCTCTCTCTCTCTCTCTCTCTCTCTCTCTACTTCACCTTCATCCTTTATCATCTAACATCAAACCCTAAAACCAACCCCGCAGCGACGCTCAAACCCGATCCTTCCCCCGACTATAAACTCAAAACATAACCATCCCTAAATAATAACAGCAAAACACAGAAATCAAAAAGCTAAGTTTCGTTTACCTCTGATCGTGATTGTTCTGATGTGTTATGTTTCTGGTTCTTATCTTCTTCATTCTTTTCGATTTGCAGGTCAAGGGAGGTGATGGCCTTAGAAGATGATGTAACAACGGCTTGGAGATGCGTTTAAGGGAGGTTGACGGCGGTGCGATTTAGGGTTTCAGATATTGAAACCCTAAATCATATTTTCTCCTTTTCAACAGCAAGGCTCCGTATTCCTCTAAGTTTTTTCTTCTTTTCTGCTCTGTCTTCAGATCTTCCCCCCTTTTCTGTATTCTTCTTTAGCTATTTATGGGGCTTAGGGTTTCAGATTTTGCAAAACATCGTTACAAGTTTGATTAGAGCTTAGATTTAGAGTGATTAGGAAAATTAGGGGTTGAAATCGTTTGTAATTGATTCGATTCTATAATGTATTGATTTTATTTTATTTGTTCTGTAAGATTTGATTTATTTTCTATACATTCTGAGATTCATTTGTAAAAAACATTGATTCTATTTGTTTTAGATCCCAACAGTGTTTGTTGATTGTTCCAGAAAAAAGCGTTGCTAAAAGCCTACCTAAGACAGCGCTTTTCCAGAAAAAAGCGTTGCTAAAAGAAAACTTATGAGAGCGCTTTTCCAGAAAAAAGTGCTGCCTTAGGTAGATCTATGAAAGCGCTTCTTCATAAAAAAGTGTTGCCAAAAGCCTACTTAAGAGAGTGCTTTTTAGAAAAAGTGTTGTATTAGGTAGACCTACGAAAGCGCTTTTCATTAAACAAAAAGCGCTGCTAAAACCTATAGCAGCGCCACCTACGAAAGCGCTTTTAAAGGCCAAAAGAAGCGCTTTCGTAAGTCTTTTTTGGCGTAGTGTCTCCAAATCCACTCGTGGGTATTGAGTTTTAACCATCCAAACACTTAATATACATCATATCAAAGTGATCCAGACCCTTGTTCCTTTACTGTAACTCCTCCATCACTATCCACCATTTCCAAATTTGAAGCTTGCAACTTGACTTGAGTTGGCAGTTTCAGCCATCCTCAAAGCAAAGTAGGAGTTGGAACATACTCAAGGAGGTACAAGCAAGCTACATAAATCATCAGGCCATCACAAAGGTTGCTCAAACTCCATAGACGACTCTAGCTGCAAGAGGTAAGTTTTCAAACCTCTATCTCTTCATACAAGCATCATTTGATTTTGATTTGTGAAGATAAAATGTAGATACCATTGCCACGAAGCTGTACATATCCATAGTTTGCATTTATATGCCCCGAGCTTAGAGAATTTTAGAGTTGAAGTTTTCTGAAATTTTTAGGTTTTAAATTAGGGCCAGAAAAATTCTCATTCATCTTTGACTGTTAGCTTAAGTTATTTACATGGTTGGATTCGTGAGAAGAAATGCCACAACTTTCATGTTTGAACTTTTCATTTTTGTTGAGAAATGAAGAAGATACAGGTCCTTTGGCTGGAGGTTGAAGATGAAGTGTAATCAGGGCGCGTTTTGTGTTATGTATTTATCCTTTCACATAAGTTAACGGATGTATAGCCACCCTAGTGGTAAGGCAGCACGCTGGTAACCTCAAGGTCACGGGTTCAAGACCCAGCGCTGCCTTTTGCTTTTTCTTTTCACATTTTCCATTTTTTTTTGGATTTTTGCAGCGCTGGGCTCCCCTTTGTTGGGCCTAACCTTTTTTTGCTTATTTCTACTCCCTGTTTCATTTTCTAACCCCCTGGACTTTTCTTTATATTTTTATTTTCTTCTTTTATTTTATTTTATTTTCATTATTATTATTATTATTATTATTATTATTATTATTATTATTATTATTATTATTATTATTATTATTATTATTATTATTATTATTATTATTATTATTATTATTATTATTATTATTACTATTATTATTTTCATAAATCAAAAAATCCAAATTTATTTTTATTTATTATTTATACTTATATTTATTTATTTTCTCTATAAAACAAAAAGATTAAAAAAAACATTTTCTTAAACAAATTAATTTATTTTTTTCTTAAATAATTAATTTTTAGACTTAGGATAAATTAGTATATTATTTTATTTCTTAGTTAAAATTAATTTAGAACTTAGGTTATTAATCTTCATTTTATTTTCATTAATTAAAAACCTTTTCATAAAAAACCCTAAAAAATCCTTTTTAAGTTAATTTCTTTTCTTAATTATTTTAGGTTAATTTTATTAAATTTTAATTAATCATTTTCTTTAATTAGGTCAAGACAAAATCCCTTTCATAAAAAAAACAACAAAAATCATTTATTTTTCTATTTATATTCTTGCATTTTATTTTCAAATTTGGTACAATATTCAATATGGTTGTAATAGATAATTAGGTTTAATATTCTTGCAATCCCCATTTGTAAATTTGTACATCCCCTCCCCTAAGGATTTAATAGCATAATAATTTTACTTTTCGCAATTTATCGCTTTATATAAATGTTAGTAATTAGGGTTTGTATGAGAAGATAAAATCAACAAGTAGCAAACCGTAATCAAAGACTAAACAAAGTATGAAAATCAATACACTTCCACACAAGTACCCCTAGGGTAAATCCACTTGGTTTCCTTATAAAAATGGCCATATTATGCATGCGAGGCACCTTAGCAAAAACAAGTAAAAATACAAGATCATATTTCCTCGATGACGCTATCTATGTTACCTTTTCAAAATGATCTTAGTCCCTAAAGAAAGATGCTAAGATACCTTGCAACATTGCTAATCATGGTTATACGATGACCCATGCCTGTCTCGTTTACATCCAAAGATAGGGTTACTTACCAAATCAATGGTAAGATGACAATATCAAAGGAAAGCGGAAATAAAGATGAAAGACTTTTGAGTAGGTAGATTGTTCCTAGTTACTTTCTCACTTTCAAAACAAAACATCCTTGCTATTTTCAAAACAAACACCAACACTTTCAAAAACATCTTTCGAACTTGAAAACATTTTCAAAGGATCAACACTTTGTATACATTCGTACGAACAAGAATCATTACAAAGTTTTTCTAAACAATGGCCTCTTTTCAAAAATACTTTCAAAAACCACACAAAACACAATTTTAAACAAAAGCAAGTGATCTAGAAAGTAACTAAGAGCCCATGGAATACCATGGATGAAAAGGGTGCTAATACCTTCCCTTTTCATAATCTACCACCGAACTCAAGAAACAATCTCAAAGGTATTTCCTGTGCTTTTTCACCTTTCCTTTTGGATAAAAGAAAAGTCGGCGGCGACTCTTGCTAACCGCAACATTTGCGATAAAACCCAAAATATCTAAGTCAGTTCTCCCACCGCATCACAGGGGGCGATGGAGAATGTGAAAGTAACCATTCAACCTTTGTTTGTTAGTGGCTTTCCTTAGTTCAGAATGATTGAAACCATTGAAATTAACATACTTTACATTGATAATAAACAACAGATTGCATCCATATTTTATAAGAATAAATGACTTTGAAACAAGGAAAAAAGACACAGAGAGTTGGTAGTGAAACATTGAAAATAGGAAAAGAATTTAAATAACTCAAAATCCCCTCCTTGAAAATCCAAAAGAGACGTTACGACTTGAATATAGCTAATCGTGATTTTCTAGTGATATGATTCCAAGGCATGTGTGCCACGTCGGTGTTCTAACCTCTCTTTTAATTGTATTTTTTATTTTTAAATTAAATGTTTTAACCCTTCATTTTTTAAATAAAAACCGAGAGAGCGTTTAGCATTAAAATTGGAACCTTTATTTTAATTGTATTTTTTATTTGTAAATTAAATGTTCTAACCCGTAAGTTTTCCTAAAAATCGAGGGAACATTTAGCTTTAAAACTAAGGATATTTATCAAATCCTTGTCGTTCATTTCATGACTATCAACGCTCAAGATATTACCATTAGTGATCTGCATGAAATATAAATAACTTCCATTATAAAAGCATTCTGAAACTATCCACCGCTTTAAGATTTTCAAGTGTCTTACCATTAGTGTCATGAAGAGTTCTATATGATGGATCATAAGAGCAAAAAATTATTTGAGTTTAAGGTTTGTGTTCTCAGTTATTTGAGCAGAAAATCATTTACTTATCTAACCATTTTTTTGTGTAACCGTTTTTTTGTTCTTATCAGAAATAAATGCAAGCAAAAGTCATAGAGAATATTATGCACCTATCATTTGAAGATCAAACATCATTAAGAGTTTAAGGTTTGCAAGAGTGTTTTCCAAGAATAATTCTCTATGATGGATTGCAAGAGCAGAAAATTATTTTGGCTTTAGGTTTGTGTTCTTAAGTATTTATTTGAGCAAAAAATTATTTATATATCAAATATTTTTTTGTCAAATCCTTTTTTTGTGTCATATCAAAAACAAATGCAAGCAAAAATCATATAGAATACCTTATTTTTTGTTGGGAGAAAAGAGTTTCCCATGAATTTGATCTTCCCCAGAATATCAATGAATTAAAGATCCAACATATGATCTTCATGGACAACTAATTTTTTTTCTGTGTAAAAAATGAAATATTTTGGATAAATATTTTAATTTGTAAACAAATTATTTTATTAATGTTCTATGTAAACAATGTAACAAGTTTTATTTTAAAAAAAAACTAATAACCCCTCGGTTTTATTAATAAACCGAGATAAAAATACGCTAGTTTTTGTAAATAATAAAAGTGAAAAAGTTGGGGTTCGATCCCATGCGCTAATAAAATTATAACTTGGTGTTTTAAACACTGAGGTAATAAGTCTTTACTTTTTATAACGACCTTATTTACCTCACTTCTAATTTCAAGGTAAAACGCATTCTGGGTCCGACGTTAGATGCATTATTTTTAGTAGTGTTGGTCATGCAAGTATTATTTTAGAGAGAAGGCAATCTTTCGCCATTCTAGCAACAAGCCTACCCAATGTCTCAAATGCAGCAACCCTAGGAGAAGAATGATGAAAACCAAATAACTGAATTTTTTTATGTATGCTTTTATTAGTAAGACCTGGTTGACATGTAAGCATTGTTTTCACTTCTGAAACACTGGAGAAATAAGGAGATAATTCGTAGTTAACCCCTTGAGCCTGAGGTCGGTTTTATTGTTATTTTTATAAAAAAACCTTAATATTAACCACAAGCAGTGTAGTCTTTCAATTAATTCAACGATGCATCATGATGCAAGAGAATCAGTCCATCTAATCACCGCGGTAATAAGTTTAAGCACATCCTCTTCTTCGCACACATCATCCAACATCGAGGAAGAAGTGAAAATATAAAGCTCAAAATAGTTAGCATGGAATTCATAACCTTTCTGAACCAAAAGCAAAATCTCACAAGAATTTTTCCAAAAAGAGCCCGGTAAGTCAAGAAACCTAAAAAATGTTGACTTAGGAAAAAGTTAGGGCATCCCGATGGACCACAAAATCTAAAGAATCGGACCATGAAAAAATAGGGATTAAAAGAAAAAAAAAAGAAAAAGAAAAAAATGGAAACAAGCTTGTAAACAGAGGTAGGTGACTACCTCCTCAAGAACCTCATCAATGCTTCAACCACTACAGCTACCTCCATCATCATGACTACCAAAATTCTCTTGTCGACTGAATGCATCTGTTAAGTTGATTAAATTTAGGAATGGAGATCATCAAAGGAAAATGGGTGGGTTAAAATCAAATTTTGATCCTTATAATCTCTTTTTCCATAAATCGTGAGCCAAGCCATGTTACAGCCCTCAAGAGACCTAATTGAAGTTAGGTTCACTCTGAAAGCATACTCAGAAAGTCATTGTTAAACTGACTCCAAATGTTTGTTAGATCATCACAAACAATAGTGTCACATTCATACCATCCTCATGGCCAAATATCATCCACCGTACACACCATATTTATTCTCTGTGACAATTTTCAATTTCAAAACTTGCATGGGCATTGCGTTAGAATTACTTCTCAATATGAACAATTTTACTCGTAAATCAATTCTTAGAATTGAGGATATTTCAACAATGGTCTGATTAGAGGCATACTACTTCAAGACACTGCTTTACTAGGGGAAAATCACCTAGGGATCCTGCCGATCAGGGTCAAATCATTATAATCATACGCAAATAATCTAAAGATCATGTTAATTAGGGGAAATTTTTTCAATAATTGACCAACCTAGGTCAAATCACCCCAAACTCTAATGATCAGGGGCAGAACTTTCAAGATTCAAATGTTGGGGCAATCTATATCAAGGTAATATCACAGTATGGTGGAATCCAAGTTCCTTTCTAGGAAACACCTCCAGACCCCAATGATCATGGGAAAACCTTTCAAGATTCCAATATTGGGGAAGTCCATATCAAGGTTATATCACAACATTGAGGGATCCAAGTTCCTTTTTAGGAAACACCTTCAAAGATCCTACTAACAAGGGCAAAGATAGAGCTATAACAGGGATGGAATCCCTCCATACTCTCAAGCTTCTCAAGCAAACTCTACCATACACCAGCAACTATTAAGTTTAGAACGAGTGTCAGAAGTCATGTTGGGATAACACCCTATCATCTTTTGACAAACAACCTTGTTACACAAACAACCTCTCTAATTCTTAACCTATTCCATTTCCCACCATAGGAGAACTTGTTGTAACATTCAAATCATTCTTATGCATTAATCATATCGCTTCGCTCTTAGCGTCAAACTATGCATTCATTTGGCATATTCCCATAGTATGAATCCTACATCGCTTGGCACCTTACAAAAAGCCCAAACTCACTTGGCATTTACCCCATAAAACCAAATCTCACTTGGAATTTAACCAAAAAAATACCTAGATTTGCATGTCACAAATCCCAACCTTGCTTGGCACCTATCACCTACGGCCAAAATGACCAATGTTAAGTGGCACAACCTAAGATCTACACATTGCATGAATTGATTAGCCATCAAACTTCATGCATAAAGGAATATTCAAATTATCATGCATAATACAACTCATGTGTGGTGCTCACCCTCATTCATGAAGGTCGACTATCGTAAGCATTATACCGTTCAGGTCAATCAAAGCCTAATTTTCATTAGCGCTTCAAAGCCTAACATCACTCAAAAATTTAAAACCTAGTTCCTATCTAGTAAATCATTTCGAAGCCCAGTTCTCATCTAACAAATCATTTCACAATAGAGTTCCTATCTAGAGAATTAAACCATCAAAGTCTAGTTCTCACTAGGCAACCATATCGTCCATTAACCCATTATATGTATTACATATGCATCATTTCATGCATATCACATGGCATGCATCGACAAATGCATCCACCCAAAACATATCACGCATTGTCCCAAAACATGCCATGCATTAACACTTGCGTCGATGTAAAACATATAATGTATCTGCACAAAGCATGCATATATATCATAAGCAAGGATTCTGTGACTGCTCATAAAAGTCCAGATTAATCCCCAGCTAAACCGTTATGATTACCCAATCATGAATGCTTATTGGTTTTCCCAGTAAGTAATTTTACCATAGAGTCCTTTCGAAAGTTGCTTCCCAGCAAGCTTACTCCTTGGTGAGTCCTTTCTAGAATTTTCCTAATAGAAGGTCGTCTTAAACGATCCATGCTAACTTGTGAGTAAGTGTTAACCACTCATATCCCCAGAAAATCTCTTTACCATTACCTAAGGATTGATATTTTATTGGTAACGATCTTGTTGTTGATCTAAGCACTAATCTTTAATTGAAGAAGATCTTTTTCTTGTTGGTTCTAAGCACCGGTCTTCAGCAACGATCTCTTTTGTTTTGATCTAGGCATAGACCTTCGGGTTGAAGATGATCAATGTGTCTTTAAGTATAAGCACCGACTTTTGAGTTAGCGACGAATTATCCAAATCTAAGAATCGGTCTCTGGCGACGATCTCTTTCTGTTCAATCTAAGCACTAACCTTCGGAGACGATCTCTCTTTGTTCGGTCTAAGCACCGACCCTCGGGAAGGCGAAGACCTCTCTCTGTTCGATCTAAGCATCGACCCTCAGGAAGGCGACAAACTCCTTTTGTTTCAATCTAAGCATCAACCACCGAGTTGGTCACTTTCCTCTCTAGTAACCGTGTTAGTCCACCTTCTATTCCAGTCACCGTGTTAGTCCACTTTCGATTTCATCCATCGTGTTGGTCCACCTTCTATTCCATCCACCGTATTGATCATTTATCTATTTTTTTCAATCTAAGTACTGACCATCGTATTGTTAACAACCTTTTTTTTCATTTACTCTGGTATCATCCATAAAATCCTTATAGCTTTGGCATCGCCCAAAACATCTCATCTTCTTTGGCCCCGTCCAAATATTCCATTAGCTTTGGCCCCATCCAAATATCCCATTACCTTTGGTCCCCTCCAAATATTCCATCACCATTGGCCTTGTCCAAATATTCCATTACCTTTGACCCCGTCCAAATATTCTATTACCTTTGGCCCCGTCCAAATATTCCATTACCTTTGGCCCCATCCAAATATTCCATTACCGCTGATCCCATCCAAATATTACATTACCTTTCCCCCCATCCGAAAATTCCATTACCTTTTGCCATGTCCAAAAATTCCATTACCTCTGGTCCCGTCCAAAATATCTCATTTTTTGTGGTATCGTCAAGAATATCTCATTTTTCCCATGGCCACGTCCAGAATATCTCATTTTTTCCGAACCTCTCTAGGATATTTCTGGTCTTACCCGAGAGTTTATCAAAATTCAAAAATGAAGGTACAATTCTAGCCTGTGAGCAGGTGTTTATCCCTCATGTCTTCAGATAAGTGAGTCCTTCATACAATTGTTCTTTTCACCATAATTTTCATCTCTTAAAGGACAAAATTAGGGTCTTCCAGTATTTAATAATCCTCTACCACGAATGTGTGAAGACTTCGTCTTTCACATTCTCGAGTTGAAAGGTAATTAGATAGGGGCAACTGTCATATCCTAAATTTGCTCAGGTTTTTAACATTATCTTATTTTAAAGAGCGTTTCATTTTGAATGTGTAAATCAGCTCAATTGGTAGTCAAGTAGGGATGTCAGACATAAGAGTCTCATTGCAGTATTTTTATTATTTACTTTTTTTTTATCATTAAAAAAGTCAAAAGTCAATAAAAGAGGTCAAATTTGATTTTTTAGATTTTTAATTATTATTTATTTTTTATTTTTAGGCTTTCTTTTAAAATTTTATTTTTTATTTAAATCATCTCTTTTATGCACAAAATAGTCCAAAAATTCAATAAATGTAAGAATAGTTCTAAATCGGACCTAATCACCAAATCAACTTTTTTTTTCATTATCAGATCAATCACAAAATACAAGCCCAACAATTATTCCTAATCTATACAAACTTGGTCCCCAAATTCCAATCAAATTCCCTATCATTCCAAAATTCATCGATCATATTTATTTTCTTGATCTAATCTACATCTATAAATAGTCTTATTTTCTACACCAATTCATCATTCACAATTCAAAAAAAAAAAAAAAACATAAAAAGTTTTCTTTCACAGTGAACACAAACTTTGTTAAAAAAAACCTAAGTCTTCAGCATCAACCCGAGCTGAATCTATCATCAAAGGAGAAAAGAGAAGACCACAAAGAAAAAGGAAAGAAAAGAAGAAGAAAGCAACTTATACGGTCACAACAGGTCAGGTAAGTCCTCATAGTCTTTTTATAGCGTTTTGATCCTTACAAGTGTTGTGTTTGCATTTGAAAGCATGATATATTTGAGTTTTTTTTTTGTTTTTTTTTTTACTTTGTAACTTGACCTTTTTTTTGTTCTAATTGACGGGGATGTATGTTGTTAGTATCACTATTTTTCTTCTTCTTTTTGTAAAAGATTTATGAGAGTTGTTTTTAATAATACGCAAGATAGTTATTACGCTATCTTTGTTTTTATAAAATTACTAGATTATTTCTTATGTTTCAATAAAAAAGATCAATCAAGTCATTTTCATAAAAACCATTAGTTTTAAATTTAAATAATTTAAAATAATAATCAGTCGAATCTCATTCTCACTATTTTTACCAATCACAGCTCCATGTTATTTTTTAACCCTTTATTTTTTATTTTTGTTTTTTTTAGTATAGACCCAATAGACTATATGTGTATAATAATACCCACATATTCACTTTTGCATCCTAAATTTTTATTAAATCTTAGTTTACTTTTAATTTAGTTTAATTAATTTAGATTCTAATTTTTTTAAAACCCTATTAATTTAATTAATCTAAACCCCAATTTCTTGTTACAATCTCCCTCTAGATTAATTTATCTGTTTTATTTTAGGCTATTTAGTTTAGTTTTTTTATTTTAGTTATTATTTTATAAAACATAAAAACATATTTCATTTCATTTAATTATTATTAGAAAAACGCAAAATAAAATACAAAAGATACAAAAAAAACATGTCCTTTTTTAATTAATTAAATTAATTGAATTGTAAAGTTATACATGATTTTTATGGACCCCCGATTAATTTAAAATATTCACACCGCTTGTAAATAGTTCATCACTCTTGTACATAATCAAATCATTTTCATCAATCAAATTAAATCATTTTTTTTTTTTTGCAAATAATTGGAAGTGGTGGATGTATATCCACACTTTCCTCAAGTAATCGAATGATTGGCGCACACCGTATCGTTTGGTCATTCAAACTCAAAACCTTAAACTAAACCAACCCACAAACATTTTCTAGATGAACTACGATGCTTTGAATTTCTCATTGCACCTGGGAATACGTAGAAATAGGGTTTCGAAACCCTGACGAGCACAATAATAAAAATTAACATTTTCCCTTTTTACCCTCTTTGTAAATATCTCTTTGTAAATAAATAAAACGAACAAACATTGCAAACATTTCCCTAGAAAACAACTTAACCGTAGTCTATTAGGAGGTTCCCGTTGAGTACAACATATGTGAGGAGTGTCTAACACCTTCCCCTCGCATAACCGACTCTCGAACTCATATTTGGTTGTGATGAGCATCTTTTCCTCATCTCTTAGGGCTTTATTGTTATTTACCATTTCCTTAGGAATAAATAAAACTCGACGGTGACTCTATGTCTATTTCAAGCGTTTATACACTCAGGTATTTTTCGCGCCATGACAGTGAGGAGTATGTTATTTTTTACTGAACCTCTATAATTCTTCGTGTTCCTCTTTTCCCTTAACATTTTTAATTTTTGCATTTTATTTGCTGCTGCTAAGCTATTGAATATGTTTTTAAACTCTAATTTTACTTCCCTAAGTTTTTCAAAATAACTCTTTCATGAACCATACAATTCCGCCCCCCCCCCCCCCCCCCCCCCCCCCCCCCCCCCCCGCCCTCTTGTGTGTGAAGTCTCAAGTCCAACAAGTTCAACCTTCTAAAATCTCTTAGGCATTACTGAATACTCTCAAGATCATATCTTGGGGACAAGATTAAGTCTTATTCACTAAATCTGTATAAATCACTAGTATCATTTTTATTTCCCTTTACTCCTTATTTTTCGCATATATACATTCCACTTCTAATTTCTAAAATGTTTTTATCAAAATGTTTTTAAACTCTGAAAAATGATATCTAAAGTTTTTTAAACTATTGTTTTTTCTGAAACCCACAATTTTCCCCCATCTTGTGTGTGGAGTCACATGTCTAACAGGGGAAACATTAGAAAATAATTGCGTGGATATGCGTGAGAGCATGGCCTAGGAGGTGGAGGACAGGGTGACTTAGAAGGTGTATAAAAGGGTGGCCAGAGAGGTGGAGGAGAGAGTGACCAACAAGGTTCAAGAGAGTGTGACCAAGGAGGCGCGAGAGAGGGGTGACCAAGGAGGTGTAGAAGATGTTGGCCAAGGAGGTGGGGGAGAGGTGACCAAGGAGATTTGAGGTAGTGTTACACAAAAGGTGTAGGATAAGGTGACCAAGGAGGTTCATGATAGGGTGACCAAGGAGGTGCGGGAGAATGTGACCCAAGGGATACGAGACAGTGTGGCTCAGGATGTGATTGAGGTAAACAAAAATTTGGTTTAGGAGCTTTCTTTTTTCGTTTGTATGATTTTAAATATGTGTTGTATGTTGTTGTTGTTTGTGTACTTAAAATTACTTAGTGTATTGTTCTTGTTTTAATGATGCAACAATTGGAATCAATCGATGTACTCGCGCACCCAAGTTTAAATTAATTATACATATAGGAGAAAGTTATTTTGGAAGGTGCAAGTATGAAAGATAGTTATCCAACTTCAGTCCCCCTTCATAAGATTGAGAACCTAAAGCCTCAACCAGATTCATTGCATAGATTGACAACCATTGTAGATGATCTTGGAGGGTCCTTTCGGATACATTTAGACATGGTCCAAAATAAAAGAAATTATATAGAAAAGATTTGTATTATGGAAACTTTGGAGGGTGTTTGTTGGCTTGACATAACCATACTTTAATTATGTTGCACGTAAGTAAAACTTTTATGGTGATTTCAAATTCTATTCATTGTTATAATTTACTTTTAATGACAATTTTTATGTTAACATCCTTTAGGTACATGCATTAGTTTTATGCACACTAAGATTTACAAAAGTATGGTTTCTTAAACCCATACCTTATTCAATTTGAAGAATGGAAAAACACAAGAAATGGGGGTTTGAATTGGGATTTTTCAAAACTTAAATAAAAGAACACGTTGGTTATCCTGGTTCATTTGAACTCAAACTACTTCAGTCCATCCGTCAAGGTGATTTCCCCTCTTTCAAGGAGGTCTTAATCCACTAATCAAACTGATTATAAATCTATGATGACAACCGTCAAAGTATTCTTGACTTTAAACCACAAGCCGGTTTTCTCAAGGAATTTCACTAAACAATATTGAATAAAAGTGTACAAGAATGTTTTCTAATAAACCAGTATCACAAGTGATGTTTTATACAGTTTGAATTTTGAACGTTTGAGGATGAAAAAGATAGCTTCATTAATGTGTATGAAAAATCATAAACGATTTATCCTTCAAACTTTGTTTAAATAGGAGAAGCATGTAGGAGCTTTTGGAATGTTGATCAATGGTAATTAAAGAGCTTTCCAAAATTAGAGATCCTTGTTCCCTTCCAGCCGTTACTTTTGAAAAGGTAGTAATTGATTTGTAACGCTTTAGTACATGCTTGCTTCAGAAGATGAAAGTATCCATTTCTTCTTTCTAGAGCTTTGTGGATCAGAAACACGGAGTTCTGTTTGCAGCGTTGGAACTTGTTCAAGAGATGTTTAGAATCAGAGTTGAAACAACTTTTTAACTCATCTTCTGATCTTCTTCCATCTGAACTTCTCTGCAAAACAAAATATAAATTTAGGGAGCATAATTGTTCTTTTGTTTGTTATCATCAAAACTCTTACAATGGTTGTGGAATCAAACTATGTTCTAACAATCTCCCCCTTTTTGATGATGACAAAAACTATAATATTTCATTAGAAACCGAAAGAACATAAAGCATTTTAAGGTCTCCCCCTGAGTTGAATACTCAGATAGAGAAGAAATACTTCCCTGAAGTTTATTCTGATCAGAGTTTTTTTTATGCATCTACTTATGTCTTCAACAGAGTTTGTTCCTATTTTGCTTTCAGAAGAAAAAAATGGTAGAAGTTATGATATTCAAAATGTTTGAGACTTTGTCTCGATACTGTTATTAGAAATATCTTAAGTTCTCCCCCTTTTTGTCAAGAATCAAAAAGCAATAAAAACACTTTAAGCAATAAAAGATGAGTTGTATTCAAAAGGATTGCAATAACACATTCAGAAGAAACAAAAAAAATGAACACAACAAGGAAAACAATTTTCAAAACTAAGATTGAGGTGGAGGAAGTTGTGTGAATAGGGCTTCCAACAAATTCTTAATCTGAGTGTTTGACTCTTCTTGTTTTCCCAACATCCCTTTGATTTCCTTGCATGTGTCATCTTGTTTGTCTAGTCTCTCCTTGAACACTGCATTTTCTTTCTTTAAATCCTCCAAAATTTGCAGAACCAGAGATGAGGAGGGTATATCAACAGAAGGTGCCACCTTTTCGGAGCAAGTTGTTGTTGAATTTGATTCAATAACTTCTTCATCTTCCTTTCCTCTGTCGAACCGTAACCAGGGGTAGAGGATCAGAGGATGGTTCATCATATTCTGAAGGCTGCTGGTCTTCCCAGAGGGCATTGTCAAGCAGAAGGAGGGTTTTCTTTTCTCAGTGAAGCAGAACTTGATTTTTGAAGACTTTCAGATGACCACAGAAGTTTTGTTGAGCAATTTCATAACTTAACTCCTTAAGTTTCTGGGACTCAAAATTGAACCATTTTCTGAACTGGTTCTTGTGTGAATCAGAAGTAGCAGGATTAAGATTCTCTAAGAAGGCTAGCTTCAGAGAGTTAACCCATTCAAGTATTTCTATTTCAAAAATCAGCAAATTTTTACCAACATCTACTTTGGTGATTTTTGGTTTTGGTTTTGGTACGACAATTTTTTGAGAGCATGAGACAAGATTGTCCAGAGCTTCTAATCCTATAATGGTGCAAAGGTGATCTTCTGGATGGTTGTTTGGAGAGGGAGAATGAAAGATAATAATGGGTGAATGTGGTGTGCTTGGTGGAGTGGAATGATAGGGAGATGGAATTTTTGGGATGTCGTGGATTGTGATTGGTTGTTGGACCATGAGAGGGCATGTTATTCCAGGAATGGATGTAGTGGTATCAGAGTCAAAATTTGGATTTTCTGATTGGGGAGCGTGAAAGTTTGGATTTTCATAGTGAGGAGCTTGGGAGTTTGGATTTTCTGAGTGGGGAGCTTGGAATACCGAATCAAATTGATCAATATTAGAAAGAACTTGAGCAAGTTCTGGTTGATTTTGGTCAAGATGGGTAGAAGGTGGATCATCTAGAATGTTTTTTAGAGTAAGTGAAGGGTCAAATTTAAAATTAAAGTCATCAAAGGTTTGTGGTGAAGGGTCTTCTGTGGGTTTTGGAGAGGAGGGGGTTTCAGATGTTGATAAAATAACTAATTCCATAACAGAAATAAAAGATGAATTACCTTTCTTCTTAGCAGCCTTGGGAACCTTCTGAGAAGATCCTTCTCCAGCATCTTTCCTTTTCTTTGATTTTTTGAGGACAATCTCCAGATCCTGTTGTCGCAGATCACAGATGTTCACTTCTGGATTTGTCACGTCCATTTTGCAAGCCTCCAAATATCTCACAATAATTTTTGGAGGGGCATCTGTTTGAGAGAAGAGAGGAAAATCCTTTAGAGGTACTCTTCTAGTTGTGATGACTTCCTTTGTTGTTACTGTTGGATCCTTCTTGATGGTGTCAATGATCTTCATTTTCTTCAGATTCTTCGTATTCATAGGTTTACCAACACATGCTTCTAGAGTGCTGACATGTTGAGCCTCAGTCAGATATTCTACCCGTTTGTTTTCCATCAGAATATATGATATGAGCCTGCCCAGAGGTATCCAGTCCCTCTTTGTCCTTTCTTCTTCTCTAGTCTCTTTGACGCCGGTCTTCACGTGATTAAACAACATATGAGGAAGATTGACCTTTGCCTTGGTTTTTATGAAGTACATAAGAAATTGCTGATCAATGTTGATATAGTCCGGAGAACTTATGGGTTTTCTATGAGTGATGCAGCCCAAGATGATTTTTGACCAAATTCTGAAGTAGTCTTACAGATCTTTGATTTGGTTTGAAGGTTAGGCAGAAGAAAAAATATCTTTTGAAATATTTGTTAGGTCAGAGCATTTATCTACCATGTCGCTGCAACGAATGCTTCCATCGTCATGACCTATCAAACGCGCAATAAGATCTTCAGAGATTACTATTTTCTTTCCCATCACAAAACAAGTAAATTGATGATTTGAAGCAGTAGCATGAATCCATAATTCTTTAACTAATCTTGGAAAAACTGGACCCAGTAGACGCTTAAAATACTTTGTCCACCCTTGAAATTCAACATCAGGAGTAAGATCGTAACCATTTTCCTTCATACTGACGAAGTCCACAATGAGTTCACAAAGAACTTCTAGTGAATCAATGGGAGTCAGGAGTGTTCTTGAAGGTTCTTCATACCTGTCTGCTGTTGAAGAAGAAGAGCCAAGAACACTTTGAGAGCTTTGAGCAGTTTGAGAAGAAGACATTGTTCACACAAACTTTTGAGGATTTTTTGAAGAAAAAAATTAACACAAGTAATAGAGAGAAGAAGTGAGAGTGAAAAAGTGAAAATGAAAGTGAGTGGTGTATTTATAGGAAAAATAGAAAACTTAATTAACAAGAAATGGTGAAAAGAAATGATTACATAACATTAATGATTTCTGAGAATAAGGAGATAACATAAAGATATAAAACATTTATCGATACTACACGAGTCTCAATGCATCCAATCAATGCTTTAGTCTCTTCAGAATTTGAATGCCTGTTCGGCCTCAGAAGAAACTCTTGTGAGAGGATGACAGATGTTGATGTTGTGAATTGCATGCTTCTATCTTTGAAATGAACCGTTTGGGAACTGTTAAGATCTTCTTAGATTGATCCTGATACAACTATCCTTCTAACTTTCTCAAATATGTTGAAGTCTTCAAGCTGACTTTTCATCCAGAGCATCTGTGTGCTGCATCCAACTGCTGCTATGTATTCAACTTCAGCAGTTGATAATGCAATTATGGATTGCCTCTTGTTGGACCACGAGATCAGATTTTCTCCCAGAAATTGGCAGCTTCCAAAAGTACATTTTCTTTCTATTATGTCTCTAGCAAAGTCAGCATCACAGTACCCTACTAATTTTTATTCTTTCGTTTTCTATAAAACAGACCAAGATTAGTAGTACCTTTCAGATACTTGAAAATTTGCTTAACAGCTGTTAACTGAGATTCTCTAAGATCTGATTGGAATCTAGCACAAAGACATACATTATACAGAATATCAGGTCTTGAAGCTGTAAGATATAAGAGAGAACCAATCATACCTCTGTTGATATTCTGTTATACCTTCTTACTTACCTCTTCCTTTTCCAGAATGCATGTAGAATGCATTGGAGTTTTGGCTTGCTTACATTCTGATAGGTAAAATTTCTTTAGAAGTTCTTTGACGTACTTGCTTTGATGTATGTATGTTCCTTCTAGAGTTTGATTGATCTAGATGCCTAGAAAGAACTTGACTTCTCCTATCAAGCTCATTTCAAACTTTTCCTGCATAGACTTAGCATATTCTCTTTCTAGAGAGGCTTTAATAGATCCAAAAATAATATCATCTACATAAATTTGACAAATTAGAATGTCATTTTTAAATTGCTTACAGAATAATGTTGTGTCCACCTTCCCTGTAGTAAAATCATTTTCTAACAGAAATCTACTTAGTCTTTCATACGAAGCTCTGTGATCTTATTTCAAACCATATATTGATTTCTTTAGTTTAAAGACATATTCTGGATGTTTTAAATTTTCAAAACCAGGGGGTTAGTGCACATAATCTTCATCATCAATATAACCATTTAAGAATGCACTTTTGATATCCATCTGGTAGAGAGTGATGCCATTATTTACAGCAAAAGAAATTAAAAGTATGATATATTCTAACCTAGCGACTGGAGTAAAGGTTTTTGTATAGTATATCCCCTCTTGCTGACTATAACCTTGTGCAATAAGTCGTGCTTTGTTTCTGATGACTTCTCCTTGTTCATTCAGTCTGTTTCTGAATACCCATTTGGTTCCAATGATGTTGAACCCTTTTGGTTTAGGAACCAGATCCCACACATCATCTTTGGTGAATTGGTTTAATTCTTCCTGCATTGCAAGTGTCCAATCATTGTCCATAAGAGCTTCGTCAATGGAAGTTGGCTCAATCAAAGACACTAATCCCATGAGAGATTCTTCAGAGTTTCTGAATGTGGATCTTGTTCTGATTGGGTCTTCTTTCTTTCCCAGAATTTTGTATGCCAGATGAGCTAAGCTGCTTATGGATTGTCTTTTCTGGAGGGGCTCTTCAGATGTTGCTGGAATGTTTGTGACATCTTCTTCTGGAGTTAATTGTGATTCTTTGAGAGAAACTTTTGATGCAGTGTTTTCAATACCTATAAATTGGACTTCTATATCTGTAAAAGATGTATCTTGCTTTGACTTTTTAGAGCCAAGCTTATCATCAAATCTGATACTGATTGACTCTTCTACAATCCATGTTTCTGTGTTGTATACTCTATAGCCTCTTGAGCGTTCAGAGTATCCTAACATGAAACACTTTTGTGCTTTAGAGTCAAACTTGTTCAGATGTTCTTTAGTGTTCAGAATAAAACAAGTACATCCAAATGGATAGAAATACGAGATGTTGGGCTTTCTGTTCTTCCATAGTTCATATGGAGTCTTATCCAGAATAGGTCTTATGGAGATTCTATTTTAAATGTAACAAATTGTGTTAATTGCTTATGTCCAGAAGTTCTTAGAAATGTTAGTCTCATTGATTATGGTTCTGGTCATTTCTTGTAAAGTTCTGTTCTTTCGTTCTACAACTCTATTTTGTTGGGGAGTTATAGGACAAGAGAAATCATGAGAGATGTCATTCTCATTAAAAAATAGTTCAAATTTGTTGTTTTCAAATTCTCCACCATGATCAATTCTGACTTTAACAATTCTAAGATCTTTTTCGTTTTGGACTTGGTTACAGAACGCAAAGAACATAAAGTGTGACTCATCCTTGTGTCTTAAGAACTTTACCCATGTCCATCTGCTATAGTTATCTACGATCACTAATCCTTACTTCTTGCCACTAATGGATGCAGTTTTCACTGGTCCAAATAGATCTATATGTAGATGTTCTAATGGTCTAGAGGTAGAAACAACATTTTTGGTTTTAAAAGAAGGTTTTGTAAACTTGCCTTTTTGACATGCTTCACACAGAGAATCTGAGCTGAACTTCAGGTTAGGAAGTCCTCTGACCAAATTGAGTTTGTTTAATCTGAGATATTCTTCTCATACTAATATGCCCCAATCTTCCGTGCCAGACCCATTGCTCATCATTAACAGACAATAGGCATTGTACATTTTGACTTATCAATTCAGAAAGTTTTATTTTGTAATTTTTGTTCTTTATCTTTCCATTAAAGAGGATATATCCATCTTTCTGACTAACTGCTTTACAAGACTTTTGATTGGAGATTATATCATAACCGTTATCACTTAATTGACTTATGGATAACAAGTTATGCATTAATCCATCTACTAACAGAACATTAGTTATAGAGGGAAGAGTAATGATACCAATAGTTCCAGAGCCAATGATCTTCCCCTTCTGATTGCCTCTGAAACCTACGTAGCCTCCAGATTTAACCTCCGGGCTTTGGAACATATGCTTTCTTCTCGTCATGTGTCGAGAGCATCCAGAGTCCAGGTACCAAGATTGGTGTTTCAGTCTTGCTGTTAAAGATATCTGCAACATAGACAATATTATCCTTAGGTACCCATATCTATTTGGGTCCTTGTTTGTTAGAGTTACCAAAATTTTGTTTGAATTTTGGTTTAGCAGAAAAAGCATTACTAGTATACTTTAAGTCATGTGTGTGCCCATAGGTGAAGTGAGAATTTAGAGGTGTACGTTTAATTATCAAATCCTTAACTTTCTTAGGTTGAGATACTTTACCTTTGTATCCTATTCCTTTTCTGCCATTTCTTCTAACTCCATAAATCATTGAAGCCATCTTGCTTCTATCTATGTTTTTAGCAAGAAATTTCTGAAATCTATGATCATATTCCTTTATGATCTTATCAAGGTTACTAGGAACTTCTGAGATAGTTTCATTCTAAGCATTTTGTAATTTATTTTGAAGTTTTGAAATTGTTTCTTTAAGCTCGGAGTTTTCTAATCTCAGTTTCTTAGTTTCTTCAGAGTCAGAAACTAGATCCTTTTTCAGGTTCTTGTTTATGACTCAAAGTTTCTGATACATTTCTAGAACTTCTGACAGACTCTCTTATAATTGAGATATAGAAAAGTTAGAAAATACCTCTTCTGCCTCTGAGTCTGATTCTAATCCAGATGATTCAGTATCATCTAACACGTTGGCCATAAGGGCTATGTTGGCTCTTTCATCTTCTGATTCTGTTTCTGCTTTAGAAGAATCTGAGCCATCCCATATTGTCATGGGACTTTTCTTCTTCTCCTTAAAGAACTTATTTTTAGGTTTCTCCTTTTGAAGCTTTGGACAGTCGCTTTTGTAATGCTCTTGTTCATTGCATTCATAGAAAACAATGTCTCTGTTACTTGAATTTCTGTATCCAGAAGATGATTCAGACTTTCTGTATCCAGACGATGGTTTAGACTGACTCCATGTTCTTCTGCAATTTCTGAACTTCCTTTGCTTGTGCTTCCACATCTGATTGACTCTTCTGGAGAGAAGAGACAGTTTATCTTCTTCTGATGAGGATCTACCAGAGTTTTATTTTATTGCCTGCAAAACTTTAGATTCATATTTTTTGTTAGATTTAAGGGCTAAAGACTTACCTTGCTTATGGGGTTCATCTTTTTCTAACTCTATCTCATGACTTTTCAAGGAGCTGACAAGTTCTTCGAGAGAGATTTTGTTCAGATATTTGGATAGTTTACGAGTTGTGACCATGGGTCTCCATTTCTTGGGTAAACTTATGATGATCTTCTTTACATGGTCAGCAGTTGAGTACCCTTTATCCAGAGCTTTTAGCCCAGCAACCAGAATTTGAAATCTTGAGAACATTGTTCCAATGGTTTCATCTTCTTCCATTTTGAAGGTTATATACTTCTGAATGAGCCCAAGAGCTTTGGTTTCTTTGACTTGCGTGTTGCCTTCATGCATCATTCTCAAGGAATCAAACATGTGTTTTGCTGAACCTCTGTTTGTGATCTTTTCATACTCTGTGTATGAGATAACACTCAAGAGAATAGTTTTGGCCTTGTGATGATTTCTGAAATCTCGCTTTTGATGATCTGGCATTCTTTTTCTGTCAATCTTCTGACCGCTTTCATTAACAGGATATATGTACCCATTGGTCACCATATCCCATATATCAACGTCATGAGCCAAAAAGAAACTTTCAATTCTGTCTTTCCAGTAATCGAAGTTCTCTCCATCAAAGATTGGAGGTTTACTGCCGATTCTGTCTTTCTCATTATGGTAGTCATTGCTGATGTTCTGACTTGGTCCAACCATAGTGTTTTTCTTAGCTTGGATCTTTTTCTGACACAGTTAAGTGCTTGTACTCAAAACCAGGCGCTCTGATGCCAATTGAAGAATGTAAAAACAAAAGAAAAGGGTATTTGAATTGGGATTTTTCAAAACTTAGAAAAGAACACATTGGTTATCCTGGTTCGTTTGAACTCAAACTACTCCAGTCCATTCTCCAAGGTGATTTCGCATCTCTCAACGAGGTCTTAATCCACTAATAAAACTGATTACAAATCTACAATGATAACCGTCAAAGTCTTCTTGAATTTAAACCACAAGCTGGTTTTCTCAAGGAACTTCACTAAACAATATTGAATAAAAGTGTACAAGAATGTTTTCTAACAAAACAGTATCACAAGTGATGTTTTACACAGTTTGAATTTTGAACGTTTGAGGATGAAAAAGATAGCTTCCTTACTGTGCATAAAAAATCGTAAACGATTTATCCTTCAAACTTTATTTAAATAGGCGAAGCATGTAGGAGCTTTTGGAATGTTGATCAATGATAACTTAAGAGCTTTCCAAAATTAGAGATCCTTGTTCCCTTCCAGCCGTTACTTTTGAAAAGGTAATAATTGATTTGTAACGTTTCAGAACATGCTTGCTTCAGAAGATGAAAGTATTCGTTGCTTCTTTCCGGAGCTTTGTAGATCAGAAACACGGCGTCCTATTTACAGCGTTAGAAATTGTACAAGAGATGTTTAGAATCAGAGTTGAAACAACTTTTTAACTCATCTTCTGATCTTCTTCCATCAAAACTTCTATGCAAAACAAAATATAAATTTAGGGAGCATAATTTTTCTTTGTGTTTGTTATCATCAAAACTCTTACAAGGATTGTAGATTCAAACTATGTTCTAACACAATTTACCCAACGTTCATCAGATGATATCTAAATGTACATACCGAATAATTTAATTCAATAGAAAATAAATTGTTACCAAGGACCATTTATCAATTTTTGAGTATATATGATTTGTGTTTTATCTTATTTAATATTAAAAGTTTTACCCATACACTAATTATTTTGGATGTTTATTTTTGTGGTATTTATATGTGCAAGTATACACAGTCAAATAGTAACAAGTGATGCAAAAGTAAGAGTATCGATTCCACTGAGATTGTAATAACTTAAGTTGATTCCCGGTGTAAGAATGTGTGAATAGTCGTGAGTAAAAGCTAATAATAAAGGTTGGTAGTCACATATTCAGATTGAGCAGTAATTAATAAGAGTAAAGAAGTTAAATAAATAGTGAGACACATGTTGGTAAATGATCTAATGGGTTTTATATCTTGTTTGTGAATCTAGAGGTTTGTCGTGACAAATAAGGCAGAAATTGATCTACTAGTCTATGTCTAAAACATCAAAGTGTATGCAATAAGTCAGGGGAACAAATCTCTAGGTCTAACAATGACATTAAACCATGTCTTGTATAAATTTTGATTTCCCATATGGTTGTAGTCATTTAGTTCTAAAGAGACTAATCTAGTGAATGTGTCTATCATACTATTTTAAACCATATTTATCATGAGTTCCACTAGTTAATAGATCTCTATATCATTTACCAGCTTTTATCTATTTCTAAGGTGATTAAACAGAGAAACAAATATATTACATTATCTTACATGATAAAATACATCACTTAAAATCACATCGTCTAACACAAAATACTAATTCTCGTTAAACTATACATTGCTCAATATAAAGAAATTACCTCATGGTGAGCAAAAGAAATATAGTAACACAAGTTCTGAAAGTTAACATTTCTAAACAATAAGGAAAATGAAGTGAAAATTTAAGTGTAACACTTCTACTTATTACAATATTTAATAAGTAAAATGTGAGTTATATCTATCTCAGCACTTCTTTAAATAAGGAAGTAAAAAAGGTTCTCTTCACTACTTGTTCATAATTTTTCTTCTCCAAAACAAGATATATTTTTCTAATTTATTTCTCAAATGTCTCAACTTCTGAGCCTCTTTTCATTTCTTCAAAGTGGTATTTTTATATCATCTTCGCTTTTAGGGTTTCATCTAGTCATTGGAGCACGGGCTATGGCATTATCCATTGATTTGGCCCATGAAAATTAGCATATTCCCTCTTCTTATCCTTTAGTACTTGTACTATGTAGTACATAATGCATGCATGGGATGACATGTTTAATGGAAACCTGTTGTGCAGGAAGACAAGTAGAACGCTTATTTTAATGCTAGGCAGTAAAGAAACTAGATAAATCATCAAACAATGAAGTCACCATCAAATATTTACTTATCCCTCCGAAGGGAAAGGTAAACATCGGAAAAAAACATGAAAATGGTGAAATCAAGGTCTTGCGACCAAAAGAATAGGTAAATGAGTTAATTACATGAGGGGAAGCTATTAGCCCTCCTCACGTCTGTGGTACTCCACAAGATCCACTCTTGTTGTCTAATCTAAAGGGTGTGTCTGAATCTAAATCTAGGTTGCAAAGGGAATGCATGAATGCAAATGATTATGTACAAAAAAAGGTTTTATTAGTGCTCCCACCATGTTTGCGAGCCTTTGTGCCTGCATACCACCTTTCATGCAATAGGGGATCAGGGCACTCGTAGTTCACCTAAAAAATATTGGTTTCTTGTGTGTTTTTTTATAGATAATGTTATGTTCGCATACTTACTGTTAGGATTGCAATTCGTGCTTGGCATTGCAGCTCATAAAGAGACTCATGCTCGGCCACTCGCACACTTAACATTTCTAGGTTGCTCAAACTTGAAAAAACACATCCTTATCAAAAAGGTTTTAAAAGGAAAAGTCTGAAGACAAAAAGGTTTGAATTGATTGGTGTTTTTTATCTTGAAAAAGGATTTGAGTAACGTTAGAGTGTTTTATGAATTTGATTAAGAAAAGGAGTTTTAGTTTTAGGAGGGATTCCAAAAACAAAAGTCTAACAAAAGGGGAATCTCAATCCTACTTGTTGTCATGCTTGTGGACCTAAAGTTGGGATCAAAGGAATTCTACCTAATATTGGCATGCATGGATATCAATCCTAAGGTCTACTTAGTTCAATATTGATTAAGAATGAACTAAATATCTTATGGGGAACATGTGATCACACAATAATAGAAAGAAAAAGAAACATGCAAGCAATCAAGAACTTAACCAAGATATGAAAGCAAGCACACAACACATGAGAAGTAACCACTTACTCAAGTAACAAGCACCTAACTGTGATATTATGTCATCAAGGTAGGGTAAAAGAAAAAATGATAAAACATCGACACCTAACCATGATATCATGTCATCAAGGTAGGATAAGGGAAAGGGATAGTAAATCTTAACCAAGATATCATGTCATCTAGGTAAGAAGTAAAGAAGAGGGGTTATCAAATCTTAACCAAGATATCATGTCATCTAGGTAAGAGAAGAAAAGGGGGGAATATCAAAGGAAACTAAGCACCTAACCAAGATACCATGTCATCAAGGTAGGAGATAGAAGACAAATCGAGTAAAAACTGAAACATTAATGTTTACAAATGTGAGCTGAAGACAAGTTGTGGGGGCCGGTTGTGAGCCCTTCTTCCACTTTATTGACTCGATAATAAGAGAAGCATGATTCAAAGCATCAACGTACATCGTGAGCTTAGAATGACCAAGGGTCTTGAAATGTGGGGGCCGATTGCGATCCCTTCTTCCACTTTTATTGACTCAATTACCAGCACAAAGTAAAAAGGGGAATTTCCTACTTTGAGATCTTTAAACAAACAAAATTTCCTTCTTTGAGGTCTTCAAACAAATTGAAATTGCCCCTTTTTAAGGTCTTTTACAAATAGGATTTCCTTCTTTGAGGTCTTTAAGCAAACATTGAATTTAAACAAGCCGGTTCGCAATGCCTACGGAGGTAGGTCTTCAGCCCATGCATCTTTATTCCTACTTATCATGGCAAAGAAATTGAAATAAAATGCAAAATAAAATATAATAGGAAGAAGTACCAAATGAAAATAATTCAGCCTTTTTCCTAACAAAGTATAAGAAACCCAAAGATCTTCAAGAAAGCTTCACTAACAAAGAAAAGAGAACGTTCACTTTAACTCACGAGAACTCTCAAATAATCAAGTTAAAATCAACCAAACTCAACATTGATGTCAAACAATTATCCAATTAAGCTCAATCATGCATCAAATAAGAATTAAATCACACTTCAGGTGCACTTGCCAATTCCGGACAATATTGTTTCACTTCATGAAACGCTCAAAAAATCAAGCTAAAATCAACCAAAATCGACACCAATATGAAACATTCATAAAATGAAATATACTCATGCATCAATCGAAAATTAAAACACAATGTATATGCAAAAACAATTTTCGGATATCAACAACTCAAGAAAGCATTCGGAAAATCAACTCAAAACAATAAAAACACAACATCGATATTAAGCAATTATCGAATTGAACTCAAACATGAAACAAGCAAGAACTAAACATTCATTTGTTAGAATTTGTGAATACCAGGAAGCAATACTTCATGTGTCGGTGTTCACCAAGAATTGATTAGAAATCAATCTTTTAACGCGCAAAATTCAAACATCGACAAATGAAACTTCTCTCGGATTTCACTAATTAATTGTAACAATTAAATCCAAACTGGTACAATGATTTCCGAGCATCGAAACAAAAATTATTCATGCGTCAAAATTAATTATTCAACTCTAAATTAGATTCCGACACGTAAAATTCAATAATTATAAACAAGTATAAACTCGGAATCAAACTTTGACGTGTAAAACTTTAACAATTCAACAATTATTAATGCCGACGCGTGGATCTCAACAATTAATCCAAGTAATCAACTGATTCCAACAATTATCAATATCATCAACATGAGGATTTATCAAGAATCACCTAAATTCCATAATTCAATAATTAACGCACGATAAACAACACAAAAATCACTTAATATAAGAAAAAAATTTGCACTATAATTAAATCAAGAGATAAAGAAATTTACCAAAAATGATGATTGGAGCAACAAACGGAAGGAGAAAACGTGATTGGAACATCAATCGGAGGAGAGAGGTGGCACGATCGGATGCTTAGAAGAAGAGGGAGGCGGTCGGGTGGACGCGGTCTTCACGGCGGTTCCGGCAGCGGGAGGCGGGGGTCTGGCATGGTGGAGATCGGAAAGAGAAAGAGAGCCTTGGGAGGGAGAGAGCTTGAGAGAGAAACTTGAGTTCTTGAGTGATTTTTGTGAATAATAAGGAAAAGTCTTTTTGAATTTGAGTGAAAAACAATATATAGAAGAGGCCTTAGGCCTTGTTTCGAGTATGGAATAAGAAAATTTGATTTTGGAGTCAAATTCCCTTGTTTTTGGGTTGTGCAGATTTTTCACCATATTTTCATGTTCAATCTAAGAAATGAGCCACAACCCATAACCTTCGAAGCATAATTCGAACTTGACTCTTGAAGAAAAACTGTAGATAATGAAATTTGTCACGTCGTGCCGTGAGAATCATCCTGAAACGATAAAAATCAAGAAAGTTGTGATTTTTGCGATGTCGAGAAACTCTGAGTCACATTTCCTTCTTTTATTTGGTTGTACGGCTTTTCTATCATACTTTTTCATGTTCGATTTGAGAAACGAGCCATAAACCGAAGCCTTCAGAGCACAATTCGAACTCGATTCTTGAAGAGAAGTTGTAGCTAACAAAATTTGTGATATCATGCCATGAGAATTGTCTCAAAATATGGAAAATTGAGAAAGTTATGATTTTTGCAATATCGAGAAAACAATTGACTGGAAATCTGTTTGACTGTGTAATTTTCAGGGAATTTGCACTTCAGAGATCTTCTTTACAGAATTTTCCTCTGACCCGAACGTACGAAATGTAGAGAATGTCGAGGTGGTTCTAATGCCCAAAGACCCACTAAAAATGATTTTCCAGATAAAAGTTATGAATTTTTGAATCACACTGCAAAATGACGATTTTCGTCTCAAAATGTTTCGAATCGACTAAAACACTTAATTTTTTCTACAAATCTGGGCATGCTGGAACACATGGAAACTAGGCATGATAGGACTTGATTATCGCTGATTAGATAGCTTGGAAAACACTCTGAGTGCGTTGACTAACAAAATAAACATCTTTTGTAACCCGACGAAGGTTAAAAGATAAACGCCTCGATCCCATGACCATAGAACCAATGAGATGTATCTATGCATATGATAAATAAATATAATCAAAATAGGGTTAAAATGAAGAGGGTAAATTTTAGGGTATAACAACTTTCCTATTCAATCGTCTTAAACCTAAAGTGGGATTGGCGCCAGCCTTTGGAGCGATAAGGTAGAAGGGGACTGAATATAAATATGAACTCAAAAATTTGTGCTCTGAATTATGATAAGGTGTATCAACACTGGAGAGTGTACTTCAGTAGCTTTGTGGAATCGAACCAAAATAACTAGGTCTTCAAGCAGGGAAGAATAGTGAACATTAAACTCTTATCAAAGAATGCCAATGACCACTAGACTTGCAAAACAAGGACAATAACCATTGGACTCGACCCAAGAAGACTAGTAACCACTAGACTTTAAATATACAAATAACCATTGGATCTAAAAGAATATACCTGTAAATGTCAGTCTCGACCAAAAATGGAACAATGACTGCTGGACCAGACCCATTAGAACATTAGCGGAAAGCTGGGGATCGAGTAAAGGTAACAAGTGACCACTCGACCTTAGGAATAAAGAATGTGCCAGGAAAGAACTGGATCACAAACGAAGCAAACGAGTGAATACTTGGCCAAAGAAGACTAGTAACCACTAGCTTCTAAAGAATACCAGAATGTTGTATTCAAAATCAGGTAACAAGTAGCAAACTTGACCTTAAAAGGAACTGGTGACAACCATACCTAAAAATGTTGCGCCAGGGAGGAACTAGATCACCAACAAGGAAACGGGTGACCTCTCAACCGAAGAAGACTAGTACCAACTAGACTCTAAAGAATACCATAACATTGTATTCTAAATAAGGTTACAATTAACATACTTGACCTTAAAAGGAACTGGTGACCACCAGACCTAAAAATATTGCACCAGGGAAGAACTGGATCACCAACAAGGTAACGAGTAACAACTCGACTGAAGAAGACTAGTAACCACTAAACTCTAAAAAATACAAGAACGATGTATTCTAAATAAGGTAACAAGTAAAAAACTTGACTTTAAAGAGATTGTGTAGGGGATGGGATTAAGGATTCCATTTGCAAAGATGATGGAGAGTTGTTAGAGATGGGCTTATAGATGCCATCCAAATGTGATCATTGATAGAAATTAGACTAAGTCTAAGCTTGACTGTAACTGGGAGAAGTATCAGAATAAATCTTTGGTTGATTTACCTCTGAATGCTATGCTGGAATGGACCAGTATTAAGCCGTGTCTGGAAATGTATTAGAAGGAATCTGTGTAAGATTGCTTCAGGATAAATCCGTATGAAACTGTATCTGGAGAAGGAATCCGTGTAAGATTGCAAAACTGTGTCTGGAAGTATTTGGAAAGGAACCTGTATAAGTTTGTTTCAGGATGAGTCCGTGTAAAACTTCGTATGAAAATTTATGAAAAGGAACCTGAGTAGGGTTGCTTCAGGATAAGTCTGTATGAAACTTCATCTGGAAATAAATGAGAAGGGGCCTGTTTAGGGCTCCTTCAGGATGAGTCCGTGTGAAACTTCATCTGGAAATAAATGAGAAGGAGCCTGGGTAGGGCTGCTTCAGGATGAGTATGTGTAAAACTGCATCTGGAAATTCATGAGAAGGAACCTGGGTAGGGTTACTTCATGATGGGAATGAATCCATGTAATATTCCTTCATGATGAGCCCGTGTAAAGATGCGTTTGGAAGTCAGAAGGAACCCATGTAAGATTGCTTCATCATGAGCCCGTATAAAGTTGCGTTTGGAAGTCAGAAGGAATCCGTGTAAGATTGCTTCATGATGAGCCCGTGTGAAGCTGCATTTGGAAGTCAGAAGGAACCCGTGTAAGATTACTTAATGATGGGAAGAAATCCATGTAAGGTTTCTTCATGTGAGTCCGTGTGAAGCTGCATCTTGTCACGTAGGTAGTTGCTCTGTCTTGCTTCAGAAACTAATCTTGGACCTGTTGAAAATTGTTGATGATAAATTTCGGTTGATTGATCTTTTTCTAAAAAGGTAAAGCGTTAGTTGTATGCAATGTCATGATGTATGAAATGCATGGTGTTCTCAAAATAAATGAGATGACGCTATATGCGTTTAGTATGCATATGTTATGACGTATGAAATGTGAAATGTTGTTGGAATGTATCTTTGTCTGGGAAAATAAATCCTTGACAAATGCTGGTGAGCCTTGGCAAATTAAATCTCGGCCTGTTGTTGGGGATGAAGATTACGCATACCTTCAGACCTTGTTTTAGAATATTTCTGCTGGGGATTCTTGTTTTGTTGTTTGAGGAGAACTCCGTCGGGGAATATTGACTTGTTTGGGGGAAACTCTTTGGAGAGTGTTGATTTATACTTGGAGAAAAGAGTTCAGGAGTTTTAGTTGTCAGTTGCTCTTCCTCACTGTTGTAACCCAAAATTTGCCCTCCCATTTTTCATAGAAAACACAACCCTAGGGTTTCTCAGATATTCAAGTTGGCTCAGGAATCGATCGGACAGATTCTCTTCTGTGGCGGTAAACCAACAATTATGGTTTTTCTTGCAATCCTCAGAAGAAAATGAATTCTCAAAAAGATTCAAATGGTTTTCACAGATCTTCATGCTTTCTCAAGTTTACTGAAAAGACAATGTTTGTTCTCAAGGCATGGTTGTTTGGGACAATAGAG
The DNA here is from genome assembly GCA_948472305.1 of Vicia faba. Classification (NCBI taxonomy): domain Eukaryota; kingdom Viridiplantae; phylum Streptophyta; class Magnoliopsida; order Fabales; family Fabaceae; genus Vicia; species Vicia faba. Next base: position 1,560,314,408 of record OX451736.1, read on the forward strand.
GGAATTTAAGACTGTCATGTAGGATACTCATGATTGTTTAATCCAGGTTAACCAGATGATTTGCGTCTTTTAAAACATTTACTTGGTCAGGAAATGGAATATACAATGCGTATTTGTTTGGAATGCAGTTACATAGTTGTTGGGATTACTTGGAATGTAAGTTACCAGACTAGAGCATTTTGTTTTAAACATCTTGATTGGGAATCTTTAAGAATCAGTTAGGATGCGAAGAGAAAATTACAAGTTATTGACAGTAAAGGATTTCAATTGACACCAGAATATTTCATAAGACTTTCTCCAATTTTTCAAAAATTGTTACAAAATAATTTGTTCTTTTAAATACTATATGTTTTACAACTTATTGTATTTAAAAGATAAATTAATACAATTGTTGGATACAATACAAGAATGTTTTTCTAAATTACAAAGGAAATTCAAATGCTTGATTGGCCTAGGAGAACTAATCTATGCCTAAGTTTGACTGAAGTTCTTTTGCTATCTCCAAAGACCTTCCTTGCTTTCCCTAGGGTTCTTGCCTTCCATGCTTTGTCCTCTCCATTGTGCTCACATGAATATGAAAGAAAGGAAATATGATTAGTACAAAATTATTTGGGCATGAGCAAGAATTTTCAAAAGAAAAAGTGCTATTCATCATTAAAGTTTGCAAATTGGAATCAGAAGGCCATTTTAATTCATCACAATTTATTTTCTCTATTTTCAAATCACAAGAAGATTATTCTTCTTGGTTCACAAAAAGAAGAAATGCAAGCAAGCTGTCCAAGAAATGCTGCAAAACTGTCCAAATGCTACAAAGCTATCCAAACAAGAACAAATGCAGCAAAACTGTCCAAATGCTACAAAGCTATCCAAACAAGAACAAATGTCGCAAAACTGTCCAAAATGTAGGCAAGTTGTCCAAACAAAACAAATGCAACAAAGTTATCTAAACAAACTGCAAAATTGCCCAAACAAATATTGCAAACAGAACCAAACAAACAGCAAAACTGTCCAAACAAGAGGCAAGCAAAACTGTCCAAACAGAAGGCGCAAACTGAGCCAAACAAAATTGCCCAAACAGCATCACCAACAGCAGCCTCAGAATCCAAACAAATAGTTGTCAAAAACAACAAACATCATAAGCTAGAGCAGGCAGCAAAGCAGAAGTATGGCAATATAATAAGCTAAGTCAAACAAGCAAAAACTTGTTCAAGAAGCCTAATTCATCATTTTCCATTTTTTATTGAAAACTTTTCAGAATTGGAAAAAAAGGCAAAAGAGCAATTGACTTTATTAGTGCCATTGAGAGAGAAGAGAGGAAAGAAGTCACCTGGGTTATTGGGATGCACAACCCTGCTGCCTTGGCTGTCACAAGTTACATAGAAGTTGCTAGAAAACAAAACTGCCATCAAAAAGCCAAAAGAACAATATAGTAAAATATTCAAATTCTTTGTTTTCCCACCATTTTGAATAGAGATAACAGAAGTAGGATGGATAGAATAAAAATAAGGAAATAGAACAGTTGTCAAGCCTCAAAAAACCATCAGCAAATTGTCAAACCTCCAAAAAACTGTCAAACCCAAATCTGAACCATAACCAAAACAAGTCTCAAACAACAAGGACCAAATCAATAACCTTTAAAAACCTGCCAAAGTCAAAAACCTGGAAACCAAGTATCAAGCTAAAAACGCAGCAACTATCTCAAAACTGTAACATTCAAAACCATCACTACCATCAAAACTTTCATCAACAAAACCTGTAACAAACTTGTTAACCAACAACAAAAAAACCACAAAAACTGTTCAAACCAGTAACATCCTCAAATACCAAAACATATCCAAAACCAAAACAAAAAACCAGAACTATCATCAAAACCAACAACAAAAACCTGTTAACATTTTTTCAAACTCACTGAACCAAACCTCAAACCTTCAAACTGTCAACAAAAACCTGCAAAACTCTCATTAACCAAACCAGTAACAACAGCAAAAACAAGATCAATAACAGATCCACAAAAACCAAACCCAAAAACCAGTAAAATTCCCAAACTGTCAACAAGACCAAAACTTCAAAAAACAGTTATCACTTTCAAACTCACAAAACCTGATAAACCTGTAACAAACCTGTTAACCAACAACAAAAATCCACAAACACAAACCCAAACCCAAAAAACCAGTGAAAGTTTCAAACTGTAACCAAACCCAAAACACAAAAAGCCTCAACTGTCAAAATCCCAAACCAGTAACACCATCAACCAAACTTGTAAGCAAGCCAAGACAACTCCAAGCATCTAACCATCATCAAACAAAAACAGTAGCAAACCACAAAAAAAAACCATTAACCATCATCATCATCATTCAAACACAGGAAGCAGAAAGTTACCAAAGCGTCAGAAGCACCAACATCTCCATCCTCATTTCCTCACCCCGTGTAACTCCGGCTATCAAGGAGCGCCACCATCACCATCTCGCCCCCCCTATCCATTTCACAGAAAATCCCCAACAGGTATTAACTTTCTCTCTTTCTCATGAATCCCTAAATCCATTTCCTGCATGTCAATGGACCACAAGGTAGATTAATAGAAAAACACATAACAAGATTAAAACTCGTTTAGGGAGGCGAGGTTAAGGGGCGCTCCGGCAACAGAAAGTTGAGGGGAAGATCAGATAGACAAATTTCGGACCTTTTAGGCTTAAATCAGAAATTAGGGTTTTCAAGGATATACGAGCCATGGTGAGATAGAGATGAAAAGAGTGATTCCGCTCAAAGAAATAGGGATGGATAGTGAGTTAGCTTAGGAGATTTCAACAGAGATGGATGAAAGAGATGAACGGCGCCACTGTGAGCAAAGGGGTTCAAGAACCCTAATTTTTTCGTTTGCCCCCTAATCAAACAACTAAACTAAGTTTAAGGAACTTGGGATTTTGTTTTATGTTACCCCTTGAAGCCCACGCGTTTTACTTTCACCCCCCCCCCCCCCCCCTTTGGCTTGTTTTTCTGATTACAACAAATAACAACATTTCTCTTGGGCCTCTCATCTAAATCCTAAACCCATTTGCCTTTTTTATTTATTTCTCTTCTTATTTTATTTTTATTATACAATATACTAATATAACTTAAGGTATTTTTTAAATTTGATTTAGGTTTTTTATAATTAATTCTTATCATTTTCTTTTTTTTAATAAACTTATCTTAGGTTTAATTTTACACATAATAAAATACCAAAAATATAATAATAATTTAGTTTATTTGTTTTCCTTAGATTTTACTTAATAAATATAAAAAATAAAGATTTTAATTTAATCATTTTTTAGATTAGGTTTTACCTTTCTTTTTTTCAAGTAAATATTTAGCATTTCATATTTTTGTTAATTTTATTTTTATGGATTATCATAACTTTAATTAAATCACACAAAAATTTGATTTGGTTGTATTGTTTGATATTTGGACATTGCTATTTCATTTGATTCATCCCCATTTGTAACAATTGTACCCCCATTCCCGAATACTTTATAATAGCATAGAATTTCAATTCCCGCAATTTACTGTTTTCCATATACTGTATAGTAACTAGGCATGTATGGCAAGATTCAAAAATCAATCGCTATATGACCTAATCAAAGAATAAAATAACTTGAAACCAACACACTTTCTCACACGCGCACCTCTAGGGTAACCTCGCTCGTTGCCTCGGAAATACAATCATGTCCCTCGAATATGGGACGCTCTAGCAAAGACCCTCCAATAAACAAAGATCGTTGTCCCTCGTTGACTCTCGATGTTGCCTTTGATTAAAATGATCTCGTCTCTTACGAAAATCGCTAAAGCATCTCACAAGTTGCCTTCAATGATTGTAAAATTGACCCGCGCCTGTCCCTTCACATCCAATGATGGGGCTTCTTACCAAATCAATGGTAAGATAGCACCATTAAAAGGAAGAAGAAAAGAATATTTAAAGATCTTTCGAGTAGATAGATTCGCTCTTAGTTACTCGCTTGCTCACGACAAAAACTTTTACACCTACACTTCCATTTCAAAACATTTTCAAAAAGACAAAAACGTTTTGTATACGTTCTTATAGAGATGAGAACCATTGCAAAACCTCTTTTCAAAACACTTTACGAAACACGATTCACAAACACATCTTTGAACCACTTTTAGAAACAAAACTTTGTATACGTTCTTATAGAGACAAGAGCCATTACAAAGAGATTTTTTCAAAATACTTTCAAAAGCCCACACCACAAGCACACAATCAAATGAAAGAAAGTGATCTAAACGAGTAACTATGAGCCCATGGAAAACCATGGATGAGAAGGGTGCTAATACCTTCCCTTTTCATAATCTACCCCCCGAACCCGAGAAAATTTTCGAAAGGTCTTTCCTATGCTTTTTTACCTTTCCTTTTGGATAAAAGAAAAGTCTGTGGCGACTCTTTCTAACCGCACAAGTGTGATCGAAACGCAAAACATCAAGTCAGTTCTCCCACCGCATCACAGAACTGGCGACTCTGCTGGGGACATAAATAAAAGTGGGGTTACCTTAGGGTTTTAGATCACCTTTACATGCTTATCTTGCTTGACTTGTTTGCTTTACACTTTGGTTCTATTGTTTGGGTTTGAATCCTCCACCCGGATTTGGGGAAACATTCATAGGTAAATAACAATACATTGTGGAAACTGTGCGGGGTATATCGACATGGTCTAAGCAATAGCTATATTAGTGCGACATATTTGTGGGTACCGGTAGCCTTTGAGTCAATCAAAGAGAATACGGGGCCGCTGAGTGATGTCATGAAGCACTAATGGACTTCTAGAACCTTTACTTGACCAACTTGGCCTTTTAGGATGTAGTGAGATGACTGGCTTTGGTGCAGTCCGAAGTTGGTAGATACTCGATACTACACTCATTGAGGGTTGGTTCCTTGGAATATTCCGGTCGCCAGTAAAGAGGCTGAATTGAAACAATGAACAAGGAAATAATCCAGTGATATTGTGGCTCTTCTCATCTATGGGATGGTCTTGTTCCCTAATCCTGACCAACTCATAGATGTGAGTGCTGTCAAAATATTCATGACTCGCAACCCGGTGCCTACATTGCTTGGGGATATCCTCCACTCTTTTCACACTCGTACAATGAGGAAAAGAGGTGTTCTCATGTGTTGTATTCCTCTCCTGGAAAGATGGTTTATTTCTCATCTTCCCCAATCAGTCTTGAAGAATGAGCAAGGTTTGAGGTGGTCACAACGATTTATGACTCTTACACATTCAAACATTCATTGGTGTTCTCGATCCAGAGAGAATGTTATCATCATTGACCGTTATGGAGAATTTCCTAATGTCCCTCTACTTGGCATTAGGGGAGGCATCACCTACAACCCCTGCTTGGCTCTAAGAAAATTTGGTTATGCCCGAAGGGATGGCCCACATGATATGCTGATTCAAGGATTGGTCTTCGACTTCGACAACGACAACCAAGGACTTCGTCAAAGGTTCATACGAGCTTGGAGGATGCCCAACAAGGTAGATAGTAAGACCTTGGGACACAAGAATTCCATCCCCCTTGAGCCTTACCTCAAGTGGGTACGAACCCGCGCTCAAAGTCTTATGATGCCTTACACCTCCATTCTCCTAGTGATTATAGAGCCCGTTAAGGAAGGAGAGGTTCCATACACCCTCCTACATCCTGACATGCCAACATCACTCGAAGATCTACAAAGGAGTTGGATACAGCTCAAGGGAGAGCGCGATACTTTCGAAGCCCAATTCTACGCAAGCGAGAAGAAGGTGTTGGAACTCACTCGGCTACTTCACGAAGAGCAGACTCTCAACACCTACCTTGCACCAAAGAGGATACGCAATGTCTTTTTACCTTAGAATTTTGTATTATTTTGCCCAATGGGCATTGATGTACTAACAAATTCTATCTTATTAATATGATGTGTGTTTCTTTTTTGTTTAAAACAAATTTGAATTTCTGAATCCTTGAAAGAATTGCATGAATACATATCATTAGTCATATGCATAAGTAGGCCTTCACACCAAGTTTCCTCATCCCTCTGCTGTTTATTTCAGCAAGATGGATCTAGAACAAACGGTCAAAGACTTACAAGCTCAGAATTCACAATTTCAACAGCTACTCTTGACCTTAGCCAAAGGGCAGGAGGAGCTCAAGAATTTTCTAGAGAAAGAGAAAGAGAAAAAGAAGAAGAAGCGAGTCGGTGTGGTTGTCATGGGAAGAAGATTTCAGGGACAAGCCAGACGGACCTTGGAATTCCCATCCACATATGAAGAGGGGGAAGGAAAATGAAAAGGAGCGGCAGTACTATCTGATTCTGAAGTAGAAGAAGAAGAGGAAGAGGACTACTTCGAACAATAATAGCCTCCAGCCGATGACAAATACAAAAATTTGGAAGAGTGTCTAGCTGCTATAGAGATACAGAGAGTACCTGGGCTAGACTTTGAGGAGTTGGGGCTGGTATCCGGAATAGTAATCCCTCCGAAGTTTAAAGTGCCACTATTTTCCAAGTACGATGGGGTGTCTTGTCCCAAGATGCACCTACGATCTTATGTCAGGAAAATTCAACCGCATTCTGTTGACAAAGACTTGTGGGTTCACTTTTTCCAAGACAGTTTGTCAGGAACACAGCTTGATTGGTTCTACCAGTTGGAGAGGTCTGATGTGCATAATTGGGAAGATTTGGCAACCGCCTTCTATAAACAGTATTAATACAACGCCGACTTGGCACCAACCCGTACTGAACTCCAGAATATGGCCATGGTGTCCAACGAGGGATTCAAAGACTACGCCAAAAAGTGGAGGGATTTGGCCGGAAGGGTGCAACCACCTTTATCTGAGAGAGAGATAGTTGACATGTTCCTGGGAACTCTATCAGGTCTTTTCTTTAATCACCTGATTGGAAGTTCTTCTGTAGGATTCACTGAGTTGATTCTAACTGGCGAGAGGGTGGAAGCCGGTATTAGAAGCGGGAAAGTTCAGAAAGATGCGTCTACCTCTACAATAGCAAAAAAGCCCTTCACTGGAAAGAAGGAAGTGTCTGCTGTCTATGCACAGAGGAATCAGGGAAAAACCGAACGACGACCAATAGTGGGGGCCGTTATGATTCAAAAGCCTGTATCAGACCAGCCAAGAAACAGCCAGCCGAGAAATGACCAACTAAGAAATAACCAGCAAAGGGTGGAAAGGCCTGTACCGCAATTCACCAAGATAAACATGACTCCTGCTCAAGTCCTACCATATCTTCTGAAGTTGAATTTGGCTATGCTGAAAGAGGCCCCTAAAAATCCTAACACTGCTTCTCCATATTACCATCCGAACGCTAGGTGCGCTTACCATTCGGAGAGCCCAGGGCACGACACTGACAATTGTTAGGCCCTGAAGAATAAAATTCAGGATCTGATAGATGCTAAAGAAGTTGAATTCGATGCACCTGAAAAAACCAATGTTATCTCTGCTCCAATGCTAAGGCACAGCCACAACGCCCATGTTGTTGAAGAGGATCTGTTTGTTGCTACTGTAGATGATTTGATAACTCCGCTCCCTATAATCAAGTTAAATTTGTTGAAGGTTGAGGTTTTCCCAGGTTGTGAAGAAGATTGTCACCTTTGTTCATCCTTATTAACCCACTGTCCATTGTTGAAGATAGGCATCCAACGCCTAATTGATAACCAAGAAATCCTATTTGAGAAGACTCTTGTTTTATCAACTCCTGTTAACGATGTTTCAATAATAACCATATCCGCCAATCCTTCCAAGGTCCCTAAAAGACCTGTTAGGATTACATCCGCTCCGAAGGCTGCACCTTTGAAGATAACCATGTCCGGGCCAGTCCCGTACAAGTCCGACAAATCAGTACCATGGAACTATGGTGGAGAAATCTACTACCATGGTGTCAAACAGATTGAACAGACTACCGAGGAAGAGAGTTCTGAAGAATACAATTTCGACATCAATAACATTGCCGGAACAAGCAAAGTTACCCGTAGTGGAAGAATCTTTTCTCCAAAGATTGCCCCTCCAAAGGCAATTTTTGGACCCTCAGCTGCTCCTAAGGTTATCTCTACACCGGTAAACATATCTGCAAGTACACCAATCATAGAAGAAGTCACAACCCCCGTGGTTATCCCCTCTGCTGCTACTGATGTTCGAGGGAAAGGGATCCAAGAAGAGCCCGTCAGGACGAGGGCTCATCCGTTGATCATCCCTGAAACCTCTAAAAAAGAAATGGAGGAAATTTTGAAAATAATCAAGAAAAGCGATTATGATGTGGTGGAACAGCTGGGGCAAACCCCCTCAAAGATCTCCATGTTGGCCCTGTTGCTTTATTCATAAGCTCATGCTAAGGCTCTGATAATATTTTTGAAGACGCCCCACGTGCCACAAGAAACCTCCGTTGATCAGTTCCAGGAATGTGTGGCTAGTTTAACGACTGACAATGGTCTAGGATTCTCCGATTCAGATTTAACTTCGAAAGGGAGAAAACATAATGATGCTTTTCATGTCTCAGTGGAATGCAGATGGACAACCCTAGCACACGTACTGGTAGACACTGGTTCGTCTTTGAACGTCTTGCCGAAGAAAGCCTTGGATAGACTAGATTGTGAAGGCTTAACCCTGAAACCCAGCAATATAATTGTCAGAGCCTTTGATGGTTCTAAAAGGATGGTCCATGGGGAGGTGGACATCCCGATTAAGGTGGGAACTGAAACCTTCAACTCCACATTCTATGTGATGGACATTCGTCCTTCTTATTCTTGCCTGTTGGGAAGACCTTGGATCCACCATGCTGGAGCTGTCACCTCTACTCTGCATCAAATGCTCAAGTACCCTGTCTAGGGGAAAATCATAATTGTTCATGGCGAAGAGGAATACATGATCAGTCATCTGAATTCTTTCTGTTATGTAGAATTGGATGGCGAATTCATCGAAAATACTTTCCAGCATTTTGAAGAGGTAGCTTAGGAGATAGCGGCAACCAAGACAGTGTCCTCTGTATCCACGATTACCATACCTCCGCCTCGGATGTCATCTCTCAAGGATGTAAAAGCAGTGGTTGAAGAGGGAGGAAGTACAGTCTGGGGGAAGCTTCCAGACTTTACCCATAAATCAGACAAATTCGGCTTGGGGTTTACCTCGACTGCTCAGAAGGATGTGCGCCGCACCCGTGCTGGAGGGCCACCTGTGAAGATCAGTCACCAAGGGGTTAATGCACTAGAGGACAGTGAAGAAAGACAATGAGCATAAAAGGTTTAAATATGAAAAGCGTCCATGATTCATTGAAATGACATATGAAAATGAAATAAGAACCCTTACAAATGAACCTATGTGCCTCGGGTAAGACACAAGGTTGAAAAAGTACGAATTGTTTTTGAATTATTACAGATCCAACAGAAATGGAAAAGATAAATTACTATGGTATGAAAGTAATCGGAACAAAGTCTTTTGCTTCCTAGTTGCACAGTCCTCCGCCAACAGTAGGAAAAATCCAGTCTTCCAAGTTGCCCTCTTCTTCACTGTCCTCTAGTGCACTGACATCATGCATCGGCATTAGAGCGGAGATTACATTCGGCTTTTCAGGAGCTTTAAATTCAACTTCCTTTGCGTCAATCAGATCTTGAATCTTATTCTTCAGGGCCAAACAGTTGTTGGTATCGTGCCCTAGACTTTCCGAGTGGTACGCACATCTGGCGTTGGGATGGTAATGTGGAGATGAAGTATTGGGATTTTTAGGGGCCTCTTTTAGCATGGCCAGGTTCAACTTCAAGAGATGGGGTAAGACTTAAGCAGGAGTCATGTTTATCTTGGTGAATTTCCTTACAGGCCTCTCCACCCTTTATGGGTTATTCCTCGGCTGATCATTTCTCGGCTGGTTGTTTCTCGGTTACTCTGATGCAGACTTCTGAATCACAACAGCCCCATATTTGGTCGTCTTTCAATTCTTCCTTGATTTCTATGGGCATAGACAACAGACACTTCCTTCTTTCCCGTGAAGGGCTTTTTTGCAGCAACAGAGGTAGATGCATCTTTCTGAATTTTTCCGCTTCTAATACTGGCCTCCACTCATTCGCCAGTTAGAATCAACTCAGTAAACCCTGCAGAAGATCTCCCTATCAGGTGGTTAAAGAAAGGACCCGACAGAGTCCCTAAAAACATATCAACTAGCTCTCTTTCAGATAATGGTGGTTGCACCCTTCCGGCCAAATCCCTCCACTTTTGGGCGTAGTCTTTGAAACCCTCATTGGTAGCCATAGCCATACTCTGTAGCTGAGTACGGGTTGGCGCCAAGTCGGTGTTATATTGATAATGTTTATAGAAGGAGGCTGCCAAATCCTCCCAATTATGGACATCTTCTCTCTCCAACTGATAGAACCAATCAAGTTGCGTTCCCGAAAGACTGTCCCGGAAAAAGTGGACCTATAGGTATTTGTCAAAAGAATGTGGTTGAATTTTCCTGACGTAAGATCGTAGGTCATCTTTGGGCAAGACACCCCATCGTACTTAGAAAACAGTGACACTTTAAACTTATGAGGGATTACAATTCCAGACACCATCCCTAACTCCTCAAAGTCCAGCCCCGATACTCTCTGTATCTCCATAGCAGCTAGACATTCTTCCAGGTTTTTGTATTTGTCATCGGCCAGAGGGTATTGTTGTTTGGAGTAGTCCTCATCTTCTTCTTCTTCTTCTTCCTCAGAATCAGATGGTACTGCCGTTTCTTTTCCCTTTCTTACTCCTTCATCAGATGTTGAGGGGAACTCCAAAGTCCGTCTGGCTTGTCCTTCAAACCTTCTTCCCATGAGAACCACACCAGCTCGCTTCTTCTTATTTTTCTCTTTCTCCTTATCTAGCAAAGTCTTGAGCTCCTCCTGCCCCTTGGCCAAGGTCAGAAGTAACTGTTGAAATTGTGAATTCTAAGCTTGCAAATCTTTGACCGTTTGTTCAATATCCATCTTGCTGAAATAAACAACAGAGAGATGAGGAAACTTGGTGTGAAGACCTGCTTATGCATATGATGAATGATATGTATTCATGTAATGCATTCAAGGATTCAGAGATTCAAATTTGTTTTAAACAAAAAAGAAACACACATCATATTAATAAGATAGAATTTGTTAGTACATCAATGCCCCATGGGAAAAATAATACAAAATTCTAAGGTAAAAAGATATTGCGCATCCTCTTTGGTGCAATGTAGGTGTTGAGAGTCTGCTCTTCATGAAGTTGACGAGTGAGTTCCAAAACCTTCTTCTCGCTTGGGTAGAATTGGGCTTCGAAAGTATCACGCTCTCCCTTGAGCTGTATCCAACTCCTTTGTAGATATTCTAGTGATGTTGGCATGTCATGATGTAGGAGGGTGTATGGAACCTCTCCTTCCATAACAGGCTCTATAATCACAGGGAGAATGTAGGGGTAAGGCATCATAAGACCTTGGGCGCGGGTTCGTACCCACTTGAGGTAAGGCTCAAGAGGGGTGGAATTCTTGTGTCCCAAGGTCTTACTGTCCACCTTGTTGGGCATCCTCCAAGCTCGGATGAACCTTTGTCGGAGTCCCCGATTGTCGTTGTCGAAGTCGAAAACCAAACCTTGAATCAGCATGTCATGTGGGCCATCCCTTCGGTCATACCCAAACTGTCTCAGAGCCAAGTAGGGGTTGTAGGTGATGCCTCCCCTAATGCCAAGTAGAGGGACATTAGGAAATTCTCCATAACGGTCAATGATAATGACATTCTCTCTGGACCGAGAACACCAATGAATATCTGAATGTGTAAGGGTCATTAACCGTTGTGACCACCTCAAATCTTGCTCATTCTTCAAAACTGATTGGGGAAGATGAGAAATAAACCATCTTGCCAGTAGGGGAGTGCAACACATAAGAACACCTCTTTTCCTCATTGTACGAGTGTGAAAAGAGTGGAGCATATCCCCAAGCATTGTAGGCACCGGGTTGCGAGTCATGAAGATTTTGACAACATTCACATCTATAAGTTGGTCAGGGTTAGGGAACAAGACCATCCCATAGATGATAAGAGCTACAATCTCCTCAAAAGCTTGCAAGTCTAGAGAATTCCAACAGCTTTGGGCTTTGTCAAACAGAAACTTTGACAAGAAGCCTTTGACACCACTTCTAGTTTCCCAATGTGTTGTGACATCAGAGGAGTGCAAGTGTAAGGATTGAGTAATCTCTTCTGGCTTTGGATCTCTTTCCGTACCGTTGTAGGGTAGTTGATTGAGAATAGGAATCCTCAAGAGTTGAGAAAATTCCTCCAAAGTAGGCACAAGTTGGTAGTCAGGAAATATGAAGTAATGATGCAAAGGGTCAAAGAACTGGAAGAGAACTTTTAGCATATCCTCCTCAGTGTTAGAAGTGACCAAGTTGAGTAGACGACCATGTATCTCGGTGAATGGAGAATCCTCAGGAATCCTTGAAGCTAGCTCCTTGAGTTGTGGAGGAATTCTTACAAGGTTGACTTGGATAGTTTTCCTGCGAAGTGAATCCATAACCTACAAAACAGGAACAAAGATGAAAAATCCAAAATCCTTGAAATGGTTAGTGGATGCATATGATGCTTCATGATGTCCATGATGTTATGCACAAGTATATGTACAAGAAAATCACACAAGTTCCTAATTTAGGCTTGCATGGGGTTTCATAGGTAAGCACCCTCTTGAAGTTTAGTTGGCTTAACCTATCCTAGAAATAGTAACCGGGTTCTAAGGAGCTCAATATCACTGGATTGTTTCCTTGTTCATTGTTTCAATTCAGCCTCTTTACTGGCGACCGAAATATTCCAAAGAACCAACCCTTAATAAGTGTAGTATCGAGTATCTACCAACTTCAGACTGCACCAAAGTCAATCATCTCACTACATCCTAAAAGGCCAAGTTGGTCAAGTAAAGGTTCTAAAAGTCCATTAGTGCTTCATGACATCACTCAACGGCCCCGTATTCTCTTTGATTAACTCAAAGGCTACCGGTACCCGTAAATATGTCACACTAATATAGCTATTGCTTAGACCATGTCAGTATACCCTGCACAGTTTCCATAACGTATTGCTATTTACCTATGAATGTTTCCCAAATCCGGGTAGAGGATTCAAACCAAAACAATAGAACCAATATGTAAAGCAAACAAGTCAAGCAAGATAAGCATGTAAAGGTGATATTAAACCCTAAGGTAACCCCACTTTTATATAATTCCTCAACAGAGTCTCCAGTTCTGTGATGCGGTGGGAGAACTGACTTGAGGTTTTGCGTTTGTGTTTGCAAATGTTGCGGTTAGCAAGAGTCGCCACCGACTTTTCTTTTATCCAAAAGGAAAGGTAAAAAAGCACAGGAAAGACCTTTGAGATTGTTTTTGAGTTCGGGGGGTAGATTATGAAAAGGGAAGGTATTAGCACCCTTTTCATCCATGGTTTTCCATGAGCTCTTAGTTACTTGTTTTAGATCACTTGCTTTGCTTTTGCAATTGTTTGAAATGGCGCTTTGTGTGGTTTTGAAAGTATTTTGAAAAGAGGCCTTTGTTTAGGCAATCTTTGTAATGATTCTCGTTCGTAAGAATGTATACAAAGATGTTTGTCTTTTGAAAAATGTTTCAATGTTTTGAAAGTTGTTTGGAAATGTTTTGAAAATGTGTGTGTGTTTGTTTGAAAATAGCAAGGATTGTTTTGAAGTTGATCAAGTAACTATGAGCTTATCTACCTACTCAAAAGTATTTCCTATGCATTTTTATTCCTTTGACGTTGTTGACCTACTATTATTTTAGTAGACAACCCTATCTTTGGATGTTAAACGGGACAGACGTGGGTCATCGTATGACCATGATAGTAATGGTGTCAAGTATCTTAGCAAGTTTGAGGGACTAAGATCATTTGTTTTTAGGCAATCTTGTCTAGCGTCATCGAGGGACTATGATCTTTTGTTTTGTTTTGTTTTGTTTTGCCAAGATACCTAGCATGCATACCATGGCCATGTTTTAAGGCAACCAAGTGGGTGAAACCCTAGAGGTGCTTGTGTGAGATGTGTTGTCATTTTACATGCATTTTTGTCTTGTATTAGGTCATGTTATTTGTTTGATTTTTCGTCTTATCATACAAACCCTTATTTACTAAACATGTATATAATACGATAAATTGCGTAAATTAAATCTAAACTATTACAACAATATTATGGGAATGGGGATACAAGTTTTAAATGGGGGATATTTGCACAAAATAAAACCCTAATTCAATATTACAACCTAATTGAATTTATTGTACAATAAATAAATAAACAATTATTTAAATATGCAATAAAATGTAAATATGCAAAAAATGTTTTGTAATTGTTTTATGTATGAGAAGAATAAATTATTTAAGTCCTAAAAATAAGAAAAAATAATATTATTTTTTGAAAGGGGTAAAAACCCTAGTTTTTGATTAAAAGAAAATATATGTTCTATTATTTATTTGTACAAGAAATAAATAAATAAAAATATTTACAAGTATTAAAAATAAAATATGTATGAAAATAATATTTTATGTATGAAAAAATAATAAAATAAAAATGCATGGTATTTTTAAATGTTTTTATTATTTTTTTAAGAAAATGAATTTCTATTTATTCTAGTAAACTATTTTATTATGCAAAAAATAAAATAAAAATAAAATAAAAATGCATAAAATAAAGAAAATATTTTTTTGGGATTTTTTAATGTTCAGAAAAAAAAAATACTAAAGTCAAAAAACATAAAAGAAATGAAAAATATGCAAAAATATAAAAAATAGGCCAAGGGGGTGCAAAAAGTAGCAGGCCCAAAGCGCCAGGACCAGCCAACCTTCATCCCTGACCTCCAGCCACACAATTTTGCGCGTTCTGCCTTCAAATCCTGTTCTTGCCCATGCTTGCATAAAATCAAAAACTCATAACACAAAAGAGATAGCTTATGATCTCACGATTTCAGTGATATAAAATTCATGACCTAACACTCAAAGATCAAGGAGAACTTTATCACCCCTAATTTCTGACCTAGTTTTTTCCAGCATGTTCAACAACCAAATACTCTTAGCTCAGTTAATATAAATGGAAACTATGCCTATGTACATCTTCAGCCAGTTAAGGACTACATTTTTGCTTCACAAATCTTAGCTTAAGGATGCCTAAATAAGGAGATAGAACTTTGAAAAATACCTTGTTCAGTTGAGTTTGGATATGGCAATGTGGGAACTTTGAGTGAGGCCTGAAGATCTTATGAGCTTCCTTGAAGTTCCCTCAACCTTTTTCAATGCTTAGCTGGCCTTGTAGATGCTTGAAACTCCCTGCACGAGTCAACCTGCAACCTTGCAAAATGAAAATGGTGAAGTGTGAAACTGAACTCACAGTTGCAAGACAAGGGTCTGGATAGTTTAGGTGTGATGTAAGGAAGATGTTTCAAGGGTTAAAAGGCAAAACGCACGAGTAAATTTCAAGTTGGCAAGTGATTTGCAGAGACTGCCCTGTTTGGGCAGAAAATGGTGTTTTTTGTGTTTGAGGGTGTTTTAGAAGTTATGCACTCGTGTTTCTGCTTGAGACAAGTTTCTGAAGTTGTTTCAAATGATGCTAAACCTTTTCTTTATCAGATGCACAAGTTCCTTGACTTTTGGCCACCTTTCTTGTTTTTGAAGAAAGGTTGAAGTGACAATGCAAAAGCTTGTACTTGCTAGCTTATGGACTGCATAGACTTGGTACAAGTTGCCTGATATTTGTGGATCTTGTTTGCAACAAAAGATCAGGTCCATGGCTCAAGAAATGCAAAGTTGTAAAAGTCTTGCTTTATCAAAATGGTATTATGAACTTTATGCCATAAATGGATTAATTCAATGTACAATGCTCCAAAGATCAAAATAAAGGCATTGTCCACTGAATTATCATTTAGTTATGGAGTGTAGAAAGGATTAGGACCTGTAATACCAAGTACAAGCATGCTAGGACAGATTTGCAACTTGAACCATTGTAAAAATGCCTTGAACAAAAGTGATAAATTTCCATTTTCCCTTCTTCGATTCTCCCTAACCATAAATGATCTTGGAGATTTCTTTGACATTTTGGAAAGCTTGTAACATGATCTACAATCCATATTTGAAATGAATTTTGATATTCCTCTTGGAACTAGGTGAAAAATGTCCATGAAGTTAGGTCAAAAACCTGCCTAAATTAGGGCAAATTTTCACTAAGTTAAAAAGTTTATGGACCCCTATTCACAAAATCATAACTTGAGATCCAAGAATCTTTTGGGAAAACTTTGTGAATCAAAGTTGTATATTTCATGGAGAACTACAACTTTCATGTTGGAAGTTTTCTTTGAATCAAATTGCATCATGTTGAAAAAGTTGTGGAAAGTTAGGAAAAAATAATAAATTTTCCATACTTAGAAAAATTCTAAGTTATGAAAAATTTCAAATTAAAACCCTAATTTGCAATTTTAGGTTTCTTGGTAAACAAGTTTCAAATTTTGACATATCTTGATGAATTATGACCCTTGGCACTTGATTTTGACCAAAAAGTCAAAGTTTGACTTTTCAATGTACAGTTGACTTTTGATCAGTTGACTGCAAAATTCATCTGTCAATCCTATGCATTTGAGATCTTTTGAACTAAGTGATTAGGTCAAGATGATTCTATTGATTCCTTGAAATCATGCTTGAACCCAATTGGTCATTGGCTAGGTTAAAAATCTGAAATCGCCCTTTCTCAGTAAAAACCCTAATTTTGACCATTTTACCCTTTTGATGATTTGATCAAATTTCTTGAGGAGTTGTCATCCAAACTTGATCAAATTATACATAGGAGCCTAGAATGTTGTTGTGGATCAAAAATTATGAAGTTTGACTGTAAATTGGCCATGGTTGACTTTTTCCTCAATACAACTGATTTTTAGGTCAACTGTCCAATTGACTGGGCAAAAATGTGATTCAAGGCTTAAAACTTGGTATGGGAAATCTTAGGGGTCCAAGATGGTGTATGAAAGTCACATGAAGCATTGATGGTCCAAAAAATATTTGTGCAAAATCAAACCCTAATTTCAGACTATCAGTGTAAGGAGATGTCTTGAGCTGAGCAAACCTTAATCCTGTCTGGGGTCCAAGAAGTCTTGTGAGGAAAATCTTGATAATACGAGAGGGAAAATTTTGGGGTACAACACGAAGCTATATAAGAAATGCCAGCTCCTCGCACTGAGAAGGAAGTCAGGGGTTTCTTGGGACTCCTGAACTACATTGTTAGGTTCATTTCTCACTTAACATCTACTTGTGAACCAATCTTCAAGCTATTGAAGAAAGATCAGTAGTTAGATGGAATGATGAATGTCAGATTGCTTTCGATAAAATCAAGGAGTATTTACAAGAGCCTCCTGTCTTGATGCCTCCCGTCGAAGGAAGACCGCTAATCATGTATTTGACCGTCCTAGAGAATTCAATGGGGTGCGTACTGGGGCAGCATGACGAGTCTGGCCGAAAAGAGCATGCCATTTATTACCTTAGCAAAAATTTTACCGACTGTGAAACAAGATATTCACTGCTCGAGAAAACTTGATGCGCTTTGGTATGGGCTGCTCGCCGGTTAAGGCAGTACATGTTGACTCATACCACTTTGCTGATATCTAAGATGGATCCGATCAAATACATCTTCGAAAAGCTTGCTTTATCTGGAAGGATAGATAGATGGAAGATGATCCTAACAGAATACGATATACAGTACACGATCCAAAAAGCTATAAAGGGGAGTGTGCTAGTTGACCATCTGGCTCATCAAGCTGTTGAAGATTACTAATCCATGAAGTTTGACTTCCCTGACGAAGACATCATGACATTGGACAACATTGAAGATTTCAGACCATATGACAGACCTGAACAAGGATCCCGATGGACCCTGTACTTTGATGGGGCCTCCAATGCACTTGGCAACGGTATCGGCGCGGTACTCATATCCCCAGAAGGTTGCCATACTCCTTTCACCGCCAGAATTTTCTTCAACTGTACGAACAACATGGCAGAGTATGAAGCATGCATCTTTAGACTCAAGGCTGCCATAAACTTGAAAATCAAATCTTTAGTTGTGTTTGGGGATTCGGCTTTGGTCATCAGTCAGATCAAAGGAGAGTCGGATACTAAGCATCCAAACCTCATCCCTTACAAAGAACATGTCTTGACATTATTACCACATTTCAAGAATATTACCTTCGAGCACTTCCCGCAAGAAGAAAATCATCTATTAGATGCTCTAGCTACAATGTCATCCATGTTTAAACTTAATTGGGATAAAGAGGCTCCCCAGATCACCATTGAACGGATGGACTAACCCGCACACTGTCATGAGATTAATACCGAAGAAGTAGTGGACCATCCTTGCTTTCATGAAGTCAAAAGGTATCTCGAGGCTCAAGAATACCCTGAAGGAGCTTCAGTCAATGACAAAAAGTTCTTAAGGAGATTCTCAGCTAAGTCCTTCCTAAGTAATGGCATCCTGTACAAATGCAATCATGATTCTATTCTTCTCCATTGTGTGGACAAGATTGAAGCTAAAAATATCATGGTTGAATTCCATGAAGGTGCCTTTGGCACTCACTCTAGCGGGCATACGATGGCAAAGAAAATTATACGGGCAGGCTATTACTGGTCTACCATGGAAGCAGACTGCTATCAACACTCCTGAACTTGTCATAAATGTCAAATCTATACAGACAAGGTGCACGTGCCTCCGGTTCCTCTAAATGTCTTAACAGCTCCTTGGCCCTTCGTTATGTGGGGGATCGATATGATTGGGGAGATCAAGCCTACGGCATCCAATGGACACCGCTTCATTCTGGTGGCCATTGATTACTTCCCAAAGTAGGTCGAAGCAGCTTCCTTCGCATCCGTTACTAAGAATGTTGTTTCCCACTTCATCAAGCAGAACCTTATCTGTCGGTACGGTATCCCCGAAAGGATCATCACTGATAACGGTACAAACCTTAACAAGACTATGATCACCGCCTTGTGCGAACAGTTCAAAATTCAACATCACAATTCGTCTCCCTATCGGCCAAAGATGAATGGTGATGTCAAAGCTGCGAACAAAAACATCATACAAAAAATGACAGTCACCTACAAGGACTGGCATGAGATGCTACCGTTTGCTCTCCATGGGTACCGTACCATGGCTCGCACATCAACTGGGGCAACACCCTATTCTTTGGTATATGGCATGGAGGCTGTTCTACCTATTGAGGTTCAGATCCCCTGTTTGAGAATCATGAAGGCTACAGGTTTGAGTGAAGACGATTGGATCCAAACCTGACTTGATCAGTAGAACTTAATTGACGAGAAGAGACTTACTGCTGTTTGCCATGGTCTGACGTATCAAAAGCGGATGATCAAGGCTTTCAACAAGAAAGTCAGACGCCAAGTGTATCAAGTTGGAGATCTTGTGATCAAGTGCATCATCTTGCCACAAAGTGATCCCAGGGGAAAATAGACTCCTACCTATGAAGGACCATTTGTAATCAAGAACATCTTTTCTGGTGGGGTGATGATCTTAACCACCATGGACGACGACGATTTGCCGCACCTTGCGAATGCAGGCATAGTCAAAAGATACTACGCATAAGAGACCCGCTAGGTTGACACACCTAGGCAAAACAAGGGCATCACGGCAAACCAAAAGGTTCGGGAAAAAATTAGGGATAAAATAAAAAAAATTGTACACCCGGCAAGTCGAAAACCTGAAAGGGCGACTTGGGCAAAAAAGGGTTTCCCGGTGGACTGAAAACCCGAAAGGGCGGTCCAGGAAAAAGTTAGGGAATTAAAGCGTATGACTATGTCTCGTAGGATCACTTTAAGGATAATATCTTCACGGACAAACTCGGAGCTTCTGATCAATCCAATCATCTTCGGACGAAGCAACGAATGGAAAAGATATTCAGAGTTACGAAGGCTATAGCGCAATGGGAATCCCATGGGATTTTTTACACAAATCTATCTTTATTTGTATAAATTTTTTCTCATTTTTATGACACCATCCACTTATTAGGATGTCTGTCTCCCTTGTACACAAATACTTATTCAAGTAAATTCAAAGATATCTCTTTCAAAGTACATAAAACTATTTGCCTTTTTCTTTACACTTGTGTTTTATTTGCAAAAACGTCCAATGATTCATTAATGAACATATGCATTTGAACATAATTACTGTTTACAAATAAACAGGATGAAAAAGAGTAATTACTGACAGGTTGAAAGATTAGGAAAACATCTTTAAGCTATTCCATGAGAAATCCCTACAACACGTCATTAAGATCCCCAACGGAGCCAAAACTTTGAACTATAGGTCCCCAGCGGAACTGAGACTACCAACTACCAATCCCCAGCGGAGCTGAAACTTTCGATCCCCAGCAGAGATCATCCAGTTTCTCCAGGTTCCCCCAACAAGTTGTCTTGGAGCCTGAAAATCAACCAGATAACGGTTAACTTTTGTTTCTCCCCAACCTAGGGTAACTCCCCAGTAGAGTGGCAGACGACCAAAGTTCCTGAACTTTTTCCAAACAGGAATAAGCTTTTCCCCACAGAGTTTTTATTGTTTCTCGACAGAACAAAGACTCCCGTCAATAATCCCCAGTAGAAGTCATTAAAATTATCTGGATTCCGCAAGCAGATTCCTCAAGAAGTATATGGCATTACTCTCACAACGGAATCCTCAGTAGTCAAGGATTTATTTCCCCCGGCAGCAGTCAAGGATTTATTTTCCTCAGCAATACAGCAAATCAGCTTACATGCGCATACATTACATCCATATATTATAAACATTGATAAAGTACATATATTGCACCATACATTTCATGCAACATAACTTTGTGCTTCAGCTAACATTTTACACTTTTCAGGATAAGATTAACAGCTACCATTAACAAATGTTCAAAGATTCTAGATACAGTACAGATACGCTCCAGACAAGGATGCCATTCTGATGCTCATTCAGATCTCAACTTCTAGATACAGTACAGATACACTCCAGACACGGAAGTTATTCTGTTACTCATTCAGACTTAATTTCAGATACAGTAAAGATACACTCCAGACACGGAAGTCATTCTATTACTCATTCAGAATTCAAGTTTTAGGTACAGTTTAGATACGCTCCAGACACGGAAGCCATTCTATTTCTCATTCAGATACAGTTCAGATACGCTCCAGACACGGAAGCCATTCTATTTCTCATTCAGATACAGTTCAGATACGCTCCAGACAAGGATGCCATCCTGATACTTATTCAAATTCCAAGTACTGATATAGTTCAGATACGCTCCAGACCTGGAAGCCATTCTGTCACTTATTCAAGTTTCAATTTCAAGATACAATCCATATACGCTCCAAACACGGAAGCCATTCTGTCGCTTATTCAGTCCAGATATGCTCCAGACACTGAAGCCATTCTGTCGCTTATTCAGTTTCATCCTTCAGATACAATACAGATACGCTCCAGACACGGAAGCCATTCTGCTACTTATTCAGATTCAAGTACAAATATAGTTCAGATACGTTCCAAATATGGACACCATTCTGATGCTTATTCTTGTGGTTTACAACAAACATTCTTGGATGGCATCTACAAGCCCATCTCCAACAAGATCCTAACACCTCTCCAAATGGCATCTTTAAGCCCATTCCCTCAGTTACACCTTTGTCGAGTGCAAATTTATGGGCACTCTAGTGTCCAATAATCTTTTACCTTCGAGTCACGAACGACAAAACTCGCCAATCTAACTCTTCAGGTTCAAGAAGATTGAACAGGGGCAGCTTTTGTACCCCAAAATTTGCCCTCCCATTTTTCATAGAAAACACAACCCTAGGGTTTCTCAGATATTCAAGTTGGCTCAGGAATCGATCGGACATATTCTCTTCTGTGGCGGTAAACCAGCAATTAGGGTTTTTTTTGCAATCCTCAGAAGAAAATGAATTCTCAAAAAGATTCAATTGGTTTTCACAGATCTTCATACTTTCTCAAGTTTACTGAAAAGACAATGTTTATTCTCAAGGCATGGTTATTTGGGACAAGAGATGGAATTTAAGACTGTCATGTAGGATACTCATGATTGTTTAATCCAGGTTAACCAGATGATTTACGTCTTTTAAAACATTTGCTTGGTCAGGAAATGGAATATACAGTGCGTATTTGTTTGGAATGCAGTTACATAGTTGTTGGGATTACTTGGAATGTAAGTTACCAGACTGGAGCATTTTGTTTTAAACATCTTGATTGGGAATCTTTAAGAATCAGTTAGGATGCGAAGAGAAAATTACAAGTTATTGACAGTAAAGGATTTCAATTGACACCAGAATATTTCATAAGATTTTCTCCAATTTTTCAAAAATTGTTACAAAATAATTTGTTCTTTTAAATACTCTATGTTTTACAACTTATTGTATTTAAAAGATAAATTAATACAATTGTTGGATACAATACAAGAATGTTTTTCTAAATTACAAAGGAAATTCAAATGCTTGATTGGCCTAGGAGAACTAATCTATGCCTAAGTTTGACTGAAGTTCTTTTGCTATCTCCAAAGACCTTCCTTGCTTTCCCTAGGGTTCTTGCCTTCCATGCTTTGTCCTCTCCATTGTGCTCACATGAATATGAAAGAAAGGAAATATGATTAGTACAAAATTATTTGGGCATGAGCAAGAATTTTCAAAAGAAAAAGTGCTATTCATCATTAAAGTTTGCAAATTGGAATCAGAAGGCCATTTTAATTCATCACAATTTATAAGAGCTACAATCTCCTCAAAAGCTTGCAAGTCTAGAGAATTCCAACAGCTTTGGGCTTTGTCAAACAGAAACTTTGACAAGAAGCCTTTGACACCACTTCTAGTTTCCCAATGTGTTGTGACATCAGAGGAGTGCAAGTGTAAGGATTGAGTAATCTCTTCTGGCTTTGGATCTCTTTCCGTACCGTTGTAGGGTAGTTGATTGAGAATAGGAATCCTCAAGAGTTGAGAAAATTCCTCCAAAGTAGGCACAAGTTGGTAGTCAGGAAATATGAAGTAATGATGCAAAGGGTCAAAGAACTGGAAGAGAACTTTTAGCATATCCTCCTCAGTGTTAGAAGTGACCAAGTTGAGTAGACGACCATGTATCTCGGTGAATGGAGAATCCTCAGGAATCCTTGAAGCTAGCTCCTTGAGTTGTGGAGGAATTCTTACAAGGTTGACTTGGATAGTTTTCCTGCGAAGTGAATCCATAACCTACAAAACAGGAACAAAGATGAAAAATCCAAAATCCTTGAAATGGTTAGTGGATGCATATGATGCTTCATGATGTCCATGATGTTATGCACAAGTATATGTACAAGAAAATCACACAAGTTCCTAATTTAGGCTTGCATGGGGTTTCATAGGTAAGCACCCTCTTGAAGTTTAGTTGGCTTAACCTATCCTAGAAATAGTAACCGGGTTCTAAGGAGCTCAATATCACTGGATTGTTTCCTTGTTCATTGTTTCAATTCAGCCTCTTTACTGGCGACCGAAATATTCCAAAGAACCAACCCTTAATAAGTGTAGTATCGAGTATCTACCAACTTCAGACTGCACCAAAGTCAATCATCTCACTACATCCTAAAAGGCCAAGTTGGTCAAGTAAAGGTTCTAAAAGTCCATTAGTGCTTCATGACATCACTCAACGGCCCCGTATTCTCTTTGATTAACTCAAAGGCTACCGGTACCCGTAAATATGTCACACTAATATAGCTATTGCTTAGACCATGTCAGTATACCCTGCACAGTTTCCATAACGTATTGCTATTTACCTATGAATGTTTCCCAAATCCGGGTAGAGGATTCAAACCAAAACAATAGAACCAATATGTAAAGCAAACAAGTCAAGCAAGATAAGCATGTAAAGGTGATATTAAACCCTAAGGTAACCCCACTTTTATATAATTCCTCAACAGAGTCTCCAGTTCTGTGATGCGGTGGGAGAACTGACTTGAGGTTTTGCGTTTGTGTTTGCAAATGTTGCGGTTAGCAAGAGTCGCCACCGACTTTTCTTTTATCCAAAAGGAAAGGTAAAAAAGCACAGGAAAGACCTTTGAGATTGTTTTTGAGTTCGGGGGGTAGATTATGAAAAGGGAAGGTATTAGCACCCTTTTCATCCATGGTTTTCCATGGGCTCTTAGTTACTTGTTTTAGATCACTTGCTTTGCTTTTGCAATTGTTTGAAATGGCGCTTTGTGTGGTTTTGAAAGTATTTTGAAAAGAGGCCTTTGTTTAGGCAATCTTTGTAATGATTCTCGTTCGTAAGAATGTATACAAAGATGTTTGTCTTTTGAAAAATGTTTCAATGTTTTGAAAGTTGTTTGGAAATGTTTTGAAAATGTGTGTGTGTTTGTTTGAAAATAGCAAGGATTGTTTTGAAGTTGATCAAGTAACTATGAGCTTATCTACCTACTCAAAAGTATTTCCTATGCATTTTTATTCCTTTGACGTTGTTGACCTACTATTATTTTAGTAGACAACCCTATCTTTGGATGTTAAACGGGACAGACGTGGGTCATCGTATGACCATGATAGTAATGGTGTCAAGTATCTTAGCAAGTTTGAGGGACTAAGATCATTTGTTTTTAGGCAATCTTGTCTAGCGTCATCGAGGGACTATGATCTTTTGTTTTGTTTTGTTTTGTTTTGCCAAGATACCTAGCATGCATACCATGGCCATGTTTTAAGGCAACCAAGTGGGTGAAACCCTAGAGGTGCTTGTGTGAGATGTGTTGTCATTTTACATGCATTTTTGTCTTGTATTAGGTCATGTTATTTGTTTGATTTTTCGTCTTATCATACAAACCCTTATTTACTAAACATGTATATAATACGATAAATTGCGTAAATTAAATCTAAACTATTACAACAATATTATGGGAATGGGGATACAAGTTTTAAATGGGGGATATTTGCACAAAATAAAACCCTAATTCAATATTACAACCTAATTGAATTTATTGTACAATAAATAAATAAACAATTATTTAAATATGCAATAAAATGTAAATATGCAAAAAATGTTTTGTAATTGTTTTATGTATGAGAAGAATAAATTATTTAAGTCCTAAAAATAAGAAAAAATAATATTATTTTTTGAAAGGGGTAAAAACCCTAGTTTTTGATTAAAAGAAAATATATGTTCTATTATTTATTTGTACAAGAAATAAATAAATAAAAATATTTACAAGTATTAAAAATAAAATATGTATGAAAATAATATTTTATGTATGAAAAAATAATAAAATAAAAATGCATGGTATTTTTAAATGTTTTTATTATTTTTTTAAGAAAATGAATTTCTATTTATTCTAGTAAACTATTTTATTATGCAAAAAATAAAATAAAAATAAAATAAAAATGCATAAAATAAAGAAAATATTTTTTTGGGATTTTTTAATGTTCAGAAAAAAAAAATACTAAAGTCAAAAAACATAAAAGAAATGAAAAATATGCAAAAATATAAAAAATAGGCCAAGGGGGTGCAAAAAGTAGCAGGCCCAAAGCGCCAGGACCAGCCAACCTTCATCCCTGACCTCCAGCCACACAATTTTGCGCGTTCTGCCTTCAAATCCTGTTCTTGCCCATGCTTGCATAAAATCAAAAACTCATAACACAAAAGAGATAGCTTATGATCTCACGATTTCAGTGATATAAAATTCATGACCTAACACTCAAAGATCAAGGAGAACTTTATCACCCCTAATTTCTGACCTAGTTTTTTCCAGCATGTTCAACAACCAAATACTCTTAGCTCAGTTAATATAAATGGAAACTATGCCTATGTACATCTTCAGCCAGTTAAGGACTACATTTTTGCTTCACAAATCTTAGCTTAAGGATGCCTAAATAAGGAGATAGAACTTTGAAAAATACCTTGTTCAGTTGAGTTTGGATATGGCAATGTGGGAACTTTGAGTGAGGCCTGAAGATCTTATGAGCTTCCTTGAAGTTCCCTCAACCTTTTTCAATGCTTAGCTGGCCTTGTAGATGCTTGAAACTCCCTGCACGAGTCAACCTGCAACCTTGCAAAATGAAAATGGTGAAGTGTGAAACTGAACTCACAGTTGCAAGACAAGGGTCTGGATAGTTTAGGTGTGATGTAAGGAAGATGTTTCAAGGGTTAAAAGGCAAAACGCACGAGTAAATTTCAAGTTGGCAAGTGATTTGCAGAGACTGCCCTGTTTGGGCAGAAAATGGTGTTTTTTGTGTTTGAGGGTGTTTTAGAAGTTATGCACTCGTGTTTCTGCTTGAGACAAGTTTCTGAAGTTGTTTCAAATGATGCTAAACCTTTTCTTTATCAGATGCACAAGTTCCTTGACTTTTGGCCACCTTTCTTGTTTTTGAAGAAAGGTTGAAGTGACAATGCAAAAGCTTGTACTTGCTAGCTTATGGACTGCATAGACTTGGTACAAGTTGCCTGATATTTGTGGATCTTGTTTGCAACAAAAGATCAGGTCCATGGCTCAAGAAATGCAAAGTTGTAAAAGTCTTGCTTTATCAAAATGGTATTATGAACTTTATGCCATAAATGGATTAATTCAATGTACAATGCTCCAAAGATCAAAATAAAGGCATTGTCCACTGAATTATCATTTAGTTATGGAGTGTAGAAAGGATTAGGACCTGTAATACCAAGTACAAGCATGCTAGGACAGATTTGCAACTTGAACCATTGTAAAAATGCCTTGAACAAAAGTGATAAATTTCCATTTTCCCTTCTTCGATTCTCCCTAACCATAAATGATCTTGGAGATTTCTTTGACATTTTGGAAAGCTTGTAACATGATCTACAATCCATATTTGAAATGAATTTTGATATTCCTCTTGGAACTAGGTGAAAAATGTCCATGAAGTTAGGTCAAAAACCTGCCTAAATTAGGGCAAATTTTCACTAAGTTAAAAAGTTTATGGACCCCTATTCACAAAATCATAACTTGAGATCCAAGAATCTTTTGGGAAAACTTTGTGAATCAAAGTTGTATATTTCATGGAGAACTACAACTTTCATGTTGGAAGTTTTCTTTGAATCAAATTGCATCATGTTGAAAAAGTTGTGGAAAGTTAGGAAAAAATAATAAATTTTCCATACTTAGAAAAATTCTAAGTTATGAAAAATTTCAAATTAAAACCCTAATTTGCAATTTTAGGTTTCTTGGTAAACAAGTTTCAAATTTTGACATATCTTGATGAATTATGACCCTTGGCACTTGATTTTGACCAAAAAGTCAAAGTTTGACTTTTCAATGTACAGTTGACTTTTGATCAGTTGACTGCAAAATTCATCTGTCAATCCTATGCATTTGAGATCTTTTGAACTAAGTGATTAGGTCAAGATGATTCTATTGATTCCTTGAAATCATGCTTGAACCCAATTGGTCATTGGCTAGGTTAAAAATCTGAAATCGCCCTTTCTCAGTAAAAACCCTAATTTTGACCATTTTACCCTTTTGATGATTTGATCAAATTTCTTGAGGAGTTGTCATCCAAACTTGATCAAATTATACATAGGAGCCTAGAATGTTGTTGTGGATCAAAAATTATGAAGTTTGACTGTAAATTGGCCATGGTTGACTTTTTCCTCAATACAACTGATTTTTAGGTCAACTGTCCAATTGACTGGGCAAAAATGTGATTCAAGGCTTAAAACTTGGTATGGGAAATCTTAGGGGTCCAAGATGGTGTATGAAAGTCACATGAAGCATTGATGGTCCAAAAAATATTTGTGCAAAATCAAACCCTAATTTCAGACTATCAGTGTAAGGAGATGTCTTGAGCTGAGCAAACCTTAATCCTGTCTGGGGTCCAAGAAGTCTTGTGAGGAAAATCTTGATAATACGAGAGGGAAAATTTTGGGGTACAACACGAAGCTATATAAGAAATGCCAGCTCCTCGCACTGAGAAGGAAGTCAGGGGTTTCTTGGGACTCCTGAACTACATTGTTAGGTTCATTTCTCACTTAACATCTACTTGTGAACCAATCTTCAAGCTATTGAAGAAAGATCAGTAGTTAGATGGAATGATGAATGTCAGATTGCTTTCGATAAAATCAAGGAGTATTTACAAGAGCCTCCTGTCTTGATGCCTCCCGTCGAAGGAAGACCGCTAATCATGTATTTGACCGTCCTAGAGAATTCAATGGGGTGCGTACTGGGGCAGCATGACGAGTCTGGCCGAAAAGAGCATGCCATTTATTACCTTAGCAAAAATTTTACCGACTGTGAAACAAGATATTCACTGCTCGAGAAAACTTGATGCGCTTTGGTATGGGCTGCTCGCCGGTTAAGGCAGTACATGTTGACTCATACCACTTTGCTGATATCTAAGATGGATCCGATCAAATACATCTTCGAAAAGCTTGCTTTATCTGGAAGGATAGATAGATGGAAGATGATCCTAATAGAATACGATATACAGTACACGATCCAAAAAGCTATAAAGGGGAGTGTGCTAGTTGACCATCTGGCTCATCAAGCTGTTGAAGATTACTAATCCATGAAGTTTGACTTCCCTGACGAAGACATCATGACATTGGACAACATTGAAGATTTCAGACCATATGACAGACCTGAACAAGGATCCCGATGGACCCTGTACTTTGATGGGGCCTCCAATGCACTTGGCAACGGTATCGGCGCGGTACTCATATCCCCAGAAGGTTGCCATACTCCTTTCACCGCCAGAATTTTCTTCAACTGTACGAACAACATGGCAGAGTATGAAGCATGCATCTTTAGACTCAAGGCTGCCATAAACTTGAAAATCAAATCTTTAGTTGTGTTTGGGGATTCGGCTTTGGTCATCAGTCAGATCAAAGGAGAGTCGGATACTAAGCATCCAAACCTCATCCCTTACAAAGAACATGTCTTGACATTATTACCACATTTCAAGAATATTACCTTCGAGCACTTCCCGCAAGAAGAAAATCATCTATTAGATGCTCTAGCTACAATGTCATCCATGTTTAAACTTAATTGGGATAAAGAGGCTCCCCAGATCACCATTGAACGGATGGACTAACCCGCACACTGTCATGAGATTAATACCGAAGAAGTAGTGGACCATCCTTGCTTTCATGAAGTCAAAAGGTATCTCGAGGCTCAAGAATACCCTGAAGGAGCTTCAGTCAATGACAAAAAGTTCTTAAGGAGATTCTCAGCTAAGTCCTTCCTAAGTAATGGCATCCTGTACAAATGCAATCATGATTCTATTCTTCTCCATTGTGTGGACAAGATTGAAGCTAAAAATATCATGGTTGAATTCCATGAAGGTGCCTTTGGCACTCACTCTAGCGGGCATACGATGGCAAAGAAAATTATACGGGCAGGCTATTACTGGTCTACCATGGAAGCAGACTGCTATCAACACTCCTGAACTTGTCATAAATGTCAAATCTATACAGACAAGGTGCACGTGCCTCCGGTTCCTCTAAATGTCTTAACAGCTCCTTGGCCCTTCGTTATGTGGGGGATCGATATGATTGGGGAGATCAAGCCTACGGCATCCAATGGACACCGCTTCATTCTGGTGGCCATTGATTACTTCCCAAAGTAGGTCGAAGCAGCTTCCTTCGCATCCGTTACTAAGAATGTTGTTTCCCACTTCATCAAGCAGAACCTTATCTGTCGGTACGGTATCCCCGAAAGGATCATCACTGATAACGGTACAAACCTTAACAAGACTATGATCACCGCCTTGTGCGAACAGTTCAAAATTCAACATCACAATTCGTCTCCCTATCGGCCAAAGATGAATGGTGATGTCAAAGCTGCGAACAAAAACATCATACAAAAAATGACAGTCACCTACAAGGACTGGCATGAGATGCTACCGTTTGCTCTCCATGGGTACCGTACCATGGCTCGCACATCAACTGGGGCAACACCCTATTCTTTGGTATATGGCATGGAGGCTGTTCTACCTATTGAGGTTCAGATCCCCTGTTTGAGAATCATGAAGGCTACAGGTTTGAGTGAAGACGATTGGATCCAAACCTGACTTGATCAGTAGAACTTAATTGACGAGAAGAGACTTACTGCTGTTTGCCATGGTCTGACGTATCAAAAGCGGATGATCAAGGCTTTCAACAAGAAAGTCAGACGCCAAGTGTATCAAGTTGGAGATCTTGTGATCAAGTGCATCATCTTGCCACAAAGTGATCCCAGGGGAAAATAGACTCCTACCTATGAAGGACCATTTGTAATCAAGAACATCTTTTCTGGTGGGGTGATGATCTTAACCACCATGGACGACGACGATTTGCCGCACCTTGCGAATGCAGGCATAGTCAAAAGATACTACGCATAAGAGACCCGCTAGGTTGACACACCTAGGCAAAACAAGGGCATCACGGCAAACCAAAAGGTTCGGGAAAAAATTAGGGATAAAATAAAAAAAATTGTACACCCGGCAAGTCGAAAACCTGAAAGGGCGACTTGGGCAAAAAAGGGTTTCCCGGTGGACTGAAAACCCGAAAGGGCGGTCCAGGAAAAAGTTAGGGAATTAAAGCGTATGACTATGTCTCGTAGGATCACTTTAAGGATAATATCTTCACGGACAAACTCGGAGCTTCTGATCAATCCAATCATCTTCGGACGAAGCAACGAATGGAAAAGATATTCAGAGTTACGAAGGCTATAGCGCAATGGGAATCCCATGGGATTTTTTACACAAATCTATCTTTATTTGTATAAATTTTTTCTCATTTTTATGACACCATCCACTTATTAGGATGTCTGTCTCCCTTGTACACAAATACTTATTCAAGTAAATTCAAAGATATCTCTTTCAAAGTACATAAAACTATTTGCCTTTTTCTTTACACTTGTGTTTTATTTGCAAAAACGTCCAATGATTCATTAATGAACATATGCATTTGAACATAATTACTGTTTACAAATAAACAGGATGAAAAAGAGTAATTACTGACAGGTTGAAAGATTAGGAAAACATCTTTAAGCTATTCCATGAGAAATCCCTACAACACGTCATTAAGATCCCCAACGGAGCCAAAACTTTGAACTATAGGTCCCCAGCGGAACTGAGACTACCAACTACCAATCCCCAGCGGAGCTGAAACTTTCGATCCCCAGCAGAGATCATCCAGTTTCTCCAGGTTCCCCCAACAAGTTGTCTTGGAGCCTGAAAATCAACCAGATAACGGTTAACTTTTGTTTCTCCCCAACCTAGGGTAACTCCCCAGTAGAGTGGCAGACGACCAAAGTTCCTGAACTTTTTCCAAACAGGAATAAGCTTTTCCCCACAGAGTTTTTATTGTTTCTCGACAGAACAAAGACTCCCGTCAATAATCCCCAGTAGAAGTCATTAAAATTATCTGGATTCCGCAAGCAGATTCCTCAAGAAGTATATGGCATTACTCTCACAACGGAATCCTCAGTAGTCAAGGATTTATTTCCCCCGGCAGCAGTCAAGGATTTATTTTCCTCAGCAATACAGCAAATCAGCTTACATGCGCATACATTACATCCATATATTATAAACATTGATAAAGTACATATATTGCACCATACATTTCATGCAACATAACTTTGTGCTTCAGCTAACATTTTACACTTTTCAGGATAAGATTAACAGCTACCATTAACAAATGTTCAAAGATTCTAGATACAGTACAGATACGCTCCAGACAAGGATGCCATTCTGATGCTCATTCAGATCTCAACTTCTAGATACAGTACAGATACACTCCAGACACGGAAGTTATTCTGTTACTCATTCAGACTTAATTTCAGATACAGTAAAGATACACTCCAGACACGGAAGTCATTCTATTACTCATTCAGAATTCAAGTTTTAGGTACAGTTTAGATACGCTCCAGACACGGAAGCCATTCTATTTCTCATTCAGATACAGTTCAGATACGCTCCAGACACGGAAGCCATTCTATTTCTCATTCAGATACAGTTCAGATACGCTCCAGACAAGGATGCCATCCTGATACTTATTCAAATTCCAAGTACTGATATAGTTCAGATACGCTCCAGACCTGGAAGCCATTCTGTCACTTATTCAAGTTTCAATTTCAAGATACAATCCATATACGCTCCAAACACGGAAGCCATTCTGTCGCTTATTCAGTCCAGATATGCTCCAGACACTGAAGCCATTCTGTCGCTTATTCAGTTTCATCCTTCAGATACAATACAGATACGCTCCAGACACGGAAGCCATTCTGCTACTTATTCAGATTCAAGTACAAATATAGTTCAGATACGTTCCAAATATGGACACCATTCTGATGCTTATTCTTGTGGTTTACAACAAACATTCTTGGATGGCATCTACAAGCCCATCTCCAACAAGATCCTAACACCTCTCCAAATGGCATCTTTAAGCCCATTCCCTCAGTTACACCTTTGTCGAGTGCAAATTTATGGGCACTCTAGTGTCCAATAATCTTTTACCTTCGAGTCACGAACGACAAAACTCGCCAATCTAACTCTTCAGGTTCAAGAAGATTGAACAGGGGCAGCTTTTGTACCCCAAAATTTGCCCTCCCATTTTTCATAGAAAACACAACCCTAGGGTTTCTCAGATATTCAAGTTGGCTCAGGAATCGATCGGACATATTCTCTTCTGTGGCGGTAAACCAGCAATTAGGGTTTTTTTTGCAATCCTCAGAAGAAAATGAATTCTCAAAAAGATTCAATTGGTTTTCACAGATCTTCATACTTTCTCAAGTTTACTGAAAAGACAATGTTTATTCTCAAGGCATGGTTATTTGGGACAAGAGATGGAATTTAAGACTGTCATGTAGGATACTCATGATTGTTTAATCCAGGTTAACCAGATGATTTACGTCTTTTAAAACATTTGCTTGGTCAGGAAATGGAATATACAGTGCGTATTTGTTTGGAATGCAGTTACATAGTTGTTGGGATTACTTGGAATGTAAGTTACCAGACTGGAGCATTTTGTTTTAAACATCTTGATTGGGAATCTTTAAGAATCAGTTAGGATGCGAAGAGAAAATTACAAGTTATTGACAGTAAAGGATTTCAATTGACACCAGAATATTTCATAAGATTTTCTCCAATTTTTCAAAAATTGTTACAAAATAATTTGTTCTTTTAAATACTCTATGTTTTACAACTTATTGTATTTAAAAGATAAATTAATACAATTGTTGGATACAATACAAGAATGTTTTTCTAAATTACAAAGGAAATTCAAATGCTTGATTGGCCTAGGAGAACTAATCTATGCCTAAGTTTGACTGAAGTTCTTTTGCTATCTCCAAAGACCTTCCTTGCTTTCCCTAGGGTTCTTGCCTTCCATGCTTTGTCCTCTCCATTGTGCTCACATGAATATGAAAGAAAGGAAATATGATTAGTACAAAATTATTTGGGCATGAGCAAGAATTTTCAAAAGAAAAAGTGCTATTCATCATTAAAGTTTGCAAATTGGAATCAGAAGGCCATTTTAATTCATCACAATTTATTTTCTCTATTTTCAAATCACAAGAAGATTATTCTTCTTGGTTCACAAAAAGAAGAAATGCAAGCAAGCTGTCCAAGAAATGCTGCAAAACTGTCCAAATGCTACAAAGCTATCCAAACAAGAACAAATGCAGCAAAACTGTCCAAATGCTACAAAGCTATCCAAACAAGAACAAATGCAGCAAAATTGTCCAAAATGCAGGCAAGTTGTCCAAACAAAACAAATGCAACAAAGTTATCTAAACAAACTGCAAAATTGCCCAAACAAATATTGCAAACAGAACCAAACAAACAACAAAACTGTCCAAACAAGAGGCAAGCAAAACTGTCCAAACAGAAGGTGCAAACTGAGCCAAACAAAATTGCCCAAACAGCATCACCAACAGCAGCCTCAGAATCCAAACAAATAGTTGTCAAAAACAACAAACATCATAAGCTAGAACAGGCAGCAAAGCAGAAGTATGGCAATATAATAAGCTAAGTCAAACAAGCAAAAACTTGTTCAAGAAGCCTAATTCATCATTTTCCATTTTTTATTGAAAACTTTTCAGAATTGGAAAAAAAGGCAAAAGAGCAATTGACTTTATTAGTGCCATTGAGAGAGAAGAGAGGAAAGAAGTCACCTGGGTTATTGGGATGCACAGCCCTGCTGCCTTGGCTGTCACAAGTTACATAGAAGTTGCTAGAAAACAAAACTGCCATAAAAAAGCCAAAAGAACAATATAGTAAAATATTCAAATTCTTTGTTTTCCCACCATTTTGAATAGAGATAACAGAAGTAGGATGGATAGAATAAAAATAAGGAAATAGAACAGTTGTCAAGCCTCAAAAAACCATCAGCAAACTATCAAACCTCAAACCTCCAAAAAACTGTCAAACCCAAATCTGAACCATAACCAAAACAAGTCTCAAACAGCAAGGACCAAATCAATAACCTTTAAAAACCTGCCAAAGTCAAAAACCTGGAAACCAAGTATCAAGCTAAAAACGCAACAACTATCTCAAAACTGTAACATTCAAAACCATCACTACCATCAAAACTCTCATCAACAAAACCTGTAATAAACTTGTTAACCAACAACAAAAAAACGACAAAAACTGTTCAAACCAGTAACATCCTCAAATACCAAAACATATCCAAAACCAAAACATAAAACCAGAACTATCATCAAAACCAGCAACAAAAACCTGTTAACATTTTTTCAAACTCACTGAACCAAACCTCAAACCTTCAAACTGTCAACAAAAACCTGTAAAACTCTCATCAACAAAACCAGTAACAACAGCAAAAACAAGATCAGTAACAGATCCACAAAAACCAAACCCAAAAACCAGTAAAATTCCCAAACTGTCAACAAGACCAAAACTTCAAAAAACAGTTATCACTATCAAACTCACAAAACCTGATAAACCTGTAACAAACCTGTTAACCAACAACATAAATCCACAAACACAAAACCAAACCCAAAAAACCAGTGAAAGTTTCAAACTGTAACCAAACCCAAAACACAAAAAGCCTCAACTGTCAAAATCCCAAACCAGTAACACCATCAACCAAACCTGTAAGCAAGCCAAGACAACTCCAAGCATTTAACCATCATCAAACAAAAATAGTAGCAAACTACCAAAAAAAACCATTAACCATCATCATCATCATTCAAACACAGGAAGCAGAAAGTTACCAAAGCGTCAGAAGCACCAACATCTCCATCCTCATTTCCTCACCTCGTGCAACTCCGGTTACTAAGGAGCGCCGCCCTCACCATCTCGCCTCCCATTTCCATTTCACAGAAAATCCCCAACAGGTATTAACTTTCTCTCTTTCTCATGAATCCCTAAAACCATTTCCTGCATGTCAATGGTCCACAAGGTAGATTAACAGAAAAACACATAACAAGATGAAAATCATTGAATTCGTAAGCTTTAATAAAAACCGAACCTTACTTTTTTCAAAGAAAACCACTGAAACTCGTTTAGGGAGGTGAGGTTAAGGGGCGCTCCGGCAACAGAAAGTTGAGGGGAAGATCAGATAGACAAATTTCGGACCTTTTAGGCTTAAATAAAAAATTAGGGTTTTCAAGGATATACGAGCCATGGTGAGATAGAGATGAAAAGGGTGATTTCGTTCAAAGAAATAGGGATGGATAGTGAGTTAGCTTAGGAGATTTCAACAGAGATGAATGAAAGAGATGAACGGCGCCGCTGTGAGCAAAGGGGTTCAAGAACCCTAATTTTTTTCATTTGCCCCCTAATCAAACAACTAAATTAAGTTTAAGGAACTTGGGCTTTTGTTTTATGTTACCCCTTGAAGCCCACGCGTTTTACTTTCACACACCCCCTTTGGCTTGTTTTTCTGATTACAGCAAATAGCAACATTTCTCTTGGGCCTCTCATCTAAATCATAAGCCCATTTGCCTTTTTTATTTATTTCTCTTCTTATTTTCTTTTTATTATACAATATACTAATATAACTTAAGGTATTTTTTTTAATTTGATTTAGGTTTTTTATAATTAATTCTTATCATTTTTTTAATAAACTTATCTTAGGTTTAATTTTACACATAATAAAATACCAAAAATATAATCATAATTTAGTTTATTTGTTTTCCTTAGATTTTACTTAATAAATACAAAAAATAAAGATTTTAATTTAATCATTTTTTAGATTAGGTTTTACCTTTCTTTTTTTCAAGTAAATATTTAGCATTTCATATTTTTGTTCATTTTATTTTCATGGATTATCATAACTTTAATTAAATCGCACAAAAACTCGATTTGGTTGTATTGTTTGATATTTGGACATTGCTATTTCATTTGATTCATCCCCATTTGTAACAATTGTACCCTCATTCCCGAATACTTTGTAATAGCGTAGAATTTCAATTCCCGCAATTTACTGTTTTCCATATACTGTATAGTAACTAGGCATGTATGGAAAGATTCAAAAATCAATCGCTAGATGACCTAATCAAAGAATAAAATAACTTGAAACCAACACACTTTCTCACACGCGCACCTCTAGGGTAACCTCACTCGTTGCCTCAGAAATACAATCATGTCCCTTGAATATGGGACGCTCTAGCAATGACCCTCCAATAAACAAAGATCGTAGTCCCTCGATGACCCTCGATGTTGCCTTCGATTAAAACGATCTCATCCCTTACGAAAATTGCTAAAGCGTCTCACAAGTTGCCTTTAATGATTGTAAAATTGACCCGCACCTGTCCCTTCACATCCAACGATGGGGCTTCTTACCAAATCAATGGTAAGATAGCACCATTAAAAGGAAGAAGAAAAGAACAATTTAAGACCTTTCGATTAGATAGATTCGCTCTTAGTTACTCGCTTGCTCACGACAAAAACTTTTACACCTACACTTCCATTTAAAAACATTTTCAAAAAGACAAAAATGTTTTGTATACGTTCTTATAGAGACGAGAACCATTGCAAAACCTCTTTTCAAAACACTTTTCGAAACACGATTCACAAACACATCTTTGAACCACTTTTCGAAACAAAACTTTGTATACGTTCTTATAGATACAAGAGCCATTACAAAGAGATTTTTTCAAAATACTTTCAAAAGCCCACACCACAAGCACACAATCAAATGAAAGCAAGTGATCTAAATGAGTAACTAAGAACCCATGGAAAACCATGGATGAGAAGGATTCTAATACCTTCCCTTTTCATAATCTACCCCCTGAACCAGAGAAAATTCTCAAAAGGTCTTTCCTGTGCTTTTTTACCTTTCCTTTTGGATAAAAGAAAAGTCGGTGGCGACTCTTGCTAACCGTACAAGTGCGATCGAAACGCAAAACATCAAGTCAGTTCTCCCACCGCATCACACTCACCTTCGTTCTCGGCTTGGTAGATCGGACTTTCGAAGTCATATGCAACAATAGCAGAATTGTTATCAACGAGATCCAGACTGGATGGGGATATGCAATGTAGTGTGTGGGTGTGTGTAAGAACACATAGCTATTTGAAAATGCAATAAGATAAAAGAAAGACAGATATCACAAAATTTTCATGCAAAACTTCCAATGTTTTTATTGAATGAACAAATGTTTATGAATTATTGACCCTTTAACAAACGAACCATTGTGCCCTAGGTAAGGCATAAGGTTTTGAAGTCATTGTTTATTACATAGCCAAAAACTTTTGAAAATAATAAGACAGGAATATAACTATTACTCCTGACTAAAGGAGATCGGAAAGATGTCTTCTTCCTTCCAATTATCTAGTCCATCACCAATGGTAGGGAATATCCAACTGTTGAAGTCGCAATCACTGTCTGCATCCTCTATAGCATTGACTCTGTTGTTGTTGATACGGAATGGAGGTCTCCCAGCACGAGCATGACGAAACCCTCTGACATTCTGCAGTAAAGCCCTGACCAAACTTGTTAGATTTAAAAGGGATATCAGATAGCTGACCCCGAATTGTATTACCACCTTCTTCAATAGTAGCTTTGGCATCCTTCAAGGAGGCCATCTTGTGCGGAGTTTTAGTGATCTTCGGAATGGAAAAAACGTCTTCAATAGCAGCTAGAGAAATCACTTCAAAGGTTTGACAGGGTGTTTCAATAAATTCTCCGTCCATCTCCACATATCGGAATGAATTGAGGTGGCTGACCATATATTCCTCTTCTCCACAAACAGTAACAACTTTTCCTTTTACCAGATATTTGAGTTTCCGATGCAAGGTGGAGGTGACAACGCCTACTCCATGGATCCAAGGGCGTCCCAATAAACAAGAGTAATTTGGCCGGATGTCCATCACATAGAAGGTGGACTCAAAAATCTGTGAACCCACCTTGATCGGGAGGTCTACCTTTCCATGCACCATTCCTTTTGATCCGTCAAAGGCTCGAACTATGATATTGCTGGGCTTCAGCACAACCACTTCACAATCTATTCGGTCAAGAGCGCTTTTGGGCATAACATTCAAAGAAGAGTTAGTATCAATTAATACATGGGCCAATGTAGTGCCCCTACATTCAATGGAGACATACAGGGCCATATTGTGATTCCTCCCCTCTGAAGTCAAGTCAGTATCGGAGAAACCCAAACCATTTTCAGTTTTCAAGCTAGCCACTTAGCTTCCGAATTGATCGGCTGAAATCTCTTGCGACACATGGGCAGTCTTCAAGAACTTTACTAAAGCCTTCGCATGGGCTTCAGAATACAACAGTAAAGACAACATAGATATTTTAGATGGGGTTTTCCCCAGATGTTCCACAATCTTATAATCGCTCCTTCGAATGATATCCAAAACCTCCTTTAAATCCTGTCCAGAGGTATCCTTGACCGAAGCTTCCTTTGGTGCCTCCATCCGAGCAGGATCTATCACTGGTTCTTTTCCCCGAGCCTCAATAGTTGTTTTGGTAATCATAACCTGAGCAGGTGTAGATATTTATGGGGAGAAAATCCTCCGGCTTCTGGTGATTTTGCTAGTCCCCACAATATTGACAATACTGGGATCAACTTCTTCATTATTTTCATCGGACAACTCTTGCTTGACGCCATGGTAATAGACTTCAGACCCATAATTCCATGGAATAGCCTTCTCCAAGGAATATGGGATAGGCCCGAGTGTTGTAATAACCAAAAGAGTAGCTTTCAGATTGGCAGTAATCCTTATAGGACCTTTGAAAGGGATCCTAAAAGGAGTATTGGAGATAACGGACAAATCTTGGCACAAATTAGGAATCTTCTCAATCAGAATCACGTGTTCATCCATCAGACATTGAACACCTTCTTTCAGCAACCCGCAACTATTGGGTTGGACTGCACAGTAATAACATCCTTCAATATAGCCCGAAAATAAATCGACCTGTAACAAATTATTCTTGATTATAGAGAGGGTAGTAACCATATCATTGACAGAGGTAATATACAACACATCTTCAACAACACTTATCCCTTGTCTTGCTTGGGAATAGGTGTGGTAATCACATTTGGAGTCTCCGGAGGATCAAACTAAATTTCTTCATTATCGATCATGTCCTGAATCTTGCTCTTCAGAGCCCAACAATTGTTGGTGTCATGACCAGGACTATTTGAATGGTAAGCGCACCTCGCATTTGGATTATACTATGGAGAGGAGGTGTTGGGATTCTGAGGAGGATCCCACAGTGTTGTAATGCCTGAGATAAAGGAATTCCAATTTTTTTAAACTTTCTCGGCGAAGCGTCTGACCTTCGTCGATTAACCTATTGTTTCCATTGAACAGGCACCGGATTGGAAATCAATGCTGCTCCCACGGCATGATGGAGATTATTTTAACTATGTCTCTTCTGTCCATAAACAACATTGACTTCATTTTTACCTCCAAATGGCTTCTTCACAGCATTCAAAGATGTAGCCATCAGAATCTTCCCAATTTTGATACCACTTTCAATTCTTTCCCCAATCAAAATCATCTCCGTAAAACCAGACGAAGAGCTTCCAATCAGCAGATTAAAGAATGGGCCTATCAGAGTGCCCATGAATATATCCACCATTTCCCTATCAGTCAAGGGAGGTTGCACCCTTCCATCCAAGTCCCTCCATTTCTGTGCATATTCCTTGAACCACTTGAGTTGTTTCCAGGTCAGCATTGTATTGATAATGCTTATAGAAAGCAGCAACCAAGTTTTCCCAGGTATGAATGTTGGTTCCCTCCAGCTGATAGAACCATTCCACTTGAGTGCCAACCAAACTTTCTTGGAAGAAATGGACCCATAAGTTCCAGTCAGCAGTGTGAGGTTGTATCTTCCGAACATACAACCTCAAAATGAGTTTAGGACAAGAGACCCCGTCGTACTTAGCAAAGACAACGACCTTGAACTTATGTGGGATGACCATCCCCAGGACCAAACCTAGTTCACCAAAATCCAACCCAAGTACCTTCTGGATTTCCATA
The DNA here is from genome assembly GCA_948472305.1 of Vicia faba. NCBI lineage: Eukaryota > Viridiplantae > Streptophyta > Magnoliopsida > Fabales > Fabaceae > Vicia > Vicia faba. Next base: position 1,560,354,811 of record OX451736.1, read on the forward strand.
GCCTTGAGTTTGTCCTCCAACTTCTTATATATGTCATCCACAGGAGGATACTGTTCGTCTGAAAAGTCTTCATCTTCAGGAGTATTCTCATAACCCTGATTGTTCCGGCCTTCATTTTTTATGCTTCTACCATCTTCATCATGGTTGTCATCTTATTCAGAGGAGATATCTTCCACTTCGATGGGTTGAGTAGAAACTTTAAACCTTCTCCCCACATTGAGGAAAATAGTGGACTTTTTGGTATTCTTTTTCTTGGGGACAAGCGTCAATAGCTCTTTATGTCCATGTGTCAGATTCATGAGAGTTTCTTGGAATTGTGCATCTTGAGCCTGAAGATCCTTAACAGTTTGTTCGAGGGCCATTTTTCCGCTGAAATAAACAGCAAGAAAATGAGAAACTTGTATGAAAAACCTGTTATGAAATGATGCATGATATGTAGATTCAATGATTTCAAGGACTTTAGGAAATTCAACTTTGTTTAACCAAGATGAAACAGAAACAAAGATTTTATTAGCAAAGTTCAAATAACAACTGCCTTTTAGGCTTACAATAAGGTCTCAAAGAGACAACAAAATGAACCCCTAAAATCTAAAAATCAAGTTTCCCATGGACGCTTCCTTTTTGTGTTGATGTAAGCATTAAGACTTTGCTCCTCTTGAAGTTGCTTTGTGAGCTCCATCACTTTCTTATCACTTGCATAGAATTGAGTCTCAAAGGTGTCCCATTCTTCTTTCATTTGAATCCAAGACTTTTGTAATTCTTCAAGGTCAGTAGGCATGTCTGGATGGAGGATGGTGCGAGAAACGTCTTCTTCGATAACTGGTTTCATGATTACTGGTAAGATGGCTGGATATGGCATCATAAGGTTTTGAGCGCGAGCTCATACCCGTTTTAGGTATGGCTCTAGAGGGATGGAATTCTTCTTCCCTAAATCCTTACTATCAATCTTGCTTACCATTCCCCAAGCATGTATAAACCTCCAATGATAACCTTGAAGATTACTTTCATAATCGAACATAATACCCTGGATAAGTGTGTCATAAGGACCATCTCTTCAAGCGTAACCAAACAGATGTAGAGCCAAGAAAGGGTTATAAGTAATACCTCCCCTAATGCCAAGGAGTGGAACATTAGGTAATTCCCCATAGTGATCAATGATAGTGATATCCTCATGAGATGGGGAACACCAGTGGATATCTGCATGAGAAAGTGACATTATTCTTTGCAACCACCTCAAACCTTGTTCATTCTTCATTATTGAGCGAGGAAGGTGTGAAATAAACCACCTGGATAGCAAGGAATACAACACATGAGGGTTCCTCACCTCTTTATAGTACGAGTGTTAAGAGAATGCATAATATCTCTGAGCAAGGTGGGCACAGGATTACGAGCGAGAAAACTCTTGACGGTGTTCACATCAATGAGCTGGTCTGGATTAGGGAATAGTACCAGCTCATAGATTAGAAGAGCCAAGATATCCTCAAAGGCCTGGAAACTCATAGAATCTAGGAATAGTTGAGCTTTCTCCAACATAAATTTAGCCATAAAACCTTTGACTCGGCTTCTCATTTACCAGTTGGATATACTATCGGACCACTTCAGATGTAAGGCTGATGCAATAACTTATTGCTTTGGAGCTTCCTCTAAACTGGTGAAGGGAATATGATCAAGAATAGGCACTCCCAGTAGTTGAGAGAACTATTCTATAGTGGGTACCAACTGATAATTGAGAAAGGTGAAACAGTAATGTGCAAGGTCAAAGAACTGGAAGAAAACTCTCATCATGTCTTCATAAAAACCTAGAGTAACCAAACTAAGTAGTCGACCATGCCTTTTGATAAATGAAGAACTTTAGGGAACCCTTGAGACTAACTCTTTAAGTTGAGGGGATACCCTTACAAAGCTGACCTGGATAGTGTTTCTGCGAGCGGAGGCTATAGTCTGCAAAACAGAACAAAGATAAATTCCCCGGTCCTTGAAATGGTTAGTAGAAATGAAATGGTATAAATGTTATGATTCATGATGTTATGTTCGAACAATTTAATCACACACAAGAAAAACACACAAGGCCTTAGGTTAAAGCTTGCATGGAGTTATAGGTAAGTACCCTCTTGAAGTTTTTAGTTGGCTCAAACTGTCCTAAAATAAAGTAACTGGGTTCTAGGAGTCCTAATATCACTGATCTTTCTCTCGGGCATTGTTTCAGCTCAAGCATCTAATTTGCGACCAAAATATCTCGAGAGTCTGACCTCAATAAGTGTAGCAGCGAGTATCAACCAACATCAGTCTACACCAAAGCCAGTTATCTCATTATCTTCTAATGTCTAAGTTGTGTGAACTAAGGTTTTAAGGTCAATTAGTGATTTATAATGCCATGCGGCAGCCCAACATTCTCCTTGACTTAACTCAAGGGACACCAGCACCAACCAATGTGTCGCACTAACGTAGCCATCGCTTCAACTGTATCAGTGTATGTCATACAATTTTCACGATCTATTGCTACTTACGTAAAATGCCTCAGATCCGGGTATAGGATCTTTACAAGAATAACCCAAATAACCATTTAAGAATAACTCAGGCAAGTTAAACAATGAAAGCATTTAAATATGAACTATCTCTAAGGTAACCCCACTTTAGTGTTGTCCGCAGCAGAGTCGCCAGTTCTATAATATGGTGGGAGAACTGACTTTACTGGTTTTGCATTTTTATCACAAATGTTGCGGTTAACAAGAGTCGCCACCAATTTTTATTTTATCAAATAAAGGGAAGGGTGAAAAGAACAGGAAAGACCTTTCGAGAATATTCTGAGTAAGTGGGGTAGGTTATAAAAAGGGAAGGTGTTAGAACCCTTTTCATCCGTAGTTATCTACGGGCTCTTAGTTGCTAGTTCACTTTGAAAATGCTTTTTTACGTAAGTGTATTTAAAAATATTTTTGAAAAGATGCCTTAGTATGTCGAACTTTGTAATGATTCTCATATCGTTGAGAATGAATACAAAGTGTTTTTGTCTTTGAAAATATTTAGAAAAGAGAGTGTATGTGTGAGAAATTTGTTTTGTTTTATGAGAAAGCAACTACAAGATATCTACCTACTAAAAAGGTCTTTGTTATTTTCCTCTTTCCTTTAGATAGTTTTATCCTACCATTAGTTATAAGGTATCCATATCATTGGATGTTTGAGGGACATGCGTGGGTCATCGTACAGTCACGAAGGCAACTCGTAAGATTTTTTAGAAATTATCCTAAGGTACCAAGATCATTTACCGAGGTAGCATCGGAGGGTCATCGAGGGACTATGATCTTTTAACCAAAGGGTCTTTGCTAAAACTTCTCATGTTCGAGAGACGTGACTGTTTATTTTTCGAAGGCAACAAGTGGGGGTACCTTAGAGGTAAGTGTGTGTGAAGTGTGTTGTGTTTCAGTTATGCTTATCTTAGATGTTAGGTTTTCTACCGTTTATTTTTCAGTCTTATCATGCAATCCTATTAAACTATACAGTTATATATACAGACAGTCAATACAATAATGCGGGAAGTAAAAATGCGGGAAAGTAAACTAAGCTATTACATCGCTTCAGGGATCGGGGGAATACAAACCAAAAATTGGGGAAGGAAAGTATAAAGGGTCCTAATTATCTATTACAAACTACGGACAATTAGAAAATTTTGAAAAATAATAATGCGGAAATGTAAATAGACGCGCAGAGATTGAAGAGGGAAAAGGTATCTAGAAAACCCTAAAAAATTCTAAGTATAAGAAATTTTTTTTGGTGTTTTTTGTTTAGAAAAATAACTTAATGATAATTAAAGCCTAATTATAATTATATTTTAATTAGTGAAATAAACTTAAAGGGATTAAATTAATTAATTAAAATTAACAAAAATTAATTTAATTAATAAACTTAAATCTAATGTTTTTTGTATTTTTTTATTAAATAAATAAAAAATGGTTAAAAGAAAATGATTAAATTAAAAGAACAAAAAAAGGATTTGATGGGCCTACACTGCAAAAGTAGTTAGGGGGTGAGAAACAACAAACAATTCCAGACCCAATAGCAAGAAGGCCCAGGCGCTTGGAAATCCAGTGGAAACAACCCTTTGAGGTGTACCATGGTCATGATTTCTTTGAAGCATTGGATCTGGAGTTTTTGAGATTGGGTGGCCCAGATGTGGGTTGCATCATGTGCGTGCTGGCCTTCATTTGTACCGGATCTGTGAAATGAAATCAAGAAAACTAAAATGTCTCGCGCCTGGCTCGAACCCAAGACCAGGCGCATATGAGACTTAAGTGTGTGTGTGTGTGTGTTGCTACTGGGGTGGCGTATTCATCCAGTGTATATAATTAAACAATAACATTATAATATCAAATTCCAGCTAGTTCCAGATCAGCAACATGTGCGTCCTAGTAGGCCCTCCTGGATTTGAATGAACCAATCATGATGCTCCATTTTGTCACACGATTCTCAGGAGAGTCAAACCACTGTGGGAGGTGTTTTTCACCTTCTTCTCCAGCGAGAAGAAAATCAAAACCTACAAGAAACGTAAAATCAAGATGCACAAGATAACCTGCCCCCCTTAAAATTTCCCCCTTAATCCAAATTTGGGGTCCGTTTGGGCTGAAAAAGCACTAGAAACAGTGTTATACTGAAAATGCAAATAATACGGTCAAAAATGGCAGGTAGCCATGCATAAGTTTAAGCTAACATGTAAGGCCTTGTTCCAACCTTACTCAGTACCCTGGTCACATCTAAACATACAACATTAGTAATCAACGCATAGATTTAAAATTGTAAGTGAAATAATTTTACCAATCAAAATTTAATGGCTAGGCTTCTTTTGGACACAAATTAAGGTGCTCTCAGGCTGCATCTACTCCTGAGAATGTTAGGAAGATGAATGGATGCCTGAAACATGTTGAAAGTGGTTGGAGAATGGGTTTTTATTTTGCCCTACTTTGGAAATTTTTGTAGAGTTTTTTGTATATTTTTAGGCAGCTTGCTCGTGTCTATTCTGATCTGCCTTGCTTGCATTATATAGAGAGAGTGAATGAGCTAGCATATATGGAATGAAATAAACTCATGAAGCCATGTTTTAACCAAGAATAAAATATTTGAAAACTTGCCAAACTTGATGCATTCTTTCCTTTTTGGACTTTGCACAAATTTGGAAAGGTTGTGACAGGTTTGAATATGTTGTATGGGCTTAAGAAGATCAATCCATGCTAGCCCATTTGTTTTATATTTCATTTATTTTATTTTTGAATTTATTTGAATAAAAACAAAACAAAATATAAATAAAATAATGAGAAAGTATAGGGCAAGGTGTGATTGGATTTAAGAGTCTCTCATAAAGTCATGGATGTGTTTGAATATCAACAAATAGGCACACAAGTTTAAAAATTAAAATTTGCTCATTTTGTATTTCATGAATTTCCTCAATATTTTCAAACTTGTGCAAATCATAACTTGCTCAATTTTCATCTTTTGAAGATGATCTTGGACTTTTTGAAAAGCTCAAGATGTCCTCTACACTTTCTCCTTTCATGATTTTTGTATTTGGAGACATCATCTTGATGTAAGTTGCCTTGACAAAAAGTGTCTTTTGTTGACTTTTGAAAATGACCTATAATGTATTAGCTCATATCTTTCAAATGAAGCACTTTTTGGACTTGAGCATAAAAACA